>OW387028.1:10961444-12161444 GCA_936439885.1 Nowickia ferox
GCTTAATACGACATTTATGTATTATTAATTACTATTACTAAGTTTATGCCGGACACTGCTTTGGCCTAATTATTATATCTACATTTAAGATTTAAATACTTATTGTTAGTTCATTTTTTGAAGATACAATAAATAAACATAAGCATGTACAAAAAGTTATAAAAGTTAATATTGTACCCGCTTTTGGTACCTCTAAGTAAGTGCTTACAAAGGTTTTTTTTTATGCATACATATATTTATTTATTGTATCTTCAAAAATGAACTAACAATAAGTATTCAAATCTTAAATCTAAATATAATTATTAGGCCCGACCAGTGTCGGACATAAACTTAGTGATAGTAATTCATAATACATAAGAGTTGTGCAAAGCAAAAAACAAAAATAAAAAAATAATTTCAAACAGTTTCATCTGGTGTGGTAAGTATTAGAGCCCTTGTGTCCCTCTTTTTTAAGCGGATGTGTCCGGTAATGTTCAAGATATTTCGAGCAAGCGGATTAGGGTGTGACTCGAGTTTAGTTAAATATTTGCCTGAGTATTTTGCAATTTCTTCAGTCACTTGTGGCATATTTAGATCACGATGTAAATTTGAGTTTCTTATCTACCATGGAGCCGATGTTATTAACCGTAAAATTTTGTTTTGTCTTCGTTGGATTTTCTCTACATTTGAAGCTAAAGCAGTGCCCCATAGCTGAATTCCGTAGCACCATATAGGTTTCAAAAGCGACTTGTATATCAAAAGTTTGCAATCTAGACTCAGGGTTGAATTTCTACCAATCAGCCAATGTAACTGAGTTAATTTTAGTTTCATTTGTGTTAGCTTAGAGTCAATGTGGTGTTTCCATGTTATCCGTCGGTCAAGGTGTATACCAAGGTATTTTACATGTGAATGTTGAGGAACAACTTGATTATTGATTCGAATGGGTGAACAGGTATCTTTTCGCAGAGTAAATGTTACCTGAACACACTTTTGTTCGTTTACCTTAATTCTCCATAAGTTTAACCATAATTCCAGCTGTGTAATATGTTCTTGTAGATATCGGGAAGCCTCGTGAGGGTTTTCGTGCATACTAAGGCAGGCTGTATCATCAGCAAATGTAGATGTATGGATATTGCTGCTCAAAGGCATATCACAAGTATAAATCAAATACAAGACTGGGCCCAGTATGCTCCCCTGTGGCACACCGGATGAGATTGATTCGGACGCACTTATGAAGTCTCCTTCCACAACAGTGAACTTACGAGCAAGAATATAACTTTGCAGAAGATTAACAATGTTTATTGGTAGATATGTCTTCAATTTTAAAATTAGGCCTCTATGCCACACTTTATCAAATGCTTGAGAAACATCAATAAAGAGGGCAGAACAATACTTCTTTTCTTCGAGTGCTTACAAAGGTACATACATATTTTTATGTTTTCCAATGATATAAGAATGAAAGAAAATTTCGAGAAGATAAAACATAACGAAATCGGTCCAAATACAATGCTATGCTTAAAAACGGCGGACTACTACTTTTTACCAAGTCCCATTATATGGGTGTCTTATAAAATGGATTTTTGAGAAGCAAATACAAAATAAACTGAAAATATATTTATTTGGGTATTTTCAGACAATAAACACACCTATCAATATAGGTCTCATATAAGGGGCTTGATGTGTGGGTTTAAGGAATTAGCACAAAAAGTGTCTAAGTTGATAATAATACCAATATAATAAGTGGCGAGCACTTTTTACATTTGAACGCTATCTATGTGAGTTTAAAATCAAAGAGATTATAATTAGTACATTAAAAATATCCGCTAACAAAGTAGCGGGCAATATGCTATTTAACAATAAACTATTTCGAAATATTGAGTATTGTCGCTAAACAGGCAGAGAGACAATCAAATTGCGAAAACAAAAATGTGAGAGTTAAGGTTTCCAAAAAAGACGATTTGATTAGATTTTTTATTCAGCAAAAGCTGAAGATGTAAAAAGAAATAAATTGAATTGCTGTAAAGTAAACATACAATAGTATTTATATACTAAGTTTATACGCGCACTATTTGCAAATAAATGAACTCACTTTTTTTCCAAATTGTAAATGTATAAAAACTTGGAAGTACTTCTATAGAAATGTTACTTATGTTTACACAAAAAAATTGTGTAAATGCATAAAATAACAAATAATATTTGTTTTTATTGTCATTATTTTCTTTTTTCAATGTTTTTTGCGCAATAGTTATCAATTTATTGTTTTTTATTAGGAATCATTTATAAGTGTGGCAATCTCAAGCATATTTATTTGCAAATAGTGACTTAATCGTGAATAGTTTTCTGAATTAGTAAGTCGGAATAAAAACAACAATATGGCAACAATTTCCAGTTTTATTTGCAAATAAGCCTAGCCTAGTAATAGAAAGAGATATATTTTCAGTAGCTGTTACATCATAAATTCAGTCGCAGTAGTAAATAGTGATTTTTCAGTCACTATAAAAAAGTAACAGGTATTGAAATATCCCTTATCTCTACTGTTCACCATCAGTCACTTAACCAAATAAAATATTGATGTGAATGGTAATAAAATCCTCTAAAGGTGTGCTATCATTTTCCTTTTACTTTCGAGGAGAGTTCCGTTACATTATAACTGCAAATTGTAGTAACCTCTAAGCATGGAGCCATCGCTGCTTATGATGATGGTAATAAAAAACATACATCTACAAATTGTATATATTATCGAACAGTGTAATGTTCATACACATATATTTAGTTGTTTCTCTACTATTATATTATTATATATGTACCTATCGCAGAAGACTTTTATTATAATATACCTTATCTCTTATATCTGTGGTGGACAGGTTTAAGGTTTTAATTTTTGTTTTTGACCTACATAAACATATATATACTTATAAATAGGGGTACTTAATGTATAAAATTAAGAAGCGTTTGGAAGTTAAATTTTGATTGTATGTTATATATAAATGAAATACTTTTTTAATATATAAGTTTCGTTCACAAACGCGTTTCACTCTGATTTGGTTTTAGTTCTGTATCACCATTTCGTTGCAAGTTTTGTTTAAAAGTATTTGGTTTTAAATTCGAATATCCTTCATCAAATATTCCAGCAGCAGCGCCAACACCCCCGCTACCGTTGCTACCATTATGCTTTTGATATTTTTGTGTTGTAGGATCTTCATCTATATAAATCATATCAACTGGTAATTGCAGAAGATTTTGTTTTTTAGGCAGCTGTGACTGTTGATCGGTTTCCTGAGAAATTTGTGTAAAATTATTGTAGACAGGGTTTAAAATGTTACTATTATAAAGTTTGTTTAGCCCTGTACCATAGGGAACATTAGCGGTGCGTGGACTACGTAAGATGTGCAGGCTATGCATAGAACGCCTCTCACTCAAATCTTCCAATGTAGAACGGAATGCACGAATTACGCGCAACTGCAACAACAAAATAGGAAAATAACGAGCAAAACATAAAAAGAACAGAAAAAACAAATAAAAAGAAATTAGAGCAAAACGAAAAATATTAAGTATTTAAATTGTATTAATCAACAAACAAAGTAATAATGCAATCAAAATTATATTAAATTTTACATAACATTTAAATATAATTAGCGAGCAAATAAAACATAACTAAATAAAGAAATAAACAGTAGTATAAATAAATCAAGAAATATGTACATATAACATAAATAATTATAAACATTTGTTATAAAGCAACTAAAATAATTTCTGTGTAAAAGTTTGAACGATAACAAACATATGTAAAAAATGGTTATTTTGAATTAAATACCAATACTCACAAAAATATAAATATGACCAAGTTCTTGGTTGGTACAACATCTATCACTATAATCTGTGCCTCGTTTCTGTAACTGTAAGTTCTCGCATCGAAAAAAATTAAATAATTATATTGGTTGCCCTATATTTGACAGGGTTACTCACATAAAAACTTATACAGTAAACCTCTGTTAATTACCTCATTCAAAATGTCATGGGTTTTGGGGAAGTTATCCCGGAAAGACATTTAAGCAGATACGTTTAGATACTTCATATATGTATGTACTTATAAAAATATGCTTAAATACTTTTAAAACTGTATTTATCCGAACTCACTGTGGTATGTTCATTAAAATAAAGTGTATGTATTTTTTCAACTAAAATATGTTATTGAATAACAAAAATAATTCATTCCACCAAAAATAATAAAAAACAGGAAACCAAAGAAAAAAAACAGGAGGATACATGTGTATGTATGCAAACAAGGCGCCAAATGTCAAATTTTGATTGTGTAGGTACAATCATAAAAACATACTTTTATTTCGGTTAAGCTCAAACACCTAACAAATGTTCAGCTTTGTATGGTATTTCACATTTCCTACACTGTGACAATGCTACCCTGTTTTGAAAAGTAAGATGATAATTTATACCAACAAAGTACATGTGGTTATTGCTGTTGTAATATTTATTGTAGAATTGAGGGTAACTGATATATATCGTTTGTAAGTATAATTCGTTTTTGGACTTAGTAATGCCACAACGTAGACCAGAGGTGACATAGGACGGAAGATAATTGTGTTTTTAGAGGTCTCGCTCACACAGTCATCAAATCCTCTTTACTTTTTCTTTCGCGTGGTATTATTTTAAAGTAATTACATTTTATTCCTTGCGGTCTCATTCGCAGCCTAGTTTTTGTAAACAAATGGTAAAAATTAATATTTGAGAACGAAAATGCTTAAAATGAAGTCTCTAATCATTCGAAAACAGATTTTAATCACTTTATTAATACTAATAATTCTTTGCGCATTGTGTTTTTTAATTCAATACCACAAATTCCACCATTTAATTTTGTGCAAATGTTCATGTGCTCAAGTGTATTTTCAATTTATGCTTTGTGGTCTCATTCGTTGTTTCCTTTTTGCAAGTTGAAGTTAAAAATTAATATTTTTGAAGGAAAATGTTTAAAATTGAGTTTGTAAGCATTTGGAAACTAATTTTAATCACTTTTATAATAATAATAATATTTAACAAATTGTTTTATTTAGTTCAACACTGCAAAATCTTTCATTTAATTTTGTAAAAATGTGCAATTGTTCATTTCATTAAGTACACATTTTCTGTAGTTTGTTTTGATTATTGTACTAAAAATATTCAATAACAAACACACTATATTTGTCCCTTTTTAACAGTGATCAAATCAGCGGATTTTATCTTTTTCAATAGGTCACTTTCTACAACTCTGGTCTACTTTGTGGTAATGCTACTCAATCATATAAGTTCTATGTAAATTGAAAACATAAGCTTATTTTCTGTAAAACGAGCATTTAAGAGTTATGTGTCTGTTGCAATAAAGGAGCGATATGTACATACATGCACATTAGAGCGATTCACCTTGTAGGGAGATAAAAGGAAACGTGATTTTGTGGCGTTGGCTGAAGTAGTTAGCACGTTGACTACAAAACCGAAGGTCCCGGGTTCGAGCGCCCGTTATCCAACAGTCATTAAAAAACTAACAACACCATCCATTTCTCTGGATGCGCATTAGTGTCCCTTTGTATCAGTTGTTGTAGGAAAGTTCAAGTGATCAAGACATAGTCACTGGATACTGAACTATGCCGGCTTCGGCAGATACTAATCCTAATGTAACATCAGAGCGCCCTCCTTACTTGTGTAGCAGAATCATCGGCGAAGTAAAATAACCAATAAAATTGCTACTAAAACACAGCTTAAAAAAAATTAATACGCCTTAATACAACAGAGGCACTGCAATACTGCACTATTAAAAACGTGCAAAAAATCAAAGTTGTAAAAGAATGAAGCTTTCCTCTTCCTTCACCACCTGTGTTCTCTATCACTATCCCTTTCTTAAAGAAGGTAACACCTAGTAATAGTGGTAGGCATTCATTGCCTGAGTGTTACTTCCCTTTAAAAAAAAACCTGATTTTGTTATACCTCTCAGATTAAACTTCGGTATTTTTAATGAGGATTCTCATGATATATGGGGGTCTAGTAATGACCGTTCGCGAGCTTGACCGTGTCTAGATGTGCTAATTGGGGCAGGTTTTTTGAAATCCAGGGCTTCAGGGTTTTGTGATGGAGTCTCGAAATCGAGATTTACAAAATCCTGAAAACATTGTGAACAATGTAGAAAAATTAAATTTGGAGTTCATTTTAAGCAAAAATTTACGTTCGTTAGGTGTGATACAATTATTTCTAGTAAACTCTCTATTTCAAAAAACCATTTTATTGCGAATTATGAATGAAAAGTGCAATATATATATATGTTTAACATTTTCTTCCAAGAAAATAAAACGTCATCAGATATATTATATATACTATGTATATAATATTATCTACTAAAATATTTATTCAAAGCAAATTTTTTATTTTAACTTTATATAAAAGGGTGTTTCTAATAATTTTAATGACAGTGAAGATGAAAGTGAAAAACCTTATTTATGGAAAAATAGGATTCAGATAATTCCGAAAATCTCGGGCTCTAAAATTAAAAATTCCCTGGCTCCGGGCGTTGCATAGTCCCGAACTTTTTGCAAACACTGTTAAGAGAATTAAGTTAACAATGACTCAAATCAAAAAATTACTTTAAAAAATAATAAAATTTATTTTAATATACTTTAGTATATACTCGTATATAAGAATGCTTAAATAATCGTAGTTTTTATGGAATAACGCATTGTTGATTGTTCGAATGGTAAAGTTTAACACACCATTGGACGCAGCTTGAAAAAATCTTTCAGATGATCTACATCTTTTGATACGTTGTCTTGGGATTATTGAGAGGTTTAGCTGGATCCTAGGAGCATTTCACTGTTGCTAATGCAGATCATCAGGGAACTTTTACCCAAAAATTTCTTAGAATTTATTAAAATCTGTATTCACTCCTATTCATGTGCGGGTGCTATTGATTTGCCGAGTGTAGTTTCTCTACACCTCGTCCCTTAAGGTGTAAGCTGCGTGAAGTACAAAAAATAATTGCTGAACTCAACCCGAAGAAAGCTCTAGGTATTGATTTAATTAGTAACAAGATGCTGATGAATTTGCCTTTAATTGCAATAAGAATCCTGCTATTTATTTTTAATGCCATTTTACGAATGCGGTATTTTCCACATAACTAGAAACTTGCGAAGATAAAAATTATTCCAAACCCGGGTAAAGATCCTACTAAGGCTGAGTCATATAGGCCTATAAGTTTACTATCAACAGTCGAAAAGCTACTCATGACTAAATTTTTCAAAATCTTAGCTGATAATGGGTGCATCCCTGACAATCAATTTGGTTTTAGAAGTCAGCATAGCACAATTGAGCAAACTCATAGATTGGTTCAATTTATAAGGAAGACATTTGAAGAAAAGAAGTATTGTTCTGCCCTCTTCACTGATGTTTCTCAGGCATTTGATAAAGTATGGCACGAGGGCCTAGTTTTGAAATTGAAGACATGTTTGCCAGTAAACATACAAAAACTTTTGAAAAGTTATATTACAGATAGGATGTTCACTGTTCTATATCTTCTGCTGTCCCACAGGGTAGTATATAACTCTACATTTGCCGATAACAGCCTGCATGAGTATGCATGAAAAACCTTATGAGGCATCCCGAAATCTCCAGGATCATATTACCAAGCTGGAAATATGGTTGGACTTATGGAGAATGAAAGTAAATGAGCAAAAGTGTGTCCATATAACCTTTACCTTAAGAAGAGATACTTGTTCCCCCATTCGAGTTAACAATCAAAATATTCCTCAACATTCTCAAGTGAAATACCTTGGTATACACCTTGATCGAAGGCTTAGATGGAAACATCATATTGACTCTAAGCTAAATCAAATGAAACTTAAGTTAACTCAAATACATTGGTAGATTGGTATAAATTCAACACTCGCTACGGTATAAATTCAACACTCGCTACGGAATTCAGCTATGGAGCACTACTTCAGCTTCCAATGTAGATAGAATCCAACGAACACAGAACAAAGTTTTACGTTTGATAACATCGGCTCCATGGTACATTAAAAATTCAAATTTACATCGTGATTTAAATATGCCACTGTGACTGAAGAAATTGCAAACTACGCAGGCAAGTACTTAACAAAACTCGAGTCCCATCCTAATCCCCTTGCTCGTAACATCTTGAATTTTACTGAACACATCCGCTTAAAAAAGAGGGAATCTAGGGCTCTAACACTCAACACTTAAGATGTGGCTCCTTGAATATACTTTTGTACTTTGATTTTTTGTTCTCGCTTAGCACGACTTTTATGTATCATTAATTTACTATCACTAAGTTTATGTCCAACATTGGTTGAACACTTATTGTTAGTTCATATTTGAAGATACAATAAATAAATATATGTACAAAAAAAAACGTTGTCTTGGGAGAAAATACGAAGATATGCACAAAATTACAAAAATATACCTTTTTAGACACGGTCCAGGTCGCAAAGGTGTACATATTATATACCGTTGAATAGACAATTACGTCTTCTATTGTGATTACATAGAAAAAATTAAGAAACATTTGAAGCAAAGAAAATGATATCAACAATTTAGGCAAAAAGAAAAATGTAGAACATTTTATTTTATAATTAAAATTTTATTTTAAATATTTCGAAAAGTATTGAGGGTACGAGAATAAATTTTAGTTTGCAAAGCTATACCCAGCAAAAAAGTTTGCCTACTAGAATGCAAAAAAGTGTATGTACTCCCCAGTCGTAAGAACTTACAATATGACTGAATAGAAGTTCAAAAAGTATGCGGTACCCTATACCTTTTGCCTACAAATATCCAAATGTTAATAGATTACTGATTGCCTAAATGTATTCAAAATTTAATGGGCTATTTTTTGCTTACAAATATGCAAAAAAATTTAGAATACTTTTTGCCTTAAATTATTCTAAAGGTAATTGACAATTTTTTCTAATAAAAATAAATAGAATTTTGTAACAAAATTGTTTTTGGGATTGTTAAAAATTATAATTTTACAAAGAAAATATGTGAATATGTATATTGAAGAATATGAGAAAATAACAAAATTTTCTAATAAAAATTATAGTGAACCAAAGTTATTTTATTGTTTTCGAAACTCATTTGCACGATCAATGAAATTTTCTCTAGATATGTTTCATTATTAACTGGAAATTAGTATAATAAGTACTTTCACGTAATGATATAAATAAGTTATTATTTTATTCATAACAGGACAGTCATTATTATAAACATAAAATAATTATATAAATAAGTACCACTCATTACTTTGTAAGGTATTAAAAGAGTACTACCCATTACAAAATGTTGAAAAAATTTTGCTGGGTAATGTATAATTTTATGAAATTTATCTTTTATTGGAAAACATTGTCAGAAAAAATTTAAAATTTTTAGAAAATCAAGAGTTTCTTACAAATTACTTACAACAAGTTTATTTATAATAAAAGCTTATTTATAAAAAAGAGAGTGCAGTTTTTGCCACATTCAAAAATTATTGCCCCTATCACGGTTTTCAACTTTTAAATAGTTTGGTTGGGATTGATAAATTTGCATTGCCATCTCTACTAAATTGTCTGTTGACTTTTCAGTTGTGTTTTGGTATTGTCATTTACAACTCTGCGTTAGTGTGGTTGAGAAAAACGTTGAGTATACACAACTGTTTTTTGGTAGTTGGATCATTGGTTGGGTTTTTCTAGTTACATGTTGGTGCGATATAAAAAGCAGAAAAAATCATAACTAGAAATATAGTATGTTATGCTAAGTAACAACATTTTTTAAGAGTTTCAGCATCGGCGGTATACCGGGCACATGCAAAGATTTCTCTAAATATGGTTTAAGGTGATCCAATAAATAACAAAACACTGACCAAAAATAGCCCAAAGATAGATTCATGTACATATGGACATATACAAATCTTGAAAAAATAAGTAAAACGTTTCTTTGTTCCGCCGAAAATAACTTAAAAACCTTCCAAAATTACTTTTTAAAGAATTCATTTCCTATTTTCATTATTCCTTGCCTTGCATTGGGTAGTTCAAGAGGGTTGGAATCATCACGAATTTTTCTTCTGATACGTAGCACATCTATAATTGCGACTTCGTCTTCGTCGTCATAAAACAAATTTACACATATTTGTATCTATTTGGTATGATTTCTTTGAACTAAAACACTAAAAACAATACTTTTTCTAAAACTTTGTGTTTTTTAAATTTGCACACATATTAATTGCTTTCAGTCAAACTTGATATTTTAACTTAGCAACGCGGTGACAATTTCAACTTAAAACAGTTGTGGTTCATAATACTAAATAAAGTTTGGTCTTGTGTAAGTTTGGTCTACTCTGAGACGACCAAACTGAATTTGGTTGAGAACCGTGTTAGGGGCACATATTTTTTGCAAAAAATGCTAGTTTTCGACCAATGTAGGGTGCACTAGCAAAAATCTCTAAAATCTATTTCAAACAACAATAAATCCTGTCTTTCGTTATGGCCATAATTTTGTGTCATTTGATCTCGCAAAACGCAACAATGTGTATGTTTAAAGCTTCCTGAGTGCACTCGAAATCCATGCAAGCAAATGTTCAGTGGCGTTGGTCTAATTTACAGACTTCATCGTAATAGGCTTGATGGCAAAAAAGTTAAACATTCCTTTCTAGAGGTGAATGTTAATTGTACAAAGTTTGTTTTTAAGTTGACTACAAGAAATATTGACGGCATTATGTATAAGAAAAATTTAACATGATCTTAAAGAGTTTTGCCATAAAACTTCACATGAAAAATCACGCTAGGGCTTAGTACTGTGTTAAAACTACGTAATGCGCCTATTTTTAATGTCAAATTGTATGGAGGAACTCGTTAACACTTAATTAAAATTCGTCACTAATGCTAACTTCATGCCAATTTTTTTTTATACATAAGACCGTTGGTTTTATTTTTGGAATTGTTATAATTAAGTTTTAACATTTGTAAACGTACTAATAATCCAAAAATATTATATTACTATTCAGTAAAATATTTTTTTATTAAAAATACATTGAAATTGATTATTAAGAGGTTTTGTTGGACCATATGCGCATTTCACTGTTGGCAATGCAGTTCATCAGGGAACCTTCACCCAAAAATTTCTTGGAACAACTAGAGGTGTTATGTTACATTTTCATTTAAACAAAAGTCCAACAAATATCAAAAATACTTGTTTGGCAACACTCTATTCACGAACCAGTCTTAACACAATGAGTTATGAATGGAACGTAATGTATATTTTTATTACCCGCTTTTTGAATCAAAAACGCGTTTCAAGAAATTTATTATGGTTTCTGAGATATTAAGCATTCATTTTGCTGATTATACACTATTTTTAGGTTTAATAAGTATTGTTTTACTGTACACGCAACATTTCTTTAAGAAATGAATAATAAAGAAGATGCCTTAAGAAATATTCAACGGCGACTGTTAAGCAAAAACATCATCACCCAGACGCAGCCGTTAATATAAACTTATTAAGCACTAAAATAAAATGAAACAGACCTTAATTATGCATGTTTGAATATAACAGAAATCATTTAATTTCATTCTTTATATTAAATACACTTCAATTGCTTTTTTTTCTTGTGTAAGTGTGTATGCGGATATATAGTTAAAAATATTACGGCGGCGGCTTCTTGGTCGGCGTTAAACGATCAACGTATTTCTCTGGATAGCAAGAAAAATAAACAAAACAACAATTCAGAGCAGTAAAGCATACCTATGGAGATAAATTGCGTATGCGGCACGTATTTTTACTTTTACAATAAAGTAATATTAACTTCTAACTTCAGTAATGAAAGTTCTCAAAAATTTACACTTTTCTTCAAAACATGTGTCGGAAGCAGTACAAATACAATAGAAATCCATCGGTTATATATTAAGAAAACTTCATGTAAAGCTTTTTTGTTGTTTTTTCCACTCCAACTTTGTGGTTTATGGGCTACATACTTCTACAACTACAATTCGAGTTGAAAAAAAGTCGGCCAATGTAGCAATGGTAAGTTGTTTCAACTTTGATGTTTATTGAACTTCAACATTTGTTTAAATGAAAGTAAAACATAATGGCGCATAACCATAGTCAAAACAAAGTATACTTTTAAGTATTTAAAACCAGTATTACCATACAAAATACTGGTTTTAAATTCTTAAAGCATACTTTGCTTTGACTGTGGTTATGCGACAATAACTATAGTTTATCTAGGATCCAGCTAAACCCCTCAATAATCAATTTCAATGTATTTAAAAAAAAGTATTTTACTGAATAAGTAAAATAATAATTTGGTATTATTAGTGCATTAAAAAAATGTTAAACCTCAAAACATTCGTATTCGTATCTAAAAATGGCCGAATATTCAGCAATTCAAATATGAATACGAATATTCGCACATCATGAGAGTATAAGCATACTCCGACTCTAAGTATGACAAACACTCAATACGCACAATTCGCATGTCACTTTCTACTTATAGCTGTGGGGTATTTAAGTTCTTCGCATAGATTAAGTAGAGACACCCATGTATATTAGATTCAGCTGTAGTTGTAGTTGGTTGAAAACAAATATGTCAGCGTAAAAATTATTTGTGATACAATTTTGAGTATACGTACTCATTTATTAAAATTAAGAGTAAATACTTAAGTATATTATTTAGTACGTATTGTCATTCTCTGTAAGCACATATGATAACTGAAAAAAATCGTTTTTGTAAAAAAAGCTTGCATGTGTTTGTTGTAAAATTATAAAAGTGGTGAATTTTATATGACGATATATTGGAAATATATTGTAAAATACATACATATGTAAGTATGAGGAATATTTGTACATACATGTATCTTCTATATATATATATATATATATATATATATATATATAATCGCAGTGTGTATTTGTTACTAACGCATGATTTCTGGAACTGTAAGACCTGTGGAGCTGATATTTTCAACACAGGTTCGGGTCAATACCGGGTAGGTTTTCGTTTTGTTTTTGACCCAACAAGTGACCACTGTATTGAGTAATTTGTAGTTAAAAAAAATAAGTGAAGGTAAGACAACGTTTGCCGGGCTCATCTAGTATAATTATGTATGCAAATGAATGAATATATCGATAATCACGTATTTTCACGAAATTCAGTTTTTTAGTGATTCCAATACATTTCACACAAATTTGTTGCAATAGTATAAAAATAACGCTTTTACAAGCAGTTGTACTGTTTATTATTATATTTTTGCCTTCTCCTGTAATGTTACAGTTATTTTTTTTTTAGTAAGGACCAACGATATATTAAAATCAGTGTTAGTGAAATTTTGCAGATTTCGTGGAATGTTTCACTATCATATATGGCTATATACCCTAATTTTTGGGATTCGAGTCGTATATGGTATATAATATTTATATGCTCTATACATATTTTTTAGCTGTACATGATAAATGTCGAAATTTCCTTTAGTAGTCATTGGTGAAAGTGTCCTCTGCGAAAAGTTAAACGACACGTATTTATCAATTTTTAACGTCTTATTTTTAGTTCTTCACATTGCACATGCGAGTATTTCAATAAAAAGTTTCTCCCAAAAACTTCATAAAAATAAAAAACATAAAATTTAATGTTTACTTGTCGCTTCTAAAATATATTCCAAATACTTAATGAACTTCGTTTTCTATAGAAAACAAAAAACAATAAACACACTAGCCCAATTCACAGTCTTGTGCAAATCGTCTTGCATCGTAGCATGTGCAAAATGGTAAGGTATATTGATACTCACTACTTAAGAATTCTCGTTTTATGAGAAAGGATATATTATTGTATTGTTGCTAAATTAATTAAGTTCATGTTTTTCTATTCATAAAAACACATAAAACGGCTCCGGTTCAGTTTCAGTTATGAATTTAGTTATTTCGAATGTATGTAGTATAACTATACCTAAGTAATATTTTTTATTAAGTTAAAATATATAGAGGGTAAATTAAAACATTAACCCTAATTTAAAAAAAAAACTGTGCTTGAAGTGTACAGTAAAACAAAATATCCATAGGAAAACCATTTTAACGTACACTTCAAAAAGACGTTATTTCTTTTGCATACGTGGGTAAAAGTGTTTATATATGTAATTGGAAATATTCAAAAAAAAAATTAAATCCAGGACACATTGTATAATGAGATTATGATTCAAATGAATTTGTTTAAGATTTCAAACATTTCAATCGAAATCCACTTTTTAATAATTAAATAATAGAAAGATATGTGAAAGTAAATAAATGTGTGTGTATACATATAAGTATGTATGTATTAAAATTAATCATTATATATATATATATATATATATATATATATATATATATTATTATATATATATATATATATATATATATATATATATATATATATATTAGCTATAGTATAAATCTTAAAATCAGTTATATTTTTTATACCTTCTGTTCCATAAACACTTTTTATTGAATGTGTTATTTGAATAATATGTATGTATATAAATACATATACATATGTTTATACATATATGCAGAAATATTCTTAACTTAACTTAAATCGGTCATGTGACGGCTTTTATGATCATTTTTCTCAAGTTTACTTAATATTCTTTTAAGAATGCCAAAAGCTTTGTTTATCATTTGACTGAAATTCATTAGATCAATTCACAATCTTATGCAAATGGTCTTGCATCGTAGCATATTTATACTCACCACTAAAAATTGTTAAGTGGTGAGTATCAATATACTATACCATTTTGCACGTGCTACGTTGAAAGATCATTTGCACAAGATTGTGAATTGGGCTATTAATTTTATTTTCTAAACTTTTTTACTACGTGCTTGCTTGCACTGAACAATGATTTTTATGTACATATATGAAAGCTGCTTTAGAAATTTTCTGATTAAATAAATTTTTTTAATTTATTAAAAGGAAGGCAGCAAACAGAAAATATCACCCATCTGTATTTTCGTAGCCAATTATATGTACATAGGTATTTTGTATATTATTTATATAATTATATTAATACATATGCCTATTGTTATTTGCAGAGAAATTATATTGCATACTCACTTCTCAATTGCATATACATATATATTTTCTTAAATTAATACTTGTTTGACAGAAAAAGAAATAATTTAATTAATTAAATGAATAAATCAATAAAATATGTAATAAATAATAATATAATTTAGATAAATAATATAAAATATGTATCTTCTATGAATGAAGCATCTAAACAAAAATGTTTGACTTACTTGAGTTTGTAAACGCGTTAGACCACGAATCCATAATATTTGACCAGCACGAGGTTTTTTGTCGGAGTCTATAGAATCGAAACGATCTTCTCCTAGGGTCATTCCATCAGTATATTCCTCTGGATGTCCACGTCCCCATCTAAAATAAAAATAGTAAACAAATTATTATTACAAATTGATCTTTAGTAGAGCCAAAGAATATAAATTATATAGAATGTGCATCATGCAAAAGCAAAATTGCTTATTGCGGGTTGTATCATTACGACCCGCTATCATCATTACGAACCGCACTCATATAAGTAATTTCGCTCACGAAATTTTTCTAAGACAAACAATACAAATAAAAAAATGATAATTATGTTGTGTGTCAAAATTAACAATTATCTATACAGTGGAATCTCCCTTAACGGGCACTTCCTATAAACGGACACTCCCTTTCTTACCAGGTCCTGGGAGCGCTCCATAAGAAAAGCATTGCAATCGAACGGACTTGAACGGACTCACTCATGAGCGAACGCGGACACCCTCGTAACAAAAAATTATTTTTAACGGACATTTCGTTTGCTTTTCCGTTTTTTTTCATGTCATAGGGCCAAATTAACGATTTAAAAGGGCCAAAATATCCTTGAAAGGGCCAAAAAATATTTTCGATTACAATCTTTTTATTTAAATAAGAACAAAAGTATGTAATATTAATAAAATAAATGAGTTCTCGCTGAACCTTCATAGTGAACAGACGTCTTAGCGGAGTTTTTTTTTCATATACATATTAAACAAACAAAAAATCATAAAAAATATTCGTAATACATAATAACCGTAATACATAGATATTAACTTTGATAAATAAGCAAAGCAAATATTGCTGACATTATTTTTAAATAGCAAGAAACAAAAAACAAAAACAAACAAAAACCGCAAACAAAGTGCCCTTGAGGAATACTCTACATGAGTACCTCAAAAACAAAAAATTGTGAAGTGAGTTCAAACGGCAAAAATGCATATTTTACTGTGAGTTCTGAAGCTCTCAATGTTAACAATAAAAATAAAAAATCTGATGATAGTCTTTTTCTAACGGCAAAGCCACTTTTTCGTCAGCGATCAACTTCGCTTTGTCCAATGCCAACAAGTGATTCGTTAATATTACAGTTGCCTAGTACATCTTCATATAAGTCAGCGATATCATCCCCTTCGGGCTCGTGTTCATCACTTAACAAAGTTATCACTACAGATAACAGCAGTTCAAAACCCAAAGTCCAAGTCGGTATGGACAGGGTGTTTTTTATTGAGGTATAGAACTTTAAGTTGGCATCACTTTTTTAACTGGCGGCCATTTTGTCAGCTGTCAAGTGATTAATATTTAGTTTGGTTTGCCATTTCATCATGAACAGGTTGACAAAAGAACAACGCTTGCAAATCGTGCAAACTTATTTCGAAAATAATAGTTCAGTTCGCGAAGTTTACCGCAAGCTCCGTCCATTTTATGGTCGACATAATCGTCCATCAGAGCAATTAATTCGGTTAACCGGTCAATTGGCCACCAAGATCGTGTGATTTGACACCATTGGATTATTTTCTTTGGGGATAAGTGAAGTCGCTCGTCTACGCCAACAAACCAGAAACGTTAGGGGACTTGGAAGCCAACATTCGTGGCGTTATTGCCAACATACGGCCCCATATGCTCGAAAAAGTGGTTGAAAATTGGACCTGTAGAATTGGCTTTATTCGAGCCTGCCGCGGCGGCCACATGCCCGAAATCATATTTAAACGTTAATGGCATAAAATTATCCTTCCAATAAAGCCAAATTGATGGACATTAAAACGATTTTCTTGTGTTTTATTTCAATTCGAAGTTCTATACCTCTAAAAAAACACCCTATATAACTGTGGTAAAGCGTGGCCGAAGCCCAAAATCTTCTAAAATTTCATCTGCTCCAAAAATGTCTAGGGATAACAGCGCGTCCTCTATTAATCGTCAAAATCGTTTTTCAATATTGCAAGACAATAACGAGAAGCCCGCTGCATCATCGCAAAAGTCTTTTAAGCCACCACCTATCTATCTGAGAGAAAAAAATTCTAACGCGCTTCTAAAAAAACTACTGTCGGCCATTGGTGAAAATACTTTCCACATCATTCCAATTAAACGAGGTAATATTGATGAAACAAAAATCCAAATTTATGATGAAAAAAATTTTCGAAAACAAAACAAATTTTTACACTTACCAACTTAAGAGTGCTAAAGGCCTATAGATAGTATTAAAGGGCATAGATTCATATGTTGACCCCGAAGAAGTAAAATGTGCACTTCTTGAAAAAGGATTTAAGGTTAAAAATGTTACCAATATAATTAACAGAGAAAAGGTCCCACAACCCCTATTTCGGGTTGAATTGGAGCCGAATGACATGCAGTTAAAAAAAATGAAACGCATTCTATTTATAATGTAAAGTTTCTATTACACCGAAAAATCACAGTTGAAGAGCCACGCAAGCGTTCAGGTCCCGTACAGTGCCATAATTGCCAAGAATATGGCCATACAAAATCCTATTGCAATTTACCTACAGTTTGTGTTATCTGCGGCGAATTGCATGCTACTGCTAGCTGTACTAAGCCAAAAGAAAAAGCAGAAAAAATGTAGTAATTGTGGAGGCAATCACACCGCTAACTACAGAGGATGCCCTGTGTATTCTTTCGTTAAACAGGCTATGGGTCAAAAACCTAAATTAGTTCCAGCTCAATCAACTAACGCTTACTCTGTCACTTTTCCTCCAATGAGCCAACCTAGTACCTCACGTGTATCGTATGCCGATGCTGTTAAAATAAATTCTATTCCCACGCAGAAAGTGTCCCCAAGTAATTCAACAAATGCGAACACAAGTTTTAATTTCAGTCGCCTTGAAGCCACTATTGATAATCTGGTGCAAACTATAAACAATTTCACAACAAATATGACTAATATGATGCAAGAAATGCTTCGAATGCAGAATACTCTGCTTCAAGCATTAATTAACAAGCCATGAATACGTTAAAAATATGTTTCTGGAACGCAAACGGCATTCGCCAACACAAAAATGAGCTCGAGCACTTCCTTACGGAAAAAGATATTGATATAATGTTGGTCTCTGAGACTCATTTGACTTCGAGAAGCCTTTTCAAAATCAATGGCTACAACTTATATGATACAAAAGACCCTGGAGGAAGAGCATGCGGTGGATCGGCAATTCTAATAAAGTCAAGACTCAAGCACTATATTCTTGACAATGTTTGTGAAGAAAATCTACAAGCTACAAATATTTGCGTCGAAAATTTTTGTACAAATTTCGTTATATCATCAATTTACTCCCCTCCCAGATTTTCAATCACTGAGGATCAATACGAGGATTTCTTCAAATCTCTTGGACCTTGTTTTGTAGCAGCTGGCGACTACAATGCAAAGCATACGTTCTGGGGTTCGCGTCTTATTACACCTAGAGGTAGAGCGTTGTTCACCACAATTTCAAAAATGGGTTTGGACGTCATTTCGTGGGCAGCCCACTTACTGGCAAAAAATTCCGGATGTTATAGATTTTGGCGTCATGAAAAATATTTCTAGAGATTTAGTTCATGTTGAAGCTTCTCTAGATCTCTCCTCCGATCACTCTCCCACTATCGTTACAATCTGTAATCCACTAAGAAGTGACTTACCTCATCCATATGTGAAGATGGTCAATCGTGTTAATTGGCTGAGATTCAAAAAATATCTTAGTAGTCATTGCACAGAAAACATAACGCTAAGTACATCCGATGATATTGAATCTAACATTGCGAATCTTAACGGAAATAATAAAAATGGCTGCTGAACATGCTACTACCTCCCACCCGCAGACTGGGTTTAATAGAATTTATTCTACGGATATTGAACGTCTCGTAAGTGAAAAAAGAAGAGCTAGAAGGGAATGGCAGCAACACAGATCACCCCAACATAAAATCAGGTTTAAAGAGTGCACTAAACGACTCCAAGAGTTGCTTGCATCTGAAAAAACTGCATCTCTTAAAAATTATCTGGAAGGTCTTGATGTTACACCAGCATCTAATTATTCTTTGTGGCGCGCTGCGAGGAAGCTTAAAACACCCGTTGAGTTTAAACCACCCCTGCGCACTTCTACCGGAGGTTGGGCAAGAAACGATACTGAAAAAGGTAACATATTTGCTGAGCATTTAAAACCCGTATTTACCCCAAACACATGTATGGGTGTTGCTGATTTGCCATGTGTAGTTGCTCTACCCCCTCGTCCCTTAAAGTTTAAGATGCGTGATGTACAAAAACTAATTGCTGAACTCAACCCAAAAAAAACTCCGGGTATTGATGAAATTAGTAATAAGATGCTGATGAAGTTGCCTCGTATTGCAATTAGAATTCTGCTATTCATTTTTAATGCCATTTTAAGACTGGAGTATTATCCACACAGCTGGAAGCTTGCCAAGGTCAAAATGATTCCAAAGCCGGGCAAAGATCTTACCAAGGCTGAGTCATACAGGCCAATAAGTTTACTGCCAACAATGTCAAAGCTCTTCGAAAAGTTACTCATGATAAAATTGTCCCCAATTCTAACTGATAATGCGTGCATACCGGATCATCAATTTGGTTTTAAAAGTCAGCATAGCACCATTGAACAAACGCATAGATTGGTTCAATTTATAAGAAGAACACTCGAAGAAAAGAAGTATTGTTCTGCCCTCTTTATTGATGTTTCTCAAGCATTTGATAAAGTGTGGCATAGAGGCCTAATTTTAAAATTGAAGACATATCTACCAATAAACATTGTTAATCTTCTGCAAAGTTATATTCTTGGTCGAAAGTTCACTGTTGTGGAAGGAGACTTCATGAGTGCGTCCGAATCAATCTCATCCGGTGTGCCACAGGGGAGCATACTGGGCCCAGTCTTGTATTTGATTTATACTTGTGATATGCCTTTGAGCAGAAATATCCATACATCTACATTTGCTGATGATACAGCCTGCCTTAGTATGCACGAAAACCCTCACGAGGCTTCCCGATACCTACAAGAACATATTACACAGCTGGAATTATGGTTAAACTTATGGAGAATTAAGGTAAACGAACAAAAGTGTGTTCAGGTAACATTTACTCTGCGAAAAGATACCTGTTCACCCATTCGAATCAATAATCAAGTTGTTCCTCAACATTCACATGTAAAATACCTTGGTATACACCTTGACCGACGGATAACATGGAAACACCATATTGACTCTAAGCTAACACAAATGAAACTAAAATTAACTCAGTTACATTGGCTGATTGGTAGAAATTCAACCCTGAGTCTAGATTGCAAACTTTTGATATACAAGTCGCTTTTGAAACCTATATGGTGCTACGGAATTCAGCTATGGGGCACTGCTTCAGCTTCAAATGTAGAGAAAATCCAACGAAGACAAAACAAAATTTTACGGTTAATAACATCGGCTCCATGGTACATAAGAAACTCAAATTTACATCGTGATCTAAATATGCCACAAGTGACTGAAGAAATTGCAAAATACTCAGGCAAATATTTAACTAACTCGAGTCACACCCTAATCCGCTTGCTCGAAATATCTTGAACTTTACCGGACACATCCGCTTAAAAAAGAGGGACACAAGGGCTCTAATACTTACCACACCAGATGAAACTGTTTGAAATTATTTTTTTATTTTTATTTTTTGCTTTGCACAACTCTTATGTATTATGAATTACTATCACTAAGTTTATGTCCGACACTGGTCGGGCCTAATAATTATATTTAGATTTAAGATTTGAATACTTATTGTTAGTTCATTTTTGAAGATACAATAAATAAATATATGTATGCATAAAAAAAAAAAAAAAAAAAAATTTATTTAGAACACAAACAAAAAGTTGCGATTAAAATTTAAAAATTTTAAAGTATTTTTGCTTAAGTAAATTCTGTCGCAAAAAGGACAAAGTGATTAAATCGAGATAAGCTGTTTTTGAGTTAATGATACCTACGTAACCTGCATATTTAAAAGTACCTCTGAGCAAAATCTCAATTAATTTGTGCGATTTTTCAAGAAGTTATAGCAATATTACTGGAAGCTTATCTTTTTTAGAGTTCTAATCTCATTTGGAATAATAGCATAATTTAAGTTATACTTTGGTATATTTCAACTCAAAAGTATTACTTATAGTGTGAAAAACGATGCTTGATTAAAAAATAAAGGTTAACAGAGAACTTTCCAATTTAACTGTAAAAGAAGTAAGTTCCTGAAAATAGACTTGAACTCTTAAAAGTGCTCTCCTGCAAAACGGTGAAATATGCCTTAAGCACTTTTTTCTTATTGCCACAGAATTAAATATATACATATTTTATATCTATGAATTTCTAATTTTATTGTATATAATCCCTAAGTTGTTAATGCAACAGTTAATAAATTGTGATATGTATTTTAATTTTTTTAAATTTCTTTCCAAGTTTCCTCAATCTTCAAAATTTATTGGTACATGGAGAGCTTATTCCTAAATTGCAAACACCTTAAGAAATTATTTCAAACGCGACATGTTTGCAAAGAAAAGTAAGAAGTTTTTTCTATGACAATCAAAACGTTAGTATTTGAAACAGGGTAAAACTACACTAAAAAGTAGTACATAGTTGGATTGAAAGGGTCAAAATAGCTTAGAGAGTTCCACAGGGCCATCAAACATCCAAAAAATCCACAAATTACCCAATTGTGCCACATTTTGCATCACTGTGTCATAATAATCTCGTCAAGACTCTTAATTTGCTCGCCTTGACAACAGGGCTCGGTTTGTCATATTTACTACATCATATAACACAGGTAAATGTAGGTATGGTAAATATTTTCTATCCCAGATAATGATTTTATAGAGTTTGTGATATGCCAAGGTAATATGGAAGCTATACTCTCATCACTTGACTTAAATTTTCACGATGTTATTGTCAAGACCAAACACACCAAACTAGAATGGAGGAATATCTATTGAAATAATATAGTATCCCAGTTAAAAAAATATGTATGAAGCATATATGATGTCGCATATATGGTTCTGATCCGAAAAATGAGGGTATATGAACATATATGATAATACATGAAATACCGAAGTATATTTATTTGACATAAAGTCTTTATTTATTTAATTTGAAAATTTTGCTTGTTTTTATGGTTACGCGATTGTCCGATCCGATACCGATTGTATCGGTATCGGATCGGCGAAATGGCGTATCGTTACATCCCTAATTTTCATACATGAAATACCGAAGTATATTTATTTGACATAAAGTCTTTATTTATTTAATTTGAAAATTTTGCTTGTAAAAAGGTGGTGGAAAATAAAATAGATGCACAATCGAATAAAGATGCTTGTTGTGTAAAGATTTTTGTTTGAGGCTTTCAAACTTATTATGTTTGTATATTGTGATTCTCAATATAGTATTAAGAGTCTTACTATAAACATACGAAGTTTGTTAGCTAAAATCAAAAATGTTTTGGGTTGAAGTCTACTGACGAGTTCCAAAAAGCGGGAACGAAATGCTTATAGACAATCGCTTAACCATAAAAACAAGCAAAATTTTCATATATGATAATATATATTCATACATTTTCATACATGTATGTGTAAATATTTCCTATACAGGATGCAGAGTTCATATTCATACTCCCTTGATTCAAAAAAGCGCACTGATGTGAAATAAATTAAATTACTAAAATTACATTTTTGTAATATTTTGTAGAGGGAGGTTGTATTTAATGAAACATTTGTTTTGAAAAATAATTTAAAACCATTCATTAATTTAAGAGAACAAACAAACACAAAACTCATATTTGTAAATAAATTTAATTTAAGAAACCAAATTAAAAACTAGTGCAATTGTAAAAGAAAAACTTAACCCGTTTTTATGCTAACACTAGTTTTCAATATAATTTTTTGCAGTAATATGAATTTTGTTTCTTAACAGTATTTAGAGAATTCCGTAATTTTCTATCAAATTAATGACTGACTTATCCTTTTGATTATTAGATTTATTTGATAGGGTCACAATGTATAAAATCGTACCAGAATGGGGTTTCTTTTTAAACGTTGAGGTTCCATATATGACCTCATATATTATAATACATTATATATATATTAGTTCATATATCAATTTATATATAATACTTTTACCATGTATAATCCCATTCATTTCCATACATGAATGCAGACATACTCATATACATTTATATACATTCGTATATTAAAAATATATGGACCATACATATTTTTTAGCTGGGAATGTATATCCTATACATGCCCATACATGAATTCATACATATTCATATATATTTATGTACATACATATATTAAAAATATATGGACCATACATATTTTTTTTAGCTTTGATGTACTTATACAACATTTTAAACTTTTATCACATACCCAGCAAAACATCTGAAGGTTTTCTAAGAGCTTGCGATTTTGAGGCCTTCTTAATCATTATATGAAGTGAATTCATGTTTAAAGCTTTTCTAAATCCGAATAAATTCGTCATTATTTAAGTTAAAATTAGCATCCAAAAAGGTTTAAAATCAGGGAACATGCACGGGTTCATCACCGACTTATAAAAAATATTTATTTTTTTAACCCACGAAAAACGTCTTCGAATCAGAGAATATGCATTGGTTCGATTCATTCACTTTAATGAAGATCAATTTATTTAAATTATCGCACAAAAACATAAATTATTGCTCCAATGCACATGCCAATGTAAAAATCATGCATGTTCCCCTTAAATCGAACCAGTTGATCACGACTTGAACCCAATATTCAACCCCATTCTTGTCATGTTTTTTTTTGGAAATACATATAGCTCATTTACTCAAACAACGTCATAACTCAAAAAAACTTGTTTCCAGAAAATGAATCTTAAGTTTTCAATGTATAGACAACTTAATTAAAAAAGAAAATTTTTCTTTCCGGAGTTGAGTAAACAAGATATTCGTATGATATTTTTATACAATATGAGGGACGATATGAGGATTAATTCTGCAAAATGTATTCAAAAATTCCATTTTTGAGTCATAACTACGGAAAGGTAAATGCATGTTTTCTGTCGTTGGTCGTACTTCAACGTATTGAGGGTGGCGGTAGCTGAAGTAGTTAGCACGTTGACGGTCCTGGGTTCGAGCCAGGTATCAGACAGTCACCAAATAACAACAGCACGCATTTTTCTGATGTAAATTAGTGTCCCTTTGTATCAGTTGTTGTAGGAAAGTTCATATGATGAAAGCATAGTCACTGGTCACTGAATTATACCGACCTCAGCAGATATTAATCCTAATGTAACATCAGACTGCCCTTCGTCGTTGTATAGCAGAATAATCGGCGAAGTAAAATAACCAATAAAATGGCTGCTAATCACAGCTTCAAAAATTTAATACACCTCATTTAACACCAGAGGCGGTGCAACACTGCATTATTTAAAAAAACGCGCAGAGTTGCAAAAGAATGAAGTTTTCCTCTATCTCTTCCTTCACCACCTGTCTTCTGTATCGCTATTCTTTTCCTAAAGAAGGATAACACCTAGTAGTAGGCATTCATTACCTGAGTTTTACTTCTCTTTCTAAACAAAAATATATATATATATATAAAATATCTCTGCAAATCAACAAATTTGCGACAAAATGGCATGGATTTGTTAGTGCATTCTTTCGCATATTTTAAAATAAATACATATTTTTGCATATTTTATTATAAATGTATATTTTTAATACATTTTATAATTTTTTCATGGTATAAAACACATTTTTGGGTTTCTTGATTAATTGCAAAGTATTATTGCAATTCTTACGACTGTGTAAGAACAAACCAGAGGTAAACGAAAACAATTTCAACTGGGATGAAAACTCCATTCATTTGAAAAATTCAATAAAAATAAATACTAAAGCATGGGATAAAAACCCTTTTAAACCTATAAATGTTTGTGTAATTTTTTTTGGCGCTCTTTACCGTTTCCGTATTAATTTCATGTGGACAGAAAGTGAAATATATTCAAGGATACGAACTCCCGTGTGCGTGGTTGAATGCTATGGAATACTATATTTATATTAACAAAGTTAAAGAAATTTTAAATTAAAAAAAAAACTTAAGCACTGAATTTATATTTGTGCACACAGAGAATGGCTTTCGTGTTGACACTATATCCCAATTAGATGGTTTTGATTCTGTTGAGCTGTTAGCTCAAGTTGAATTAATTGAAGATGCGGTAATAAAAATTTGTGCTCTGAAATACAGAACAAATTAAAAATAAATTACATAAAGTTATACAAAAAAATTATGAACTTAAAATTAAAAAATATTTTATAGTTCAAACAGCTAAAATTTGGAAACTAAATATTCCACATATATTTTTATATTTTTTGCTGACGCGAAATGTTAAATTTTACAATAAAAATGTTTTCTTCAGAAAAAATCGTCAAAGATTTACCTTTAACAATTTACAAAAACACTTATTCATTTACGTAAATAAAAATTCTTCTTAACTTTATTTTTTATTAAATATGATTTGACAAAATGTTTTTTAAGAAAGCAATGAAGCTGATTTTTTAAATTTTTAATGTTATTATATGTTGAAAAAAGAGTTATTAAATGTATATTTTATTAGTTTTTAATATATATTTTTATATTTTTAATGTATATTTTATGTACATAAAACGCGATTTTAAATGCATGAAAATCCTTTCCCTAGTCATAACGTTGTTTGAGTAAATGAGCGATATGTATTACATATTAATGATTTTTTGTTATTGAGCCCAATTAAATTGTTAATTTGTTATTTTTTTAATAAAAGTATTTTTAATAAAAACTATCTTAAAAAATTCACTCATTTAAATTCGTAGTTTTCTTTTGACCCGTCAGCACCCTTGTGCGGACACATTTCAATGGTCCCTTTGGTGACCGCTCAAGAGAGATTCCACTGTATTTACATAGATGTATAAACAAGCATTAGAAAAAATAAAGAAACTTCCAACCAGTGCTGCCAAAACCAAAACATTTTTACAACCAAAATTCTCTTTAAAAGTTACCAAATGAGAAAAAAATAACCAAACTTCAATATGTAGTATTTTTATTAAATAACATTTAAAATACATACATGTTTATAATGTAACGCATGTGATTTGAATACAGTTAATAATAATAACAACAAAAGAAATATAATTCTTTTACCTACATATGTATGTATGTCAGGATGCGAAATCAGATTTAGAAATTGTACTAATTTTCAAGAAAAATTGTACTTTTTTCAGTACTATTGTACCAAATTCTTTAGTTTTAATTTTTTAATACTTCTATTAATTAACTAAAAAGGCACACATATGTGTAAAAGCTTAACAATTGACAAAAATGCACTTTGAAGTTCAATGATTATAATATTAATTAATACTATTAATTAATATTATTCTTTAATGTCAGAACGTATAAAAAAGACTATTAGTTGCTGAGATCTGAATATAAAAGTAACATTTAGGATATACTTTTCCATCCTTTGGAAATATATTTTTCACATTTGCAGATGAATTTGGAATAGATAACATTCCTCCAACATATTTTTGAAATATCGGAAAACATCGCTTCATTTACCTAATTTTTCATTTCTAATATCTTCGAGCAAAAGGTACATACATATCCTGTCGTTTCTTAAGGACTTAATAACTTCTACATCAACCTGCGCTAGAAACTGGTTACTTATATATTCTATATTTTTAATGCTATTTGTATTTATATTACATAATAGAAAAAAAAATTCAATAGTGCTAAAATGGTCATTGGGGTGCTACTGTACTTTTGGTATTCAAATAGTGCTAAAAATGGTACAATTGTACCAACTTTTCCATCCCTGATGTATGTAATAAGTTAACGCTTGTACATGTATGTATGTATATAAAAAATAACAGCTTTTTTAATATAAAGTAAACAAAACTTGCAGTCCACAGTATAATAGTTTGAGACCATAGATTTACTTATTAAAAATTCATTGCATTTTGAAGTGAAATTTCACTTCTAATAATAATAAAAGCAAGCAAAAGAAATAAATATGTTTACATATGCATATACATATGTATTTAGTTAGCGTTTATATGTACATGTATATAAAAAAAACACGCTTAAATTTTTTTATTTAAAATAAACAAAATTTTTATATACTTCGTAGTATAGTAATAAAAAAGATATTAAAATTTGTGATCATAGAAGTGCGTACTTAAAATTAATTTCATTTTAAAATTAAGATTTTTTAGCAGACCATACATAGTGTGATATATTTTCGTTTTTACACAGTTCTTTTAATTGCATTATGCTATTAATAGTTTTAAAATCAAGACTGTTGCGAAATTTAGTTTTTATCAAACTCAGTTGGGAAAACATTCTTTCGGCTGCAGCTGAACTGCGGCAAACTAAGTAATTTTTGCACGAAATTGGCAAGCTCAGCGAAACATTTTTCATTGACTCCATCTGTACATTGATATTTTATCCAAAAATTCAACAATATCCATATCGCTCTTTACAGCAATATTTGAAAACTTTAGTAGTCTCCATTGATGTAATATTTTTTCCTCATTATTATCCGTTAAATTCGGGAAAGACGACAATAACGGCTCAATTTTTATTTCTGAATTACTTAACACTTGAGGTGGTGTTCTGATATCAAGATTTTTTAAGTCTTTTCGTGAAAAATCACAACGTTTTGAAATTTCTTTTAATAGTTTTATATAAAAAGATTGTATATTTTTTTTATTTCATATTTTTTCAAGTGTGAGAACTTATTTCGATCCATCCATAGTTCAGCTTTTCGGCCGATAAAGATGTTTTCCACGTTTAGATAGTTATTTTCGTCTAACAAATTTAAATTTTCTAATGAATTTAAACTTTTAACGAATTCAATTTTAGTAAAATTGCTCAAAATTAATTTAAAATTTGATTCAAGTTGAGTATAAACGTATGGAAGGCGCACTTGTTCTGACTGGAATTCCTTCCACCAATTCACAAGCTTTTATGCCGTTTACCTCAAAGAATGTTGATATAAAATATAACTTCAAGCCGGGCCACTGTTCAATTATACGATTTATTACATTTTCTAATGACAGCCACCGGGTTAAAGAAATTCCTAATATTTTATGTGTTTTTACACTGTAATAATCTTGGAATTCTTTAAATTCATTAATTCGCTTTGGACTATGAGCAAAAAGTTATAAATGTTTCGACACAGAATTTCAATTTTCATCGGGAGTTTTTTACAAGCGTAAGCTGAACGTAGATGGAGTGATTGACAAGTGCATTTAATGTGGAATATTTCAATATCATTTTTAAATCTCGCTTGCACTCCGCTTATTTCTCCAGCCATAACGTTGGCGCCATCAGTGGCTAACCCAATAATGTTTTCGAATGGAATGTTGTGGGTTTTAAGGAAATCTTTTATTGTGTCGTATAGAGATTAGGCATCAGAACTTATAACCTCTACGAGACTTAAAAAACGATCACAAACTTTTTGGGATAACTGGTCCATATACCGAACTACTAAGACAAGCAACTTCTTTGTCGAAATATCTGTAGTTTCATCTACAATCAAGGAAAATCTTGCTGTCTGCAATTCCGAAATAATTTCAGTTTTGGCTTTATTCCCCAATATTTCTGCTAAATGAGTTGCTTTAGTTCTTCCTCATTTTATGTTTTTTGCTATGTTGAAGTCAGGACAGCATTCTACTAGCAGTTTAGGTAAAAAATCCATCAATAAAAATGGTAAATTGTGGCAGATAAGAAACATAACAAGTGTAAGTTGCGCTTGATACACTTGCTTAACAAAATTTTCATTTTCGACACTCATAAATAAATTAATCTTTATCTGATTTTTTTTCCATCACCTTTTTGTATATGGCTGCGTACTAAAACATGTTTTCTCAAATAACTCCCGTGGTTGCACAGCTTTTTTTCGCATACAATACAGTACCCGCATCCATCTCTGTTTTGTAGCCAAGAAAATTCTTCTAACCAGGCAGCCCGAAACTTTCTTCTAGGGCTGTTTCTAGTTGCAATATGTTGAAATTATAATTTTTTAGTGTAAATTCCAGAAATATTAAATGTGTTTACTTTTTACTTAATTTCATCATCACTTTCTGAAAGCACATTTTCAATTTCTTGTGACCGCAGATGTTTTCCACAAGTATCTAGATTTAAAAATATGCACACGTAAGTTAATAAATAATTTGTTTTTAAAGTCAATCCTACATCAAAAAATGTTTACCTATCCATTTTCCATTTAATTTCACCACTTTGTGCCGCACTACAACAAAAAATCAAGGTACATGAAGCTGACTTGCAACTAATAGTTCAATGCTCATTTGTAAGGTATATGCTAGTCGGCAGATGATTAATTTTTTCTCGTTTAGTTTTCCTTTTTATTGTTAAATTTGTTTTTTCTTTACACGTTTAGTTCTTGTATTTGACAGCCGAACATTATTTTACACAAACAACAACTTACGTGCATATTCTTTATATAAATTTACTTTGTAAAATCTTTTAATTGAATGTTGCCGCCATTACAAAAGACATGTCATTTCTGTAGTACAGAGTTGCGATCATTTAGTAAAATTAAAAGCTGTTTACAGTGTTGTAAAAGAAAAGTATTGTAAACAAGTGAGTAGCAATCAAGGCGAATTTATAACAGGTGGCTGCACTAGCGATTTTAGTCACAGCTGTTTTATTTTCAGTTGCCTTGGTAGCAATACTAAAAATTGAAGAACATAAAAGCTTAAAAAGTATAACATAAAAAATATGTACATGTGTATCATTATTTTGGCAAAAAAAATAACCAAAATGAGAAAAATATTCACATCTCCACATTAAAGAAAAAAATAACCACTTTTGTACTTTTCAAAACGTTTCTATTAAGTTCAAATATTTTGACTCTTTGTTGTAATTTTTTTTAAATTTTTACAATTTTACTTCAGTCTTTAATTCTAGAACACTAAACCCCGCCTGAAATGCGCAACGAATTCTAGTTTTGCATCATCCATTTCGATCGCGTGCAAATAACAACACAATCTTTCCAACCAACTCAGTACGTTATCTTCTAATCTCGTGAGTGGACGCTCATTACGAAAATTTTTTATTTTGTTTGAGATATACGAGTACAACTTCGTGGTGCCTGAGAGGCGAGGTTTAGTGTTAAAGGTAATTATTTTTAAAAAACGTATGAAGGATTACTGTACTAAATGCAATAAAACATACTGCATGGTACATACATAGATCTCCAAACTGCTATGAATGTAACACAAAAAATAAAAAGAATGACTTGAATTTTATATACAAAAAAACTTTAATGCATTTTCAATAATTTAAGAGATATAACCTCTCTGTAAAAGAAATATCCAAAGTGTCCTTTGTTTCTGATAATTATTTTAAATTAAAAAGAAAATCAATGAATTATTTTTTGTTTTGCGAATAACTATATACTCGTAGATATCTAATAAAAGAATAAGGGCCTGTCCCACGATGTCGATAACGTTCGTCTTGTCAAAACAAAAACAAATTTTAAGATTTTGTTGTTCTTTCATATGTAAGCGTGCCACAAGTCGAACATTATCGACATCGTGGGACAGGCCCTAAGACACAACATATATAAAAATATAAAAAAATTCCTATTTTTTTTTTGAGTAGCCTCATAAGCGGGGTAGTGCTAAACGTTAATAAAAGTGATTAAGTTTTCTAGGGTTAAATAATTTTTTTTTATTTGTTTATATATTATATGAGTTAGGCTTGTATGTAATTGATACAACCGCGAAAGCAGAGTTTCACGCAAGTTAATTTTCAATGGATCAAGATTGCAAGTATCACATACATATGCACTTTTATAAGTAATTCTTATAGTCAAACTAGAAGGGAATATTGAGTAGTATTGGAAGGACTTTTTCAACATTTTATACGACATGAGCCTTCTTCAAATAAATGGTATAATGTATGATTATTCAAAAATTCTTGATCTAATTATTGCAAATGATATTGATGACTATTATGTTAAACGACCAACACCCATTTCAGTTCCTGAAGATTGATACCATCCTGCTATTGAATTATTTGTATCCATTCCACCTGATGATGTTTTACAGCCATTGGTCAGTGTAAAATCTTACTGTTTTAAACGTATTAACTAGTTTTTGTTAAATGAGGGTATTTCAAATACGAACTGGTGCGATATTTTAATCTCTCCCGTTAATTCAGACGTTTCTTTGGAAAACACGCTTGGACTTTTTTATCACAAAATTTATTCTTTTATGGACCTGTGCATACCGAAGCATATAATTAAACCATTATCTGGACCTCCGTGGAATAATAAACAATTATGTCGTGGTTATCTTAGATATTCTATGAGTCGTGCAGAATATACAAAATTAAATAGCGTACTGTACAAAAACTACATAACGATTACTAAAATTAATTTGAAACGAAATCCTAAGACGTTTTACAAATTCATCAATTCAAAGAAAAACCTCTGGTTATCCTGCTGTGATGAAATACCAACAAAATGAAAGAAATAATAATGCTATTATTAGTAGTATGTTTGCTGAGTTTTTCTCTACAACTTATTCCGTGAAAACGTTTGATGATTCAATGGAGTACCCATTTCCATTAGCTGAAAGTCAATCTATATCCTTACCTAATTTCGGTATATATGTACATGTTCATAAATGAATTAAAAAATATAAAATTTTCATATGATGTTGGTCCCGATAAAATTCCCAGTTATATTATAATCAACTGTGCTGAAGCCTTAGCTATTCCGTTGACTGTGATGTTTAATTTATCAATAAAATATGTACATTTCCCCGATATTTGGAAAAATTATTTCGTTGTTCCGTTGTTTAAATCTGAAAACAAATCTGAAATTGAAAACTACCGTGGAATCGCGAAGCTAAGTGCTATGCCTAAATTTTTTAAAAAGCTTATCACTGAATATATGTGCTACCCAGTTGCAAGTATCACATCCCAGTGTCAACGTTGCTTTCAAAAAGGATTTTTTACAGCCACAAATCTTCTTCATCTTACGATCACAAAAAATCGAAGCTTTTTACAAAGGATGCAATCAGATGATAGGTTAGGTTTTGGTCCATTGTGATACCATGGAGACTTTGCTTATGCGGAGTCCCCACCGTCGAACCAACCAGAGCTCAATATAAAGCCACTAATACGCTGCAGTTCAACACTAGCAACGTCAATAAGTTTCCTGAACTCAAGAGCGCCCATTGTGGCCATTTTCTTTCTTGCAAGTCCAGGACAGTGATAGTATTATTAAAAGTGGTATCTGTTCTAGTTTTTGATCAGAGAATTTTCGTTTAATGTTCCTCAACGTACATATCATAATTTTATTCCTCTATCGGTAAAAATTTATAGAGCCAATTAAGCTGATGCCGATCCTTTTATTTAATCAATTGTATAGATTTATAGACTTTTCATTCAATGCTAATGTAGTAAAAAATGCGATTGTATGTTTTCTAAACTCATAATGAAATTGTTTTTGTATTTGTTTATATTTTTTGTAATTTATTTAATGTTGTGAAATGTCAGTTAGTAACATCATTAATTATCTGTAAGGATTTCAATTCCATAGACAAATAATAAATAAATAAATAAATAAATGAAATAAAAGCTAATTGTAAAGAATTTATTCTCTTATATTTCGCAAGAAAATGTATCAGCGCTTCAACAAAACCTGCTAATGGTATCTTAAAATGTACCATTTGAGTTTCAAAGAAAATCATACGATTTAATGAATTTAGCAAACTGGAATTGTTAAATCAACTACAAATGAAATAGCGCAAATTCAAAGGATATTACACATTTTCCATACTAACAGTTTTTCAAATAATATACCATTAGTATTTCATTGTGTTAAAAATATTCTCAGCGAAAAATTATAGACACAGTTGAACCGAAAACAATACTTTCTTTTTCAAAATTAAGGGCTATAAAGTAACAACCGCTTGTCCTGATAATATCTGTTTACTAAGAAATGGAAATGTCATGCGTTATATCAGAAATTTTTAGTAGCAAACTTTTTATGTACAAATGTGATAATATTTCCTTAAAAGGCAAAATATTTAACGAAACTCTTGACTTTTTACGTATCCACTGTCATCCAGGGACGTATGGTTATATGTCGTTAAAGATTTAGACCAGAAAAAAATTTGAATAGAGCTAAGCATGGTAGATGTTAAGTGTATTCTTACCAAATGCCAAAATGAAACAGTTGCTATCACCCTTTTGCATAAAGAACTTAATGTATGTACATTAATATAAAAATAAATAATAACAAACATTAACTGCCTTATTCATAAAAAATATTTCTAGTTTATTAAGCGCTTATTTGACATATTTCTATTTTTATGAATTAGACCATAAAACTTTTAAAAACCCCCGATATATCTAGAAAAGATGTGATATCTTCCAAACGGCTGGACCGATTTTCTTAAAAAATAGCTAAGAAACCTCTCGATCAAGCCTCATTTCAGACAGAAAAAAATAAATCAAAATCCGTCCGTTTCCCTTAGAAATATGTCAAATAAGGGTTGGGAATTGACTTCAACAAGTTTTTTTTTTGACATTCTTATATTTATTTATTGTATCTTCAAAAAAAATTAACTAACAATAAGTATTCAAATCTTAAATATAGATATAATAATTAGACCCAACCAGTGTCAGGCATAAACTTAGTGATAGTAATCAATAAAACATAAATGTCGTATTAAGCACAAAAATATTTTCAAGCACTTTAATCTGGAGTGTTGAGTATTAGAGTCGTAGTGTCCTTCTTTTTTAAGCGGATGTGTCCAGTAAAATTCAAGGTGTTGCGAGCAAGAGGATTAGAATGGGACTCGAGTTTTGTTAGGTATTTGCCTGCGTATTTTGCGATTTCTTCAGTCACTAAAAATATACCACATATTTAAATCACGATGTAAATTTTTGATGTACCATGGAGTCGATGTTATAAGCTTTAAAACATTGTTTTAAAGCACCATATTGGTTTGAAAAGCGACTTGTACATTAAAAGTTTACAATCTGGACTCAGGGTGAAATTTCTACCAATCAGCCAGTGTAACTGAGTTAATTTTAGTTTATTTGTGTTAGCTTAGATTCAATATGTAAGCCGTGTATACCAAGGTATTTTACATATGAATGTTGAGGAACAAGTTGGTTGTTGATTCGAATTGGGTAACAAGTATATCTTCGCAGAGTAAATGATACCTGAAGACACTTTTGTTCGTTTACTTTAATTCTCTATAAATGTAGCCATAGTTCCAGATGTGTAATATGTTCTCGAGAAGCCTCGTGAGGGTTTTTTTGCATACTAAGGCAGGCTGTATCATCGACAAATATAGATGTATGGATATTGCTGCTCAAAGGAATATCACAAGTATAAATCAAACACAAAACTGGCCCCAGTATGCTCCCTGTGGCACACCGGATGATATATATTCAGGCACACTCATGAAGCCTCCTTCAACAACCGTGAACTTCCGGGTAGTAATGTAACTTTCCAATAGCTTCAGAAAATTTATTGATAGTTATGATTTCATTTTTAAAATAAGGACTTCATGTCACACTTTATCAAATGCATGAGAAACTTCAATAAACATGGCAGAACAATACTTCTCTTCTTCAAATGTTCTTCTTATAAATTGAACCAATCTATGCGTTTTTTCAACGGTGCTATGTTGACTTCTAAAAAGTTTTGACATTGTTGATAATAGACTAATGGGCCTGTATGATTTAGCCTTGGTAAGATCTTTGCCCGGCTTTGGAAAAATTTTGACCTTGGCAAGCTTCCAGTGGTGTGGATAATACTCTAGTTATAATATGCCAATAAAAATAAATAGAAGGATTCTAATTGCAATACGAGGCAAATACATCAGCATCTTGTTTCTAATTCCATCAATACCTGGAGCTTTCTTCGGATTGAGCTCAGTAATTAGTTTCTGCACTTCACGCATCTTTAACTTTAAGGTCGAGGGGGTAGAGCAACTACACTCGGTAAATCAACAGCACCAGTACATGTGTTTGGGGTAAATACGGATTTTAAATGCTCAGCAAATAAGTTACCTTTTTCAGTATCACTCCTTGCTCAACCTCCGGTATAAGTGCGCAGAGGTGGTTTAAACTCAACGGGTATTTTAAGTTTTTCACAGCACGCCGCAAAGAGTAATAAGATGCTGGTGTGACATCGAGGTTTTCCAGATAATTCTTAAGAGATGCAGTTTTTTCATATGCAAGCAACTCTTGGAGTCGTTTAATGCACTCTTTCAATCTGATTTTATGTTGGGGTGATCTGTGCTGTTTTCATTCCCTCTCTCTCTTCTGACATACGAGACGTTCAATATCCGTAGCAAAAATTCTATTAAACCCAGTCTGCGGATGGGAGATAGTGGCATGTTCAGCAGCCTGCCTAATATTTTCTTTAAGATTGGCAATGTTATATTCAACATCATAGTGTGTTATTAGCGTAATGATTTCCGTTTAATGACCACTAAGATATTTTTTGACTCCCAGCCAATTAACACGATTGATCACCTTCACATATGGGTGAGGTAAAAGACTTTTTAGTGGGTTAGAAATTGTAACGATAGTGGGAGAGTAATCGGAGGAGAGATCTTAAGAAGCTTCATTATGAACTAAATCCCTAGAAATATTTTTCATGGCGCCAAAATCTGTAACAAACATCTGGATTCTTTTTTATCCAGTAAGTGGGCTCCGCACTCGAAATGACGTCCAAACCCATTTTTGAATTTGCATTAAATAACGCCCGATCTCTAGGTGTAATAAGGCGCGAAGTCCAGAACGTATGTTTTGCATTGTAGTCTCCAGCTGCTTTGAAACAAGGTCCAAGCGATTTGTAAAAATCCTCATATTGATCCTCAGTGATTGAGAATCTGGGAGGGGAGTAAATTGATGATATAACGAAATTTGTACAAAAATTTTCGACACAAATATTAGTTACTTGTAGATGTTCTGCACAAATGTTATCAAGAATATAGTACTTCAGTCTTGATATCCCTGGATATCTTGGGAACTGATGAGATTTTTGATGAATTTGGGCTTCACCCACGCATTACAACTTTGAGATATCTGTCCATATCGACTTGCACCTTAGGTTTCTGACTACTGTTATGAATAGTGATAACTTGGTTAAGAGATGATGAAGTAGAAAAAGTTTTGCCGTTAGAAAAATAATATCATCAGATTTTTTATTTTTGTTGTTTGCGTTAAGAGTTTCAGAACTCATAGTAAAATATGCATTTATGCCGTTAGAACTCTCTTCACAATTTTTTATTTTTGAGGTACTCATGTAGAGTATTCCTCAAAGTCACTTTGTTTGCGGTTTTTTGTTTGTTTTTGTTGTTTCTGACTATGTAAAAAAAATATTAGCAATATTTGCTTTGCTTATTTATCAAAATTAATATGTATTACAAATATTATGTATTACGAATATTTTTTTATGATTTTTTGTTTCTTTAGTATGTATATAAGAAAAACGCTGCTAAGACGTCTGTTCACTATGAAGGTTCAACGAGAACTGACCAAGTTTTGGCATACTTCCGGCTCTATAGAGTTCCAAGCTTCTAAAAAGCCCTCCTACAGCTGCACTAATGACTAATGAATTTTTTTTATACACTCTTCTACCTAATTCCTATCAAAAGTTCCTCAAGTACATTGAGATCAGGGCTCTGTAAAGGTGTTTGGATAAGTTTGGGCCGTTATGAATCAACCAAAGCTGTGCAACTCCTGATGTGTGCTTGAGATCGTTGTCTTGGTAAAAAGTAAAGTTGTTCGCAATGCCCAATTTCTCTGTACTTTGCTTTACATATTGCTTCAAAATCTTGAGGTAGACAAATTTGTCCATTCTACATTCTATAAAATGCAAATTGCCTACTCCAGCACTAGACATGCAGCCCCAAAGCATTACAGAGCCTCCTCCATGCTTCACTGTTGCTTTTGTATTGTTATGGTTAAATTAGTTATTTGGTTTGCGCCACACACATAGAAAAAAAAAAGATTTGTAAATACAATTAATTTATTTGTGAATACAATTAAAATATTATTTAAAAAGGCACCTACAACGATTTTTGTAAATACAAACACACATTTGTAACATCAGAAAACAAAATCAACTCAATTATTTCCAATTAAAATGATTGTGTTATTGACAATTGAGTTGTTAACGAAAAACAAAAATTTTTAATGAATTTGTTTTTCAAATTCTAATGTGTGTTTTTTGTTAGTTTTTTTTTTAATTTTTATTTAGAATTTGGTTTCTTGTTAAATTTTAAAGTTATTTATTTTTCCACACAACCTTCGAAACTAAATGTGTTTGGGATGAGTCGAACCGGTGCTTACCACTCAGCTAAAGATCAAATCGTTTTGATCATGCAAATAATGAATACACGCAAACATGATTTCTTATTTTCTTCTACATGTGCGCTTTGCGTTGATATAATTTAAAAATAACTTTGTTGAGTGAAAAAAACAATCCTCGATGTTTTCCGGCTTCTTGTCGGAATTCACACGTATACAACACGAACAATCAAAAAATACAACAACAATAGCACATGACCGCGTTGGGTCTATCAACAAGCAAGATAAACACCAACACAAAGAAATTAAATTAAATGATATTTTAAAATGCGCGGTATTGTTAAATATTGTATTAAACTAATGAAAAATATTGTTGAAATTAAAATTTTTTTCAATAACATGGTTTTGTTGACCATAATTCAGGTCTATTTTTTTCTGTGCAAATTGCCTGCCATCTGAACCAATGCAAATAAAATTTGCTTTCGTCAGTGAACAAAACCTTAAACTAATTGCAAACTTTCAATGAAAATGAATCTCAGGATGATATTTCACCAAATTACTTGATTCAAAAAATCTTCAGTTTTCATTAATATTCTTGGACGAATTTTCCTCTACGGTATTTATTTCTAAGGCTTATAAAAGAATTTTTTGGCAAATACCCCATAGTAATTGTATATACTTATGTAATGTATTGCGAACAGTATTCAGACAAACATATTTTCCAGTTCGAGATTTTAATGATATTTTAAGATCTTTTGGCGGGTTTGAAGGGATCTCCTTTGATTTCATCCAAAATCGAACGTTCATCTCTTTCAGTGGATTTGCTTTTTCTAACCTATTCGGCAATTTTTCGAACAGTTTTACCTTTCAAATTTAATTTAACTATTACTTGTCTTATTTCAACCGTCGTTTGATTTCTACTTGGAAATATTTTCACTTAAAATTAATGTTTTTACAAATTCTTACAATTTACAAATGCATATGAAAAAAACGCAGTTTTGGTAATTGGAAAATAATATAATAAAATAATTCATGTCGAATCTTTTTTGTCCGATTATTCGTTGAGCGCAAAAAGTTTAGTTATTTTAGTTTTTGTTTTAAAACTAATAGTTATACTTAAAAAAATATACTTTTTTGGTGTTGTTGTAAGTAAGTTTATATAAAATAAAAAGTATTGCTACCCTTTTTGTTTCTGTTTAAAGAGCAATTATATCAGCCAAACTGTTGTCCGATTATGCGTTGGAGCCACTGTATGTATCAAGACCACTTTCATAATTAAGGGCACAGAATAATAAGGGTAAGGTCAACCAAAAAAAATTTTTTTGCTCCAAACTTTTTGTTTTGTTTTTAATAATAAATCTGAAAGGTCTATACTTTATATATGTAAAAGCATTTTTAGTTTTTGAAATTTTTTATCTGAAATATGCGGCTATAAAAAAAACTATTTGTTTTTGATGGGCCTTTTTACCGATTATTTAAAGTAGTAGGTATTATTTTTTTCTTTTTTGTACTTTAAAAATTTTCTACTAGTTATTAATAACCTTTAACGCTTCAGCACAAAATAAGGAAAACGGTGCTCTAATATCGGAAGTTTTTTTAGTTTGCTTTGGCGAATCTAGGGTTGCAAGTCCCACTGATTCTGCCAGTACAAGTATTGATTTATGCATAACCAGCACATCAGCAAATGTACTGGTTTTTTATGCATGTACTGTTTTTGTACTGTTTTTATGTATTAATTTTGTTCAGTGTATAAGATGGCCTGTCATAGTGTTTTTTTATTTTCTTTAAATCACCCAGTAATTTTTATATTGCGTTCGCTTTAAGGCGAATTTATTTTCAAAGTGATATCTTTGTTAAGCTCAAGCAAATTTTGCTAAGAGATCACACATATAAAAAAAAACAATAAAGCTTTTATTTATGGTATTTGACTATTTGAGAATTTGTTTAAAATTGCGTTTAATACCAATTTGTTATATAAAATTACATACTATATATAAAAAGAAACAAAAGAAAAAGGTGATAAATGTTTATTTAAGTTAATGTTAATTTTATTGAAATTTTTTATTCTAAATTTAAATTAGCAAGAAACATTTCCTATTATTGATTTCTGATGCACGCAAATAATGAATTTGAAGTTTGTTCTTCGAAAAATTTTGTGAAAACATTATTTTATTAATACAATTGAGTCTTAATACAAATTATATGTATATTGAATTAAAGTTTTGTTTTAAGAAGGGTTAAAGCCTTTTATGTCAATAAAATATAATTTTATATTGCAAAAAGTATTGTACTGTTTTTTTTAATTGTACTAATTTTTTCCTCTTATGTACTGATTTCTATAATTTCAAAACTGGCAACCTAGGCGCATCCGTCGCATAAAATCAATATTTATTAATTTTTTCAGCAGTAAATAAGCATGTTTAATTTCTTTTTAATTAAAGTTCAATCAATATTAGCAAAGTAACTGCGTTTAGTTCTCTTGAAAGTATTTGTACTTTACCCATTAAAAAAAAATAAACAAAATTTTCATATTTTGTCAATCTACACATAAACGATCTCCTTTCACCTTCATTTCCACATACACAAAAAAAAATTCTTAATAAAATTTCGCTAAATAATGTACTTATAATTCTATAAGTGCACAAAATAGCAGCTATTTTTTCGCGTCCGTTTCTAGCTGACAATTTACTATACTCGTATTATTGATATCACCTAAAAGTAAAAATCTAATTCTAGAAATAAGGATTACTTAGTAAGTATATACATGTGTATGTACATATGTATTTCGACTTCGACTACGACATTTTGCTCCTAGATTAAAGAAAACTTGTGGTGTTCTGTAATGTATTACAAAAATGTCATAGTCGAAGTCGAAATATGCCAACCACCATAAGGAGGATTATCATATCATATCGTATATTGTTAAGTACTTAAATATTTTGGTAATAATCAAAAATATATCTATAGGGTCCGCCAGATAACTTTTTTTTTTTTTGAAAACAGGGCGCAAAACATCGAGTGTAGCTTCGGCTGTGTGGCACGTAGCGCCGTCCTGTTGAAACCAAATGTTGCCAATATCCTCCCATTAAATTTTTGTGAACAAAAATTCGTTCAACATGGCCCGATAACGATCGCCATTGACTGTAACGGCCACTCCTTGCTCATTGGCCCAATTATGCCTCTGGACCAAAATCCGCACCAAACAGTGACCCGTTTTCGTGGCGTCGGCTTTTCAATGTATGCGTGCAAGTTTTCTGTGCCCCAAATGCGACAATTTTGCTTGTTTACATACCCGCCAAGATCAAAATGAGCTTCATCTGAAAAGATGATTTTTTTGGTAAAATCGGCATCTTCTGTAAGTCGATCGCAAGCAATATTTCCCAGCGTTGTTCAAGCGTTTACACAACCATATTCGTTCAGCGGAAGGATAATACTAATTATCTGTCAAATCAGACATGAGCTAAGTGTTACCATTCACGAAATAAGCACTAGTTGGAAAAAAACGTTAGATGGCGGACCCTATAGAAAAATATATCTACTTTTTTAATTAAAATTAATTATTGTCGATGTGCGTGAATACTGCTCCACGACCTGCTGAAGTGCTTTATTTTTAATTTTTATTTTACTTTTTTGTTATTAGTACGATGTAATTGACTTCATAAACAATATGCATACTTATATATTATTATACATGTGTATGTATATTCTATGTAGAATTGAGAAGGAGTAAACATTTAGTAAGTCCATATTTACACTATTCAAGTCATATTGCTAAGCTGATTAGTTTCTTAGGAAAGAGAGACGAGGGGAAAAGAAACGTTACTGTGCCCCTTGTCTCTCTCTCCCTCAAACTAATCAGCTTAAGCAATAAGACTTGCATAGTGTAAATATGGACTTACTGTTTCACAATATCGAAAAAAAATTTGTTTTGTGCAATTATATTTAAAACAGAATTCAAATTTAAAACACAATCGAAATTCAAATTTTATTTTTGTTTCAAATGTAAATATTCTGTGTTAATAAGGAATGTAAATTATTTAATATACATAACTTCCCTACAAGAAATGAATGACTGAAACTAACACAAACAATATTTTTTATTAACACATTTGCAAGAATTTTACATTCAATTCAACAGCAATTATAGTTGCTCTACTCTAACATATATGCTAGAATAGAACATCTAATGTACATATGTCAAAAATTATAAAGTATTGAATTTTACAGAAAATAATTTATAGTTCGTTCGGTTTGTAAAATTAAAATGTATAAAAGTGATAAAGAAAATTATGATGTAAGATAAGAAAAATAATTTACAAAAGAAACTTCATAGTTGAAGATAAAATATGTACACATATGTATGTATGTATTCGTTTCTTTTTTAATTTTCAGATATTTGGAATAAGCAAGATGCGTTGGAGGTTGAAAAACGCGTTATCGAAATAGTTTTTGCTAATTATTTTCTTTGTTTTGTTTTTAAATATTTATTGTATTTTTCTATTTTAAAATACTTTTGATAATAAAACAATATTAAATTAATACAAAAATTACATTTATTATTAGTATATCACTTCGTTTGAGTTGATAGGTATACCTATTTACATCAGTTTATATCAGTACTGATTAGTCAGCTCTGACGAGATTTACATCAGCACTGATTAGTAAAATACTGTGAAGTGAGCAGTTCAGATATATGTTATACTAGTTCATGAGGTTCTCAAGTATGAGAGAGAAACAAAATCACACGTACACGAATGTTTACATCAGTTTTTTCATATTACCCTTCACAAATTTTTATGTATATACCCATCAGCAATGGCCATCAGATGATGCATCAAATGATTATCATTGTTCTTGTAAGGTTATTTAAAATAGAATTGAGTTCGGCACGTTTTTGAATTAGTGTATGAACATAAATAATTTAAATATAAAAATCAAAAGGGAACACGAAAATCCAATGTTGTTTGCCTCTTTATTGTAACACTTCTATTTCGACAATGACCAAAAATTTTCAAGTTAAACATAGCTTAAGTCCTCTTTTACATTTGAGACATTACTTGCCGGACATTTTTTCAATTCTCTTTTGTTCTTGCCCGAAGCTTTTACATATTGGAAATTAATAGACAGACAGAAATTTAGTAGTTTGTTTACTTCTTTTTCGCGATTGCTACTCATACACATGCACATAAATACCATATGCCTTGATAATACACATCAAGTATACATAGATTAGCTGAAATGAGAAACATCGTATGAAGCAACAAGAATAAATTGCGAAAAGTAGAAAAGAGAAACAAAAAAATGTCCAGTACAGAGGGTCGTGTACTACACACTCTGCATCTTCGCCCTTCCTTCTACAAAATTCGTCTGTCTGTCTTTCAATTTCCCAAATGTAAAAGGGCACTAAGCTAAAGAATTTAATCCCGTTAGAAATGTTTGTATTTAATTATACATATGTACATGATGAGAGCAAGAAGTATGTACATATATACAAGGAGATGATGGATTTTTGTATATAATAACTGAGGCACGAAAAATGAAATATTTAAAGTAATGAATTCATTAAGAATAAAATATAAAGACATAAATTCAAATAATAAGAATAATATTCTGACCGGACAATTAGTATAAAATTGATTTTGTTTTATCAAATAAAAAGTCCTTATTTTTAAAACACATCGCATTTTTGTAATCGTTAAAGTCCTATACACATACGAATGTAAATGCCAGCATTACTATTTACATTTCAACCTTTCTGCATATTGCACCAAAATACTTGAAGTACTATATGAAGTGAAAATAATTTTTAATGTACTTCTTTTTGGTTACCTACATTTTTTTATGTTAATTTTTTTCGGTACTTATTTAATCTTCAGCTAGTTCATGTTGGTATTTGTCAAACAAACAATCTCTACTCTTCACTGCTTGTACGCTGATATGGACAACAAATATCTACTATACTCGACAGCGAGTTTCACATATGAACAAAAAAGATACTCGCTGCAGACCTTTAACGACTATCAACGCTTTCAACTGAGATTTACTCTTTCTTTTATAACAATGAATGAACTCTTTAATTGAACTAGAATGATTTTTAATCATTATTAATTTTTTAATCAGGCTTAAGTTCAGAATTTTCAATTCTTATTGAATGAAATATTTTCAATAATTAATGTGAATTTCTTGTTCAATTAAATTTAAAAAAGTTTCACTTGAACCATCATGGGCACGTGACAATGTATGTATGTTCACTTGGCAATCACAGTTCATGTACTGGAAGGTAATAGCAAACTGTAGAAATCAAAAACAATGCAACATAATATCCACTACAATAATAGGTGTGTTTCTTTACTTCTTGGGTAAAGTTCGGTAAAATGAGAGCAAACTGTAATTTCTCTCAATAAACTACAAAAATGCCAACATTTTTAACTCAAAAGAAAATGTCAATGCATGTATGCATATACATACGTACACACAGCATATATACTATAGAAGTTTTTTTGCAGTGTGGCTATATTAGCTCTTTTGGAGCTAAATTTAGCTTTATTTTTTAATGTTTAGCTCGAAATATTGCATTTAGCTCTTAGCTTTTTTTCAGCTTTTTTCAACAATGCATTTAGCTTTTTCTAGATTTTTCTTTTATTTCAATTTCGTGTAATTTATTTCTATTTCAGTTTATCCGAATAAATTTATGTTCGGTAACCATATAAAGTAGTTAAAAAAAGATAATAATAATCTGGCAACACAGAAACAATCACTGCGGCAGATTTGATATATATCATAATGTAATACGTATGTATACAGGTGGCCGCATAAGGGCGACAAATACAACATAACATCAAAAAACTAGATAATGCTTGTCAAAAAAGTACATTGCTGGACGTGGCGTATGAACAAAACTGGCAGAACAAAATATAAGCTACTGACGTTATGCTGCCAACTGTGTATTTATTACACCATAATATATACATATACACCTATGGAAATAAGATATTTGTTGTTTTTGCAATACTTGATAAATACTACAACCTTATTAATAAATTATACTTCTGTCAAAATTTATTTCGTCAGGCTGTGTTTGTTCAACGTAAAACTGTTACTGTGGTAAAATTTGCTTTCTACTTCATACTAATTTAGGGAGTTCACAATAGCATTTTAAAATGTGTCTTAATATTGCAACGTTTCAACTTTAATACTTTAATATGGTCTGGCAAGTTTGTTGTTTTTGTTTGTGTGTAAATCAAATTTATTACCAGGTGGCAAATTTAAAAGTATAAAAATCATGTCATTTTCAATATGGCAATATGGTAATGTTAAACTAAACATTTTAAAACTACAGCGCAGCTGTAGTTGGTGAAAATATATTTGTATTTTTCGCAGAACAAAAGTTAATAAGCATTCGTACAGTACGAACATGCATTTTATTCTCCCTCTCTCATATTATAAACTAATATGTAAATAATATAAAGATGTATGTGTGTTTGCCTGACTTTGATATACACAGTATGTGTATTTATATCGTTGCCTGCTCATAATAAAAAATTAAGATGGCTCATTGTTGTCACATTAAAATTTTAATATACTCATTGTGAATTCCCTAATTGTGTTTTAAACAAAAAATTTTAACTATCATGAAAATAAGTAAATGGAAAGGTTTGTAATTAAATGAGAACATAAATAAAAGAACTTTAATATAAATAATTTGATTACTTTAGATATTTAAAAAGAAGTGAGCCAAATGATGATAAAATTCTGTGCAGCAGAAGCGACACAGACGATGATTTATTTTTGCCTAGTACCAGCAAAAGGTAAAATTGTAATGCATATGCCAATAAAAAACTGGTACGATAAAGTATGTACATAACTACATATATATATTTTGTCTTCTAAGAAGTATACACAAAAAATGAGGAAAAGCTGGTTGAAAGATCGAAGACTTTCGAACTGGATTATCAAAATAAATGACAACCAGGTAAAATGCAAATTCTGCAATTGTGTACTAAAGTCAAAATTAAGTAACCTTCTAAAACACGAGTAACCATGTGGCCGCAGCTGCACCCTTCATGGGCAACAACCAAAAAACAATGGGGTATCATACGTTAGGTAGCAGTACCAAGACTAAAGAAGTAGAGATAATGGAAGCACAATACGTAGCGGTGCATACTTCTATCAGGTCTGTAGGTCACTTAGTAAAAGTGCAAAAAACCGTATTCAATGACAGCAAAGCTGCCGCAGAAATGTTTTTAGGACGAATAAAATGCACCGCTATAATAAAATCTATTTTGGCACCACACTTCAAGCAATTATTGGTAGATGACGTTAGGGGAAGTCAATACAGCCTTATTATTGACAAGTCTACCGACATTACTGTAGACAAACATTTAGGCATAGTAATTCGGTATTATAGGAAGGAATTAAAAAAGATTGTGAAGAAGTTTTTATACCTGTACATTAGGGTACAACTAAAATAAGGCCCTATCACCACGCTGTAGCCGATGTTGTGCTGAAACCAAAAAATGTTTCCTCAGGTCATTTCTAAACAAAAACGTTCCGCGTCGAAGCTGATTTCTGAAAGCCCTTTAAGATCTTTTTTTATTTTTTCAAAATTTTTTATTTTATAATTATTTAACTATTTACATTTCTTATGTAATTATATGATTATAATCAAAATCACAATCTAAAAACTATCTTTGTTAAGTGAATTTAACTTAAGATTAAGAGTTCGTGTTGATTTGCATTGGGGGAAAATATCTTGTACGACTTTGATGGCGCATTCCGCACAAATGTTGCTGCGTTGTGTTTTTGGAATTCTTGGTTCATCTTTCACCCAATGTCTTAGAAAGCATTTCTGAGCATTAGTAAAGCCCGATAATGATTTGTTTAAGGCTTCGAAGTCATTTTTATTGTAACAATGGTCTGAAAACCAAATGTTGTACCAAGGGCCACATATAAATTCGCATCCGCGTTTTTCCGAGCAACAATTTCGCTATGTTTAAAAGACATTTTAAAAAGTTGAACGAAAACAAACGTTTAAATTCGATTATTATAAAATTAATGCACAACAAACAAAAGTGACAGCGCCTGCTTTATTTTTATACTTTTAGCAATAAATTATAATATTTCGCAAATTTGCATAAGACAGCGTAGGTAAGTCACAATATGTTATCACGATTAATTGAATTTATAAAGAATATTATTCAATATTTAATGGAAAAACTTATAACTTATTTATCATTTAATGAATTTATAAAGAAAATATTTTTATTTTTTTAGAACTTACTGATCCCAAATTTAATTGCATTTGACGCGGAACCTTTTTTAACGATATCGAAAATCTAAAGATGCAGTTCTTATTGTTTTTTTATGCACTACATGGTATGGATAGGGCCATTTTGATATTTGAAAAAATTTTAAAAAAGTTGTATCCTTACTGTACATGTTGGTGGAAGCAACAGCGCGTGGAATAACATCGGCAATTTTACAAGTTTTGCGAGCTTTTAATTTAGATATAAAGTACATGGTGGGGTTACGAAAGGACAACGGACCGGAATCAATCGTGGTGTTATTGCTAACTTGAAAGAAAGAAACCAAAACATAATATTAGTTCCATGCGTTTGCCAATCCATACAATTATCTGTTTCTTATGCGTCCAAGAGTTTGCCAAACGAAATTGAGTATTTAGTGACAGAAACATATCATTGGTTTTCCAGATACAATTCAAGACAAGCAAATTATAAGAACATTTATGCAGCTATCAATTGTGACATGCTACCACTTAAGTTGGTACGAGCATCAAGCTGAAGTCTTGAAAAACTTGTATAGTGAAAAAAATTTACTCTATTTGAAATTTTTAAAGCCATTACTTTCTGATGTTCAAAAAATAAATAAAATGATCGAAAGTAACGATGTGGACCCCACGCTATTGTTTTCAGAACTTCACTTGCTTTTGAATAATTTTTGTAATCAAATAGTTTTGAAGTCCGAAATTTTTTACCCTTTAAAATCAAATTTAGACGATTTTCTAATTCCAACTCTGTATTTTAACTATAATTTTGAACAATATCTGATTTCAAAAATAGACACAATAGATTCTGAAACAGAAAAACAAATTAGATACAATTGCCGAAACTTTATTAAACAATTAATATACCAACTACGACAACGTTTGCCAAGTAATTTTTCAACTTTACAAAGCACAAACTTCTTTTCATTAGAAAACAGTCTAAGCAATACAAAAGGTAAATTGTATGAAAATTTTAAAAAAGAAATGTCAAATTTTAGCGTAGATGATATTGCTCTTTTGGAATTACAATGGCAAAAATTAAATGCCTATGATTGGAAAAACCAAAGTCACCTACGGAATTTTGGATTAATATATTTGAGTACAAAAATGCTTTTAGGGAATTGTCAACTTTTGTGATGAAATTTTTAGTTTTGCGTTTCAGTAACGCAGAAGTTGAGCGCGTATTCAGTGGTATGAATATAATAAAAACTAAAATTAGAAACAGATTTTCTTTAAATACCATGAATTCACTTCTGTATATCAGATGTGGGTTAAAAAGATTAAATAAATGTTGCCAGAGTTTTGAAATAACTAAGGATCTCTTAAAAAAGTTTGATAAGGATATTTATACAACTGATAATAATTTTTTCTTTTGTTCAGAAGTAGAAGAAAATATAGAAGAATACTATGAAATGTTTAATATATAGCCAAACATTGTTATAGAAGTTTTAAAAAGCTTTTATTTACAAATATTTTTTATAAAAAAAACCAAGCATAATTCAATATTTTTTATATTGAAAAGTTTCTATATTAATTGTAAAGGTTTTTTAATTGAAAGGCTATTATTTTATGAATTATACATAGCTTTAAGATTTTTTTTCTATATGCAATATAAAAGTAAAACTTTTGTGATGTTTTGGTAATTTTTATTTCACATATAAACCTAAGATGCTTTTGAAACCCTCTTATTTTTATAGTTTTAAGAACTTTATCCCCATCATAAGACAGTTTAGTTTTAGTTGAAGAACCTTTTGTTTGTTTTTTGTTTTCTCTATAGGTTATGTTTATGAATAGAATTTTTGCTTAATAAATAATTTTATGTTGTTATTGATTCAATGTTTTTTATTTAAATGAACCAAAAATATATTTTTATATTTTTTATACCTACGCAAACACCATTTAAATTATAAAAATATAGAAATAATGAAAAGTTGCTATTGCAAAGCTATAAAAAAATTTAGCTTTATTTTTTGGCTTTAAAATTCCTTCTTTAGCTCTTTTTAGCTCTATTTCAAACCTGACTAAGCTTTATATTATTTTAAAATCTGGTCACACTGGTTTTTTGTCTTAATTTCATATAAAAACTTATAAAACTTTGTTCGCCACTATCTTTTAAATACATTTTCATAAATTTTTCCATTTTTCTAGTATGTAATTTTTCTTTGTTATTGTTTAGTTTTCAAAGAGCTGATTGATTTTCTATGTGCCTAAAGTAGAATCAGAACACTACTCTCACAAAACCTCTCTCATTTTACAAATTTTCGAGTACGGAAACGCTTTTCGTGCAAATTGGGATCCCGCCGGATCCCAATGTAAAGTAAAGAAACAAACCTAATATTGACATGTATGTACCGACGCTGTACGAATAAGTAAAAATAACTAATGTGATGATTGTAAAAGATAAACAAGAATAGTTAAACATACTTAGGTAGAGTGACATAACTTCGTGCTAACCTGAATAGAAAATGAAAAACGGAAAAGCAGAAAATGAATAATGATACTTACAAATGTATTTACCAAAGGTTAATCAATAATTGTATACACAAATAATCATTTCTCATATTCCATTTTGTTGTGAATCAGAATTGAGTAACCCTCGTACCCGTATATTTGTTAACGCAGCAGCAAACAGTTCGTTCACTTGATTGCTTGATAAATTCGTTGCGTTGACAAATTGTGCAATGTCGATCTTCAGTAATTCGGTCAAAAGCTAATTAAGATTAAATAACATTAATTAAATTAATTTATTTTTGTTAACTAAAACTTTTATTTGTTGCAATTACATTGAATTTTATACTTTCTATAAATAGTAAAACAAAACAGTGTGTTGTACAGTTGAAGTTGTAGAGTCAAGACCCTCCAGGTTTAAATTTGTAAAATATAGATACTAGTTATTAACTTGAACAGTATTTTGATATTGGAAAGCTATTTTTGCAAAATTTAATTACAATATACTGAATAAAATTGTTAAAAGGATACGTTGTTCTGTATACCAGCATTTACTAGACAACGCGAGTTTTTAATGAGCTATTTTAGCTGCGTTTAGTTGCATAGACTTTGGTTTTAAAGTCAACGATGATCTAGACAAATGGGACCAACACAAATCCAAAACTAAAGAAATAGAAGAATACTTACACATTAACAGGATCTTGAAGCAGCGCAGACACAGACATTTAAAGACTGCGCATAGCGCATTAAATCTGACTTGGCTCAGTTGCAAGTCATCGAAAATAGAAAAGTGATAGAAGAAAAAACTCAACAAATCAAAACGCTGAAGTCAAAGATATGGGATTTACAAGGAGAGACGAGGAAAGTTATTACAATTAACACCACAACAAATAGTAACAACATGACAAAGAAGTTTATGGAAGGATGTATGACAGCAAAGGATAAACTAAGGGAACCATGTAATGCGGTCGACATAATCAAATGCATCAAAACTACATTATTTGGAAATGCTTACTCATATTTACACAATAAAGAGTTCGCAACAACAGAAGCCTTATGCCAGGCTATTAGAGAAAAATTTATAAAAGGCAAAACTCTAACAGAATTACAAGAACTAATTTTTATTAGTAAGAAAGGTTCAACGGAGACGGCATATGAATTTGGAGAGAGACTACTTACAGATGCCACAGAACTAATTGCAGCACAATGGCAAGAAGTTTCCCATCAAAAATCTATGATAGATCATTGCAATCAATCCGCAGTAAAAAGTTACATAAGAGGCTTACGGCATCCAAGGTTGATGTCGAAATTCAAAGGACACGAAAACGACAAGCTATCTGCCCTGCTGAAAACCACCAAGGAGGCTCAAAATCTCTTAAGTTCTACTATGAAACCTTCAAATATCATCACAGCGCATACAGCATATAGGCTGTAAAGTCCCTACGGTAGTCCACTACAATGTGTAACAAGCTTCGTTAGTGTTAAGCATCTGTTAAAGTCAGTTATTAGCTTGACTTTTCCTTCGGCGGCATCATTTAAAATTTCCAAACCAGAAAAAAGTTTTTTGTTTTGGTAGTCACAAAAGAGTTGAAATCCTTGGATGTGAATAATTGTAATTCATCACCGCTTGCACACACTTTTTTAGAAGGAAAAATATCAACATCATCACCGATATGATTTTCTGTATCGGACTCTATTTGCAACGCCAAAACCATATTTTACAAACATCAAAAAAGGCAAGTGCAACTGTTTCCACAGATGGTTCCGAATTTTTTCCAATAGCACTGTAGATATCTTTTGTTTTTCAAAATAGCCAATAATCCTCTTTATCGGTTGCATATCTCTATTTGGCGCTTCAACTATATTTCCGGTTCTGAACCAGTATGGAATATAGAGACTTACTAAGAAAATGTATATATTACTGACTCGCAGAAAGTGCGTGAAAAATATACAGTGTGCGTGAAAAATATACAGCTTTAGGCAATAGATGGCCTTGGACATGAATCTTGCATGAGACGTCGCTCCAGGTGCACGAAGTGTGAAATTGGGAATGCAGGAGTTCTCTATAATCATACCGAATGGTGACTTTAGGTAAATATTCTAGACAATAGTGCTTGCTTGTTTCGCATTCTTCGACAGATATGACACTCAAAACTTGTTCATATTGCATACAAGTGCTGTATCCCTCTGAATAAAGTGTGCTATATTCCCATGCAAAACGTTCAAAAATCACTACCTCTGGGCTACTTGATTTTCCGAAATTAATCTCAAATACAGCTCTTAAGAAAATTTCTGCAATATGGTGGCGACTTGGTAACCACTATGAAGAACAATATTTGCAGCAGTTGCATCAAAACATATCGTTTCTAACGAATTCAGCATATTTATTTTTAGCAAATATTCATAGACTGATTGAGCGACTGCAGCACCAGTTCCGTCTTCAATGATGGGGATAACTATCAATTTTTCAACGTTCTCTGACGTGAGCACATTAGCCAAGCGATCAACTTTATCTTTTCCAGCAATTGCAGGAAATAGCTTTCCGTCCAAATGAAAAATAAATGTTATAGGGATCTAAAAAACTTAAGCTCAACGAAAAACATATAACTTGCCAAAATAAAAATATTTACCTTGAAATTTTCATATATTTTTGCATTATTCACGCAAACTTTTGCAATTTAGAACAATATCTTCAACATCGTGACCCAACGCTTTGGCATTTGCACTGATGAAGTGTATAGCTAATAGAGACGACATATTGCCAGCATACATACACTAGCATTCTTTCGTCTATAAAATTCTTCTTTCCATGGTTTCGAATCGGCTTATTGAAGCAACTTGGAATGTTATCACTCTGTTTTACATCCATCGCCTACACATCATCTCCCGATTAATCACTCTCAAATACAACATGTTGCATAGTAAAGTCTGTACATAATTTAAGTGCAAAAAAATAGCCACTGTGCGTCCAAATACTACATAATAATTATCTGAACTGCCTTTTTTCTCTTCATAATTTTCTTTTCTTTTATTACATTGTTATAATATGTATCCGTGGGAATCTGTGTATATGTATGTATTCTTGTGTGCTTTATTAAGGAATTTAAGACTTATCGCGATTTATGAGGGGTGATATGTGTCTGTCTGTACGAGTTTAAGTGATCGTGATTTATGAGAGGCGACGTGAGGGTGTTCATGTAATATCTAAGGCTGACCGTAATTTCAGGAGGGTGAGGGTGTTGTTGGGATAGAAAAAATTTGTGTATGTGTGTGTGTGTATGTATGCCTGTAAGGCAAGGCTGTCCTTGATTCGGGGTAGGTGATGCTGTTGTTGTAATATGTGTATATAGGAACTTGTGTGTTTGTACGTCTGTAGGAATTTTTGTACATGTATGGCTGTAGGAGTTTAAGGCTGATCGTGATTTGGATTGTTGAGATTGATTGATTGTATGTGACCTTGAGAATTTGTGTATGTATATCTGTAGGAATTTAAGGCTGACTGTGATTTGTGAGGGGGAGGGTGTTGTTTAAATAGTTTGAATTTTTCGTAGATGAATTCTAGTATGTGTGTGTGTATGTGATTTTCTCCCGCTAGTATTTATGTTGTACTTAGAAATAAATTGTTTGTCATATGAAAATTTTTTGCTATAAAATATTATCATATATCTGAACTTCCCTAATCCTAGTATGTTTTTCATATTGGAGGATGAGATTGCTTTATATTTTGTCAAGCTTAAATTTGTCCAGTTTTTAAGTCTGTTGTTCAGAAATTTGTTTATATTTATATAAATATTAATTTCAGAATTTGTAAAATTCTTGTATACGATCGTGGCGATTTTGTGTGTGTATTTGTGTGTGCACGATAGAGTTTGGCTGTCTGTGATAACTTTGTTTATTTAAGTACATATGTCTTCTTCGACTTTCGTCTTTTCAAGCGTCAGTAGCTTGGGGAACGGTTTGTATGTTTTCATGATGTAGATATGTAAGTGTGATTGTTAAAATCCAATAAATACTTGAGCATGGGTAAGAAATTTGATAATATGTGTACATATGTATATATGGATCTACAAATTGATTTTATGTATGTATGTATGTACATACAAATAAGTCTGGTTCTCGCTGTTTAAATACATTTTTTGTCATATGCGGTCTTTTATTGTTTTTGTAAATATTCGCCTGGTCTTTTGTATATATGTAGATGTGAAATATCGCCATAGTTTTTTTATTTGAAATTAAAAACGTTCTTTTAATTTTTAGATGTATTTACTTAAAAGTTTGTAACGAGTTTCTATTTAAAGTAAAATTGAATTCTTCTCTAGTTATAGTAACTATAATAGAAATATTTAATATACATATTTAATTTCCATTTGTTTAAAGTTGATGTAGCCTATATAGTCAACGTTAGAAATATTTCGATATAAAATTTTTTCCAACCATCGGATTTTTTCTTTACCTTATACATTTATTTTAGAACATCTTGCATTGACTTTTAAAAGTTGCCAAACATTTTGAAATGAAACTAATCTAACAGTCTAGCTTAGGTGATGATACCTTATTTGTTAGCCAGTTTGCTTCTTTTTACTTTTTTTATTTTTTATTGATAAACATTTAAAATCAAAAGAGAGTTTTATAATGAAATTGTTAACGTTATTATTGTTGAAGACATCCGCCACTTCTTTTTGTAATGAAAATCATTCGAATTAGCTTTGAATCCTTGCACCTCTATTAAAACCATTTTTGTTCATATTAGCTACTTAATTTATAGCTGAGGTCCTTGCTTGCTGTTTCAAATTAAATTTCTATATAAATTGGTCCGCTATTGAATAAAAGGAGCTTTTATCTTAAACTCTGATGCAGTTACAAGTTACACTTGAAATTCTTTCATATACGAGTAGTAGCTTTGTTGGAATCTTAGATATATATCATATAGAACTGAATAACGTCCACTTTTAGATTTTATGTTAATATCATCATATGGATATGAGACTGAATTTAAATGTACTTTTAAATTAGTCAAATTACAATGAACAAAAGTATTTTCTTCTTGAAAAGCGATCAACAGAAAACGAAGTCATTTTCTATGAATTTAGGTCTAGCCTCTCGACGGTTCCTATAGTATACAAGATGACTTTGAATGTCAGAATTTCTGGCTGTCCTTTATCGGAGTTATGGGTAATTAAATGTTAAAATTTTAATTGCCCAAATTGTGCGACTTGACAATGCTCTAGATGATTTGTTTTTTTTTTCTAATTGTATTAAAGTTGAGCGTATTGTATACATACTTCTGCTATGCTTTCTGTTCATGTCAGACAGGCTTTATATATCAGTTGGTCAGTCAGTCTCTTGTTTTATTTATTTTTTCTTCTGATGTATCACTACTTTTTTTATTTTACTACTTGAAATAGAGAACAATAATATAATTTTTCAAACCATTATTTTTAATTAAAATATATACATATGTGACCTGCTCCACGAAAAGGGACCTCTGCGCCCAAAAGAAGTTATTGAGAAAAACCTGTTAAAAAAAAGTGCTTCGAACGAATTGTTTTTGCAAGAAATAACTTTACAGGTGATTTGTAAAAAAACTAAAAGATATAGAAACTTGCGGTTTGCGGCATTTGAAAGATTTCCTTTAAGAATCACACAAAAAGTAAAAAAAAATTGATGATATTAACATAAAATTTAAAAGTGAACGTTATTCAGTTCTATATGATATATATCTTAGATTCCAAAAAAGCTACTACTATGAAAGAATTTCAAGCGCTTGTAACTGCATCAGAGTATAAGATAAAAGCTGCTTTTATTCAATAGCGGACCAATTTATATAGAAATTTAATTTGAAACAGCAAGCAAGGACCTCAGATATTGCATTTTTACTGATGATCAAATAATAGAAAGTCCAGAAAGTCTTATAAATTAAGTTATATGGATAAAAAAAATGGTTTTAATAGACGTGCAATGTTTTAAAGCTAATTCGAATGATTTTCATTACAATAAGAAGTGGCGGATGTCTTCAACAATAATGACTTTAACAATTTCATTATAAAACTCTCTTCTGATTTCAAATGTTTATCAATAAAAAATAAAAAAGTAAAAAGAAGCAAACTGGCTAACAAAAAAAGTATCAACACCTAAGCTAGACTGCTAGATTAGTTTCATTTCAAATTGTTTAGCAACTTTTAAAAGTCAAGACAAGATATTCTAAAATAATTGTAAAAGGTAAAGAAAAAAGCCGATGGTTGGAAAAAATTTTATATCGAAATATTTCTAACGTTGACTATATAGGCTACATCAATTTTAAACAAATGGAAATTAAATATATTAAATATTTCTATTATAGTTACTATAACTAGAGAAGAATTCAGTTTTACTTAAAACAGAAACTCCTCACAAACTTTTAAGTAAATACATCTAAAAATTAAAAGAACGTTTTTAATTTTAAATAAAAAAACTATGGAGATATTTCATATCTACATATATACAAAAGACCAGGCGAATATTTACAAAAACAATAAAAGACCGCACATGACAAAAAATGTATTTAAACAGGGAGTCACAGACTTATTTGTTTGTACATACATATATACATAAAATCAATTTGTAGATACATATGTACATATGTACATATGTATTAGATTTTAACAATCACACTTACATATATACATCATGAAAACATACAAACCGTTTCCCAAGCTATTGACGCTTGAAAAGACGAAAGTCGAAGAAGACAAATGTACTTAAATAATCAAACTTATCACAGCCAACCAAACTCTATCGTGCACATACACAAACACACACACAAAATCCCCACGATCGTATACAAGAATTTTACAAAATCTGAAATTAATATTTATATAAATATAAACAAATTTCTGACCAACAGACATAAAAACTGGACAAATTTAAGCTTGACGAAATATAAAGCAATCTTATCCTCCAATATGAAAAACATACTAGGATTAGATAAGTTCAGATATATGATAATATTTTATAGCAAAAAATTTTCATATGAGAAACAATTTATTTCTAAGTACAACATAAATACTAGCGGGAGAAAATCACATACACACGCATACTAGAACTCATCTACGAAAAATTCAAACTATTTCAACAACACCCTCCCCCACACAAATCACAGTCAGCCTTAAATTCCTACAGATATACATACACAAATTCTCAAGGTCACATACAATCAATCAATCTCAACAATCCAAATCACGATCAGCCTTAAACTCCTACAGACATACATACACACAGATTCCCACGGATACATATAAATACATGAATACCCTCTCCTCACCTCTCATAAATCACGAGCACCCTTAAACTCCTACAGACATACATATCACGCTTCATAAATCGCGATGTCTTAAATTCCTAAATAAAGCACACAAGAATACATACATGTACACAGATTCCCACGGATACATATTACAAACACAGTCAGACTATAATTCCTACAGCTAGAGGCACCCACAAATTACCCGTCGGCATTAGGAAAAATAATTTTCATGATTTTCCCGTCGGCATATACGAGGTCTGATCAAAAAATAACCGTTATTTTCAAATTTCGTGAGTTACGTATGTTCGATTTTCGCATGTTTTTATCTGTTATGTTGGTACACATGTCTGTTAAATATGTTGGCAATATCAGCCATTTTCGATTGTCAGTTTGCTTTTGACAGATAAAAATGTTAGTCATGTTTTTTTGGTGTGCTATCCGATTTTTTACTATTCGAAAAAATGGATGAAAGAAACTGTATTAAGTTTTGTGTAAAAAATGAAATTAAATGCGCAAGGACATTTGAAATGTTGACTGTGGCATTTGGCGAGTCTACTATGAGCAGAACACAAGTTCAATTGTGTTATAACCGGTTTAAGGAAGGCCGAAAAGATGTCAATGACGATGCTCGTCCTGGTCGTCAAGTTCGGTCAAATGTGAAGGTTTTGCTCACTGTTTTCTTCGACTGCAATGAAGTGGTGCATCATGAATTTTTGCCACAAGGTCGTACGGTCAATAAGGAATAATACCTCGAAGTTATACGCCCTTTGCGCAAAGAAATTCGTCAGAAACGCATCGAATTGTGGAAAAAACAATCATGGATTTTGCACCATAATAACGCACCAGCTCACACATCGATGCTTGTGCGTGAGTTTTTGGCCAAAAACATAACCGTTATCATGCCTCAACCACCGTATTCACCGGACTTGGCCACCTCTGACTTTTTCCTCTTCCCAAAACTGAAGACACCGATGAAACGAAAGCGTTTTGCTACGATTGAGGAGATAAAAGAAAAATCGAAACAGGAGCTGTTGGCGATACCAAAAAGCGCGTTTCAGAAGTGTTTCGAGAATTGGAAAAAAACGCTGGGGATTACTTTGAAGGGGACAAGATAGTTATTGATGAATAAGTAAATACTTTTTGAAAAAATTGAAAATAACGGTTATTTTTTGATCAGACCTCGTACACATAAAAAAACCTCAAACCTATAAACGCCCTTAATGTATTCGCACAAAATATTCCGCACACAAATTCCCACGGTCATACATACACTTAATATAAACAAAAAACAGTTAATGTAAACAAAAAACTCCTAATGAAACAAAAAAACAAAATTCTCAAATTTCACACAAATTTTAAAGGATTTCTAGAAATTTCAGACAAATTTCACAAATTTTAATTAACGCCGGACGCTCGTTCCCCTAATACTTGTGACATTTTGATCAACACAAGTCATGCTACCAACACTACCATTTTCTCGCTGCTTCGTTAAGAAGTCTCTATCTTCCTGTATATTTATCAGCTTTAACTTTTCGTTGAAATTATGAACGGAGATTTGTTTTCCGCTCACCATAAAGTTTAAAGAGTTTTGCAGCACATATTCTTTGATCTGGTGTTGGGATACTAGGTTTTTCCCAAAAGGGTAATATTTCAGCCAACACCAATCTTGCACTTTCTTTAACTGCTTTATTTTCACAACGTCCATTATAAAAAAAAAACACTGAAGTACTTGCTGTTTTGATGGCAATTTCAAAGTAGCTATTTTTGGTTCACATTTCCCAATCAAGTACACATTTGTGTCAGCAGATATAAGCCGGTTCAACGATGAATTTGTCTTCTGAGCCATTGAATTACGAAAATGAGGAAATTATTTTATTTTTTATAAGCTAAACCTTTCTCAACAATATTAAAATTTGCAATGACAAAACTTTACATATTCACATCAACAGCAGTGCTATGTGCTCAGTAGCAGAGCTAGAACAACGGTACTTTTAGACAGATTTGGAGTCGACAACAGCTAAAAGCGTAGGAATTGTGAGGCCAGCGACGAACAAATAATTTTACAGTTTTTTCAATAATAGTTGTTGGTATAAATATTGTCAACATTTTTTCAATTTCTATTAATATTTTTGCCTTACTGTAATAGCAGAAACAATATAAATTTTTGCAATTTAGAGCTGAATTACAAATTATAATATAAATTTTATTCTGGTGGCATTGTATACTACAGCGTTAATACAACTAATAACAAATTTACAAGTTTTAAATGATTTTATAATTTATGGTATTTCTTATTAAAACATTTATAAAATGAAAAAAAAATCGGAGGTTTTTCAAAATTTTGACCTTTGACCTCATTATGGCACGGATTGGCACCATCTGATCAGCCTGAAAATTTGTTACATCAGTTTTATCATCAAATAGCATCTTTTCATCGCTACCCACATTCAAAATTAAAAAAAAACCCCATATAAGCTGCGTCAGGTATAATCTGTATATATGTATGTATATAAAATTCTCGTGTCGCGGTGTTTGTAGTTAAACTCCTCTGAAATGGTTTGATCGAGTCAGAATATTCAAAATTTGTATTAATTCTTTTGCGAGCGAGGGGCGAAGTAATTAAAAATATTGTTAGAATAGGACGGGGGGAAGGGGCACATCCAAAGTAATTAATAATAATCTTATATCTTGAAAGATATAGAAGCAAGAGTCTTCAAATTTGTTGTGGAATCTTTTAATAGCGATGACCGATTGAAGGGACATCCCCATACAAAGTCATTATAAAAATCTTATGTCTTGAAAGCTAAAGGGTCCGCCATCAAACTTTTTTTTCAACTAGTGCTTATTTCGTGAATGGTAACATTTAGCTCATGTCTGATTTGACAGATAATTAGTTTTATCCTTCCGCTGAACGAATATGGTTGTGTATACGCTTGAACAACGCTGGGAAATATTGCAACATTACTTTCAAAACCATGGTAATGTTGCAGAATGTGTGCGAAAATTGCGTACGGATTTTGGAAGAAGAGAAGCACTGACAGCTCCGTATGTTCGTTATCTCGTGAAAAAGGTGAAAAAAACTGGCATCCTCATCGATAAACCAAAGCGTGAAAAGCCAAAAACAGTGCGTACACCCGAGAATATTGCTGCTGTGGAAGAAAGTGTGCGTGAAGCGCCATCATTCACCGTCGTTCTCAACAATTGAACATTTCGGAGACATCATTGAGACGAATTTTGCATAAAGACCTTGGTATGACGCCATACAAAATCCAATTGGTTCAGGAGTTGAAGCCAACTGACCAACAATACGTTCTCGCTTCGCTAAGAAGATGCCGCTTTTGCCAACAAAATCATCTTTTCAGATGAAGCTCATTTTGATCTTCGCGGGTATGTAAACAAGCAAACTTGTCGCATTTGGAGCACAGAAAACCCGCACGCATACATTGAAAAGCCGACGCACCCAAAACGAGTCACTGTTTGGTGCGGATTTTGGTCCAGAGGCATAATTGGGCCATTGTTTTCGAAAATGAGCAAAGAGTGGCCGTTACAGTCAATGGCGATCGTTATCGGGCCATGTTGAAAGAATTTTTGTTCACAAAAATTGAAGAGGAGGATATTGGCAACACTCGATGTTTTGCGCCCTGTTTTTGAAGGTCGCATTATCAGCCGCAGAGCTGATGCCGTTTGGCCACCTCTGAGCTGCGATTTTACATTGTTGGACTATTATTTGTGGGGTGCCGTCAAAGATAAGTGTTACGCCGACAAGCCAGAGACAATTGACGCTTTAAAGGATAATATTCGTTAAGCCATTGGTGAAATACAGCTGCACACAATCGATAATGTGCTTAAAAATTGGACCGATCGTGTAGGCTACTGCATGGCCAGCCGAGGCAGCCATTTTAATAAAATTATTTTTCATTATTAACCGGAAGGATTGTACTTTCAAATAAAAAAAGAAATTTGAGAAAATATTCAGTAGTTTTTTTATAGCATTTTCAAAACATAAAGTTATCTGGCGGACCCTTTATAATAACAAGAGTTTTCAAATTTGGTATGTTAATTTGACAACAATTAATATAAGTATAAATTATAATAATTTTAAAACAATAAATGTTTGATGTTTTGTTATTTTTATATTCCGTCATCGTTCGCAGCGCTTTCTGCCTCGATCACTCATTTATTTCCATACATAAGCTCATATATTATAATACATTTATATATACTTCCATGTATGAATTCATATATAAAAGTTTTGCCATGTATAATCATACATGGCCATACATTTCCATACATGAATTCATAGATATTCATATATATTCATATACTAAAAATATATGGATCATACATATTTTTTTAGGTGGGGTGTCACAACTTTGAATAAATAAATTGTAGCGCCCGCTGTGTGACAGTGGCTCCGTTTTGTTGGAGCCACATATCAGCAAGATTAATTCCACGTACTTGAGGTACGAACAAATTTCACGACAGTAACATTCTGACCACAATCGTTTTTGACCTATGGGCGAATGACTCCGCCAGCCCATAAAGCGCACCAAACAGTAATATTCTGTGGATGTAATGGTGTTTCGACAAAAACTTGTGGATTTTCCTCACTCCAAATGTGACAATTCTGCTTATTTACGTACCCATATGAATGAACCAGAAATGGGCTTCAGCGAAAAATGAAATTTTGAATGGAAATTCAAAATCGATACCAAGTTGTGCTTCAGCCTATTCGCCGAACGATTTGCACGCGTTGCTCTGGTGTAAGCCGATTCATAATGAAATTTCAAAGCAAACTAAACAAAAAGCAACTATCAGCTGCTCAAATAAAGAAGTGATGCCAACTCAAAGTTGTGACACTCTAAAAAAACACCCTACATACATATATATAATCGTTAAAGGCCCAAGTTATAAAAATTATTAAGGCTTAATAAATGGTTTATAACACAGATTTCCATAAAAATTTTCTACAAATAAGTAGATAATATATAAAATAACATAATCGTTCGACTTTTCAGCAAATGTTACCCTGATATAGCGAGTTGTTACGGTCTTTTAAAAAAATTTTATATCGTTACCTTAATATAGAAAGGCCCTTAGGTTTTCTACTATATGAAAAAGTCGATTTCGAAAATATAATGTGTTAGAGCCTTTCTATATTAAGGTGACGATATGCTTCATTAGATCAGTATTGCATCGTTCAAATTAATATTGGTTCAAGCAAAGAAGTTTTTACGGGAAACCGGTTGATTAATGCTTTAACTTCAACATACACGGCAATAAAATTTTATTTTACAATTTTATTTTTGTATCCATTTTACTAACAACAAAGTTTTCATTAAATGTCAAAAAAAAATATATATATATAAATATATATATAAGATCCTTTAGTTCCTATAAGGAGCATAGGGCCTCAACAAAAGTTTTCCAATCGTTTATGCTTCATGCAAGGTTCTTAATTTTATTCCAACTTTTTCCTGCTCGTGAAGCCTCTGCCTGTACTTGTTTTCGCCAAGTGTGGGCAGGCCGTTCTCTCCTTCTGCTGCCTTGCGGATTCCAGTCAATTGCATTGCGGGTGACATTTTCGGGTGCTCTTTATAATGCGTGGCCAATAGATCTCAATTTCCTCCTCAATTTGACGTGTACATATCCAGAGGTGCGTGTTCGATATTCTCTTTGGCCAAAAAATTCTTAATATCCTCCTTAGGCATTTGTTGGTGAAAACTTGCAAGGTGTTCACGTCTTTTGCGGCCATCTTCCACGTTTCACATCCATAGAGGAGCACAGACTTCACGCACGAATTTAAAATTGTTATTTTAGTGCGGATGGATATTGATGGTGACTTCCACACTGTGTTTAGTTGGCTGAACACTTGCCGAGCTCTCATGATGTTAATTGAAACGTGTTCGGAAGAGCCTCCAGTCGATGTGATGATACTTTCCAAGTAGCAAAAGTGGTCGGTTAGATGTTGCGTTTACTCGCAAGGCCTTCGTCTTTTTTGTGTTTATTTTTACTCCTGCCTTTGCAGCTTCTGTTTCTACCATTAAGCATATGTCGTCGGCATAGTCAAGATCGCCCAGACGACCGCCTAGGCCCCATGTTATCATCTGTTATTGCTCGTTGCGTTTCTCATCACGATGTCACTACGTTAAAGAGTAACGGTGATAAGGTGCAGCATTGTCGTACACCAGCTTTAACGGAAACCTTATCGATTACAGAGTTCTGGTGAAGTATACGACAGCTTGCACTTCTGTATAGCTCTTGGATTATCCCTATTATTTTCCGCGCTACGCCTTTGTGCACAAGTTTATTGAAAGCCTTTTCGAACCCGATGAAGACTAGATATAGTGGGGATCTCCATTCTACTGATTGCTCAATTATTATGCGGAGGCTGGTTATGCGACCAACGCAGGATTTATGAGCTCTAAGTCCAGCCTGTTCGCAACGAAACTCTTTATCGAGGGAGTCAGAAAGTTTCCTGTTACCTTATTTATCATGCTTAGGAGTGTGATTCCCCTCCAGTTTTTGCAGTCCATGAAATCACCTTTATTGGGAATATTGATGGTTAACCTCTCTTTCAGTTCGTCAGAAAGTTCAATATTATCTTAAAGTCTTTGTACTTCCTCCTGCAATAGAGTTCCTAGAGCCTTGTGCTGTTTAAGGGCGCGCGCGAATGGCGTCTGCTTTTTTTCCTACAGTGGGGGTGGGTGTAAGTATGTCATCCCTCTCGGTAAGCTTACTGGAATTGTATAATTTTTGCGGTTTTGCACGTCCACTGATAACATGTTGGAGTAGTGGTGTACGCAGATATCCAGCTGGCTGTTTTTCGAAGTGATGAGATCACAATTGTGGTTTCGTAGCGTTTTGAGAAGGTGAAGCTTTTATTGGCGAGCTTTTTCGTTATTTTATATAAGTCGCGGGTTCTACTTGATTCGGCTGCCGTTTGTGCTTTCTTAGGTCTTCTGTCCATTTCCGCTTATCTACGCGAGCACTACGCTTGACTTCTTTGTCTAGAGAACTGTACTTGCCCTGGAGCCTGGATTTTTCCATACGGGTTCTGGCATCATTTAGTGGGGCCTTTAACTCTTTTCTCGCTGTATGAGATTCCATGTATCATCGGGCATCCACTGTTTTCTTTCGGGTGTCTTGTATCCAATTTTGTCTTCTGCAGCACCACATATTAGTTTTCTAATGTTTGCATATTCAGCTAGTAGAGTTTGGTTGGGTGAACGTCAAATTTCTTGTGAGTACCAATTCCTTTCTTCACCGCCGCGACTCTTAGTCTTATGACTCAAGCAAGCAGATGATGGTCGCTGGAGCAATCAGCGCCACGTCTGTTTTGCACATCTAATAGGGATCCACGCCATGTCATGCTGATGGCTATGTGGTCAATTTAGTTCTCAGTGTGGTGGTCAGGTAATACCCACGAGATTTTATGGACTGTTTTGTGTGGAAAAATTGTGCCTCCGTTTACAAGTTTGTTGCTAAAGCAAATTTCGGTGAACAACTCCCAATTTTCTGTCATTCTTCCTATTCCATGCCTGCCCATAGCTCGTTACCGGTTTGAGTTATCATTGCCCACTTGGGTGTTGAAGTTACTCTGGCTACATGGCTATAAAATTCCTCCTTCACCTGTGTGTCTTCAGTTTAAGTAGGTATAGCATTGCACGCATGTAAGGTTTCGCACACGAGTGCGGAGTCGTGCAACAATGATTCTACCACAGTATGGATGCCAATCTGTCAGCACATTTCGCGTTTCTCCACGCCACTAGAGCGCTGTTAATCAGAGGGTTTGCCACAGCATATTATTGTAAATCCATGAGATGTTAAGAACTCTTCAGAATCCGGCCATCGAGTTTCACAAAGACCTAGAAAAGCGAGATTATAGTTCTTTGCTTCCCGACAGACCTGCGCAAGTTTTGAAGGATCTAAAAGCGTCCGTACATTCCAAGTTCAAATCGTGTCCGGTGTTTAAAGCTGAAGGTCGTCATCAGAGGGGTTGATTGGGTATTATTTTCATTATTATTTCTTGAGGTTTCGGTATTCAGATATCACGTTTGTATAGCGAGCGGCTTGTTAAAAGATCCGACGCCCGCTTCCAGCCGCTTTAACATGAGAAAAAGCCGCTGGCAATAGGTGGCTATTGGTTATTTGAAGGCGCCAATTACTCGCCTTGACGTTCCAAGTATCGTAGGCACTCAGAATTTGTTAGGAGTCCGGCGCCACTCGGAAACCCTCTGCGACTCTCTACTCAGAACCGCTGATTTAGCAGCTACTCCGCATATCTATTATCCGCAACCTGTGGACGCGCCCGCTAGCTATGCTTCCTATTGGCGGGCTATGTATTTATATATTTAATTAAAAATGTTAACAATAATTGTTTATTTTACTATGACCAGACAAAGACATTCGAAAGACAAAATTAAATTTTTTTAAACATAAACCATGGAGCAATAATTACTGCTTAATGTAAAAAACAAACTTTGCTTTATTTTAATTAACAATGTAAATTTGACATACGTGCATACATGTGTGTATGTGTAAGAACTTATTTTTCAACCAAAAAGCATAAAAATTTAACTATATAATGTAAAGTATCTCACATTTAGATGTAATTAGTTATAAGATAGGGTACCCATAGTCGACTACGATAAGTTATGTTATTTTACACAAACAATATTTAAGTATAAATTACAAAAACTAAATTATTAAATTGGAATGTAATTGGAATAAGCAACAACAAATTGAATATGTTAAATTGATATAAAAGAAGGAAAAAATTTAAATAAAACACACTTACTTATCCTGCCTAAAACCAGGAACTTTTATGACAAACAAAAAGGGAGCTTACACCAGCTCTACAGAAAACTCTTAACAGGCATTCAACTGCCTTCAACAAGAATCAGCCAGTGGCGTTAATCAGCGCTGGCAAAATATGGGTAGGCCAGATTGTTTAACCACCCTAAAAAGGCATATACAGTACAATACTTTCGTAAGCGTGCGTGATTGTGAAAATATTCAACACCGTTCGTGCGTAAAAGTGCATGAGTAAAATATTTTTCTGCGTGAGGGTGCGTATCGTGAGTGCAAAAACGCTCCGTGCACATCTCTAGTGTTTTTTATTCGATTAATAATGAAAGGAATTTTGTTCAAAAATATTCTATTCAAATATTTGAAAATTTTGTTTTCTTTTTGAAATACATACACACATATCGTTACCTTAATATAGAAAGGCTCTAACTTATTATTTTTGTGAAATCGAGTTTTTCATATATTTCGATAGAAGAACACGTAAGGTAGCGAAAAATGCAAAAATCTCGATTTCAAAAAAATAATAAGGTAGGGCCTTTCTATATGAAGGCAACGATATGTATGTGCTTAAAAGAAATTATATCTAAAAAATACGAATAAAACCATAGTTAACACATATGTATGTGCCGAGCAGGAACTCGATTCGAAAAACGCATCCTGTGGTAAAGCATCCAATACAGCCACTAACGTCACCCTGTCAAGTCAAATACAAAGCAACGAAGCTACACTACAAACGGATTCTCTTAATTGGGTGTGCATGCTAAGAAAGGGAAAACTAGCAGAGATATGTCAGAATAATGGTACTCAAATTACCGAAAGGGCGACAGTACACCAATTACGACGACAGATAAGCGATCTTATCCGACTAAGCGATCTACACCTTCTCAGAAAACCTTCTTTGTGCTTTAGAGGAAGAGGTCCTATGCGAAGAGCAAAAATCGATCACTAGCCAGCAAATTACGTTTCATGTCCCACTTGCAAGACAGCAGGAAGCCCCTCCAAAAACCCCCAGCGACGCAGAAGTAATGGCCAGCATCCTAAGATGGAACCTCACGTATGATGGTGGAGAAAACTTAATGGAATATATAGAACACTAGGAAGAATTAGCTGAGTGCTATGGCTTTCATCGCAGGCGCCTACTCTTCTCATTGATAGAAATTTTGAAAATGGCGCTACAGTGCTACCGAGTTAAGAGGGAAGATTTTTCTACATGGGAGCAGTTCAAGGAGCACGCGAAACGCTTCTTTTTGCCCAGGATATACCTCTTCCAGCTAGAGGAGACGATCTACCATCGACAACAAGGCCCTAGGTAACGACCTAAGGACTACATTATGTCCTTACAGCTCCTTATTCGGCAACACCCCGACCTTAAGAATCGCGAGCAGACCGACCGGATCTACGATGGGCGAATATGCGAATACAAGCTAGACGAGCTGATGGAGCTCAGCGACGAATACGAGCTAATCTAGAGGGAAGAAGGAAGGCAAAAGCAGGCCAGCCCAGAGTCACCCCCACTGATTCGTACCACAGTAGGACGCATTTTTGGCACTGCAAACGACCTGGCCATACCCCCAGGAATTGTACGGAAAGCGACCAATTATTTTGTTTACGATGTAGGCAAGGGGACATAATGTCTCTTGACTGCCCCTGTCAACCCACACAGTCACGAGGATGTGAACGCTACTATCTCACCGTAACACTTTTTAACACTCCCATACGAGCCAAAGTAGACACAGGTCAACATTGACCTATTTGAGTCGGGAAATTCGACAGATGCTCGATTCTCATAGAATCAAACCGCGGCCGTATCATCGCACCATACAATTGGCGGACAGCTCAATTGTCAACAGAGTTCAAGTCTACCCAGCAGAGACCTGCGCCGATCGACTGACAGCCAGCTGGGCCGAGCCGCCGAAGGCTTTATGTAAGAAGTCGCAGCCGATTTTTTCTCGGCTCAAAATCGGCTAAGATTAGCCGCCGCGGCGCGCCGATTGATGAATTTTTTTATATTTTACTTAAGGGTTTTTTGTGAATATATCCCATTATACGCACTTCTTATTCGCAAATAAAAGTGGAAAACGTTGCCGTATACATGTATATTAGGGCGGGTTAATTTTTTTTTTTTTTGATGAAGCGTATAGCAAAAAAGTAATCTATAGGTGATTCTGAGAAATTTTGCTCAAGAGACCATAGCTCTAGGTCGGATTTGGAGCCCCCTAAAATTTCAAAATAGATATTTTTCCATATATACATAGAATAATTTAATTAAATTCGTCATAAAATCAGATAGAATTATAGTAAATTACTCAATCTGGGCTTGTTTGAAAGATATTTTTATCACCTTTTGGAATTTTTTGTCGAAAAATAGGCTAAAATGAACTTTTAACTAATAAATTCTGAATTTTCTTCGATTTTTTTGAAATTTTTTTTGCGGATTATGAAAGTTCAGATAATTTCCAACAACTTTTATTACGATAAATTTTTTTGTTTTCGAACTCCTTTTTGTAGGAAAATCGATCTGAAAAAATCAACATTTTCAAGGTTTCAACAAAAAAACACTATTTTTACATTTTTAATTCAATTGATATTCCTTGATTATCCATAATAACTTTGATTTTATCACTGCACTCATTGATTGTGTTACACTAAACTTAAAAATAAAAAAAATATGAATGTAATTAAATTATTCTATGTACATATATATGGAAAAATATCTATTTTGAAATTTTGGGGGGCTCCAAATCCGACTTAGAGCTATGGTCTTTTGAGTAAAATTTCTCAGAATCACCTATAGATTACTTTTTTGCTATACGCTTCATCAAAAAAAAATCGTTCCATACAATTTGACCCGCCCTAATGTATATATATACATACATATATACATACATGCACATATATCAATCAAAATTTCCACATATTAAAAATTGCTGCAACAAAAATTGCAAGTCTGGAGCCGGACTTACTGCATATTTTCAGGGAAAAACTGCTTTAGGGGCCGTCCATATATTATTAGAGGGATGGCATGGGCAGTTCGAGTTTTGTTACGATTTGTTATGGTGGGGGGAGGGGGTCTTTGAAAATGTTACGTAACAGAAAAAATTACTAATTTCGTATAAAAATACGTATGTTTTTTCATTTATTTATTTATTTGATCCTACGTGTTATCTACATATATTATGTATGTATACATACTCGTACATACCTGTGCTGAATGTCAATTTTTGATATTAGCAAATTCGAATTCGAATATTTAAAACGATATAAGCGAATATGAATATTTAAAACGATATTCGCGAATACGAATATCTATTGTATGTGAAATTTATAGACATTTAATTGGGGGTCTATTTTATTCTGCAAAATTAAATTTCAAAAAAAAAATTTATGGAAAAGAACTTCATACTCCTGTGCGCGTACATTAAAGTTTATGAAAAATATTCAAAAATTAAATGGTTGTTAAATAACATTTAAAAATGTTAAAAAACTATTATAATGATTTAATAAATTGTAACCAAACTGATTACATGGTTCCCAATTCCTCATCTTTATCCACTTACATTTTTAAATATTCTTAAGATATGTATTGTTCCGAATATTGTCAATTAAATTTAAATTATTTGGAATTTGCTCAATAATCTTTATTTTAACACAAAAAAGGTAGTATGTTATACATAGGAAAATTACGAGTGTAACATACAAAAAAGAGAGAAGTGGACTGTATAATTTAGTAGTCATGTACAGAGATGTACTAATTATTAAGTAATCGCTACTTTAATTTAAAACATTCCGCCGCCCTTTGAAAGCCTTGTGTTTTCAAACATCCACAAACAGAGGACATAACTTTGTTATAGGTCTTTTATAAATACCTTTAGAAGTTCTAACCGTAACTACTAATGAATCTGCTCCTGGATGAGTTTGAATAATCTTTGCTATCGACCATTGTGCAGGAGGCAAATCGTCATACTTGACAATAACGATATCATTCACACTTAAATTATTAATTTTCTGAGACCACTTTGGTTGTTTCTGCAGTTGACTATCGTTATAATTAATTTTACATTCATCGATATTCCTGTCAGGTATTGAAGCCATTGATCTTAATATTAAAAAGTGGGAAGGGGTAAGAGGATCCATATCACCATCAATTTTCATACATATTGGCCGAGAGTTTAAACAACAAGTTATAGTGTACATTTCCTCAAACGTTACTGAAGCATTAGCTAGAACACGTTTCAGATGGTATTTTGCTGACTTAACAGCGGCCTCCCAAATACCACCGATATGGGGAGCTGAGGGTGGTGTGAAATGCCATGTTATGTAATTTTCACTTGTTTCCTTGTGTATTCCGCATTGTGTATCCTTTTGATTTAAGTACTGATATAACTCTCTCAACTCCTTATTGCAGCCAACAAAATTTGTGCCGTTATCGGAAAATATCTGCACTAGCTTACCACGACGAGTAACAAATCTACGTAACGCTGCGATGAAAGCCGCTGTTGAGAGCTCTGTTACCAATTCTAAATGTATCGCTCTTGTTCCAAGGCAAACGAAAACTGTCAACCATGCCTTATATTCCTTTGAGCCTCTTCCTTTCCAAGAACGAATAAAGGCCCAGCGTAATCAACTCCCGTGTTAGTAAAAGGTGCGCACTGCTGAAGACGATAACATGGTAGACTTCCTATATTTTGTTTGTAGGTTTCTCCCCTATTCCGCATGTAAACAGTGCACTTATACGTGATACGCTTTACGACATATGCAGCACCTGGGATCCAAAACTTTAGTCCAAGCATATAAAATGTCTGCCTATGGCCTGCATGTACATTTTTCTGGTGGTAATGTTTCACCAGTAGTTAAATAAAGACATGGTTTCGATCCAAAATAATTGGATGCTTCTGATCATATCCTATTTGAGCGTTTTCCAATCGGCCATCCACTCTCATTATACCATTTTCATTAATGTTTATTCCGAAATTGTTTACGCATAGACTGATATGATTCTTCCTGTGCTTTTCCTATTAAAACAAGTTCCGCGGCAGTCAAATTTGGTAACGAAACATGGTCTCTCTATCCTGCCTATCAGCCCTGCAGTTGTGAATAAATCGCAAAACTAAGACTGCTATACAAAAAAGTTTAGTATAATTACAAAACAACGTAAAAATACCTCTGGCAGGTGCAATAGCGACACTTATGGTAAATTCCTTTCTATTTCCATTTCATACTCCCTTGTCAATAGTATTATCCTATCCAATGAAATTTTCGTGGCCCTGATTTCACTAGGACCATGCCACCAAAGATCCTTGCTCCTTAACACAAATGTAAAAAGGCCTCGTGTAGCGATATCAGCAGGATTCCTATTGCCTGGTATATGCCTCCATTGTCCAGTGGGCATGTGTTCAAGGATAAACGATGTTATGTTGGCTATATAATTCTTCCATCGCCTAGAATGATCTGACAAACATGTTAAAACAGTTGTTGAGTCAGACCACCCACATTTCTTCTTATCTGCTTGTAGAGAATCTCGAACCTTAATCATAAGTTTAACAAATAAGTGAGCAGCACATAATTCTAAACGAAGAAGAGTAATTTGTTTAATGGGGGCTACGCGTGTTTTCGATGCATCCAAAATTGTTGTAACTTCTCCATCAGGCTGAACGATTTGTAAATATACTACCGCAGCATAAGCTGATTCAGAGGAATCTGCAAAACCATGAAGTTCTATATTTTGATTTTCTTCGACTCCCATTCATCGCGGTATATGAAGTTCTCTAATATTTTTCAGGTCATCGTACAGTTCAATCCATTTCTTCTGTAGATGTTCAGGTAGTTCATGGTCCCAGTCTGTTCCATGTAACCAAAATTTTTGCAAGAAAATCTTGATTGATATTGTTACTTGTGATATCCATCCAATAGGATCAAAAACTTTGTTTTGTTATTTTATTTCTTTGATGTCCTAAGCTGAAGGAAAACACAAAACAGTCGGTTGTAGTATGCCATGAAAGTCCAAGTGTTTTATTAGTTTCTGATATGTTTATCGTAGCTTCTTTTTTATTTCTCTATCAGCCAGATCAACTGTTTCCATGAACTCCTGACTATTGGATGCCCATTTACGAAGTTTAAATCCTGATAGAGATGGTGTACAATATAAATCTTTCTTTAATTTTATTGCTGAATATAAGTCATTCGAATAAGCCATGAAGTCGTCTATATAAAAATGCTGTTGTATAGCCTCGGCAACTTCTTTTACATCTGAGTTACCAACTGCAATCTGGTGCAAGGTTCGTATTGCGAGAAATTGTGCTGCTGACGTGCCATATGTTACCGTATTCAAATGATAAGACTTAACCGGGCTGTCAATATTGTGCCTCCATAGTATGCACTGATATCTTCTATCCTCGGGATGAACCAACACCTGTCTATACATCTTCTCTATGTCCGAAGAAAATGTCATTCTGTATTGTTGGTCCAATCAATAATTTATCATTGAGGGAATTACCTGTGTCTGTTTTGCAAGAACCGTCAAAAACCACGCGCAGCTTAGTTGTCGAACTATTGGGTTTCAAGACTGCATGATGAGAAAGAAAGTACCCAGCGGAATCTTCAGTATGTTCCTCCATATGCCCTAGTTCAATAAATCCCTTCATAAATTTTACATATTCATCTCCTATTTCAGTTCTTTGAGAAAATTGTATCTCCATTGATACCAGTCTCTTGCAGGCGGCATTTTTCGATTCTCCTAATTCAATGTTCGCTTTAAGAGGCAACCGTACCATATATCGGCCATTGTTTAATCTGGTTACATTACATTGATAATGTAGTTCTGCATCTTTTTCTTCTTCAGATAATATTCTTGACGTGCTTAGTACCTCCTCAACTTCCCAGAATTTTTGTAAAAGTTCATTTGCTTCACTTGATATGTGTGCTGAAAATATTCTATTTGATACAACTTGCTCAAGATTTCCCATCATTATCCACCCAAATACTGTGTTGAGTGTAGCCGGTGAACCACTTGGATGAGTGATTTTTCCTTTTAAAATACATTCACTGAAAATGTCAGCACCACTTATTAGGTCAAGTTTTGAGGACTTGTAAAACGAATCATCAGTCAGTTTAAAATTTTGGAAATATTTTACTTTCTCTCCAGCCATATCGTAACTCGTCAAATTCTGGGTAAGTTTCGATAAATTGAATGCATCAGTCTCCTTCTTACATATATGACAGTATGAATGAATTTATCTCAATATAAACTTTGACTTTCCTATATTTGCCATTATCGGGACCAACACCAAATAACATTGTTCTATCATGCAGTCGTATATTTTGAATACATGCCTCAGATATGAATGTTGCCTGGGCCCCAGAGTCCAACAACGCTCGACATGGCTGAAGTTCACCATATCCGTTACGTATCATGACGATTCCTATTGGTAATAACGTCACATATTTTGAGGAGTATTGAGATGTCATTACCTGCGCTTGAGACATACAATCTTTTTCCAACTGAGGTTGCTCTATACCATTTGGATGATGTAAAAGTGTGTTATGTCTCAAGTTACATATCTTACAAGAGGATCCTTTACAATTTTTTACGAAATGTGAAGGCCGCAAACAATTAAAGCACAGCTTTTTGGTATGCACTAGCTGTATACTTTGGGAAAGCGGTAATTCTTTTAGTTTCTGACACTGATATAAAGGATGTTCTTGATTACAACATACACAATCTTGTACAGAGTTGGTGTAAGCACCTGTTTGGGGTCGAGAACGATTAAACGCCCTATTTGTTTGTGGCTCAACACACTCTAATTCAAATATTCTATTCTCTAAAAATTTTAAAAATTTCTTAAAAGAAATCCTACGCTCTTATGATTTTTGTCTACACAAGAGTTCATTCGTTTCTGCATCCAATTTTCGCTCCAAATGAAATAGTAATATGGAGTCCCTGTGCGTAATATGTGTTTATACTTTCATTTATATTATAATAGAACCGCTTAACTTCTGCCAGACTCACCGTTTTAATAGAAGATTGATCATTTAAAATATGATAATTTTACATGGTCTGACTGATCAAATTTATCTTTTAAAATATTACAAGCAATAGCATAATTGTCATTCGTTGGCTTAAGATGTTTTATTAGTGCTAATGCCTCACCACTCAATTTAGTCTGTAAGTATTCCAGTTTTTCTACGTTTGATAGTGAAGTTCGATTATTAATTAATGCCTCAAACAGTTCTCTAAAACGTATCCAATCTGAATACTTTCCATCAAAGTCCGGGATATTTATCGTTGGCAATCTTGGTTGCTTCAAATGACTAGCGTGATTATTAGGAGACGAATGAGAAATACGTTCAGTTGCCAAACTGTCAATCAATGACGAAAAACTATCCTGTGTCCTAGAAATAGCCTCCAATGTCTGACCCATATTACTATCCGAATCCCTATCAATAACAGTTCTTTCAACATCTTCCTCCCTTCACCGAGTCGCGAATATTTCTTTTAGTGCGAAATATCTACTCTCCACTTCACTGCGGTACTGATCCTCTTTTAATTTTTCACCTTCGTCAATGGTCAATGCATCAATCTCATCCTGGAGAGTATCATATTGGACGTAAATTTTATCGAATTTAGTCATTCTAACCCTAATAGCATCAATAGAAATGTTATGACCAAAACATGCATTGTAAATACGAGTGATAGAACCTTTTAAAGTTTGTCTTTTATTTTTAAGTGCATCCATACTGACGGAATGATTGTATTACAATTTAAAAGCTATAAATTTATTGAAAGATATATAGATATATATAATATTTATAAATGTATGTGTGTGTGTTTTTATATTCAAAAATCAATTCAATAACATAAAGTACATAACCTTAAAGCAATATGAATTTTTTGCAAAATAAAAATCTTAATGTACAATTCTGATCGTTTATTTATACGAACTATTCGCGATGAATCAAATCCAATGTATTATGGCCAATAAACGCCATTCAGAAATTCTGATAGCAAATTTTTCGAGCGTAATCAAATTCTAAAAAGATTATAAATGAAAATCGTTTAAATCAACGAACAAAACTGTTTGTTTTTGCACAACAGAATCATTTTAATGTTAAATAAACATACCAGTGTATCCAAGTAGAAGTTAATGTTTGAATTTACAACATAAGTATTTAATTTATACCTGTCAAGTTAAGGCTTTAAAAAAACGTAGCCGTTGCCTTTAAAATAGTTTTTTAATAAATGAACAGGCCTGTCACAGAAATCAATCGAAATTGTTTTCATTGCGAATTTTCATTTCGATCGATTTTGTTTTACCTACTGCAGATTTCGATCGATTTTGTTCAATACGAAAAAGCAGCAATTCGATTGTTTTCAATTTAAATGTGGCAACGAAAATTATAAAACACATGGTTATTAGAAGAGAAAAACAAAATAGGAAAGACACAACATTTTTTTTAACTTGAAGTGAACAAAATTTAAAAATTAATACACGAAATGTTTGCAATAACTGCAGTTTGTGGTGCGTAGGGACGTCAAGACTTTACCGGAAAATTAGGGAAGACGATTGATGTTCACTTTCATGTCCAAACGCAGTGTATATGTTAAAGTTTTATTTATTGTTATTTGACTGAACAGAATATTTCACTTTTTACGATGCTGCATTTTTCCTTAAGACTTAAGGAAATTTTATAATTTGTAAAAAAAAATTAAATAATAAAAAAAAAAATTTTCTTTATTGAAATAAGTTGTATCAAACAGATTTTTGTACTTTCACATAAGGAAAATGACAATTCCGAGCATTAAATTTAAAGTGGTTTCATTTCGAGCATATTCTTCGTTTTCTGAAGAACCTAATTACAGAATTGAAATCATTTCGATCGAATTTGGATTCTGTGACAGGCCTGGAAAACTCCTGTCCGCATCAACTACAAGGCGAGTTGCTAATAATGTTGAATTAACGCTGTTGTTGTAAACTGTTAAGGCAAGAAAACTACATTAGTGAGAAGCAGTTTCAAATAATGATGATCACGTTCAATATTTAAACAGACTGTTCATGTTCTATGTTAAGGAGAATACGCTAGAATCTCAAGTGATGATTGGGTTCAATGTTAAACACAAATTGGTGTGTTTGCTTGCCGTATATTAACATAAAACGCACAAAGCTCAATGATTATTACGTTCAATGTTAAGCACAAATTGGTGGTTGTTCCCAGATACGACTGAATTCTCTCATGTAGCAAGATAATACGCAAACTCAAATGATGATTACGTCTAATGTTAAATACACATTGACGTATGTTTGTAGATATGTTCGAAATCTCCTTATGTTAAAGATAATATGCACGAAGCTTAAATGATAAAGGGTCCGCCAGATGACATTTTTTTTTGTTTGAAAACAGGGCGCAAAACATCGAGTGTAGCTTCGGCTGTGTGGCACATAGCGCCGTCCTGTTGAAACCAAATGTTGCCAATATCCTCCCATTAAATTTTTGTGAACAAAAATTCGTTCAACATGGCCCGATAACGATCGCCATTGACTGTAACGGCCACTCCTTGCTCATGCCTCTGGACCAAAATCCGCACCAAATAGTGACCCGTTTTGGGTGCGTCGGCTTTTCAATGTATGCGTGCAAGTTTTCTGTGCCCCAAATGCGACAATTTTGCTTGTTTACATACCCGCCAAGATCAAAATGAGCTTTATCTGAAAAGATGATTTTTTTGGTAAAATCGGCATCTTCTGTAAGTCGATCGCAAGCAATATTTTCCAGCGTTGTTCAAGCGTTTACACAACCATATTCGTTCAGCGGAAGGATAAAACTAATTATCTGTCAAATCAGACATGAGCTAAGTGTTACCATTCACGAAATAAGCACTAGTTGAAAAAAAACGTTAGATGGCGGACCCTATAATTATGTCCAATGTTAGAAACAACTTGCTGTATGTTTGTAGATGTGCTGAAATTTCCCGTATATTAAAGACAGTACGTAAGAATCTCAAATGATGACTAGGTTCAATGTTAAATGACTTGCGGCACCTTCCATATACGATACGTACGAGTTTCTGTTGTTGTTGCCGTTGTCACTAAATGGATGTAACATGAACAATATTGACTGCCAAAATTTTATAATTGTTTTGGTGAATATTACTGTGAGAAAAGACCCACACCAATTATAAATGCAGTAAGTAAAGTAAATGTATGTATATTAACTAGCACAACAATAATTCCTTTAACATGTATGCAGTATGTATTATGATAAGGCCGAATGGCACTGTTTTAGCACGTTTGATACTGCAGATCTTTGCGCTGATTAGTTATTATCCGCTTCGATAGGACCAAATTGTTCCGAATATTGTCAATTAAATTCAGATTATTTGTAATTTGCTCAATAATCTTTATTTTAACACAAGAAAAGGTACTACGTTATACATAGGAAAATTACGCGTGTAACATACAAAAAAGAGAGAAGTGGACTGTATAATTTAGTAGTCATGTACAGAGATGTACTAATTAGTAAGTAATTGCTACTTTAATTTACAAACATAAATGTACATAAAAACTTCTTTCCATATCCAACTGCAATATATATTAACATTAAATACACCAAATACATAGAAGGAAATATTATTTGCAGAAGTTTAGGAAATTATTTTGGCAATTCTCATGGACAAACAAATGTCCTTTCAAATAATATATTTTTCCATACGAGGTTTGATCAAAAAATAACCGTTATTTTCAAATTTCGTGAGTTACGTATGTTCGATTTTCGCTTTTTTTTCTGTTATATTGGTACACATGTCTGTTATATATGTTGGCAATATCAGCCATTTTGGATTGTCAGTTTGTTTTTGACAGATAAAAAGGTTAGTCGGGTTTTGGTGTGCTCTTCGATTTTTTACTATTCGATAAAATGGATCAAAGAAACTGTATTAAGTTTTGTGTAAAAAATTAAATTAAATGCGCAAGGACATTTGAAATGTTGACTATGACTATGAGCAGAACACAAGTTCAATTGTGGTATAACCGGTTTAAGGATGGCCGAGAAGATGTCAATGACGATGCTTGTCCTGGTCGCCCGAGCACGTCAACAACCGATGAAAACCTTGAAGCAGTGAAGAAACTGATTTGGAGAATCGTCGAATCACTATCAGAGAGGTTGCTGATGATGTTGGCATATCGTTCGGCTCATGCCAAGCAATTTTTACGGATGTTTTAGGCATAAAACGTGCGGCAGCGAAGATTGTTCCAAAATTGCTACATTTTGAGCAAAAACAACGTCGCATGGACATCGCTCAGGAGCTGTTGAACATCGTCAACGACGATCCAGATTTCCGCAAAAAGGTCATAACTGGTGACGAATCATGGGTGTATGGCTGTGACATTGAAACCAAAGCCTAATCATCCCAGTGGAAGCGTCCAGAAGAGCCAATACCGAAAAAGTAAAAAATCGAAGAGCACACGACTAACCTTTTTATCTGTCAAAAACAAACTAACAATCCAAAATGGCTTATATTGCCAACATATATAACAGACATGTGTACCAACAAAACAGAAAAAATGCGAAATTGGTCAACTTGAGGCTACAATGTGTTAGTTTTGAAAGATGTAGTAATAGAAACTTGCACACATAGACGTATTTTCATAAAAATATTATTTTAATTTTTCATACAACCGAACAAGAAAAAATATTTAGAAAACAACAGTGAAATGCGTCTAGCAACTAATGGACGTCATTTTAAGTCATTTGATCTCCCAGAACACCCCAACAATGTGTATGTTTAAATACCTCCCGCTAAGTGCACTGGTTAAAAATTTTTCTCTTTTAGAATATGAAATATTTTGCACGCATATTTTAGATTTATTTTAAGATAGCCACGACGACTTCACTTACAGACAATAGTGAAAGCGACCAACAGGCTAACGCTAATTCTCGTCTTGGTGTTTCAAATATTGAAATTACATACAAACATATTTTTTTTTAGCTGGGAAACTAATATTTGTGTGCAATTTATTTAAATTTAGTTTTGGATTTATGAATTTCTTTATATATTTTTTTAAACGAATGCGAATATCTAGAAATAGCTTTTTTATTTGGGAATTCGAACAAGAATCATTAATACATAAATACAGTTTAGAAATAAGCTCTCCATAAAACCATAATTTTTAGTTTTGTTACGTTCTTTTACTGGAGGGAGAGGGGGGTCAAAAATCTGGAAAAGCAGCGGAACGTAAAATGTGGACGGCCCCTTAGTCAGCGTTGCCACATTCTGTTTTTGTACCACAAACAAAACGGAAAAGATCGCTAGAAAAGAATATATAACAAAAAAAACAATTGAATTTTATAATGATTTTATGTGTATTATTTGATATATGATAATTTTCTAGCAATTTGCTCTGCAGCTTTACCCGAAATTTAGCTGGTAAGTCAGTTTGAGAAAAAATAAATCACTCTTATGAAATGTTGTGAATTTACTTTGATATAATTGTGAAGCCGAATTTCAGCCGCCGCCGAACAATTTTTCATGCTCCGCCGCCGCCGCCGACAAAATTGCTCGGCGCAGATCACTGCTACCCACTGATCATCAAGCTACATGGGTCCAACACCCGACTGCTGGCCTCAGTGCTAGATAGCTTAGCTGAACCAATCATCCTTGGAATGGTCTTCCTACGAAGTAGTAACGCAGTATTACTAATTGATGCCCGAAATATAAAAACTCACAGCAGTATACCACGTATGCAGAAGACTTCGCATGCAATCACAAGAGACTTCCTTACTGACACCCAGCAGGAAGAACTTAAATCTATTTTAACGGACGCACAGCTATCCTTTGAGGCAATAAAGGACCCATGTAATGTAAGCGAACACATCATCAGGATGAAACACGATCGACCTATCAAAAAACGGTACTACCCTCGCAACCCTGCGATGCAGCAAATCATCAACCAGGAAGTAGACGAACTTCTAGATATAGGTCATATTCGATCCAACCCGTAGCCCATATAGCTCGAGAATCGTGCTCGTTCGCAAAAAAAAAGAGTATTTGGAGAATGTGCATAGACTACCGGCAAATAAACGCCGCGGTTGAGCCCAATGCATACCCGCTTCCCCAAATTAACGCCATTTCAGACCAGTTACGTGAAGCTACATTTATTTCAACAATAGATCTGAAAAACGGATATTGGCAAGTACCAGTAGCCCCATCAAGGCAATACACCGCATTTACCGTCTCAGGGTGACGGCTATTTCAATGGAAGGGTCATGCCCTTTGGCCTGCACTGTGTCCTCGCAACTTTCCAACGCATTTTAGATGCAATAATTAGCCCCGATCTGCACCCCAGAGTCTTCGCATATCTAGATGACATTATTGTCCTGAATAGGGTTGCCATCCGTCCTCTTTTCTTCGGACACCATCCTCTTTTTTAGAGCGTCCGAGGTGGTCCTACTTCTTTTTTAGTAATTGTCCGGATTTGTCCTACTTTTTACACTTATGTTCTTCAAGCTGCTTCATTATTTTCAAGACTTATTTTTCTGCTTAGTAACAACTGAGAGGAGTTTTATATAACAACGAGTTACAGCACAAGGTTATCTACCTCGTATAAAAACTACTCGAAAGGGAGCACAGATCGAAATCACAAACATTAGAGATTTACTTAGTATTAGATGGTTTGATACTGAAACATTTTGCCATAACCATAGTCACAGAATAAAGTCGGTTCGTTTTAGAAACAACTTAAAATTAAAATCCTGTTTCTATAGTCAAAAACAAAGTGTGTGTTAAGTTAAATCGACTTTAACTGGGTGTCACAACAAATATTGGAAATTTTTCATATCATCGTAAACAAAAAATAAGAAATTGGCATCTCTCTCTCATCTGACGCTGTGTTATGACACATATGCATGTGTACATACATACATTTATGTACATACATATGTACATGTGCACTTATATTACAACACAAATTGTTTTTGTTTTCTTTTTTATTAATTTATTAAATTACAATAATTTACAACTCTTATTAAATTTTCTCTTTTATTTTAATTTGTTTTATGTTGAAGTAAAAAGCCAGAGTCGATGCTAACTTAGTTAAAAACAGCTTCAGCATGTTTTAACTTTAGAACCGACTTTTTCCTTTAAAGTGTAGTTTTTCTCGTCTATGGTAGGTCGAAAGTTAATTTTTTTAAAAAGTGCATTCTAAAACTGAAAAAGTAGAAATTTTTGTTGACTATGGTTATGGCTCATTATGTTTATCCTCAATGCTTGATCTTCTATAAATAAAAAACTAATATTTCAATTCCAGTTTACTACTTCTATATCAAAAATTGGTCTTATTGAGTTAGTTGACCTGAATATAGCTTTATATTCTGTAACTTAGAATTGCTCACACGGTCAGTCTTAGTTCTCATAAGTAAAAAAAAAGTGGGCTTTCAGCCCTTGACCAGACTTAATTATAATTCTTCTAAAGACGTGGAGAAAATTTAGTACATCTACGGATACACATGGCGCTATGGCATCATATACATAAACTACTGCAGCACTTGTTCCAAGAGATTTATGAAATCGTCTTCCTTCGAAAATTTTCAGAATTGTTTGTTTTTAAAACAAAAGTTGTATTCATATTGGAGCATAATCATAGTCAAAACAAAGTGTGCTTTAGGAGTTTACAACCAATATTTTGTACGATAACACTGGCTTAATTAATTTAATGTAAACTTTGTTCAGGTCTATGAGTTTGCGTCATTGATTTCAAATTCTGATGACTTCTATCCCAGTAATGATGTACATATAATAACAGAAAATAGCTCAACTTCTGTTTTGTTTATTTTACCTTTAATTTAAATTCAGTAAGAGTATCGGTATCGTCGATACTTTGAGGATAGGCGATACTTTGATTCAATTAAATCTTTAATTGTATTAATTAATTTGAGTGGAAAAACTTAATTGATATTATTAAATTATTTATAGGCGAAAATTTAATTAATTTTTTAATTGATATTACAAATATTTTTATTGATATTACAGAATTATTCATCCAGCTAAAAAAATATGTATGGAGCATACATAATATTCCATATATGCTTCGGATCCGAAAAATGAGGGTATATGGACATATATGAGAAGATATTTACATACATTATCATACATGTATGTGTAATATTACCCACACAGCATGCGAAGTTCATATTCATACTCCATTGATTCAAAAAAGCACACTGCTGTGCAATAAATTAAATTACTAAAAGGTAAAGGTTGTTTTTAATGAAACATTTGTTCGAACAAAATAATTCAAAATGAACTAAAACACATTTCATTCAACATTTTAAGAGAAAAGGTGAATCGGTTATTAACAAAAAAACACAAAACTGGTATTCGTGCACAAAACATAATTTAAGAAATCAGATTAAAAACTAATGCAATCAATTATAAAATAAATACTAACACTAGTTTTCAATATAATTTTGGGTAGTAATTGTTAATTCTTAACTGGCTATAGTAGAATTCAATTCAAACACATATGTAAATCTGAATTTATACTATTTTGCTATTCCACTGTTCGTCAAATTAGTAATAATAATCTATTAATCATAAGTAATACACTAAATTCATGAGTAAGCAATTAACACAAAACTGTAACATTTACCTCTTAAGTATGTCAATAAATAGCTGAGCAAAGAATAGTGATAGTCCCAATTACTTCTTTATATTTCTGTGGCAATAAGGAAGAAGTGCTTAAGTCATATTTTACTGTTTCGCAGGAGAACACTTTTAAGCGTTCAAGTCGATTTTCAGAAATTTATTTCATTTACAGTCAAATTGGAAAATTCTCTGATAACCTTTATTTTTTTAAGCAAACATTGTTCTATATACTATAAGTAATACATTTAAGTTGAAATATACCAAAGTATAACCTAAATTAAGCTATTATGCCAAATCAGATTAGAAGTCTAAAATAGATAAGTCGCAAATCATAGTGCTTAACTTCCAGAAAAATCACACAAATTAATTGATATTTTGACCAGGGATCCTTTGGAATATGCAGATTACGGAGGTGCCATTAACTCAACTCAACTCAGCTTATCTCGGCTTTAGTACTTTTTGCCTTAGATTTTGTTAAATAATAATTAAATGCAAATGTTTTGAAAGTTAACAAATCAAAGAAAAAGAACAAAAACATAATTAACATTAAAAACTGTAATAATAGCGGTTTAATGGTCAGAGTTCCAGTTACCTTTGCATATTTAGTTAAATTAATAATTAAATGCATGCTTAAATGACAATCTCAGAGTCCGTCCATAAAAACGACGTTTGATTTTCTATTTTCATTTCATGTTTAAGTCTATGAGCAAGTTGAGCCGCGACAACTGCAGCACATAGCTCTAACCGTGGTAATGTTTGCTGCTTCAGTGGAGCTACTGTTGATTTGGCACACAACAACCTCACGATTATTTGTCCATTCTTAAGAGTTGCACGAATGTAATCAGCTGCACTAAAGGCCTTCTCAGATGCATCTGCAAACACGTATAGTTGTAATTTACCGGTGTTTTAGCCTGGAACATATGTCGCGGTATCTTAAAGTTGTTGAGACTTCCAATGTCAGTTCCGAGTTTATTCCAGGATCGTCAGGTAACGGATCATCCCACTCTAATGAATTATGCCACAGTTGTTGGATAAATATCTTTGCCTTTACAACAACGGGAGCTAGGAGGCCGAGAGGGTCAAACAGCTTTGCAAGATCCGACGTTGCTGTACGTTTCGTCATTTTCTGATGATGATGATGATGACGCAAAAATGGTCGTTCTTAGGTAACCAATATAACCCTAATATTTTTATCGTACTGCTGTCGTTGTTGTTGAAGTATAAATTTACTTCTTGATCATCTGCTGCAATGTTTTTTAATAACTGTACATGGCTTGCGCACAATTTTTTAAGTTAAAACCGTGTTTCTTCAATATCGTTATGAGCTCCTTTTGCGTTGCGATTGCTGTGCTAATACTATCTGAACCTCCAAGTCCATCATCCACATAAAAATTATCCTGCAGCATCTGAGATCCATACGGAAAGCTCTGTACATTTTCTTCAGCTATTTTTTTTTAGCATCTCGTGGCAAGATAAGGTCTGTAGTAGTAAATTGTTGATGACGGATTTTCTCACCAGATAATGATTTGATACTGTTGATGTTTTTGCTGATGCGTCGAAGCTTTGTTGTGGTGCTTTCAGGTTTCAATAAGCAGTGATGAGGAATAAAGTACCTAGGATGTACTACCTCGTCAATATTTATTTTTTGCATATGTCCCAGCTTTTGATATTCTCTCATGAATTGTATGTATTGACTTCGAATGCTCCGATTCTTTTATAGTCGTTTTTCTAAGCTAACGAATCTGTTGTAAGCCATGGGATACCAATCACCCAATACAGATTTCGATTTCGTGAAATGGAAGGCTAACAATGAAACGATTATGTTTGTTAGTTTTGGTATTATGAACAAAATGAGCTTCACACTGTTCTTCTGATGGAAACATAATTTTCTCAGTGAATTCTATTTCGTCTAATTTCCATAGCTGTTCAATGTTTTGTTCTAGTGTTGAATCATCGCCAAATATGGCACATGTAGATGGCGATAATGAATTTGAGTTAATAGTTTGGTGACTTGAGCCACCTATGATCCAGCCGAATTATGCATTTTGCAGAGTAGGAAGGCCGTCAGCTAATTTTATCCTGTCACGGTCGCCAAAATGTTAATACCAGACACGTTTACCTGGCTTAACAACTGTTTAAATGGTTGTGGTTTTATACAAGTGCTACACAAAGATTTGTAAAAGTTTGGTGTTTTTATCCAAGTGGTACACTAGGATGAATAAATTGCAGGATGTTGAGTTTTATCCAAGTGGTACACCAGGATAAATCAGGTTATGAAGTAATCAATTAATTATACAGGTAGTACAACAGTATAATCTAATTGACCAAACGAAGTGTAGTGTATGACGATTTAAGTTGCAATCACAAACTTTATTGAATAATTATTGTATTTATACAAAATGCCAAAAATAACTTAAAATTAATACAAAAAAAAAATAGAATCAATAATAAAAATAATAACATAATTTTAAGCGGGCCGGAAATTGATTATTATTTTTTTTGCCAAATTCATTCCCATCGTAAGCTAAGCAAAATAAATATTCAATTTCACTACTGTCTGGCTGATAATTTGAAGCACACGTGGAAAAGCAATATTTTATTTATTTCATTGTGCCATCAATTATGCTGACATGGTGGATCTCATACATTGCTTGACAAAAATGTAAGAAATAAATTAAATTTATTTTAATTAAATTATGGGAAAGAATTTAAGTTAACGTGAGACTTGACTGAAATATTAACAAAAAAAACCAAACAAAAACGAAGTAAGCGTTTTGCTTAAATTTTAATTCGTTTAGCCATTTTTTTTATTTTGATACAAAAATAAAGAGAACCAAAACAATGAACAAGCTCTTAGAGCAGCTACTGCCCCCTCTTTCGTTACCGCACTTCTTGAACGAGTAATATATCGGCATGGATCCACCAAATCAAATATATAGGGAGGGGAAAATGCCCACCGAAGGCACTCAATCGCCACCCAAACCCCGCGAATGACAAAACATTATAAAAATCATCGCGAAATCCATCAGAAAACAAAAGAAATATTATGACCTCCGCCGTCGAGAGTGGTATCCGGAAATTGGGGCAAAGGCGAATAAAAGAGAGCATATGCTCTCCTCCGCAACTGACCACTTTGCAATCGAACTCGCCCCCAAATACTCCGGCCCGTACGTGGTACAAAAGAAAGTCCCGCCTAACATTTATATGATAACCGCGACATCGGGCAAGACACACACCGTTCATGTACAAGACTTGAAGGCCTACCACTGACCGATCGACAAATACAGTATTTTTTAAACAAACACAACGCGCGAAGCGATTAGCTTATCTGCAGAAAACACCCAGGGTCTATGGCGGGAATCGAACCCACGACCTCTGGACTGAGAGGATAGCATCGCTACCACTAGGCCACAGGGGCACCCATAACCCTACTAACGCAGTTTTATACACGTGAAAAAGAAACAAAAAGCTTTTCGTTTACTTTCCGCACAACCAATCGAAGAACTATAGAATGGAACGCTGACACACTCGACCAGTCGCTCGGGTAAAATGCGGGACCATCTAAAGCAAACTTCCATGCCGAAGTATATTCCGCCATTTTTACCACCGCCAGAAGCCAGGCAAACAATCGAAGGGGCCGAAAACTTAACAACCGTCCCACCAAAAGAGGTCAACATCCATACAGTACATACCATCAGCCACATATTACCCCACCCACCAAACGCTTCGAGCCAAAAAAAAAACAGAGGAGGAAGACTTCCAAAATGATGTGCTTAGGCTGACACATAATAACGAGTTCATACGCGATCCATTCCATCCAACTATTATTACTGTACCATTATTACTGTACTTTATTCTAGTTTTATGTCTACCTGAATATTATAGTTACCTGAATATTATTATACCTGATTGAAGTATTTTTGTTTACCTGAATTTAATTAATTTGTATAATTAATTAAAATATTACTTTTTATAGTAATTATCTCTAAGTATTACCTGAATTTGAAGTATTGATTAACTGATTATTGTAAATATTTTTTTGTTATAATAATTAATTGAGCCGAAGCTATTACAAGAGCAATACCGACTTTTTTATTTTACTATAAAGTAGGAGGGGCCTGTATCATTCCGCCACAAATGCCTATATATAGTTTTTCCCACACTGTATTCTTGTTTATTTTATTATGTTACAATTAAACTATTTGACTATATATTTTTTCCCACACTGTATGGTTATACTAACATTTTTGTTTTATTTTATTGTTTTACAACTACACCATTGAAAGCTTACCGAAAGAAATAATAACAACAACTACATACATGAATTTACCCTGCAGAAAACATGGGGTTAAATGTCCCCAAGTCACCACTTTTGTCGACTATATTGGTGACATTGTCAAACGAGCGTCTACATATTAACATTGTTTTTGATGCGCCGAAAATATTTTGTCAGATACACACAATTATGCTTCTTCTTAATGTTTTATTGGTTTGCTGAAAATACAAGTGGCTTCAAGCAAAATTCAAGTTTTATGAAAATTAGTTTACGAAATCAATATAAAAGGCAAATAAAAAATGTATTAAAAAATAATTCAAAGAAACAAATAAAAAAAAATGCAAAAGACAAATAAAAAGCAATCCATTTTGTAATTATAAAAATAAAAATATTTTAAAATGAAATAATTTTGGAAATTTTTATGAGCCTGTAGAAGATTTTGTGGGATCAGTTAAAAAGTCTAGTCTAAGTGTTTGATTTTAATAATTCGACGGAACCTTGAATTTTTCATTTATATTTAATACAAACAGCAAACTAAATCCTTACTTGCTGAACGAATGTTTTTTTTTTATGTATTTTTTTTATTAAAACAAAAATTTTTAATAAAATATTCATTTTTATTTCCATTAGAATTACTAAAATGTACTAGTGACTATCTCTTTCCAATGTCTCGATATGGTCCCAAAAGAAATACCTACTCAGTAGTACCAACGTCAGTAGTTGCTTTTCAATGACACGTACATGCTAAATGTCTATAGCAAAAAGCATTGTCTGGGGTACAATTCGTCAGTAGTACTGGTGACAAAGTCACTAGTAAATCACTACAATTTCACTATTCGCATTTTCTGCGGGGTATAAGTTCACAACAAATACAACAACCACACTCATGCACTCTAGTTACGATCGTACAAAGTAACTACCACACACATACGTACAAATTTACTCAAAGTAAGTTAAGTCCTAGTTTACACTATGCAAGTCTTATTGCTAAGCTGATTAGCTTGTAAGGAAAGAGAGACGAGGGGAAAAGAAACTTTACTGTTCCCCTCTTCTCTCTCACCGCCAAACTCAGCTTAACAATAAGACTTGCATAGTGTAAATATGGACTAAGTATTTCCCTAAAGAAAAATCGATTACCTACTACAGTTGCCACAAGTAATGCAAGAGTTTGCCTTTTGACTCTCTCGCTCATCGATATGTTAGTCTTCAACCAGTGATGGTATTTTGATGCGTTCGGATATTTTTTGATGCTTTTTGCCTCTTCATAAACGCGAAATTTTGGTTAATACCTTTTTTTAAAAAGCGGGTATTTACAGTGCTTTTTAACAATTTATCATAGTGCTTTTGGTTATGTAGGTCCCTTTTGGCTGAGCAATCATAATGCGGATTATTCATTTTGATAATTTTTTTACACGACATAATACCGTTGACAGTATTTACTTCTAGTTTATTCCTTAGTTTAGTTTTTATTATCGCTAGTGTGGAAAATTTGCGTTTTTTAGAGGTATAGAACTTCGAATTGAAATAAAACACAAGAAAATCGTTTTAATGTCCATCAATTTGGCTTTATTGGAAGGATAATTTTATGCCATTAACGTTTAAATATGATTTCGGGCATGTGACCGCCGCGGCTGGCTCGAATAAAGCCAATTCTACAGGTCCAATTTTCAACCACTTTTTCGAGCATATGGGGCCGTATGTTGGCAATAACGCCACGAATGTTGGCTTCCAAGTCCCTTAACGTTTCTGGTTTGCTGGCGTAGACGAGCGACTTCACATATCCCCGAAGAAAATAATCCAATGGTGTCAAATCACACGATCTTGGTGGCCAATTGACAGGTCCATTCCGCGAAATTATGCGCTCATCGAATGTTTCCTTCAATAAATCGATTGTGACGTGCGCTGTGTGGCATGTAGCGCCGTCTTGTTGGAACCACAACTCATCCACATTCATGCCATCCAATTCGGGAACAAAATAGTCGGTTATCATGGCTCTATACCGGTCTCCATTAACGGTAACTGACTCTCCAGCAATATTTCGGAAGAAGTATGGCCCAATGACTCCACCAGCCCATAGAGCACACCAAACAGTCAGTTTTTGTGGATGTAATGGCGTCTCAAGGGTCTCATGTGGATTCTATTCACTCCAAATGCGGCAATTTTGCTTGTTGACGTAGCCATTCAACCAAAAATGAGCCTCATCACTGAACAAAATTTTGCGATGAAAATCAGCATCGAGATCAATCTCATTTTCGGCCCATACACCAAAATCACGACCCATTGCATGGTCTCGCGGCTTTAATTCTTGCACAAGCTGGATCTTGTAAGGTCGCAAGCCAAGATCTTTGCGCAAAATCTTCCATAAAGTTGATGGACAAAGCTCCAATTGCTGTGCACGGTGGCGAATCGATTCATTCGGGTCCTCTTCAACACTTTGCTCTACAGCGGCAATTGTTTCTTCGGTGCGCACTGTTCGACGTCTCTGCGGATGCGTATTATCACATAGAGTAAACGTAGTGCGAAAACGATCCATGGTTAACCGAATTAATTGCTCTGATGGACGATTATGTCGACCATAAAATGGACGGAGCTTGCGGTAAACTTCGCGAACTGAACCATTATTTTCGAAATAAATTTGCACGATTTGCAAGCGTTGTTCTTTTGTCAACCTGTTCATGATGAAATGGCAAACCAAACTAAATATTAATCACTTGACAGCTGACAAAATGGCCGCCAGTTAAAAAAGTGATGCCAACTTAAAGTTCTATACCTCAATAAAAAACACCCAATATGTGGCAGAGATAACAAATTAAAAATAAAATAAGAAATATTTGAGAAACTTTTCTCGTTTAATCCGTTTTTTATAGAAGCTATTTTTTGCCAAAAAGCATTAATGTTTAAATTGGCCAAAGTTTTTATGCCGCTGAGCCGTAGCAAATTCAACTCAGTAACTATTAAATCGGGATCACAGTCAACTAACTTTGGGAATTTTAAAACAAGATCCAGAATTGGTAAGTCGTCGTTTGAAAGTACCTTATCAGGAGTTATCATATATAAAAGTTTTATACTATCGTTTTCAGTATAGCATTTCACTGTCACTGATCTAATATAAACGTCGTTAATAACTACTTAACCGGCATCGAAGTGCATAATTTATTGGTAAATGGTAAACAGTTCGAAAAAAATATTTTTAAGATAAAATATATGAAATTTTAAATAAATTATGCAAAGAAAAAAATAGTTTGTGATTAGAGACAAAAACCGACCAAAATTGAATTGGTCCGACCATCCGACCAAATTAAAAATTTAAAATTTTTTCCGACCAAATTTGTTCGGATCCGACCAAAACGGCAACACTGGTGACGACTAAATGAAAGAGCATAAGCATGTGTGTGATTTTCTTGTACACAATTGTGGTATGGCGTGCGGTTCACTGCAGTAAATCATGGAAAACGTTAAACTTGTCATTAAATGGTACACGAAAAATTCAAAGGACGCAGTGATCTTTAAAAATAATTATGTATATCTTTATAAAATGTTTATATTTAAATCAGGGATGGAAAAGTTAGTACAAATGTACTTTTTTGGCACTATTTTAAAGTCAAATATACCACAGCACTTCATTAACCAATTTAGCACTATTGAAAAATTGTTCTTCTTAAATGAACTCTAAAGAGCCTCTTTTTAATTTGTTAAATTTTAACCCACATACACATACACGTAAAAAAAATTACAAACGTTTTTAGTTAATTAAAAGAAAAGTATTAAAAAAAAATAATAAAGAATTTACTACAATCATACTAAAAAAATTGAAAGTAGGTACAATTTGTAAATCTAATTTCGCATCCCTTATTTAAATAGAGTTTTAAAAAGCTCTCGCTTGATATGCAGAAAAATTCGATTTTTGACGATGAAATTTTTTAATTTAATGTTTTCTGAATTTCAAACCTGAGATTTGCAAAATTTTATAAACATCTAAATTATTTTTAAGGATCACAAAATTCTTTAAATATTTTGTGTTTTTTCCATGATTTCATGTCAATTTTCATTAAAAGCTTTTTTTAAAATTAACATAAGCAACAAAATTGTTTGGTTATCTAAATAGCTTTCGAAAGCTCATGAAATTTCCTTTTGAAAAGCCGAAACATAATCACTTTTGTCAAGGTTCTTAGAAGATTCAATAAAATTTAGCAAAGTAAAAAATATATAAAATACGAAAAGAAAACTTTCTCGTTAAAAATGAGAAGCGCGATTTTGATTTTAGATCCATGGTTTCTTGGGTAAACCTTTTTAGAATGAGTCATATATTACGATTTTGGCAACCGCTTGGTCGAGAAAAAAAAATTACCTACTCTAATGTACAAACATGTGTGTGATTTTATTTTTTATTTTATAAATGATGAATTATTTCAGGTTTAAGTTCAATTGCATTTTGAAGAAAGGAAAACTTATGTTTGCATTAAACTTTATTTAAACTTCAGATGTTTCAAAGAATATTTATTTATTTATTTATTTATACATATTATACAAAGTAGTGGGCGGAGTAACTAGATCATATGTCCAAGATGTTATTAACAGTATTTTCAAAAGGTTTTTGTGCCTGACTGTACACGACCTATGCCTTCACATAGGAAGTAGCAACGTGGTTGTTAAAGAAATTCCACAGAAGAACCGCAAGAATATACGGTTATCCGTGGCAGATCAGTCAACCAGTGCGAGTGAGACGCAAAACTCTCGAAGGCCAATAAACAACAGTGGCCTGGTTGCACTTAAGAGATAATTGCCAACGACGCTTTATGTTGACTCGCCCAGAGCTGCTTTACGACTGTTATCAAAGAATATATTTTTAAAAGTAGACATCTGTGCCCCCTTTATATAACTTGTGAGAAGTTCTCGCATCGAGAAAAATTAAATAATTATATTGGTTGTCCTATTTTACACAATGTTATTCATATAAAAACTTAAATAAACTTAAACTTACAAAAATAGCAAAAAAAAATAAAAAAAATTTAAAATGTGCGGACTCATACTCAATGAAAATTGGATTGAAAATAAAACAAAATTAACGATACCAATTGAATGCAAATGGTTATTATCCTTAGGGAAAACATTTGCCTTGCCAATAAATAAAGAACATTTTTCACCGCTGCATATCGTAGCAGACATTGAACAATGCATTCAAGCGATGGACTGTAATGTGGAAAAAGGAAAAGAAATAGCTCGTACTAAATTAGCTAATAATATAGCAGTATTTAAAAAGAAATTTAAAAATACACCTCGAGAAAAATTTATTCTCACTATTTATGAAAAAACTAAAAAAATTTTATGGGCACATAAAAACATAATTATTATTTAATCAGACAAAGGTAATAAGACAGTAATCATGTACAAGGAAGAATACAATAAAAAAATGTAGTCATTATTAGAAAACAAGGACAAATACAAAACCATAAGGATAGATCCAACATCGAAATTACAGAGAGAAAACAACAATATCGTTCCTCAGCAATAGCGCCTAGGATATACGGTAATCCTCTATCCCCAACAATAGCGGATATCATATTGGACAATCTTCTTGACGATACAATTTCAGAATTGAAACAAGAAAATATACATATAAAGTACATAGTAAAATATGTAGATGACATGTTGGCAGTAATTAATATAAAAGACAAAGATAAAATTCTCAGCTTGTTAAATAAATATCATCCAAAAATTAATTTCACTATTGAAACGGAAAAAAATAAGTGCATAAACTATCTTGACACGACCTTGCATAGAGTAAACAGAGAAATTATTTTCGATTGGTACTCTAAGGAAATTTCGTCAGGTAGAAAATTAATTTTAACTCAACCCAACCAAAAAATGCAATTATAAATACCGAAAAAAGCTTAATATGCAGGGTTTTAAATATTAGCAGTAATTGTTTTCATGGAAAAAACATAAGGAAAATAACAACAATACTTAAAAATAATAGTTTCCCAATAAAATTAATAAATTCACTAATAAATGAAACCGTAAAAACATTATCCATTAAGAACAAAACAATGTAACATATTGGGTGTTTTTTATTGTTGGCATCACTTTTTTAACTGGCGGCCATTTTGTCAGCTGTCAAGTGATTAATATTTAGTTTGGTTTGCCATTTCATCATGAACAAGTTGAGAAAAGAACAACGCTTGCAAATCGTGCAAATTTATTTCGAAAATAATGGTTCAGTTCGCGAAGTTTACCGCAAGCTCCGTCCATTTTATGGTCGACATAATCGTCCATCAGTGCAATTAATTCGGTTAACCATGGATCGTTTTCGCACTACGTTTACTCTATGTGATAATACGCATCCGCAGAGACGTCGAACAGTGCGCACCGAAGAAACAATTGCCGCTGTAGAGCAAAGTGTTGAAGAGGACCCGAATGAATCGATTCGCCACCGTGCACAGCAATAACCGACTATTTTGTTCCCGAATTGGATGGCATGAATGTGGATGAGTTGTGGTTCCAACAAGACGGCGCTACATGCCACACAGCGCACGTCACAATCGATTTATTGAAGGAAACATTCGATGAGCGCATAATTTCGCGGAATGGACCTGTCAATTGGCCACAAAGATCGTGTGATTTGACACCATTGGATTATTTTCTTTGGGGATATGTGAAGTCGCTCGTCTACGCCAGCAAACCAGAAACGTTAGGGGACTTGGAAGCCAACATTCGTGGCGTTATTGCCAACATACGGCCCCATATGCTCGAAAAAGTGGTTGAAAATTGGACCTGTAGAATTGGCTTTATTCGAGCCAGCCGCGGCGGCCACATTCCCGAAATCATATTTAAACGTTAATGGCATAAAATTATCCTTCCAATAAAGCCAAATTGATGGACATTAAAACGATTTTCTTGTGTTTTATTTCAATTCGAAGTTCTATACCTCTAGAAAAAACACCCTGTATAACACAAAAAATATTTCAGTGTATCATATATACCTGGTTTGAATAACACTAAAGAAATCAAATCAGCTGTGGAATCAAAACAAATATAATTTGCATATAAGTTAAACACAACACTAAATAAAATATTTACAAAAGTTAAGGCGCCAATAAATAAACAACAACAATGCAATGTTGTATATGAATTACAATGAAAAGGGAATAAGGATGAGAACTGCGAATTAATATACATAGGTACAACAAAGAGAAATTTAGAGACAAGAATGAGTGAACATAATAATGGCATAATAAAACAAAAAACTTCAACCGCCTTATCTTCCCATATTATTAACAACAAACATACTGTTAATTTTGACAATGTGAAGATATTGGACATAGAGAATATAGAAAGAAAAGATACACCATAGAAAGCTTAAGAATACAGCAAAGCATAGAAAAGACGATAAATATAAAAGAAGATACTAATAATATCAATGCTAGTTACATTGTTGCAATAAAGTAAACCGATACCGTGTTTAATAAATTGTTTCACGTTTTTGTCGTTTACAGTTTTTAAGTAAATTGGTTTTTTTAAACAAAAAAAATTTTAATGTAAAAAATAAACAATTATTGTAAGTTTTTATTTTATTTAATATTTAAAAATTTATAACAAATGCAATGTTTTATCCAAAATTTAAATAGACGAAGAAAATCCCCTGAAGAAGTCAACAAACAATTGACGAAACGTTGGGAAAAAATGTAATAAAGTCGTTTTATTAACATTATAAATAACTTAGGCCTTATTAGCTCAAACAATTGAAACACAAACATAAACAATATTGGCCAAAATAATTTAAAATTCAAACAAATTTAGTTTTTTTCTTACTCATCCTGTTTTTCACAGGATGATGAAAATTTTTTGGACTCGAGAAGTTCTCACATTCACATGCCATAAGGCACTGGTATATTCGAACGTGTTTTCTACTCCCAAATCAAGGGGTGTTACCAGTGATATTTGAAAAATTTATATTTATTGTAAAAGGAATAAGTTACTTTTTCCTTTTTGTTATGTTAAGAACAAATAAAAAAAATTTTAGTTTAAAAATTGTTTAACGCACTAGTAATCCCAAATTATTATTTTACTTATTAAGTAAAATATTTTTTTAATAAAAATACATTGAAATTGATTATTGAAGGGCTTAGCTGGATCCTATGCGCATTTCACTGTTGATAATGCAGATCATCAGGGAACCTTTACCCAAAAATTTCTTAGAACATTGCTTGCACCAAAGTTTTTGTGGTCCATCGTGATAGTAAAGCATTAGTTTTGTCTCATCACAAAAAATTACGTTATCTCAGTACTTCCAAGGAAACGAAATCTGGTCAAGAGCAAATTTCAGTCGCTTTTCAATATTCTGAGCTGACAGCAGAGGTTTTTTTCTAGCTACTCTGGAGAAATATTTATAGTTTTTTAATACGTTTCGAACAGTTTCATGTTCATTATTTTACAACTCATTACTAATTTGCTGCGCTAATCCTCTAGTGCTGGTATGTGGTTTGTTTTCAATAGGTTAGGTTAGGTTAGCAGGTTGCTGGTAATGAAGGGTGAAATTTAGAGTCCAGCTCACTTGGGTCCAATACAATGATTCCTTTGTGCTACCTGTTAGTTGAAGAGAAGATAGTCAGAGAGGGTGATAGGGAAGGGATTGTGATAGAGAAGACAGGTGATGAAGGAATAGGTGGAGGAAAGCTTCATTATTTTACAACTCTGCTTTTTGCACGCTAATGTAGTGTTGCAGCGTCTTCTGGTGTTAAATGAGGCGTATTAAATTTTGAAGCTGTGTGCTTTAGTAGCCATTTTATTAGTTATTTTACTTCGCCAATGATTCTGCTACACAACGAAGGGGGCGCTCTGATGTTACATTAGGATTAGTATCTGATGAAGTCGGTATAGTTTTTAGTGACCATACTTCATCAGATACTAATCCTAATGTAACATCAGAGCGCCCTCCTTCGTTGTGTCTTCAATATTTTTTATTGTTTTTCTTTCAATGCGCCCAGTAATCTTTTTTGGTCTGCCTGGGGAATGCTTTAGTTCCAGTCTATCTTCTTTTTCAGCAAGGTTGATGTTATAAATTAAGATTAAGAGTAAACATTTCCGCAATTTCTTTGCAATATTTTCCTTTGTAGTAATTAAAATACACTAATTGAATAATATTACTGGTAACTCGTTTTCCTGGCATTTTTTAAATTTAAATTGCGAGCGCATTTGTTGCAGGTAAGACAAATATTTTATGAATGAACGCTAAAAAATGATTTCACATACAATACCATCTTTTAAAAAACCCAGAAAACATAAATTTCCAATAAATGACGAATTTTTCTTATTTGCTGTTATATTCTAAAAATTTTTTGACACTGCATACCTGAAATGGTTTATTCTCTGTAGTTGTTTTTTTTTTGTAAAGAGTGCTTATGTATGTAGAAGTTTGGCAATAACTTGTCGTAGGCAAGCACAGCTAACGGTATGCGCAAGAGGAAAACAAAATTGAATTTATTTTTTGATATGATTTGTGTTGGAATGTAGAATTACCAGAATTTATGAGCATTCAAAATATTTTTTAGCACTGTATATCTTAAATTTTTTTACAGTTCCTTAAAAAAATGCTTTCAAGGTTAATACTAAGGTTGTCCTGTGTTTGTTTTATAAGTAGCCGCCGTATCACTAAAAAATAACTCATATAACACTACTGTTCGTTCGCTGGTTAATAAATAAAACTTATTTTGAGCTGGTTTAACAATTCAGTTTTATTCGCAGCTAAAATCTGAAATTTAATAGTTCACATACATTTTCCTATTGTCTTAACTATACATTGTTTCATTCTATTTACTAATTACAACGCATTTATACATACATTTATGCTTTCTTGTAAATTTAACCAGCAGTTGAACAGGAATTTTAAATTTAGTGTACTCAATTAAGCTGACTGTGGATAAGGGACGAACTACATCGGGTTTTATTCTCCAGCAAAAAGGAAATTGACTTTTTGCCACGTCATCAAATATATCTAAACATGGTTGCATATTAATGTACTTAGTTTCATTGATGCATTTCAATTTACATTGTAAGGACGACTGTAAAATGCCGTACAACGCTACTGCACAAGCGTATTGTAGCTCAGCAGCAACAACAAAGGTACAATAATGACAATCAACCAATTTTATTTCACGCAAAATAGAAGTTCTCTTCAAATACATTCCGGTAACCCTTTTTGGAAACGGTTATAAACTCAATACTTATGCTCTAATTGATGAGGGTGCATCATGCTCTCTAATTGACAGTGAACTGGCAGAGCAATTGCGATTAGATGGTCCAGGTGAGGAGTTATGTTACAGTGTTACAGTGGACAGGTGAAACAATGCAAAGAGAAGAATGCTCAAAAACTGTATCTTTGTATATTTCTGCTCCTAGCCAAAATTCTAAATTCCTGTTGAGTAATGCACGAACAATTACAAAACTTGATTTACCTGTGCAAACATTAACAAAAGCATAAATTGATATATGTCCCCTTCGAGTTAAGAGAAAGTCTCAACTATGGATTAATCTCCACAAGGTGTCGAACATACGAGAGTAGTTGTTGATTGGGAGCACAAACAGCGGCGCCACAAACCATTTTATAGGTGTAGTTAGCAAAGACATAAACCCATATCGAATGGGTTATCACAGATACAAACCTTTTCCAAATATTCACAATAGATGGCGAGCTTTATGTTTTTCACCACAGATGTCATATGGTATTGTCATATGACCATTTAGCTCAGACACAAGTCCAAATAAGAATATTCAGGCAGAACCTTTTGAATTTTGAGCGTAAAGGGCGCTGTTTGTTATTTGCTTTTGTATGAAATATGTATTAGACATTATGAGTTGTCAACAGAAGCAGAGAATATATAATTATTTTCCTCAGAGATAAACGTATGCTCTGTAATTAACGTCACTGCGAGACATTTTTTTCATTATTAAAAGAAGTGTACTTTACATAACTTCAAATTAAAAATTTTTTTAAACTTTAAAATAAATAGTATTAAATAAAAAAATTAGTAAATCAAAAATTGTATGTTTCGCTGAATTAGTAAAGTCACACACTTACTTAGTCCATATTTACACTATGCAAGTCTTATTGCTAAGCTGATTAGTTTGTTAGGAAAGAGAGACGAGGGGAAAAGAAACTTTACTGTTCTCCTCGTCTCTCACTCCATCAAACTAATCAGCTTAGCAATAAGACTTGCATAGTGTAAATATGGACTTATGGATCTGAAACTGTGACAAATCTTTACCTGATAGCACAAAATCTTCCACAGTGTCAAACAAAAATTTCCATAATTGGCACCTTTCACTTAAAATTATTTAATTTTCACATTTTCTATTTTTATACAATATGGATTGTTATTTTATTTGTTTATTTTTAATTTCTTTTCGTTTAATTTAATTTAATTTAATTATTGTTCAATAAGTTTTGCTTGACGTCACGTTTATTTTCAACAAACCAATAAAACATTAAGAAGAAGTATAGTTATGTGTATCTGAAGAAATGTCTTCTACGCATTAAAAACAATACTAACAGACGCTCTGTTGACAATGTCACCAAAATAGTAGACAAAAGTGGTGACTTGGGGACACTTAACCCAACGTTTCCTTCAGGGTAGATTCAACTTTTAAATCCTTTAAAAAATATTATAAACTAAATTTTTTTTATCGTTTTATGCTTTTATATAACAAACAATAAATACATAAATATGTATACATACACCAAGGCAATGACCATTGTATTTTAGTGTTACTTTATATACTCTAGATCCAACAACTTTTGATTTAACATCAAAATCGCTAACAGATATGATCCGCACCATTCTGCGATTAAAGTAAAATTCTCCCCTGGAGAAGTAAGGTTCATCAATTAAATCCTCAATATCTCCACGATTTAATTTCATCTACATATACACGTTAATACATATATACAATAATAGGTACAACTTTTAAATATTTTAAAAATATTAGAAACTTTGAACTTTTTTTATCGTTTTATATTTTTATATAACAAATATCTGTAGGAATGAGCAAGATTAGCTGTATCTACTCTAAAATTTATTCTTTTATCCGTTTTAACATTAATAATCTGTAGCATCTCTAACATATAACGTCTTCTGTAATTACTTTCTGTGTTTAGTACTGATATGTTATCAAAATCAGGATTATGATTTAAATTTGCACAATGAGATGATAATGCTGTTCTTTGTGGATTGGTGTTCCTATATTTTTGATCAGATTTATGACCAGCTATTCCTGTTTTTAATTTATTCTTTGTTTTCGCTATTATTACCATTACACGGTATCTTGAAAACTAAATTATACCTTTCTAGTTTATGTATTTTGTCCTTAGGTTTGCTAAATAATTGACCGACTGTGTTATAAATTTTATGTGCCATTTTATATTTATTTTTATCATACATATTTTAATTTTCTTATCTTTCTGACATTTCTGGTACATAAGTTAATGACTTTTATATTTTTGGTTCAGACACTACATTTGAGATTCTGTTAAAATGTTTGTTCTGTACTGTACTGTCTTATTAATTTACTAATTACATTAACGGGGAACCTGTTATTAATCAAAATATTTCTGATTATATTTTTATTTTTTTCATGAAATACATACATTATCACTTATTGTTCAAACTCTTTGTATTAGATTCTTTGCAGTATTAATAATATTTATTTTTTTTTCGATGTTTTGAGTAGTAGTTAATTATTCTACCTGAAGATGTTGGTTTTTGTTACCAATCTATTAATAAGTTGTTATTCCTTCTTATTACTAATGTATCTAAATAAGAAATCTTTAAAAAACCCTTGGAAAAAGCTCAAAATAAGCAAAATATAGCAAGAAAAAGCATAAACGAAAAACGCGAATTATATATGTATTTTTATAGTTTTTATTCAAATAAAAGTTTATTACATATTACAATCATATGTTTTTTTTAAATTTTCGAATAGGAATGATCTCCGATTGTCGCACAATACCGTAGAATATATAGAAAATATACGTTCAACTTCAGTCGATGTTACCTGGGCATATTTAAAAGCTAACAATTCACATGGGGATAATGTGTCAATATATTCATCTTTTTCTTTCATATTGAAAAATATGTCATTTTTAATCTTAGCTGTTTTGAGTCCAACATTTTTATTGAAAACTTTTCAAAAAACACCTTATTTTCTAAAGCTTCAATTTTTTGTTTTACATCTTCTATGACGGATAAACTTTCGTGCAAAGTTAGACCTCTGCTTTCTAATTTAACTATGCTTTTGCAAATACATTCAAAATTGTCTTTAATGTATGCTAAATCTGAATTTATAGTTGGGTTTTCAAATAATAATTTTGCATTGCAAATGGCCTCTGCCTCTTCATTAGAAAGCTCGTTTAAAACGTTCTTTATTTCCGTAAAATTCATGTAATAAACAGCAGCTTTTATCTAAGATCCCCATCTGGTCGTACAAGGCTTTGGGGGTTTGCTTATTGTTGGGTACATAGAGTGCAATAAACTATATATATTATATAGGTATATTTGCAGTCAAAAACATTTTGCATAACTCCATATGAAATGGATTTATAGTTGGATCATCTGAGTAGCTAGTTAACAATGACTGATGAGTCATAAAATTTCTTTGCTTACAAAATTGTGTGACGTGAGGAATTCTTTTAAATTTGCATGCTTCGGCATGCTTTCAATATTTTTTCTGAAATTTATTTGATACTCATACAGATATAAAGTAAGATCTGCTTACATTGCATTTTACAATTTATGTATGCTTGAGCATGATTCCAGTTGAAGTTCATATTTATTCAGTAAGTTTGTTTGATACTAATTAATACACATGTATATTCTTCAAGATTGGAAATCTGAGTCCAATTTCTATAGTTTATCTATATTATCTAAAGATCTGATAGCTATAGAAATGAATAGAGTGAAGATCTATTATAATAGCCCATGGGCATATTTTAAAATTTCGCTTGCTAGCATAAAGTAGACCAGAGTTGTACAAAGTGACTTATGAAAAAAAGCTAAAATCCGCTGATTTGATCAGTGTTAAAAAGGGACATTTGAATATTTTTAGTACAATAATCAAAACAAACAACAGAAAATGTATATTTAGTGAAATTAACAATTAAACATTTTTACAAACTTAAATGAAAGATTTTGTAGCGTTGAACTAAAAAAAAAATCTGGTCTACTTTGTGCTTGCTATAGCTTTCGAAATGGAAAATGTACAACTTTCAATATAAAAAGTGATAATATTATGTGTTGCTGAATATTACACTGTGTTGTAATAGCTTTCGCTTTCGAAATGGAAAATGTACAACTTTCACTATAAAAAGTGATAATATTATGTGTTGCTGAATATTACACTGTGTTGTAATAGCTTTCGCTTTCGAAATGGAAAATGTACAACTTTCACTATAAAAAGTGATAATATTATGTGTTACTGAATATTACACTGTGTTGTAATTTATTTTGAACGCTTATGTAAGTTTTCACAATATTTCATAAAGGCCAACAAGTTTGGATAATTTCCAGTATATTAAGTTAATAATATTTCTTAAGACTTATCATTCCTAATCAATCCTTCAAAAAAACAAAAAAAACTAGATTTTTCCTTTTTAATTTTATTTTTACTTTCATTAAATTTAAACATTTTGTTCATCTTCAAATTACTATATTTAACTTTAATCGGAAACATTTTAATAGTGAGATGAACTTTTATATTGTATACGAGCAAATTAAGTAATTCTCTACGATCACCAGTTTGTAGGTTTTTTGGTACCCGTCCCAATTCAAAAGTATTTTCCATTGCATTGGTATTTTCGACTGCACCTTTTAATTTCAGCGGTACTGACCATATAAACTTTGAGAATGTATCAATTACAGTCTACAAAAATCAATAATTTATATTTTCTTTAGAATAGCTCCCCATTTTTACTAAATCAGCTTCCAAAATACCATATATTTCTTTTATTATATTTCTGCAATACACAAACAATTTTCGATATTGCTTATGGAGTTCGTTTACTAAATGTCTTTTTAAATACGTTGAGTTATTTTACAGATTTTTTTGGAGAGTGTTATGATTCACTTGCAGTCGCAAATACCAAGGCAATGAAAAATACTTTTGAATTGGGACGGGTACCAAAAAACGTACAAACTGGTGATCTTAGAGAGTTTTTTAATAAACACTTAAATTCATGTCTACATAGAAGAATAAATATTACTCAATATGAAAGCACCTATAGTAGAATATATATAATACACAAGTGTATTGAAATATACAAAAAATTACTTAATGTACTCGTATACAATATAAAAATTCATCTCACTATTAAAATGTTTCCGATTAAAGTTAACTCAACAAATGAGAAAAAGCTGCTAAATATGGTAATTTGAAGATGAACAAAATGTTGAAATTTAATGAAAGTAAAAATAAAATTAAAAAGGAAAAATCAAGTTTGTTTTGTTTTTTTGAAGGATTGATTAGGAATGATAGGTCTTCAGAAAGATAATTAACTTAATATACTGTAAATTCTCCAAACTTGTTGGCCTGTATGAAATATTCAGCAACACAGCATGCAAATTTAAAAGAATGTCACACAATTTTGTAAGCAAAGAATTTTTATGACTCTGTTCTAAATGAAATACATATGTTTGTATCTACTTTGTACAAGATTCAAAAGAGCGAAATCGTAAATTCGAATAGTATAGAACTAAAACACCACTACATCTCGGACTTTCGCGTCACTATAAACAAAAGCATGCTAAGACACGCATGCTAGAAAAATATAAAAACCTGATAGAAGGTGAAGAGGACCTTTTTTAAGTTAGAAATCATAATATCTGAATCCGATACAACTCAGGCTACATCACCAACAATAACTTCAAGGGGCCAACCAGCAAACCTGATGTAGAAATATTTGAGACAAAAACTCTTTCAAACGTAGATATTCCACTGTTTCTGACACTATATGAAAACTATATGCTGGATGTAACTGAGTTTTTTGATATCGATTTGGTGCAATAGTAGTTTATTAAACATGTATTTCTTTATATCTAAACTAATTTCTACATACATAAATACATACATTCGCATATATGTAGATATGTATTCATTTACATATGGACATACTCTCATATGTATGTATATATTTTCATTAAAAATAATGGATTTAAAAATTATACAAATGCTATCTATTTGAAGTAGTAAAATCAAAAAAGTAGTGATACATCAGAAGAAAAAATAAACAAAATAAGAGACTGACTGACCAACTGATATATACAGCCTATCTGACATGAACACAAAGCATACTTAAATATAGCAGAAATATGTATACAGTACGCTGAACTTTAATACAATGAGAAAAAAAACATATCATCTACAGCATCAAATAAAAGGCATAGGCGATCACCCTTCATAAAATAAACATATAGCTTATTAACAGGGCAAGTTTTTAAAGCATTTTGCTTTAAAAACTTTTTTTTTGCTTATTTCCTTAGTTTTTTTATGAGAAATGCTTTATGTGATACACCTTGCTTATATTTGCTTATTATGCAAGTTGGCAATCATTTTCTTTAAAGAAGAAAGGTTTTGAGTCATTCTGTTAATAAGTTAATATGTTGTACCTTTTCTTACTTATGTATTTTCTTAAGCCTGAGTATTCAAATAAAACTTCATCAGTTTTCATTGAATTTGTTTTTGTAAAACAACGGTAAAATATTAAATTAAATAAATAAATTAAATATTAGTTTTTTAAAAAAATTAAAGCTTAAAAGTTAGAAATAGAATGCCAAAAGAAAGAAAAAAAGAGTTCAATACCCGTATGGCACAAAATTACCCGGGATTATTAAAGGCCGACAATTCTGTTTTGTTTTGTGTAATTTGTAATTGTACTATAAGTTAAATGAAAATGTATAATGTTCAACAACATTTTCGCACATCAAAACATAAAACAGCTTCTGAAAAGCAGAAAAATGTTAATAGCACTCAGTCATTGTTAACTAGCTACTCAGATGATCCAACTATAAATCCATTTCATATGGAGTTATGCAAAATGTTTTTGACTGCAAATATACCTATATAATATATATAGTTTATTGCACTCTATGCTGTTTATTAATGCGATAATTTTACGGAAATAAAGAACGTTTTAAACGAGTTTTCTAATGAAGAGGCAGAGGCCATTTGCAATGCAAAATTATTATTTGAAAACCCAACTGTAAATTCAGATTTAGAATGTATTTGCAAAAGCATAGTTAAATTAGAAAGCAGAGGTCTAACTTTGCACGAAAGTTTATCCGTCATAGAAGATGTAAAACAAAAAATTGAAGCTTTAGAAAATAAGGTGTTTTTTGAAAAGTTTTCAATAAAAATGTTGGACTCAAAACATTAGCTAAGATTAAAAATGACATATTTTTCAATATGAAAGAAAAAGATGAATATATTGACACATTATCCCCATGTGAATTGTTAGCTTTTAAATATGCCCAGGTAACATCGACTGAAGTTGAACGTATATTTTCTATATATTCTACGGTATTGTGCGACAATCGGAGATCATTCCTATTCGAAAATTTAAAAAAACATATGATTGTAATATGTAATAAACTTTTATTTGAATAAAAACTATAAAAATACATTTATAATTAGCGTTTTTCGTTCATGCTTTTTCTTGCTATATTTAGCTTATTTTGAGCTTTTTCCAAGGGTTTTTTAAAGATTTCTTATTTAGATACATTAGTAATAAGAAGGAATAACAACTTATTAATAGATTGGTAACAAAAACCAACATCTTCAGGTAGAATAATTAACTACTACTCAAAACATCCAAAAAAAATAAATATTATTAATACTGCAAAGAATCTAATACAAAGAGTTTGAACAATAAGTGATAATGTATGTATTTCATGAAAAAAATAAAAATATAATCAGAAATATTTTGATTAATAACGGGTTCCCCGTTAATGTAATTAGTAAATTAATAAGACAGTACAGTACAGAACAAACATTTTAACAGAATCTCAAATGTAGTGTCTGAACCAAAAATATAAAAGTCATTAACTTATGTACCAGAAATGTCAGAAAGATAAGAAAATTAAAATATGTATGATAAAAATAAATATAAAATGGCACATAAAATTTATAACACAGTCGGTCAATTATTTAGCAAACCTAAGGACAAAATACATAAACTAGAAAGGTATAATTTAGTTTTCAAGATACCGTGTAATGGTAATAATAGCGAAAACAAAGAATAAATTAAAAACAGGAATAGCTGGTCATAAATCTGATCAAAAATATAGGAACACCAATCCACAAAGAACAGCATTATCATCTCATTGTGCAAATTTAAATCATAATCCTGATTTTGATAACATATCAGTACTAAACACAGAAAGTAATTACAGAAGACGTTATATGTTAGATATGCTACAGATTATTAATGTTAAAACGGATAAAAGAATAAATTTTAGAGTAGATACAGCTAATCTTGCTCATTCCTACAGATATTTGTTATATAAAAATATAAAACGATAAAAAAATTTTAAAGTTTCTAATATTTTTAAAATATTTAAAAGTTGATTCTATGTACCTATTATTGTATATATGTATTAACGTTATTATTGTATATATTTATTAAAGCCTTTAAAAGTTGAATCTACCCTGAAGGAAACGTTGGGTTAAGTGTCCCCAAGTCACCACTTTTGTCTACTATTTTGGTGACATTGTCAACAGAGCGTCTGTTAGTATTGTTTTTAATGTGTAGAAGACATTTTTTCAGATACACATAACTATGCTTCTTCTTAATGTTTTATTGGTTTGTTGAAAATAAACGTGACGTCAAGCAAAACTTATTGAACAATAATTAAATTAAATTAAACGAAAAGAAATTAAAAATAAACAAATAAAATAACAATCCATATTGTATAAAAATAGAAAATGTGAAAATTAAATAATTTTAAGTGAAAGGTGCCAATTATGGAAATTTTTGTTTGACACTGTGGAAGATTTTGTGCTATCAGGTAAAGATTTGTCACAGTTTCAGATCCATAAGTCCATATTTACACTATGCAAGTCCTATTGCTAAGCTGATTAGTTTGATGGAGTGAGAGACGAGGAGAACAGTAAAGTTTCTTTTCCCCTCGTCTATCTTTCCTAACAAACTAATCAGCTTAGCAATAAGACTTGCATAGTGTAAATATGGACTAAGTAAGTGTGTGACTTTACTAATTCAGCGAAACATACAATTTTTGATTTACTAATTTTTTTATTTAATACTATTTATTTTTAAAGTTTACAAAAATTTTTAATTTGAAGTTATGTGAAGTACACTTCTTTTAATAATGAAAAAAATGTCTCGCAGTGACGTTTTATATACAGAGCATACGCTTATCTCTGAGGAAAACAATTATATATTCTCTGCTTCTGTTGACAACTCATAATGTCTAATACATATTTCATACAAAAGCAAATAACAAACAGCGCCCTTTACGCTCAAAATTCAAAAGGTTCTGCCTGAGTATTCTTATTTGGACTTGTGTCTGAGCTAAATAGTCATATGACAATACCATATGACATCTGTGGTTAATAACGAACGGCAACACTATCATAAAGAATAGCGCCATCTATTGTGAATATTTGGAAAAGGTTTGTGTCTGTGATAACCCATTCGATATGGGTTTATGTCTTTGCTAACTACATCTATAAAAATGGTTTGTGGCGCCGCTGTTTGTGCTCCCAATCAACAACTACTTACGAGCAATTCTTCGAAAGAACATCTTCCCAGCAACCTGTCTGCTGGGAAGATATAGCTATAAACTCACGTACATTTCGAAGGTATTTTCATGCTTACCTGAAAGAAAATAAAGAAGGAGCTAGACGGAGCGAGCGCAGGACTTAATTTCATTCGAAAATTGAGAATTTAAGTAGGTAACCTAGATTAGCTTTAAAAATTTTATATTGAGTATAAGGACAATAATTTGGAAATAAAAATAAGTTTCAAATTGATAAATTTTTGCAAGTTTTACTTTATAGTGTTTTAGAAAACACGTTACTTTCATAGAAAATTAAACTTAAGTTCTTACATCAGTGAAACAGAATTCGACTTACAAAAAAAAAAGTATCTGCTTTTGTCCAAAACTTGAAAAAACGCTACAAGGAAGGTATATTGGAGTAAAAGTAAATTCAATATGCGCTTTACAAAATGGTTACAAGATAAACTTACTATCCAGGCAACTTCTGAAACTACATGTAAAAAGAGTGGAGGAAGACCACAAAAATCGCTAGATAACTGTAGCGATAGATCTAAGAGGCGAAAACTGAAAAATATAAATGAAGAAATCGGATGTGAAAACATTAAAGATAGTTTGCTTTGCAAAATACGATCACAAAAACAACTAACGAAAGTGGAAGCCGAAGCTAAGGGACTGCTACACGACAGAAGTAATACAGAACTGAATATATAGTATTTACAAGCAATATTCCAGCTAAATGAATAATAATTATAATTTGCATTTACTATTATTTGAGTGAAATAAAGTATAAAAATATTAATATTTAATGAATGATATTAAAATAACGTGTTTCTAACGTGTTTTGTGCATTGTATAAAAAGAGTTCACATTATCCAATATATCCACAATATCCATAGATCAACATTTCCTCAGGTACTAATATTTAGTTTTGAATTATGGTTAAAGTTTCTCATAAGTCCATCATAAAAAATTCTAAAAGCCAGAGTTTGAAAAAATTCCTCATTATATAATACTTAGCGTAAGGGCTTTTCGATACCTAATTATATTTTAAATATTAACAAGTAATTTGTGCTTTAAGTGATACTTAATTATTTTAAACTAGTTTTATGATTTTCATAAGTACTGTTTAATTAATTTTTTTAATTCAGTGTCTTGCACATATTCATCTAGTAGAAACGGTTCAAATGTTTATGTCTGCACATGTCTTACATACTTATGTATATATATATTCAAATAACCAAGAGTCTATAACTGAATGACTGAAAAAACTAGGCTTATGTATTAAATTTTCAAAAGCTTATTTTGTTGCTTTTATAAAAATTATTTAAGTTTCATTATAAGGCCTTTTTTCAATAAAAAATAAAAAATAAAAAGAGCGCATTTCTAAGCAAATTAAAAAAAAAGTTATCTATCCACGAAAAAAAATTTTAATAAAGTCGTAGTAGTTAAAGTAAGTCAATACCCCTTACGATCAATAGAAGATGAAGGAGCCATATTAGCTTTTGAAAGCGCGACTAAATATTTAGCTGATGAGAAACGCTGGGAAACTGGACTATTGTTTAAACACGATAAAATATGCTTGCAAAATTCCTTTGTATTGGCAAAAAGACGCGTATTTTGCTTTGAAGCGAAAATGCAGCGCGACGAAAATGTAAAATCATTTTTAATTCAGAAAATAAAGGAATATGAAAAAACGGATATATACGAAAGTTAAAACCGAGTGAGATTCATAATGACAGCCAATCTTGGTACATACTTATATTTACGGTGCAAAATAAAAGCAAAAATAAAACACGCATAGTTTGGGATGCGGCGGCCGCCACTGAAGGTATTTCATTAAATTCGTATTGTTGAAAGGCCCTGACCTATTTAAGTCGTTAGTGGGTGTGCTCATCCGATCTAGAAAGCGCCCAGTGGCGATTTGTGGAGACGTTCGTAAAATGTTTCACCAAATCCGTTTGAAAAAAGAGGATCAATATTTCCAGCAATTTCTGTGGCGCGGGGTGACTCATCGAAAGCAATTGAGACTTATGTGATGACCGTTATGACGTTCGGGGGGTCATGCTCTCCATCCTCGACAAATTATATCAAAAATAAGAACGCAGAACGATTTGCTCACACACACCCGGCCGCTGTACAATCTATTTTGAACAATACATTTGTGGATGACTGGCTGCAAAGTGCAACATAGTCCGAGCAATACACCAAGACGGCGGATTTGAAATGCGCAATTGGATTTCTAATTCTCAAAAGGAACTCAATAGCCTCGACAATAACAACAATTTACAAAAGGTTTTTGTTAACCCTGACGATAAATTTGAAAAGGTTCAGGGTATGTGGTGGGACTCCATTCGCGATTTATTAACATTTTATGCAAATTTTAGCTCTAATATTTTCGACGTATCAGTGTGCCCAACAAAACGAAATGCTCTACGCGTAGTAATGTCCATTTTTGACCCATTAGGTCTTCTAGGCAATATTGTTATATACGCTAAGATACTACTGCAGGATATCTGGCGGTTCGGTGTACAGTGGGATGAAAAAATAAAGGAATCTGTGATTGAAAAATTGTACCAGTGGACGTCAGTTTTGCAGAAAATTTCAACTGTTTGTATTCCTAGGTGTTACCAACTGGTCAGCGAATCGAATAACATTCAGGTTCACATATTTACAGATGCACATGCCGCAATAGCATGCATATTTTCGAGAGGAAATTAGAAATAACATAAAATGCTCTCTTGTTGCATCCAAAATGCGAGTGGCACCATTAACACCCATATCAGTACCTAAACTAGAACTAATGGCTGCTATACTTGGACTACGGCTCAGTAAATTTTGCTGCAAGGCGCACTCATTTAAAATAAATCGCCGAGTGTTCTGGTCTGACTCAAGAGAGGTTTTGTATTGCATTAACTCAGACGCAAGAAAATTCCAGCAGTTCGTAGGGGTACGGGTCGGGGATATTTTAGAAGACTCAGACGTATCCGAATGGAGATGGGTACCATCGTAGCAAAATGTCGCAGATGACGCCACTAATGTGACTATGTAATGCATTTTCGATGTGAAAATTTGTATATAACATGGGGAAAATGTTTATAAAATTTAATCAATCGAAAGTAGAACAATAACTACTCAATTGTATGTATGTATATCAAACAAAAAACTAAAATTTTGTGAAAATGAGTCAATTCACTGAATTGTGAATACGTTCGAAAAAACTCAATAGATTTTTATGATCGAATCCCATTTTGTTTCGATTACATGTTTTATGATTTTTTTTTGATATATTAAGGGATTACATAATTTAATTTTTGTAAAGTTTAACAAAATCGGAATTTTTTGAGTTATGACAACATAAGTGGAGACATGTCTCAAAATATTGACAATTTTACTCAAAAATAATTTTTTTAAGCTATCGCATAGCTTTTATCGCAGGCTTTGAGAGCGGCGACGTAATCAAGAAATTCGGTAACGAAAAAAAACCTAAGACTATTTTTGTAAAGTATGCTATTGATTTCATTAATATACAGTATTGCTAGAACAGATTTTTACATGTAGGAAAACACAATTTGGCGTACTTAACCCTTTCGCTACAAGTTTTAACTGAATGGTCCAAAAAATCTAATTTTTTGGATTATTACTACTATTGGGCTTGGAAACAATAATCAATAATTTGTTTTACAAATTTTCAACTTCGAAGCTGCTTTTTGGAATGTATGGATATGGATACAAATTTACTTAATGGTATAGAAAAATGCTTTGATTTTATGTTCGTTTATATTTAAAATTGTATTAGTTTTTCAACTTTTTTACTTACATAAAAGAAAAGTTCTGTAAAATATAATTAATTATTAAGGCCCTTGTTCCTAAAAATTACTTTTTATGAATAAGGCAGTAATAATCTAAAAAATTTAAGAGAAAATATAAAATTATATAATTCAGATGCCAAATTAAACTCCAATTGATATTGAATCATGTAATTTGCTATATATATTTTATAAATGAAAAACCAATAATTTCTTTATAATAATATTCCTTAAAACAGTTTCCGTTACTAGCACATCACATTTGAGTCGCATTTGTCCCTTGCATCCTCCAAGTTTGAATCTGCTTAATTTTCCGGCCAATGTCGATTTCGGTCAAATCGTAATGGAGTACATAAAACCGTTCATTGACTACGTTATTACGAAAATCCAGCAAGTCCATGAATTTGTTGTTATTGTTAGTTCAACTTATATTCTAGCCACAAATTACAATAAAATAAATAAAATTATCAAACATTTTTAAAACACACTTTCTAGATATTATGGAAATTCTATACAATGATAGAACAAAACCCAGTTTGTCGACTTTTTCAATAGTGCAACTATGTTTGGTTGCGAAATATCTAAATTTTTCTTCTGTTCACCGCAAAATCTATCCTAGAAACTAGTTGGACTGTAGTCAGACCTTTTTATGCAGTAGTCGAAGTTTCCATGACCTTTTTTTAATTAATTTTCCAACTTTAGGTAAATTTTAACAAATATATTTCCTTTAATTCTTCCTGTGATCCGATCCCTTTTTACAACTCAAAGTTGTAAAGTAATTTTTAGAATAACGTGTGGTTGTTTTGCTCAGGAATAGTTCTTGAAAGTTGTATAACTATCTAGCAAAAGCTCGGAAAGCAGTAAGAACTATTCCTCTGCTCTGGCAGACTTCAAAGTTGTAACCATTTTATGTTTTTTTGGCGTATATGGCTTTAATATAGCTTTTATATCCTTTTTTATAAAATCGTCTATTATGCTACTTATTCTGTACAAATGAAGCGTAAAAACATAAAAAACACTGTTCTACTTTTTTATACAAAGTTTACGTAAAAAAATATCCACAACTAAAATTTGTATCCATATGGATACATCAGTTTTGAAAAAAATCCCACAACTTTAACAATTATTTTAATAAAAAAAAATTAATGCAAAATGCTGAGGGAAAGGGTTTTCTGTGTATTTATGACATAAAACTAGAGTAAAAAATTATATTGGTTGACAAAATTAGTGGAATCTTAAACCCACTTTTTGATAAAAAAAAATAATGAAAATGAGGTTTTTAAAAACGTATAAATTTTTTATAAAAACAAAACCAAACGAAACTAAATTTTCTTTAAACAAAAGAAAAGACCTTCAGGTAATATACTCAATAAGAGTTCAAGTTAATTATATGTACTGGGTCTTACAAAACAAGTTTAAAAATGCATGTATCCATATGGATACATTATACTGAAAGGGTTAACAGCAATCGTGGTTGACAAAAAATGATATACACAAACAAACAGACAATTCGTAGGTTTTAAGCTATTATTTTCCAGATATTTAGAGGATATCAAGTCTCAAACTTATGTTTCGTATTTCAGTTACCATAAACCTATAGTTTCAATGATAAAATTTCCTAAATAACCTACATGTATTGTAAGATAATAAAAATATTTTAAATGATATTAACTTCTCATTTATTCAATAAAAAAAAAATTGTTTTCTTATCGGTCATAACGCTCTAAAAGTGTAACTTGAATTAATATCAAAGAAAAAACTTGAATTAATATCAAAAAAAAAAGATACTGCATATAAATAATAAAATAAAAAATAAATGAATAATTATAATTGCATAAGTTGATAAAAAAAAATGCTAAGCAATCATTTTACCGCGGCAGTCCCCGAGTGCCACACTTATTTTTTTTTTTTAAATTGTCCATAGAATTTAAAAATTTTACCATTTTTATAGTTAGGTAGCCATGACGCATCAAACCTATATAGTGGTTATTCAATCATTTATTTGCTGTTGACCTGTGTAATAAACAAAAAATTTTTTACAAAAGTTTTCGATGCAATTTTATTAAATTGTATTGTATTCGCAGCAAGAAACTTTTTGAAGAACCATATCAGAAAACAGATTGAATGCCTTATTTTGTTGCTTTGAATGCAATCTCAAGAAACCTGCATATTGTTGTCAATCCACAAAATTTGAAAAAAAACAACGCGTGACACAATTGAAAGAGATGAGTGCTGCGAATTTTATTGCGTGCATTGCTTGCTTTATATCAATGTTCACTGGTCTTGTCAAAAGCAAGATTGTGATTGAACACAACGTAGTATTGTAAACGTATACTCTTACATTAGTATTAATAAAACACGATATCGATTTGAAATCTATTTTATGTCAAATTTTATATGAAAGAGTTACATATTGAAATACATTTTAGATCTATTTTACTTTTTCCAAATTTTACTTTTTGTATTTTCTTTTTTTTTAATTTATAACGATTAAAATCACTTAAAATAAACTTATTATTTAAACGTAATCTATAAAAGAGCAGCGAATGATGAGTAAATGGTATGAAAGAAATCCATTAATTCCTGCTGCATCATCTGATTTCAATGCTTGTATTATAACGGCATTTTAATAACAGAGTCTGAGCAATCAACAACTCACAATGAATCGTATCATAGCAATTACATTTGCTATTGTTGTCGAATAAATACATGGCAAAAGCAACGAATTTATGAATTGTTAGCTATTGTGAATGGTTTCATTCTGTACTCTGAACCATATTGTAAAATTCAAATGTTTGGTTCTAATCAAATTATAATAGTTATAGGAGTTTCTTTTACGTTTGTAAGTAAACGCCAGTAGCTAACTGTGCCTATTTTATTTCTAATTTGTCTCAAAATATATATGTATGTAGTTAATTTTTCTGTAATATTTATATATTTACTCACGATAATATTTTAGGTAATTTTCGTGTAGGTATAGAAGTGATTACTTGTCCCCATACAAGTGTTCCAAGACCAAAGAATATACACCACAGCCATTGGTCCAAAGACAAAGCTTTTGTTGAAAACGCCATCTTTCCATATTGTACAATAACGACCTATTGTGTAAAAATAAAATTATTAAAAAACAATAATATTATGGCACGAATAATGCAAAAATTTTGTTTGTGGTTGCTTAAGCTAGTCTATGTGCATTTTATAAAGCTTAGTGAGCTCATCGTCCATCAACTTTTGAAAAATAAACTTAAAAACATTCAACGCCTATATTAAGAATTACTAATGCTCAACATAGTAAGTCAAGAAACTAAAAAAACAATATTATTGAACTTGAGGCTAGTTTATTTTTCCGACAATCTAACTAAGCGATCAACAAAACAGTTTTTTGTTTTATTCCTATTCATTCGGACTAGTGGTTTAATAAAAAAAAATCAATTTAATAGTAGGTTTCATAAAACAGATGCAATCCTTGCCATCACCATTTTTTTTTAAATTTGTTTTAAGCATTTAATAATGCCTAATGTCTTCTCAATATTAATCTATGTCAAAAGACAACTCTTCTACTATTGTAAGAAGCTGGAGATTAGTCCAAATGATTAAGTTTATTAGAGCTAAGCTCTTTATGCCAGACACATGAGCTAGGACGTGATTTTCGTAAAAAAAAATAATACACACTATTGCAGTTAAAAATTTATTTTTGGTTTGATTTCTTTGCACCTAAAACCATGGCTGAGTTTACATCTGGCATTCCTTGTGTTGTTATTTTGTAGTGCCATTTTCAAATGTGTACAATGCCGTTCCCATTAAATTTTGCGGTAATTTGTTGTGTTATTGTGACAGGAAAGTGTCACATCCCTAAATAATGGCAACACGACAGCAATTGAGAGACTTGGTTTTTCGTATTGTTTGTTAATTAATATTTATACAAAGGGATAATCGCAAAATAAGACAATCTAGAAAACGGCAAATAAATTGGTGGAAAAGACCAGGGCTTAATATGCGCGCCACCAAACGATTCTATTGTACTCTGCATTCTAGTTTACGGAAACAGGATTCAAGTTGGTTTAAAAAAATTCGTGCTCATGAAGCCCTAATTCCACTGAAATTTCTTCCCATGCAGTTTCCTTTGCATTTATATCCCTATAAATGGCATATAAATGATTCCATACAGCCCCACGAACCTCCACAAGCTGAATAAGCAGTGTCGTCATAAATTTTAATTTTTCTCACACTCTTCTGTGCTTTTTCATTTTCTTTTTCGATTTCCGAGCTTTTCAAATTTTTATACCCGTATACATTTAAAATTCTTAATGTATGTACTTAATGCGAGAAAATGTCAACACGCTGACATTTGGCTTTTGTGTCAGCAGTGCTGCCAACTTATTCTCACAGCTGTCTATATCAGATGCGTAAACAGTTTGTGAGGTAATGCCACACAACGAAGAATATCAAAAATGACAAACTTTGCCACTAGTAAACACTTTGTTTTTGCTTGCGATGTCACAAAATGACATAGTGTGTACTAGACCCCTGCTAAAGACCACTTACAAGATCTTCTAAGACATGAAGGATTTTTCAAATGTTTTACTGCAGTGAAGTCTTCTAAAACAAACGCTGAACAACACTGTTTGTAAAACATTTGTTTCAGTTATTGTATGTGTAGAAGTAAAAAAGCAAATACTTCGTGATGAAAGAATTTGTGATGCTTGCTTCTTCCAACGCATGGGCGTGTATACAAACGTATGTACTTACACACTCACGTTGTGTATACTTTTTTGCGCACATACAAAAGCACACATGCATTAACATTAGATGTATGCCCTTGCTTTAAAAAACGACCCTTAAATTCAACATAATAGCTTACCATCTACATATTACACACACACTTAAACGTACAATATGCAAAATAACAAGCACACGCATCAAAGGTGAAGAAATTATTTTTTTAAGTGTTTTTTAGGAACAAGAAATCTTCGCTACATCACTTGTTAACACTCATATACACGAACATCAATACATCCATCGTGCTTCGCTTGGTTTGTTGAAAATAAACGCAACGTCAAGCAATATTTAAGTGTTTATAAAAATTATCTTAAGAAATAGAATTATAAGGTTAATATATATAAATGTATTTAACAATAATTAAAAACATAATACACAAAAATAAAAAAACAAATAAAATAACAATCAATATTGTATAAAAATATAAAATGTGACAATTGAAGAGTTTTAAGCGAAAGGTGCCAATTATGGAAATTTTGACCCTGTGGAAGATTTTGCACCATCAGGTAAAGATTTGTCACATTTTAAGATCCATACGTAAGTGTTTGACTTTACTAATTAAGCTAAACATACAATTTTCAATTTTAATACACATATGTATTTAATAGAAATGACAAACAATTTCGTGCAGGTGGTGACAGTGTCTATAGTGAATCAGTATAGTTTTACCACGGACATCGAGCGAGGAAATACGGATATTGTAGACTAGAGCCCCTAAAATTTACTAGTGAATCTTTGGTGCTAATGTCTCCTACTGACTACTTAGTCAGTAGTGCTACAGTCTAGTGGTGGATTTTCAATGACAAGCTAATGTTAAATGTCAATAGGCGATTACATTGGCTGGAGTACACATGGTCAGTAGTGCTACTTACAATGTCACTAGTAAATCACTTCATTTTCAATATTCGCATTTTCTGCAGGGTTATTATAATGCATGCGACGACAATACATCTAAAAAAAACAAGACGTATTTACATTTCAAGATTGCTTACGCAGGCCTCTAGTGCGTAATAGGCTTATGAAAATAAACGAAACAAAATGCTTGGTTTTATTTTATATCGTTCCTTGAAGTGAGTGAAGCAACAACAATGAGAACGATGCTCAATTTGTGTTTGTATTGTTTTTGAACATGAGCGCAAACAATACATTAATTTAATCGTACGCAACTAGAAAAGAAAGCAATAGGAAATAAATGGAAGCGTTTTGAAATATTTGCAGCGAATTTGACATTATCATATAACTAATTAATATGATTTTATTACATTGTTATTTAACACATGAAATTTGTTTTATATAGCTAAGCCAGTTCTTGTTGAACCTTCATAGTAAACAGAAGTCATAGCGGTATTTTTCTTACATACATACGTAACAAAAAAATAAAAAACATAAAAAAAAATATTCGTAATACATATTGACTTTAATAAATAAGCTTTATTTGCTCTAATATTTTTTACATAGCAAGAAATAACAACAACAACAAAAAACACAAACAGAGTGACATTGAGGAATACTCTATATGAGTACCTAAACACAAAAAATTGTGAAGTGAGTTCTAACGGCAGAAATGCCAATTTTTACAATAAAAATAAAAAATATGATGATAGTCATTTTTTAACGGCGAAGCCACTTTTTCATCAGCAATCAACTTCACTTTGTCCAATTCCAACTAATAATTCGTTAACACTAACGTTGCCTAGTATTTCTTCATATAAGTCAACGATATCACCCATTCGGGCTCGTGTACATCACTTAACAAAGTTATCACTACAGATAACAGTAGCACAAAACCCAAGGCCCAAGTCGGAATGGACAGATATATAACCAAATTCTTCTAAAATTTCATCTGCTCCAAAGATGTCTAGGGATAACAGCGCATTATCTATTAATCGTCAAAAACGTCTTAAAATTTTGCAAGACAATAACGACAAGCCCGCTACATCATCGCAAAAGTCTTTTAAGCCACCACCTATTTATCTGAGAGAAAAACATTCTACCGCGCTTCTAACAAAAACTACTATCGGCCATTGGTGAAAATACTTTTCACATCATTCCAATTAAACGAGGTAATATTGATGAAACTAAGATCCAAATATATGATGAAAAAGATTTCCAAAAAATTGTTAGTGGATTAAAAAAAAATAAATAAATTTTTAAATATACCAACTTAAAAGTGCTAAATGTCTACAGATAGTATTAATGGGCATAGATTCATATGTCGACCCCGAAGAAGTAAAATGTGCTCTTATCGACCAAGGATTTAAGGTAAAAAATGCTACTAATATAATTAACAGAGAAATGGTCCCCCAACCCCTATTTTGAGTTGAACTGGAGCCAAATGACATACAATTGAAAAAAACTGAAACTCATCCAATATATAAAAATCACAGTTGAAGACCCACGTAACCGTTCGGGTACCGTACAGTAACATAATAGCCAATAATACAGGATGTGTTATCTGCGGTGAATTGCATGGTACTGTTAGCTGTACTAAGCCAAAAGATCAAGCAGAAAATAAATGTAGTTATTGTGAAGGTAATCACACCGCTAACAACAGAAGATGTCCTGTATATTCTTTCGTTAAACGGACTATGGGACAAATTAAATTATCAATTACTTGTTTTCCCGCACAAAAAGTATCACAGCCAAATAAATCGACAAATAAAAACTCTAGCTTAAATTTTAATCGCCTTGAAGCTACTATTGATAACCTGGTGCAAACTATAAACAACTTTACAACAAATATGACTAGCATGATGCAAGAAATTCTGCGAATGCAGAATACACTTCTTCAAGCATTAGTAAATAAGCCATAAACACGTTAAAAATATATTTCTGGAACGCAAACGGCATTCGCCAACATAAAAATGAACTTGAGCACTTCCTCATGGAAAAAAATATTGATATAATGTTGGTTTCTGAGACTCATTTGACGTCGAGAAGCCTTTTCAAAATCAAAGGCTACACCTTATATGATTCAAAGGACCCGAGAGGAAGAGCATGCGGTGGATCAGCAATACTAATAAAGTCAAGGCTCAAGCACTATATTCTTGACAACATTTGTGAATAACACCTACAGCAACAAATTTCTGCATTGAAAATTTTTGTACAAAATTCGTGATATCATCAATTTACTCTCCTCCCAGATTTTCGATCACTGAGGATCAATACAAGAATTTCTATAACTCTCTTGGGCCTTGTTTCGTAGCAACTGGCGACTACAATGCAAAACATACGTTCTGGGTTTGCGTCTTATTACGCCGAGAGGTCGGGCGTTGTTCAACACAATTTCCAAAATGGGCTTAGACGTCATTTCGAGTGGGGAGCCCACTTACTAGCCTACGGACATACAAAAAATTTCGGATGTTACAGATTTTGGCGTCATAAAAAAGATTTCTAGGGATTTAATTTATGTTGAAGCTTCTCTATATCTCTCCTCTGTTACAATCTGTAGCCCACTAAGAAGTGATTTACCTCACCCATATGTAAAGATGATCAATCGTGTTAATTGTCTGGGGTTCAAAAAATATCTCAGTAGTCATTGTACGGAAAACATTAAGCTAAGAACATCCGAAGATATTGAATTTAACGTTGCCAATCTTCACGCAAATATTAAACAGGCTGCTGAACATGCCACTACCTCCGGTCTGCAGACTGGATTTAATAGAATTTATTTTACGGATATTGAACGTCTTGTATGTGAAAAAAATAGAGCTAAAAGAGAATGGCAACAACACGGATCACCCCTAAATAAAATCAGACTTAAAGAATGTACTAAACGACTCAAAGAGTTGATATCATCGGAAAAAACTGCATAACTGGAAAAATATCTAGAAGGTCTCGATGTCACGTCAGCATCTAATTACTCGTTATGGCGCGGTGTTAGAAATTTTAAAAGACCCGTTGAGCTTAAAGCAGCACTGCTAGTTATTTGTAATGACACTTTAAGAATGCATTATTTTCCACATAACTGGAAACTTGCAAAGATCAAAATGATTTCAAAGCCAGGCAAAGATCCTACCAAGACCGAGTCATATAGGCCTATAAGCTTACTATCATGCTCATGACTAAATTTTTCAAAATCTTAGCTGATAATGGGTCCATCCCTGACAATCAATTTGTTTTTAGAAGTCAGCATAGCACAATTGAGCAAACTCATAGATTGGTCCAATTTATAAGGAAGACACTTGAAGCAAAGAAGTATTGTTCTGCCCTCTTCATTGATTTTTGTCAGGCATTTGACAAATTATGGCACGAATGCCTAGTATTAAAATTGAAGACGTATCTGCCAATAAACACACAAACACTTTTGGAAAGTTATATTACTGATAGGAAGTTCACTGTTGAAGAAGGACACTTAATGAGTGTGCCCGAATCTATATCTTCTGGTGCCACACAGGGTAGTATTCTGGTGCCAGTCTTGTATTTAATATATACTTGTTATATGCCTTTGAGCAATAATATCCATACATTTGCCAATGATACAGCCTGTATGAGTATGCATAAAAACCCTTGCTGGAAATATGGTTGAACTTATGGAGAATTAATGTAAATGAACAAAAGTGTGTCTATATAACCTTTACCATAAGAAGAGATACTTGTTCCCCCATTCGAGTTAACAATCAAAATATTCCTCAACATTCTCAAGTGAAATACCTTGGTATACACTTTGATCGAAGGCTTACATGGAAACATCATATTGACTCTAAGCTAACTCAAATGAAACTTAAGTTAACTTAAATACATTGGCTGATTGGCAGAAATTCAACACTCAGCCTAGACTGCAAACTGTGAATATACAAGTTGCTTTTGAAACCAATATGGTGCTACGGAATTCAGCTATGCGGCACTGCTTCTGATTCCAATATAGAGAGAATCCAACGAAAACAAAACAAAATTTTACGTTTGATAACATCGGCTCATATGCCACTAGTAACTGAAGAAATTGCAAAATACGCAGGCAAGTAGTTAACAAAACTCGAGTCCCATCCTAACCCCTTGCTCGTAACATCTTGAATTTTACTGGACACATCCGCTTAAAAAGAGTGATACTACGGCTCTAATACTCAACACTCCAGATGTAACTGCTTGAATATACTTTTATTATATTTTTTTTTTTGCTCTTATGTATCATTAATTTACTATCATTAAGCTTTGTCGGACACTGGTCGGGCCTAATAATTATATTTAGATTTAAGATTTGAACACTTATTGTTAGTTCTTATTTGAAGATGCAATAAATAAACATATGTAAAAAATAATAAACTATAGCTAAGCAACATAGCTCTAACCTATGCTATGCTAGGAGGATACACAAAATATTGTTGCTTTTTTGCGAATTGGTTCTTAAGATCCATGCAATTCTGGGAATCGAAAACACTTCAAATAAGTCTTTAGTTGACAGGCAAATAATATTTTTTCTAGCACTGTGCATCATATTAAGCGATTTGGTATGAGTTATGAACACAGATAGAGAGGCATTTAAACACCTGAAAGGTATATTTCCAATTGTAAGTGAGACCTAATCGAAAGAATTCGTAGAATTCTTCAAATCTAAGTTGTTCAACAAAGGAAGAAGAGCATGGATCAGTAGCTTTTCATAATTTTCTTGGAAAAATTACGAAGAACTGCTATATGTACTTCTTATTTCATATCAACAACTCGGATGCAACATGGTATTAAAAACACACTTCCTGCATTCGCATTTAGATTTTTTGTGGTGCCGTATCTGACGAGCATTGTGAAAAGTTCTACCAAGATATTTCGCACATGTAAAAAAGATTATAACGGCAAGGGGCCTACAGAAATGTTAACCGATTTCTGCTGGGAAATCAATGGTGAAACAGCAGATAAAACTTATAAAAGAAAGCGATCTACTAAATTATAGTTAATTTTTTATGTTATATTAATATTTAATTTCATTCAAGATTTTAATTTACTTGTATATGTGTAAGTCATTCAGGTGTAAGTTTTTTCTCTTTTATCATAATAAATACGTCCATATTTAATACTCCAATATCAGTTTATTATTTAAATAAGAAAATCTCAAGAACTAGACGTGATGGAATCAACCTGTGAACAGACTTGAATTCAGCAAAGTTCACTTAAATCAGATAATGAAGTCCTTGCTTCCGACTTTTTTTTCTATTTTATAGAACAGTGTGAATGATGTATGTATATGACAATCTAAAATAAATATTTACACACAAGATAATAAGGGGTTCTCATGTATTAGTTCTGTATTGTTGACCCCACTCAAAACGAAAGTCTTGCAAGTTTTTCCAAGTCACTTTGTAAAATGATTTTATAGCTGTAAATGTAGTGAAAAAAAGGTTTCTTAAGTGCTTAATTTTAACCAAAAACTTATTTTTTTCAAAAAAAAATCTAAATTTGAAAAATCTGACCCTTTTCTATTAAACAAGACATGCTTTTTGAAAATCGGTCACTAAATAGCTAATTTATGGTGGCTAAAGTACAAAAAAGCTAATTTTTTAACAACATTTTATTTTCTTGTAAAGTTTGTATGTTTGTAAGAGGTAATTTCCTGAACCAACGGTTCGATTTCTGAAACTCTTTCAGCAAAATGTATAACAAGGGATTTTGAAAAAAAGTGGAAATAATTCTGCAGTTTCTTGTTATTAATTGTTATGGAATTTCATACAACATTTGAGGAGGTCTTACACCTCTAAAGTCTGGAACTTGGACCATATATCTCTAAAAGGGCGGAGCCACAATGCCCCAAAGTGGGCAACCTCGGATTATTGCAAAATTATGCTTGTGTGTGGGGGGTCCATTTCGAATGCCGACGGGAAAACATGTTTATTTTTTTTCAAATGCCGACGGGAAAATCATGGAATTGATTTTTCCTAATGCCGACAGAAAATTTGTGGGTGTGTCTAGCTGTAGGAATTGAAGTCTGGCTGTGATTGCTGGAGCGCGGGGTGTGTTTAGATTGTAATATTTTGTAATATGTAACCGTGGGAATTCGGTAGCGTTTATGCTTGTGGGAATTTAAACCAAGCTGTGCTTGGTGGGGGGTGGGGTGTATTTGAGGTAGATCGACTGGTGGAGGGTGGGGAGTTTTTGTAACATGTATCCGTGGGAATCTGTGTACATGTATGTATGTATGTATGTATGTATGTATGTATGTAAGAGTTTAAGGCTGTCTGTGATTTATGAAAGGCGAGGTGAGAGTGTTCATGTAATACGTATCCGGGGAATCTGTGTATATGTATGTTCGTAGGAGTTTAAGGCTGATTGTGATTTGATTGTGATTTGATTAAAGACAACACCCTCCCCCACGTGTTGTTGTGATAGATAGAATGTGCCTATGTGTACGTGTATGTATGTATGTATGTATATGTAGCAGTTTAAGGCTTTCCTTGATTTTAGGTAGGCGGGGGCGGGGGGTGTTATTGTAATATGTATCTATAGGAATTTGGGTGTTTATATGTCTGTAGGAATTTTTGTGCATGTATGTCTATAGGAGTTTCAGGCTGATCGTGATTTGGATTGTTGAGATTGATCGATTGTATGTGACCTTGAGAATTTGTGTATGTATATCTGTAGGAAATTTAAGGCTTATCGTGATTTATGAGGGGCGAAGTGTTCATGTAATATATAACCGCGCAATTTGTGTGTATATATGCAGGAGTTTAAGGCTGATCATGATTAATGAGAGGTGAGGTGAAGGTGTTCATGTATATGTATCCCTATTTGTGTGTATGTATGTCTATATGAGTTTAAGGCTGATCGTGATTTATGTTCTTGAGATTGATAGATTGTATGTTACCTTGAGATTTTGTGTATTTATATCTGTAAGAACTTTAGGCTGACTGTGATTTGTGAGGGGAGGGGCGTTGTTGAAATAGGTTTAATTTTTCGTAAATGAATTTTAGTATGTGTTTGTGTATGTGATTTTCTCACCGTAGTATTTATATGTACATAGAAATAAATTATTTCTCATAAGAACATTTTTTGCTAGAAAATATTATCATATATCTGAACTTCCCTAATCCTAGTATGTTTTTCATATTGGAGGATGAGATTGATTTATATTTTATCAAGCTTAAATTTGTCCAGTGTTAAAGTCTGTCGGTCAGAAATTTGTTTATATTTGTATAAATATTAATTTCAGATTTTGCAAAATTCTTGTGTACGATCGTGGCGATTTTGTATGTGTATATGTGTATGCGCGATAGAGTTTGACTGGTCTGTGATAAGTTTGTTTATTTAAGTACATTTGTCTTCTTCGACTTTCGTCTTCATGCGTCAATAGCTTGGAGAACGGTTTGTATGTTTTCATGATGTAGATATGTAAGTGTGATTGTTAAAATCCAATAAATACTTGAGCATGGGTAAGAAATTTGATAATATGTGTACATATGTACATATGGATCTACAAACTGATTTTATGTATGTATATATGTACATACAAATAAGTCTGGGGCTCCCAGTTTAAGTACATTTTTTTGTCATCTGCGGTCTTTTGTTGTTGCTGCTGTAAATACTCGGCTGGTCTTTTGTGTATAGATGTAAAATATGTCCATAGTTTTTTTATTTGAAATTAAAAAAACGTTCTTTTAATTTTTAGATGTATTTACTTAAAAGTTTGTGAGGAGTTTCTGTTTTAAGTAAAATTTAATTCCTCTCTATTTGTAGTAACTATAGTATAAATATTTAATATATTTTATTTCCATTTGTTTAAAGTTGATGTAGCCTATATAGTCAACGTTAGAAATTTTTCGGTGTAAAATTTTTTCCAACTACCATCTTTTTTCTTCACCTTTTATATATATTTTACAACATCTTGCATTGGCTTTTAAAAAATGACAAACGCTTTGAGATGAAACTGATCCAGCAATCCAGCTTAGGTGATGATAGTTTTTTGTTAACCACTTTGCTTCTCTTTCCTTTTTTATTGATAAACATTTAAAATCAATTGGTGGTTTTATAATGAAATTGTTATACTCATTATTGTTGAAAACATCCGCTACTTCTTTTTGTAATGAAAATCATTCGAAACCTTACTCGTCTATTAAAACCATTTTTTCATTCATATTACTTAATTTATAAGACTTTCAGGACTTTCTATTATTCGATCATCAGTAAAAATGCGGTAGCTGAGGTCCTTGCTTACTGTTTCATATTAAATTTCTATATCAATTGGGCCGCTATTGAATAAAAGGAATTTTTATCTCAAACTATAGTGCATTTGGAAGTGCTTGAGATTCTTTCATATAATAGCTTTGTTGGAATCTTAGATACGAGTACATATAATATAGAATTGCATAACGTTTATTTTTAAATTTTATGTTAAGATCATCATCATTTGGATATGAGACTGAATTTAAATGTACTTTTAAATTAGTTAAATCATAATGAGGAAACTTGTTTTCTTCTTGAATAGCGATCAACAGAAAACGAAATCGTTTTCTTACAATTTAGGTCTGGCCTCTCAACGGTTCCTCTAGTATAAAAGATGACTTTCTATATCAACATCTACTACTACTTTTTTTCAGCGTTAAGGGACAATTAAATGTTAAAATTTTAATTCCTCAAATTGTGTTACTTCATACTGATAATATGCTTTCATTAATAAGGTATATGTTTATCTTATGAAGGTTACTCGCCTATGGCTTTTATTCGATGTTCTAGATGATTTTTTTTCTCATTTTATTTAAGTTCAGCGTATTGTGTATATATTTCTGATATTTTTAAGTGCGCTTTATTTACCTGTCAGACAAAGTGTACGTATTAGTTGATCACTCAGTCTCTCTTTTTAATATTTTTTTTTCTTTTAATGTATCACTACTATTTTTCAGATTTTACTACTTGAAAAAGAGAATATTTGTGTAATTTTTAAATGTATTCATATATACATATAGGTAAATATATGTATGTATGTATAGAGAAATTACTTTATCTACAAAGAAATACATGTTTAATAATCAACTATTCTAGAAAATCTATCTCAAATAATTCAGTTACCTCCACCATCAATTCACCGTCTGTGTTTTCATAGTGTCACAAACATTAGAATATCTATGTTTGAGAGAATTTTTACATCGAGTTTTTCTACATGAGGTTTGCTGATTGACCCCCTTGAAGTTATTGTAATAATTATAATTTATTTTGAATTTTTGAATTACCCATGCTCAAGTATTTATTGGATTTTAACAATCACACTTACATATCTATATCATGAAAACATACAAACCGTTCTCCAAGCTATTGACGCTTGAAGACGAAAGTCGAAGAAGACAAATGTACTTAAATAAACAAACTTATCACAGACCAGTCAAACTCTATCGCGCATACACATATACACACACAAAATCGCCACGATCGTACACAAGAATTTTGCAAAATCTGAAATTAATATTTATACAAATATAAACAAATTTCTGACCGACAGACTTTAACACTGGACAAATTTAAGCTTGATAAAATATAAATCAATCTCATCCTCCAATATGAAAAACATACTAGGATTAGGGAAGTTCAGATATATGATAATATTTTCTAGCAAAAAATGATGATGAGAAATAATTTATTTCTACGTACATATAAATACTACGGTGAAAAAATCACATACACAAACATATACTAAAATTCATTTACGAAAAATTAAACCTATTTCAACAACGCCCCTCCCCTCACAAATCACAGTCAGCCTAAAGTTCTTACAGATATAAATACACAAAATCTCAAGGTAACATACAATCTATCAATCTCAACAACCTAAATCACTATCAGCCTTAAACTCATATAGACATACATACACACAAATACGGAGACATATACAAGAACACCTTCACCTCACCTCTCATTAATCATGATCAGCCTTAAACTCCTACATATATACACACAAATTGCGCGGTTATATATTACATGAACACTTCGCCCCTCATAAATCACGATAAGCCTTAAATTTCCTACAGATATACATACACAATTTCTCAAGGTCACATACAATCGATCAATCTCAACAATCCAAATCACGATCAGCCTGAAACTCCTATAGACATACATGCACAAAAATTCCTACAGACATATAAACACCAAAATTCCTATAGATACCATATTACAATAACACCCCCCGCCTACCTCAAATCAAGGAAAGCCTTAAACTGCTACATATACATACATACACATAGGCACATTCTATCTATCACAACAACACCCTCCCCCACCTCAAATCACAATCAGTCTTAAACTCCTACGAACATACATATACACAGATTCCCCGTATACGTATTACATGAACACTCTCACCTCGCCTTTCATAAATCACAGACAGCCTTAAACTCTTACAGTCATACATACATACATGTACACAGATTCCCACGGATACATGTTACAAAAACTCCCCACCCTCCACCAGTCGATCTACCTCAAATACACCCCACCCCCCACCAAGCACAGCTTGGTTTAAATTCCAACAAGCATAAACGCCACCGAATTCCCACGGTTACATATTACAAAATATTACAATCTAGACACACCCCGCGCTCCACCAATCACAGCCAGACTTCAATTCCTACAGATAGACACACCCAGAAATTTTCCGTCGGCATTAGGAAAAATCAATTCCATGATTTTCCCGTCTGCATTTGAAAAAAATAAACATGTTTTCCCGTCGGCATTTGAAAAAAATAAACATGTTTTCCCGTCGGCATTCGAAATGGACCCCCCACACAGAAGCATTAGGAGTGTTGACATACATGAGAACAATTTATTTTATTTATAAACAATTTATAGCGTTAGGAAATCACACAAACACATTCCCACGATTCATATGAGAATCGCCTAGTAGTCATCAAATCTATTTTCTCTAATAACAAATTTATACAGTCTGGCAACACTGGCAATTTTCCCGTCGGCATTAAGAAATATAGTAATCATGTTTTGCCGTCGGCATTTGAAAAAACTAATTATGTATTACCGTCGGCATTTGAAAAAAATAATAATCATGCATTGCCGTTGGCATTAGGAATAATAATCATGCATTGCCGTAGGTATTAGGAAAAATTAAGTTTCACAACTCCCCCCATTGGTATTAGGAAAAATTATTTCTTGACTTACCCGTTGGTATTAGGAAAAATCATTTTCATGATTTTCCAGTCGGCATATATATTAATGAAATCTTAATCTTATGAATCCCTTTAATCCACCCCCACAAAAAAATCACCCGTTCACACAATTAATGTCACCAGAAAAAAAATCACCCGTTCACACAAAGTTAATGTAAACAAAAACTCCTTATGTAAACAAAAAACTCCTTATGTAAACAAAAAATCGGACGGACTTATTGAACCACCCTCGTAGGTATAAAATTTCACAAATTTCCAAGAATTTTAAAATTTGGGTAATTAAAATTTCAAAATTTCACAATTTTAACTGTCCCAGAACGCCCAGTTCCCTACTACTCTTGTGCATCATTCGTTTTGTCTTCTTACCTGCTAAAATATTTTTAATATCGATTTGAAGTTAGTATCTATCGCATAGGGGAATTTTTCACGTTTTAGGCTCTTTTATTTGACATAATTCGAGAACCACTAGTCCGATTTAGCTGAAACAAATTTAGAAAAATTAAGAATTACAATTCCTCTAATCTGTTTTTATACCGTTTTCCTATGTGTGCAACACTTTTGAAGTTAAAAATGAATGTATGAAGGGAAAAAAGTATTTTTTGCCTAAAAATTAAAATATTTTTTTTTAAATTCATAAAAAATCAAAAATGCAAAAAAGTGACAAATCTAATTACTTTCGCATAACCTGTGAGTAAAGTGAGACATTTTTGGAGAAAATCGATGAATAAATTTATTCCAATAATGTTATGAATGAATATACACAAAACTTAAAATAAAAATTCCAATTTGTATTGCAGCTATTCGTACACAGAAAATATAGAATTTATGGAATCTATGCATAAAAACAAAATTTAAAACATTTTCAATTATAATTATAATTATTGTCAATATCCATTCTCGTTGAAGTTGACGGTTTTGGTTCTGATGATCTGCTTTTCTTCGTAGGTTGTTGATATTCGTGGTCTGAGTTTGCGTCGTCATCCGAGGAATTCGTAATATTCAAGAGATCGTTTTTTCCCATGGGTCCACCAATTTCAGTGTCATCTTCTTCTTCGGTGCTTTCATCCTCATACTGCATAATTTTAGAACTCCACCAACAAACCTCCGCCAGCATCGCACCTAATTTTTTGCCTTTGAATCGCTCTTCCATTGGCATGGTCACCTGGTGGAACCTCTCTCCTTGTTCGTCTGATTCCTGAGGTAATTGTGCCAAAAAGGTATCAAGGTGGAAATGCAGGAAATGTAATTTTAATGTCATGGATGCATTGATTTTTTCAAAATAATAAAGCAACTTGTCCACTCGTTTCTGTATGTCATCTCGCTGTACCTGGTTCTTTCCTAAAACGTCTTCGATGACATCTTTCAGTGCGTTCCATGCATGTATGTGGTTGGTTACTATGGTTCGAAAGCACATTTGTGAAAGATTCGCTTTTCATTAAATATAAAAAAGCGAAAAAATTATTGGTAATGCGAATATATCGAAGTCAACAAATTTAGATATGACAATATTTAAATACAGACAACGATACGTACCGTTTCTAATTTTAGCTTCACTGAGTTTTGGAAAGATGGATTTTAAACAGTCATAGGCGTCCCCAATATACTTGACAACCACTGCAACGAATTTCCCAGCTATTCCTAATTTTATCTGAAGCGGTGGCAACAAAATATCATCCAGGTGCTTTATCATAGGTTCATTGCGTAATTGTAATTGTTTGTTGAGCTCGGGAGTTCTTGCTTCCCAATCTTTACGTTGATATTTATTCCCTGTGTATCGTGAATTCCAATTACAAAAGAAGCAGAAGTATTTTGGATAGCCGCCCTTTTCTATAATGCCTTGTATTGGGTGTTTTTTATTGAGGTATAGAACTTTAAGTTGGCATCACTTTTTTAACTGGCGGCCATTTTGTCAGCTGTCAAGTGATTAATATTTAGTTTGGTTTGCCATTTCATCATGAACAGGTTGACAAAAGAACAACGCTTGCAAATCGTGCAAATTTATTTCGAAAATAATGGTTCAGTTCGCGAAGTTTACCGCAAGCTCCGTCCATTTTATGGTCGACATAATCGTCCATCAGAGCAATTAATTCGGTTAACCATGGATCGTTTTCGCACTACGTTTACTCTATGTGATAATACGCATCCGCAGAGACGTCGAACAGTGCGCACCGAAGAAACAATTGCCGCTGTAGAGCAAAGTGTTGAAGAGGACCCGAATGAATCGATTCGCCACCGTGCACAGCAATTGGAGCTTTGTCCATCAACTTTATGGAAGATTTTGCGCAAAGATCTTGGCTTGCGACCTTACAAGATCCAGCTTGTGCAAGAATTAAAGCCGCGAGACCATGCAATGCGTCGTGATTTTGGTGTATGGGCCGAAAATGAGATTGATCTCGATGCTGATTTTCATCGCAAAATTTTGTTCAGTGATGAGGCTAATTTTTGGTTGAATGGCTACGTCAACAAGCAAAATTGCCGCATTTGGAGTGAAGAGAATCCACATGAGACCCTTGAGACGCCATTACATCCACAAAAACTGACTGTTTGGTGTGCTCTATGGGCTGGTGGAGTCATTGGGCCATACTTCTTCCGAAATAATGCTGGAGAGTCAGTTACCGTTAATGGAGACCGGTATAGAGCCATGATAACCGACTATTTTGTTCCCGAATTGGATGGCATGAATGTGGATGAGTTGTGGTTCCAACAAGACGGCGCTACATGCCACACAGCGCACGTCACAATCGATTTATTGAAGGAAACATTCGATGAGCGCATAATTTCGCGGAATGGACCTGTCAATTGGCCACCAAGATCGTGTGATTTGACACCATTGGATTATTTTCTTTGGGGATATGTGAAGTCGCTCGTCTACGCCAACAAACCAGAAACGTTAAGGGACTTGGAAGCCAACATTCGTGGCGTTATTGCCAACATACGGCCCCATATGCTCGAAAAATTGGTTGAAAATTGGACCTGTAGAATTGGCTTTATTCGAGCCAGCCGCGGCGGCCACATGCCCGAAATCATATTTAAACGTTAATGGCATAAAATTATCCTTCCAATAAAGCCAAATTGATGGGCATTAAAACGATTTTCTTGTGTTTTATTTCAATTCGAAGTTCTATACCTCTAAAAAACACCCTGTAGTATGTTGACCACCTTCAGATCGCAACAAATCTTCCATTTGTGTTCATCCGTATTTGATTTCCTTCAAAATGTTGGCTAAAGATTTATACGTTTCCTCCTTGTTTGTGCTGAATCCCAATGGAAACGACGGTTGTTTGTTTGTTTTGTGTAACAGCACAGCCTTCAAACTGGAAACTGAACCATCGATGAATAAACGCCAGTCGCCAGCGATATAATCCATTCCCAATTTTTTCACTAAACCTGGGATATCATGGGAGTACGTTAACGCATTTGCTTCGTCAACGGAGTAAAATTTCTGGAAATCAGCTTGGCGTTGACGGTATGATGTTGCGCTGACATTTTAATGTGTGAGTTTTCTTCTCTTCAAAAATGATATCAACCATTCGGAGTTTTGTTGTGATATTCTGAGCTTGGCCACAATGTAATCCATTTCGATTTGTGTTAGCGGTTGTCCTGTATTATTTTCAATATCGGGTGACCAATCCGCATCATTCACGTTGGTCGGATTGGTGAAAACGGTTTCAGCTTGCAGGGACACAGTACCCAGACTCGGATGTTTAGGTGCATCGACATCAGCAGAGCGGTTAACTGGAAGTGTGGCAGTAAATGCAGCAGTGTATACTTTTGTTTTCAATTGTTGTCTGTTTAATCCAGGACGAAAATTTATGCATGCGTAGCACCTGGATTCATCATGTCCAGTTGTGTCTTCCACCCAAATTACTGGCTTCATAAAAGACAACGTTGCACCTCCTCCATGTATCCAATTTACAAGTGTATTATAACAACTTTTGCACACTGTGTTCAGCGTAAAATTTGAACCACTTAAATCTGCTTCATCAAAATAATCACAATACGCTTTTTTGAGTTCCTCAGTACACAAATTTTGTCGATAGTTTTTTTTAGGAAGATTAGACCACAAACGTAACAAAAATTATCCAATTTTGGGCACTTGTTATTTTCCATATTTATATATTTTATGTTTATTATTTATATATTTTATGTCTTGTTATTCACTTTTAAAAAACTGGAGAAAAATCACTTTTACTGTTCGCGTTCGTCGGCACTAGCTGAATGACAAAAATCGATCAACTATAAATACTACGTATTTTTCAATATTTTACTGGCAGGTACTTATAAATGGGCACATGTTTTAAGGGTACCTGGCTATTTACCTGATTCACCACTTGTACGTTTCAAATTGTGCAAAACTTTCCAAATAATGAATCCGGGTGAAATTTCTGTAATAAAATCATAAAGGTAGTCACCGGAAAACCCCAAATAATTAAAACAGTCCACTATCCTTTTTTTCCTTTTAATTGTTCACGCACATTTATTAGCGTTTATTGCTTCGCAATCATAAAAATCAAATAACCTTTTGTTTATTCCTTTTTTTTAATTAGATTTGACACTTTTTTGCATTTTTGATTTTTTATGAATTTAAAAAAAAAAATTTAATTTTTAGGCAAAAAATACTTTTTTCCCTTCATACATTCATTTTTAACTTCGAAAGTGTTGCACACATAGGAAAACGGTATAAGACCAGATTAGAGGAATTGTAATTCTTAATTGTTCTAAATTTGTTTCAGCTAAATCGGACTAGTGGTTCTCGAGTTATGTCAAACAAAAGAGCCTGAAACGTAAACAATTCCCCTATACGATAGTTACTAACTTCAAATCGATATTAAAAATATTTTAGCAGGTAAGACGACAAAACGAATGATGCACAAGTTCTTCATTTTGGGCCTACTTTCACGTGCAATTGTCAGAATTGAGTCCCGAATCAATGACTTCAAAAATGTTGTACTGTGTTATTTAAAACGTAATATTATAGGCAATATTACTGATAAATTTTTTATTCAAAATTTTCGTTACTGAAAGAACCAGATCGTTTCGAAAGAGACCTCTTTTTGTTTTAAGTATCAAATGTAAGGACTTTTTTCTCAAATTGCAAAGCTGGAACCAAAAAATTTATCATACTTCTTTACACGATATGTTTTTAAGTATTTCCAAAAAATATTATCTGTGCGAAAGATAAGCAAAATACATCAAAAATTCTGAAAAATCCCATATTTCGGATTTTGCGAATTGCTGGGAACTCAAAAGCAAATTATCTGTGTTTTTATTTTCTATGTATTAATAGCATCATTTTCCACCTAATTTAGAATTTTCAGTCGAAAATATTCATAAATACGATTTTATAGCATTCCTGGTGGTTTTTTGTGCCATACATTTTTATATACCCAGCTAAAATCAATGGAGCATATATGATGTCGCATGTATGGTTCGGATCCGAAAAATGAGGGTATATGGACATATATTATAATATATATTCATTTATTTTCATACATGTATGTGTAAATATTTCCTATACAGTATGCAAATTCATATTCATACTCCCTTGATTCAAAACAGCGCACTGCTGTGAAATACATTCACTGATTAAAATTACTTTTTTTAAGATCTTTATTAGGGACCTTGCATTTAATGAAACGTTTGTTTGGACAAATAATTAAAAACGAACCAAAAGACAATTTGTTCGACATTTTAAGAAAAAAGCTGAATCGATTATTTAAAAAACACAAAACATAAAATTGAATTTAAGAAACCAATCCAATTAATTATAAAAGAAAAAATAATCCGTTTTTATACTAACAATAGTTTTCAATATAATTTTTTGCAGTAATATAAACTTTGGTTTTTAAAAATATCTAGAGTATTCGGTTATTTTTTTAGAAAATTAATGACTGAGTTAACATTTTGTATATTTGATTTATTAATTATCGATAATAATTAAAATTATTATTTATTATCGTACAAGAATGTGTTTTCTTTTTTAAACATTGATGCTGTGCGCATATTATATATTTCCATTTCACCAGTGATGAAATAGATTGAAAAAGATCGATGTAACAAATTGCAAGCTTTTTTTGACTGCAAATACGATCTTATGTGAGATATCATGTATGCATAGAATAGGGGGAAGATCCGGTCCAAAGACAGGCTCAGCGACACCTGGTGGTTCTTTTGTGCTATATCAAGTATGCATACATTTTTATATGGCTCTTATTTCTTTATATGGATTCACATATGAAGAGCTTCATAATTAAATTTCCATATATGAGTTCATATATTATAATACACTTCATATATTAGTCCATATATCAATTCTTATATAATACTTTTGCCATGTATAATCCCATACATGAATTCATACATATTCAATACATACTATATTTGTTTGGGTGTTTTTTATTGAGGTATAGAACTTTAAGTTGGCATCACTTTTTTAACTGGCGGCCATTTTGTCAGCTGTCAAGTGATTAATATTTAGTTTGGTTTGCCATTTCATCATGAACAGGTTGACAAAAGAACAACGCTTGCAAATCGTGCAAATTTATTTCGAAAATAATGGTTCAGTTCGCGAAGTTTACCGCAAGCTCCGTCCATTTTATGGTCGACATAATCGTCCATCAGAGCAATTAATTCGGTTAACCATGGATCGTTTTCGCACTACGTTTACTCTATGTGATAATACGCATCCGCAGAGACGTCGAAGAAACAATTGCCGCTGTAGAGCAAAGTGTTGAAGAGGACCCGAATGAATCGATTCGCCACCGTGCACAGCAATTGGAGCTTTGTCCATCAACTTTATGGAAGATTTTGCGCAAAGATCTTGGCTTGCGACCTTACAAGATCCAGCTTGTGCAAGAATTAAAGCCGCGAGACCATGCAATGCGTCGTGATTTTGGTGTATGGGCCGAAAATGAGATTGATCTCGATGCTGATTTTCATCGCAAAATTTTGTTCAGTGATGAGGCTCATTTTTGGTTGAATGGCTACGTCAACAAGCAAAATTGCCGCATTTGGAGTGAAGAGAATCCACATGAGACCCTTGAGACGCCATTACATCCACAAAAACTGACTGCTTGGTGTGCTCTATGGGCTGGTGGAGTCATTGGGCCATACTTCTTCCGAAATAATGCTGGAGAGTCAGTTACCGTTAATGGAGACCGGTATAGAGCCATGATAACCGACTATTTTGTTCCCGAATTGGATGGCATGAATGTGGATGAGTTGTGGTTCCAACAAGACGGCGCTACATGCCACACAGCGCACGTCACAATCGATTTATTGAAGGAAACATTCGATGAGCGCATAATTTCGCGGAATGGACCTGTCAATTGGCCACCAAGATCGTGTGATTTGACACCATTGGATTATTTTCTTTGGGGATATGTGAAGTCGCTCGTCTACGCCAACAAACCAGAAACGTTAAGGGACTTGGAAGCCAACATTCGTGGCGTTATTGCCAACAGACGGCCCCATATGCTCGAAAAAGTGGTTGAAAATTGGACCTGTAGAATTGGCTTTATTCGAGCCAGCCGCGGCGGCCACATGCCCGAAATCATATTTAAACGTTAATGGCATAAAATTATCCTTCCAATAAAGCCAAATTGATGGACATTAAAACGATTTTCTTGTGTTTTATTTCAATTCGAAGTTCTATACCTCTAAAAACACACCCTGTATATATACATTTGAATCGACTGCTAGCCAAAATTTGAGACCATACTTAGCACATTTTAATGGCATATATTGCATAAGTAGTAGGGAAATGGGGGTTTTGCGCCAATTAAAATTTTAAAATTTGTGTGAAATTTCCAAGAATTCTTTAAAGATTTGCTGAAATTTTGAGAAATTGTGTTTTCGGTGCGCTTTGATGTTTTTTTTTGTTTACATTAACTGTTTTTTGTTTACATTAGTTGTGTGAACGGGTGATTTTTTTGTGACATTAATTACGTGTGAACGGGTGATTTTTTTGTGGTAATGGATTAAACAACATGATTATTTTTTTTTTCATGCTGCCGACGGGAAAACGTGAAAATTAATTTTTCTCACTGCCGACGGGAAAACATGTTTCTTTTTTTCGCATGCCGACAGGAAAACATCATTATTTTTTTCAAATACCGACGGGAAAACAGCATTATTTTTTCATGAAAATGATTTTTCCTAATGCCGACGGGTGTGTCTACCTATAAGAATTGAAGTCTGCTGTGATTGGTGGGGGGCGTGGTGTTGTTGAAATATATTATATATGTAACCGTGGGAATTAGTGGGCGTATCTGTCTGTTGGAATTCAACCCAAGCTGTGATTGGGGGGAGGCGGGGAGTTGTTGTAATATGTATCCGTGGGAATCTGCGTGTATGTATGTCTATAAGAGTTTAAGGCTGATCGTGATTTGAGGTAGGTGTGGGTGTATTTGTAATATGTATCTGTAGGAATTTGTGTTTTTGTATGTCTGTAGGAGGTTGTTGAGATTGATCGATTGTATGTGACCTTGAGAATTTGCGTATGTATATCTATAGGAATTTAAAGCTGACTGTGATTTCTGAGGGGGAGGGTGTTGTTGAAATAGTTTGAATTTTTCGTAGATGAATTCTAGTATGTGTGTCTATGTAATTTTCTCACGTTAGTATTTATATGTACGTAGAAATAAATTGTTTCTCATATGGACATTTAGTGCTATACAATTTTAAAAAATTTGTTTATATTTGGATAAATATTAATTTCAGATTTTGTAAAATTCTTTCGTACTATGGTAGCGATTTTGTGTGTGTGTGCGGGATAGAATTTGGCTGTCTGTGATAAGTTTGTTTATTTAAGTACATTTGTCTTCATCGACTGATGGCTTTTCAAGCGTCAATAGCTTGGGGACGGTTTGCATGTTTGCATCATGTAGATATGTAAGTGTGATTGTTAAAATCTAATAACTACTTGAGCATGAGTCAGAAATTTGATAATATGTGTACATATGTATCTACAAATTTTTATGTATGTATGTACTTACATACATACAAATAAGTCTGTGGCTCCCTGTTTAAATACATTTTTTGTCATGTGCGGTATTTTATTGTTGTTGTAAATAGTCGCCTGGTCTTTTGTGTACAGATGTGAAATATCTCCATAGTTTTTTTATTTGAAATTAAAAAAACGTTCTTTTAATTTTTAGATGTATGTACTTAAAAGTTTGTGAGAAGTTTCTGTTTTGAGTAAAATTGAATTACTCTCTAGTTATAGTCACTATACTAGAAATATTTAATATATTTAATTACCATTTGTTGATGTAGCCTATATAGTCAACGTTAGAAATATTTCGATATAAAATTTTTTCCAACCATCGGCTTTTTTGTTTACCTTTTACATTTATTTTAGAACATCTTGCATTGGCTTTTAAAAAAGTGACAAACGCTTTGAAATGAAACTGATCCAGCAATCCAGCTTAGGTGATGATAGTTTTTTGTTAACCACTTTGCTTCTCTTTCCTTTTTTATTGATAAACATTTAAAATCAATTGGTGGTTTTATAATGAAATTGTTATACTCATTATTGTTGAAAACATCCGCTACTTCTTTTTGTAATGAAAATCATTCGAAACCTTACTCGTCTATTAAAACCATTTTTTCATTCATATTACTTAATTTATAAGAATTTCAGGACTTTCTATTATTCGATCATCAGTAAAAATGCGGTAGCTGAGGTCCTTGCTTACTGTTTCATATTAAATTTCTATATCAATTGGGCCGCTATTGAATAAAAGGAATTTTTATCTTAAACTATAGTGCATTTGGAAGTGCTTGAGATTCTTTCATATAATAGCTTTGTTGGAATCTTAGATACGAGTACATATAATATAGAATTGCATAACGTTTATTTTTAATTTTTATGTTAAGATCATCATCATTTGGATATGAGACTGAATTTAAATCTACTTTTAAATTAGTTAAATCATAATGAGGAAACTTGTTTTCTTCTTGAATAGCGATCAACAGAAAACGAAATCGTTTTCTTACAATTTAGGTCTGGCCTCTCAACGGTTCCTCTATATAAAAGATGACTTTCTATATCAACATATCTGTCTACTCTTTTTCAGCGTTAAGGGACAATTAAATGTTAAAATTTTAATTCCTCAAATTGTGTTACTTCATACTGATAATATGCTTTCATTAATAAGGTATATGTTTATCTTATGAAGGTTACTCGCCTATGGCTTTTATTCGATGTTCTAGATGATTTTTTTTCTCATTTTATTTAAGTTCAGCGTATTGTGTATATATTTCTGATATTTTTAAGTGCGCTTTATTTACCTGTCAGACAAAGTGTACGTATTAGTTGATCACTCAGTCTCTCTTTTTAATATTTTTTTTCTTTTAATGTATCACTACTATTTTTTCAGATTTTACTACTTGAAAAAGAGAATATTTGTGTAATTTTTAAATGTATTCATATATACATATAGGTAAATATATGTATGTATCTATAGAGAAATTACTTTATCTACAAAGAAATACATGTTTAATAATCAACTATTCTAGAAAATCTATCTCAAATAATTCAGTTACCTCCACCATCAATTCACCGTCTGTGTTTTCATAGTGTCACAAACATTAGAATATCTATGTTTGAGAGAATTTTTACATCGAGTTTTTCTACATGAGGTTTGCTGGTTGACCCCCTTGAAGTTATTGTTGACGTAGGCTGGGTTGTATCACATTCAGGTGTAATCATCTCTCACTTAAAAAAGCTTCTTTCTCATCACCTTCTATCAGGTTTTTATATTTTTCTAACATGCAGGTCTTAGCATGCTTTTGTCCATAGTGACGCAAGCGTCCGAGATGTAGTGGTGTTTCAGTTAACAACCTATACTATTATAATTTACGATTTCGCTCTTTTTATTCTTTTACAAAGTAGATACATATTTATGTATTTCATTTAGCATAGAGTCATAAAATGTCTATGCTTACAAAATTGTGTGACGTGAGGAATTCTTTTAAATTTGCATGCTTCGGCATGCTTTCAATATTTTTTCTGTAAATTTATTTGATACTCATACAGATACAGATATAAAGTAAGATCTGCTTACATTGCATTTTACAATTTATGTATGCTTCAGCATGATTCCAGTTGAAGTCCATATTTATTCAGCAAGTTTGTTTGATACTGATTCATACACATGTACATTCTTAAAGATTGGAAATCTAAATCCAATTTCTATAGTTTATCTATATTTTCTAAAGATCTGATAGCTATAGAAATGAATAGCGTGAAGATTTATTATAATAGCCCATTTGCATATTTTAAAATTTCGCTTGCTAGAGCTTTCGAAATGCAAAATGTACAACTTTCACTATAAAAAGTGATAATATTATGTGTTGCTGAATATTACACTGTGTTGTAATTTATTTTGAACGCTTAAGTTTTACAATATTTCCTACAAACCAACAAGTTTAGAAAATTCTAGTGCATTAATTTAATCAGCTTTCCTAAGACCTAAGATTCCTCACAATCTTGAATTAAAAACAAGCCAAATTTTCAAATTAATTTTATATTACTAATATTATTTTTTTTTACAAACATTTTTGGTAATATGTCGCCATGACATTTTCCAATATTGATTTACGTAAATAATATACGGTGCAGCGACCATTACCAGGACCTTCCTCACAACCTGGGCTGAACCAAGGGCAGCAAGCAAAATGGCCCTCACAACACCATAGTCCTCATTTCCATCTAATATGTTCAGAAAGAATGGGAGCATCTCCTTTGGCGTAGACGTTTGACGTTTGTTATGCTCGCACATCATTCTATCTCCGAAATCCTTCAAAAATTTAGTGATGTTCTTTCTTATCGAACTCATTTTGCTGGATGACAATTTGTGATTGAATAGAGTTCTTTCTTTTGAAGAGCTTACTAGCATTTTTGACAATATATCTTAGGGCTGCTGATAGGGAAACAGTAGGTTCAATATTTCAAGCTTAGCGAAAACAATATTATGCGGCTGCTAGTTTAATATATTAATATCTTTTGTTTATATTCTTTTTCGATTTTTTGTTTAGAAGAACTTTAGCTAAAGCAGTTTTAAAACAAATGAATATTTAATAAGGGCCATTTTTTAGCAACGTGGGAAAAATATGAAGCTATTTATAGTAATGTTGTCAGCCATATGAATTTAGTAAAAATTTTAAGAAATTTTGTAGTGTTGGAAGGATAGAGATGCATTTTTTGATGATAGGCAAAAGTTTGTTGTATTAATATTTCTGTTTGTAGTCATTATCGATTTTTTGTTTAGATTAATTTTTGTTCTTTGCTCGTATTTATTATTACAACCGTAACAGAACTTTAGCTAAACCTAAAAAAAAATTAATATTTAAGTAAGTCCCATTTTTAGCAGCATGAGAAAAATACGAAGTATGTTTATAGTGATCATCTTCCCAATAATATGAATTTCGAAAAATGGTAAGTAATTTTAGGGGTGTTGGAATTTTCTTCTATCTCTAATTTTATTTCGCGTTATTGTTCCTTGATTTCCATTTGATTATATTATTCAATTATATTAATACCTTAAGCTATATTATTCATTTCTCCTTCTACAAATTTCGTTAACCTCCTTATCTCCATCTTGGCTGATGGTTTCTGAGACTTTAAACTTTGATTATTTTCAACTTCTGCCATCATTTTACTTTCTTCTTTCTTGGAAATTGTTTCAATACAATTATAACAACTTATCAATTGTTTACATATATTTATTTTACCAGTTTCACTAAATCATTTCTTGTCGTCATCAACTGCTTTAAAACATTATCTTCAATGTTTGTTATCAGCAAATAGCCGATCAGGTTATCAAATATCAGATCAGGTTATCAGCTACCATATGAGGCTATCAGGTAGCTGGTCTGGTTTTCAGATCAGCTTATCATTTATTAGATTAGCTTATTAGGTAACTGGTCTGGTTTTCAGATCAGCTTATCAGGTATTAGATTAGCTTAGTCCATATTTACACTATGCAAGTCTTATTGCTTAAGCTGATTAGTTTGAGGGAGAGAGAGAAGAGGGGCACAGTAACATTTCTTTTCCCCTCGTCTCTCTTTCCTAAGAAACTAATCAGCTTAGCAGTAAGACTTGAATAGTGTAAATATGGACTTATTATGTAGCTGGTCTGGTTTTCAGATCAGCTTATCAGGTAGCTGGTCTAGTTTTCAGATCAGCTTATCAGGTATCAAATCAGGGTATCAGGCAGCTGGTCTACTTTTCAGCTCAGCTTATCAGGTATCAGATGAGCTTATCAGGTCTGATTTTCAGATCAGCTTATTAGGTAGCTGGTCTGTTTTTCAGATCAGCTTACCAGCTGATCTGATAGCTTGTCAGATATCCGATCAGGTTATCAGGTGCTGGTCCGGTTTTCAGATCAGCTTATCAGGTATCAGATCAGATTATCAGGGAGCTGGTCTGGTTTTCAGATCAGCTTATCAGGTATTAGATTAGCTTATTAGGTAGCTGGTTTGGTTTTCAGATCAGCTTATCAGGTAGCTGGTCTAGTTTTCAGATCAGCTTATCAGGTATCAGATTAGCTTATTAGGTAGCTGGTCTGTTTTTCATATCAGCTTATCAGGTATTATATCAGGTTATCAGGCAGGTGGTCGGGTTTTCAGATTAGCTTATCAGGTATCAGATCAGCTTATTAGGTAGCTGCTGTTTTTCAGATCACCTCATCAGGTATCACATCAGGTTATCAGACAGCTAGTCCGGTTTTCAAATCAACTTATCAGGTATGAGATCAGGTTATCAGGCAGCTGGTCTTGTTTTCAGATCACCTTATCAAGTATTAGATAAGCTTATTAGATAGCTGGTATGGTTTTCAGATCATCTTATCAGGTATTAGATCAGGTTATCAGGAGTTGCTCTGATTTTAATATTAGGTTATCTGGTTCAGATTGGATTATCGTAGCTGATCAGGTTATAAGTAGCTGGTCATTTATAACATTGAGATGAATGAAGCTTAAGGTCAGATAAAATAATCGTTTAATTCAATATTTTTGCTTATAATCAAAAATGTATGTCTATCCTTCCAACATGCTTTATAGTTTTCTCATCTTACTTAAACATTCTACTTACATTAACATTTTCTAATATCAAATGTTTAGAGATTCTTCTTCAAGTTTGACACAAGTAGAATGAATCAACATTCTTATGTCACCCCATACAAAACTATGTTTCTCACCCGCAACATCGGTACATTTCATATTCGAATTACTTTTACCTTCATTAGGAGAAATAACAGATTCATTATATGTAAATGCGTAATATCCCATTTATTTAATTGATGAAATTAATTTCTTCAGTTATTATATTGATTTTGAGAATAAATAGATGTTTCAAACTTTAGTCAATTAGGACTGTCTAGCAAGCCAATTATAACATTATTCTTTTCACAATTTGACAGGCCAACTATTGAAACAATTTCCAAGAAAGAAGAAAGTAAAATGATGACAGAAGTTGAAAACAATCGAAGTTTAAAGTCTCAGAAACCATCAGCCAAGATAGAGATAAGGAGATTAACGAAATTTGTAGAAGGAGAAATGAGTAATATAGCTTAAGGTATTAATATAATTGAACAATATAATCAAATGGAAATCAAGGAACAATAACGCGAAATAAAATTATAGATAGAAGAAAATTCCAACACCCCTAAAATTACTTACCATTTTACCATTCATATTACTGGGAAGATGATCACTATAAACATACTTAGTATTTTTCTCATGCTGCTATAAATGGGACTTACTGCAATATTCATTCGTTTTAGCTTAAGCTAAAGTTCTGTTGCGGTTGTAATAATAAATACGAGCAAAGAACAAAAATTAATCTAAACAAAAAATCGATAATGACTATAAACAGAAATATTAATACAACAAATTTTGCCTGTCATCAAAAAATGCATCTTTATCCTTCCAACACTCTACAAAATATCTTAAAATTTTACTAAATTCATATTGCTGACAAAATGATCACTATAAATATGCTTCATATTTTTCCCACGCTGCTAAAAAATTTCCCTTACTTAAATATTCATTTGTTTTCAAACTGTTTTAGCTAAAGCTCTTCTAAACAAAAAATCAAGAAAGAACATAAACAAAAATATTAATACAACAAACTTTTGCCTATCATCAAAAAATGCATCTCTATCCTTCCAACACTACAAAATTTCTTAAAATTTTTACTAAATTCATATGGCTGACAACATTACTATAAATAGCTTCATATTTTTCCCATGTTGCTAAAAAATGGCCCTTATTAAATATTCATTTGTTTTCAAACTGTTTTAGCTAAAGCTCTTCTAAACAAAAAATCAAGAAAGAACATAAACAAAAATATTAATACAACAAACTTTTGCCTGTCATCAAAAAATGCATCTTTATCCTTCCAACACTACAAAATTTCTTAAATTTTTTACTAAATTCATATGGCTGACAACATGATTACTATAAATAGCTTCATATTTTTCCCACGTTGCTAAAAAATGCCCCTTACTTAAATATTCATTTATTTTAAAACTGAAAAAACAAAAAACTAAAAAACAAAAGATATTAATATATTAAACTAGCAGCCGCATAATATTGTTTTCGCTAAGCTTGAAATATTGAACCTACTGTTTCCCTATCACCAGCCCTAAGATATATTGTCAAAAATGCTAGTAAGCTCTTCAAAAGAAAGAACTCTATTCAATCACAAATTGTCATCCAGCAAAATGAGTTCGATAAGAAAGAACATCACTAAATTTTTGGAGGATTTCGGAGATAGAATGATGTGCGAGCATAACAAACGTCAAACGTCAACGCCAAAGGAGATGCACCCATTCTTTCTGAACATGTTAGATGGAAATGAGGACTATGGTGTCGTGAGGGGCATTTTGCTTGCTGTCCTTGGTTCAGCCCAGGTTGTGAGGAAGGTCCTGGTAATGGTATATTATTTATGTAAATCAATATTGGAAAATATCATGGCGACATATTACCAAAAATGTTTGTAAAAAAAATAATATTAATAATATAAAATTAATTTGAAAATTTGGCTTGTTTTTAATTCAAGATTGTGAGGAATCTTAGGTCTTAGGAAAGCTGATTAAATTAATGCACTAGAATTTTCTAAACTTGTTGGTTTGTATAATTACAACACAGTGTAATATTCAGCAACACATAATATTATCACTTTTTATAGTGAAAGTTGTACATTTTGCATTTCGAAAGCTCTAGCAAGCGAAATTTTAAAATATGCAAATGGGCTATTATAATAAATCTTCACGCTATTCATTTCTATAGCTATCAGATCTTTAGAAAATATAGATAAACTATAGAAATTGGATTTAGATTTCCAATCTTTAAGAATGTACATGTGTATGAATTAGTATCAAACAAACTTGCTGAATAAATATGAACTTCAACTGGAATCATGCTGAAGCATACATAAATTGTAAAATGCAATATAAGCAGATCTTACTTTATATCTGTATCTGTATGAGTATCAAATAAATTTACAGAAAAAATATTGAAAGCATGCCGAAGCATGCACATTTAAAAGAATTCTTCACGTCACACAATTTTGTAAGCAAAGACATTTTATGACTCTATGCTAAATGAAATACATAAATATGTATCTACTTTGTAAAAAAATAAAAAGAGCGAAATCGTAAATTATAATAGTATAGGTTTTTAACTGAAACACCACTACATCGCGGACTCTCGCGTTACTATCGATAAAAGCATGCTAAGACATGCATGCTAGAAAAATATAAAAATCTGATAGAAGGTGATGAAGACCTTTCTTAAGTGAGAAATCATAATATCTGAAACCGATACCACTCAGGCTACATCACCAACAATAACTTCAAGGGATCAACCAGCAAACCTGATGTAGAAATATTTGAGGAAAAAAGTCTTTCAAACGCAGATATTCCAATGTTTCTGACACTATATGAAAACACCTACGCTGAATTCATAGTGGAGGTAATTGAATTTTTTTGAGATCGACTTGGTACAATAGTTGTTTATTAAACATGTATTTCTTTGTATATAAACTAATTTCTACATATGCAGATATGAATTCATATGCATATGTATACACTCACATAGATATGTATATATTTTCATTAAAAATAATGGATTTAAAAATTATATTAATGTTCTCTATTTCAAGTAGTAAAATCAAAAAAAGTAGTGATACATCAGAAGAAAAAATAAATAAAACAAGAGACTGACTGACCAGCTGATATGTACAGCCTGTCTGACATGAACACATAGCATACTTAAACATAGCAGAAATATTTATACAATACGCTAAACTTTAATATAATGAGAAAAAAAAACATATCATCTAGAGCATCAAATAAAAGGCATAGGCGATCACCCTTCATAATATACCCTATTAATATTAACATAGTGGCATTATCAAGTATATGAAAGAATTTCAAGCGCTTGTAACTGCATCAGAGTTTAAGATAAAAGCTCCTTTTATTCAATAGCGGACCAATTGATATAGAAATTTAATTTGAAACAGCAAGCAAGGACCTCAGCTACTGCATTTTTACTGATGATCGAATAACAGAAAGTCCGGAAAGTCTTATAAATTAAGTAATATGGATTAAAAAAATGGTTTTAATAGAAGCGCAAGGTTTCAAAGCTAATTCGAATGATTTCATCGCAAAAGAAGCAGCCAATGTTTTCAACAATAATGAGTATAACAATTTCATCATAAATTCTCTTTTAATTTTAAATGTTTATCAAAAAAAAAAAAAAAGAATCAAACTGGCTGCTAGATCAGTTCCATTTCAAAATTATTGGCAACTTTTAAAATTCAATGCAAGATATTCTAAAATAAATGTAAAAGGTAAAGAAAAAAGCCGATGGTTGCAAAAAATTTTGTATCGAAATATATCTAAAGTTGACTATATAGGCTACATCAACTTTAAAAAAAATTAAATTAAATATATTAAATATTTCTACTATAGTTACAACAACTAGAGCGAAATTCAATTTTACTTAAAACAGAAACTCCTCACAAACATTTAAGTAAATATATCTAAAAATTAAAAGAAAGTTTTTTAATTTCAAATAACGAAAACAATGGGAATATTTCACATATATACACAAAAGACCATGCGAATATTTACAACAACAACAACAGACCGCACATGAAAAAAAATGTATTTAAACAGGGAGCCACAGACTTATTTGTATGTACATACATACATACATAAAATCAATTTGTAGATACATATGTACACATATTATAAAATCTCTTACCCATGCTCAAATATTTATTGGATTTTAACAACTACAATGACATATCTATATCATGCAAACACAAAAACCGTCCCCCAAGCTATTGACGCTTGAAAAGCCGTTCAGTCGAAGAAGACAAATGTACTTAAATAAACAAACTTATCACAGATAGCCAAACTCTATCCGCACACACATACAAAATCGCTACGATAGTAAGTAGATTGTTAATGGCGGAGCACATGTTTTGGGAATTCAAAACCGGGTTGTGTGTGTGTGTGTGTGTGAGTTTGATTCTTTATTTATGTGTATGTTTGTATACTTGTGTGTACAGCATTTGTTGTTATTGTAGAAAAACGTTGTGCTTACAGGATGGATTTATACATGAATGTTTGTATGTGTGTATGTGAGTGTGTGTGTATGAGTATGTGTGTGTGTGTGTATTTACTTGTTTGTTTGATGGTGTCCGATACCAACCAGACAGTTAGTTACTGGTACATTTCTATAATTTACGTACATACAAATGTATGTATATTGGCAAGTTATTGACAATTCCATCACAAATACACCATATCTGTTTTCTCTTCTTTTATACTGACGGATAGAAGAAAACTTATTATACCAAAATTGTTGCTAGCATTTTAGTGTTGACACAAAGACACTTGCTCCCAGTCTGACTGCAGTGTAGTAACAAGGGATCTGTGTATTTGTGTGTATTTGTGTGTATGTAGTGATTGTTTTTTGATAGACTTTCGTTTGCTGTTTTGAGTTATCGTTGCTATGCGTATGTAAGGTTATTGTATGTATGCATTTATGTTTGCGATCTCTGCGGAAATATTCTAATAGCTGTAGGTAGTGGCAACCCTGATAGATGTTTGGAATGGAGGGGGATAGGGAATGTATTTGGTAATGTATGTATGTATGTTTATGTTGTTGGATTAATGATGTGATCGTATCTATTTTTGCTTTGAAGAATATCATTGCTTGTGTGAATTACATCAACACTTTTTCATGCATATTTACAAATTAATGTATATATGTTTTCAAGACTATTGACGTTGCTATTCTTATGGAGATAGAAAATATTGTGTTGGCATAGGTTTTATATCTACAAGTGAATTTCAGATGTTAAATGTTTTGAGTCCAATCAGGTTGATAAGAAGAGCTTTTGAATAGGGGTAATGATATTTTTATTTCAGTATATTTTACTTTAATGTAACAATTATAGAAAATATCTTTTGGAGAAATACAGCAAAAGCTTATAGAAACACCTACATTCACATGTCCCGATTTTTCTCGTACCTTTATATTGCAAACTGATGCTAGCGATTTTGTTCTGGGTGTTGCTGGTTATATGAAGTTCATTATATATCGTAATACCAACAGAGAATTGTGGAAATATGTATGTGCGTGTGTGTGTATGTATATATATATGTGTGTGTGTGTGTGTATATGAATTTTATCATGTCGTAATAAATTAGATTCGATGACTACTACACGATTCTCATATAAAGTATATAAGTAGAAGAAATAATGTAGATTGTCATCATTCTGCTCTGATATCTCAACAATTGACAAGCTATTTTCCCAACCAAAATTTCTAAAGTGATTGAAATCCAAACACTATAAAAGTGCTAGAACCAACTACTGTTTGTTAAACAAGTTTATAGTGTATAAAAAATAATTAAATAAATTGTTTATAACTAAAATAAATTGCTTATAAATAAAATAATTAAATAAATTGTTTATAAATAAAATAATTTAATTAATTAATAAACAAATAAAAAATTAAATAAAACGAATACTACAAGTTGTACCATCTGCAATAAAGTCTTTATGACTCAAACAAAACTAAATCAGGATATGGAAACGCACTCATATGCTAACCAATCGAAGGCTATGCTTGGAACTAGTAAGCTAAGTCTTCAAAACAAATAAAGAACAAGAAACAAGCCGAGGATCTAAGAGCCAAAATGGAAGAATTTCAAGAGAGGGATAGAGGATGGACATTGATTTCAATAAATTCCCTTGAAGTTAATATAAACAAGGCGTCCATAATAAGAGGATCGAGCTTTATCCCTCTCCCAAAAAATATTGCAGTGAAATGTGCATGCATAAATGTCGAGAACAATGGTATTTATGGTTAAATTTTGAAGGCCTAGAGTTTCCACTCCCATTGAAGCAGATAAAACAATTCGAAAAACAAAATGATATGAGCATCAATGTATTTGGCCATAATGGCACATCGCTTATAGGACCATACTACATAACAAAAGGAGAAAAACACATTCATATTAATCTCTTATTGCTTCAGTCCAATGAAAACATAGTGGAAATGTACTCATCAAGGATATATCAAAGTAAGTTTCTCTATTTCATCTTATTGTTATATTTATTTATATCGTATTGGTATTTTCTATATTTTCTTCAGACTCCTTCGTTCCAGGATAACATCGCATGATCATAAGATATGCAACACCTGCCTATATCATACACATGATGATTATGCATATCATAAAAATGTTTGTGGGAAGAAAGTCATCAGAATGCCAGAAGATGAATCTATTATCAAGTTTAAGAACTACTACAAACAGTTAGATGTACCATTCGTAATCTACGCGGACTTTGAGTCTATTTTAGAAAAAGTTGATAATGCTGTAAGTAAAAGTACCACAAATGTACAGAAACATCATGCTTGTGCATTCGGTTATTTTATTAATTGTAGTTTCAAGAGAGAAAATAATTTATATAGACATTATTTTGGTGAAGATTCGGCGAATATAATTATCAAAAAAAATTTTTGAAGATTGTACAGATATTTATTTAAATTATTTACTTAAAGTTAAGAAAATGTTCATAACCCTAATAGAAATAGCTCAATATAATAATGCAAAAAATTGTCATATATGTAAGAAAATATTAAATAACAATAAAGTTAGAGATCATTGTCATCTTACGGGCAATTATCGTGGAGCAGCTCATAGCGAATGTAATTTGAATTATAAAACACCTCAGTTTATACCGGTTATCTTGCATAATCTTTCCGTATATGATATACACCTATTTTTCAAAGAATTTTCTTCTATAAAATATTCTACAATAAAAGTGATTCCCCAGAACACAGAGAGTTATATTTCTTTTTCAATTTTCATCAGATTAGATGAAAAATATGGATTCGAAATAAGATTTATAGACTGGTTTAGATTTATGCCTTCGAGTTTAGGTACGTTAGCGAAAAATCTTGATAGCAATGATTTTAATACTATTCGGTCATGTTTCGTTGATGAAGCTCATTTCAACCTGATTAGAAGAAAGGGTGTATTTCCATACTCTTACATGGATTCCATGAGTAAGTTTAAGGAAATTAAACTCCCTAGTAGAGAAGAGTTCTTCAATATTCTAACGAATGAAGAATGTGATGTAGTCGAGTATGAACATGCTCAAAAAATATGGAGAGAGTTTAACTGTAAAACCCTCCTTGACTATACTGAACTCTACTTAAAGACAGATGTTCTTCTTCTAACCGACGTGTTTGAAAATTTTAGAAAATTTTTTAGAGATATATACGATTTGGACCCCTGCCACTATTATACAGCACCAGGCTTATCTTGGGATGCAATGTTGAAAACCACAGAAGTTTCACTGGAACAGTTCACTGATTCCGAAATGTATATGTTTATGCAAAACGGAATTAGAGGTGGACTAGTTCAATGCTCGCAAAGATATTCGAAGGTGAATAACAAATATTTGGAAGATTTTGATGCATCAAAACCATCAGAATTTCTTGTATACTTAGACGCTAACAACTTGTATGGTTGGGCGATGTCGGAATATCTTCCTTGCGGTGAATTTGAGTGGGTATGTGACACTGATTTTGATGTTAAAAAAATTTCTAATACTGCAGAGTATGGGTACATTTTGGAAGTGGATATAGATTATACCGATTCAGTGCATGATCTACATAATGATTTGCCATTTTGTCCCCAAAATAAGGCCCTGGGGGGATCCAAAATCAAAAAATTAGTTGCAGACTTACACTCAAAAACAAATTACACCATACACTACAGAATTTTAAAACAAGCCATTTCAAATGGCTTCATCTTAAAACAAATCCATAAAATACTCAGATTTAAGCAATCCCCTTGGCTTAAAAAATATATTGACTTAAACACATTTCATAGGACAAATGCTAAAAATAATTTTGAAAAAGATTTCTTCAAACTTTTAAACAATGCTGTGTACGGGAAGACAATGGAAAACATTGAAGAACGTAGGGACATTAGAATTATGTCATCTTGGGAAACGACAAACCGGAATCATTTAGGTCTCAGAGCATTAATTGCGAAACCAAATTTTAAGCAGTTGACAAAATTTTCTGATGATATGTATGCGGTAGTTAGAAAAAATGGAACCACTATATGATAAACCCATATATGTTGGTTTCACAGTACTGAAGTTATCGAAGTGGAGAATGTATGACTTCCATTATGGCTTCATGAAGCCTAAATTTGGAGAGAACATTTCTCTCAACTATATGGATACTGACTCATTTATTTATTCAATTAAAACTGATGATTTTTGCGATGACATCCGCAATGATATTAGTTTGAATTTTGATACGTCAGAATATCCTATAGATAATCAATTTCGTTTGCCGCTACTCAATAAGAAGGTTTTGGGAATGATGAAAGATGAAAACAATGGGGATATAATGACAGAGTTTGTTGGTTTAAGAGCAAAAATGTATTCTCTGTCGACTCTTCGCTCGGAAACTGTTAAAAAATCAAAAGGGGTCAAAAAGTCTGTAATTAAAAAGATGTCCATTAATGATTACAAAAGTTGCTTATTCGAATCCAAAATTATCTCGGATGAAATGTTTTTGTTTAGATCTAAAACACATCAACTATATACCCAAAAACTACATAAAATAACACTTAGCTTTTCTGATGATAAAAGAAATATAATGAAAGATAAAATAAAAACGCGCGCTTGGGGACATTACATAGACCGAAACAATGAAACAATGGATGTAGAATAGAATGATTCCTACTAAATTGCATGTAAGATGACAACGAGAATTTAATTTTGTACTAATTGTATTTATTTATTAATGTATTTATTTAATTATTTATTAATTTAATTATTATTTACTTATTTGTTTATTAATTTATTTATTAATTTACTTTTGTACTAATTGTATTTATTTATTAATGTACATATTTATTTAATTATTTATTAATTGATTTATTATTTACTTATTTGTTTATTAATTAATTTATTAATTTAATTTCGTACTAATTGTATTTATTTATTAATGTATTTATTTAATTATTTATTAATTTATTTATTATTTACTTATTTGTTTATTAATTTATTTAATTTTGTACTAATTGTATTTATTTATTAATGTATTTATTTAATTATTTATTAATTTATTTATTATTTACTTATTTGTTTATTAATTTAATTTTGTACTAATTAAATTTATTTATTAATGTATTTATTTAATTATTTATTAATGCATTTATTTAATTATTTATTAATTTATTTATTATTTACTTATTTGTTTATGAATGTAACTTATTAAATTAGTATTTAGTACGAGTACATATGTATGAGTATTATTCTGCTTTTCACATGCAACATCAGCAAATATCATAATTGAAATGCTCTAAGCTTCATTAGGAGAAAAAAAAAACGGTTTCATTAACGATAAATGTATAATATCCCATTCCTTTAATTATGAAATTAATTTCTTCAGGTATTCATATTTGGCTTAATATAGATAACTTGAGTATAAATATATGTTTTCAAACTTGAGATAGTAGTAGGGAACTAGCGGTTCTGCCCCAATTAAAATTGTGAAATTTTGAAATTTTAATTACCCAAATTTTAAAATTCTGGGAAATTTGTGAAATTTGATACCTACGAGGGTGGTCAATAAGTCCGTCCAATTTTTTGTTTACATAAGGAGTTTTTTTTATTACTACATACGAGGGTGGTTCAATAAGTCCGTGAAATCTTTTTGTCATGCCGATAGGAAAAACGTGAAAATAAATATTTTGGTAATGCCGACGAGAAAATCATGACAATGATTTTTCCTAATGCCAAAGGAAAATCGTGAAAATTATTTCTCGTAATGTGAACAGGAAAAACATGAAAAAAAATATATTAATTCATGCCGATGGGAAAAACGTGCAAATAAATATTTTTGTAATGCCGACGGGAAAAACGTGAAAATTAATTGTTTCTAAAGCCTACGAAAAATGTTTTGTTGTCTGTCTGTCTGTGGGAATTTGAGCCTGTCAGTGAAAAAAGTTTTGATCCAGAAACTTGTTTATCATATTAAACAGTTTCGAACACAACTAATGCACCATGTCATAGAATCCAACAATATTGGCTACTCGTTAACTTGACAAACTTTTGTCTGAATTGAAAGATTTTTCATTAGCATTTAGTGGTTACGCTTTTTGGGCAAATGTTTGACAAGTGTGACCGTAGCTTAATAAACACATGCATACATACATACATACAGGCAAAATTAAAAAAGCAAATAAACATGAAGCAAAATTATAACAAGGTCAACTCAAAATTATTTTAAATATGGATGCAGTTAATTTTAAAATCTGGTGGTTTACACAAGGTTTAAAAAACGTATTTAAGCTAAAATTCTATTACGAATACAATTTTAGTGAATTTTGCTTAAACAACATTCGAAATGTTGTTTAAAATTTTTATGAATTCGGCTGTAAGCATTTAATAAGACCCAATGCAAATGTTATTATAATGTTTAAGTAAGATGAGAAAAATATTAAGCACGTCTATAGGGATCATGTAGTCAGTAATATGAATTTTGAAAAAGTTTAAGAAATTTGTAAAGTGTTGGAAGGATAAATATGGAATTTTGAATATAAGCACAGATAATGAATTAAATGAGGTCGCTACAAAAAGCAATTTGACTATTTCATAACTATATAAACTACTGTTCATAAAAATATACTTTAGTTATTAATCTAACTTTAAACTTGATACATCTATTTGCTATAACCTCATCATAATATTGTGAAATTCAATTCCTCTTGTGTAGAACCTTTCAAAGATAACAAAACTGTGCATGCTTAAGCGATATGAAAACAAACAACAAAAATTTGCAAATAAACAAAAAGAAAAATTTTTTCATCTAGTGAAGTAAAGCCAATAGATAAGCAAAATATAAAAATGTAGACATTTGTAGTTACAATTTCTATTTAGTAAATTTAAGCTAAAATAAAAACCATTTACATATTTTATTATTTTTTCAATATTTTATTTAACAGTTTTTCTTAAAAATCTTAGTACTAATACAAATTCAACTCTATGTATAAATAAAAATATACAGATATAAAAAGAAAAAAACATTATTAATCTAATATTTTATTTTTATTTACAAATAATTTAGGTATAGGTAAAAAGATAAAAGTTTTAAACCATTAAATTTTCATATGCTTTTGGGTGAATAAGATACTAAAATTAATAAGTTACATTCATAAACAAATAAGTAAATAATAAATAAATTAATACATAATTAAATAAATACATTAATAAATAAATATAATTAGTACAAAATTAAATTAATAAATAAATTAATAAACAAATAAGTAAATAATAAATAAATTAATAAATAATTAAATAAATACATTAATAAATAAATACAATTAGTACAAAATTAAATAAATTAATAAACAAATAAGTAAATAATAAATAAATTAATAAATAATTAAATAAATACATTAATAAATAAATACAATTAGTACGAAATTAAATTAATAAATTAATTAATAAACAAATAAGTAAATAATAAATCAATTAATAAATAATTAAATAAATATGTACATTAATAAATAAATACAATTAGTACAAAAGTAAATTAATAAATAAATTAATAAACAAATAAGTAAATAATAAATAAATTAATAAATAATTAAATAAATACATTAATAAATAAATACAATTAGTACAAAATTAAATTCTCGTTGTCATCTTACATGCAATTTAGTAGGAATCATTCATAATTATCACATGTAATTTGGCTTACAAAGCGATACGAACTTTAGCCTGATTAAATCATAAATATATAAATAAAATGAAAGTTCGAACAATAATAATTAAAATTGCTTAAAATTTGGTTTCGCAATTAATGCTCTGAGACCTAAATGATTCCGGTTTGTCGTTTCCCAAGATGACATAATTCTAATGTCCCTACGTTCTTCAATGTTTTCCATTGTCTTCCCGTACACAGCATTGTTTAAAAGTTTGAAGAAATCTTTTTCAAAATTATTTTTAGCATTTGTCCTATGAAATGTGTTTAAGTCAATATATTTTTTAAGCCAAAGGGATTGCTTAAATCTGAGTATTTTATGGATTTGTTTTAAGATGAAGCCATTTGCAATGGCTTGTTTTAAAACTCTATAGTGTATGGTGTAATTTGTTTTTGAGTGTAAGTCTGCAACTAATTTTTTGATTTTGGATCCCTTCAGGGCCTTATTTTGGGGACAAAATGGCAAATCATTATGTAGATCATGCACTGAATCGGGATAATCTATATCCACTTCCAAAATGTACCCATACTCTACAGTATCAGAAATTTTTTTAACATCAAAATCAGTATCACATACCAACTCAAATTCACCGCAAGGAAGATATTCCGACATCGCCCAACCATACAAGTTGTTAGCGTCTAAATATACAAGAAATTCTGATGGTTTTGATGCATCAAAATCTTCCAAATATTTGTTATTCGCCTTCGAATATCTTTGCGGGCATTGAACTAGTCCACCTCTAATTCCGTTTTGCATAAACATATACATTTCGGAATCAGTGAACTGTTCCAGTGAAACTTCTATAGTTTTCAACATTGCATCCCAAGATAAGCCTGGTGCTGTATAATAGTGGCAGGGGTCCAAATCGTATATATCTCTAAAAAATTTTCTAAAATTTTCAAACACGTCGGTTAGAAGAAGAACATCTGTCTTTAAGTAGAGTTCAGTATAGTCAAGGAGGGTTTTACAGTTAAACTCTCTCCATATTTTTTGAGCATGTTCATACTCGACTACATCACATTCTTCATTCGTTAGAATATTGAAGAACTCTTCTCTACTAGGGAGTTTAATTTCCTTAAACTTACTCATGGAATCCATGTAAGAGTATGGAAATACACCCTTTCTTCTAATCAGGTTGAAATGAGCTTCATCAACGAAACATGACCGAATAGTATTAAAATCATTGCTATCAAGATTTTTCGCTAACGTACCTAAACTCGAAGGCATAAATCTAAACCAGTCTATAAATCTTATTTCGAATCCATATTTTTCATCTAATCTGATGAAAATTGAAAAAGAAATATAACTCTCTGTGTTCTGGGGAATCACTTTTATTGTAGAATATTTTATAGAAGAAAATTCTTTGAAAAATAGGTGTATATCATATACGGAAAGATTATGCAAGATAACCGGTATAAACTGAGGTGTTTTATAATTCAAATTACATTCGCTATGAGCTGCTCCACGATAATTGCCCGTAAGATGACAATGATCTCTAACTTTATTGTTATTTAATATTTTCTTACATATATGACAATTTTTTGCATTATTATATTGAGCTATTTCTATTAGGGTTATGAACATTTTCTTAACTTTAAGTAAATAATTTAAATAAATATCTGTACAATCTTCAAAAATTTTTTTTGATAATTATATTCGCCGAATCTTCACCAAAATAATGTCTATATAAATTATTTTCTCTCTTGAAACTACAATTAATAAAATAACCGAATGCACAAGCATGATGTTTCTGTACATTTGTGGTACTTTTACTTACAGCATTATCAACTTTTTCTAAAATAGACTCAAAGTCCGCGTAGATTACGAATGGTACATCTAACTGTTTGTAGTAGTTCTTAAACTTGATAATAGATTCATCTTCTGGCATTCTGATGACTTTCTTCCCACAAACATTTTTATGATATGCATAATCATCATGTGTATGATATAGGCAGGTGTTGCATATCTTATGATCATGCGATGTTATCCTGGAACGAAGGAGTCTGAAGAAAATATAGAAAATACCAATACGATATAAATAAATATAACAATAAGATGAAATAGAGATGAAAGCAGATTTTTCATAAATGCACAAATGAAACTTACTTTGATATATCCTTGATGAGTACATTTCCACTATGTTTTCATTGGACTGAAGCAATAAGAGATTAATATGAATGTGTTTTTCTCCTTTTGTTATGTAGTATGGTCCTATAAGCGATGTGCCATTATGGCCAAATACATTGATGCTCATATCATTTTGATTTTCGAATTGTTTTATCTGCTTCAATGGGAGTGGAAACTCTAGGCCTTCAAAATTTAACCATAAATACCATTGTTCTCGACATTTATGCATGCACATTTCACTGCAATATTTTTTGGGAGAGGGATAAAGCTCGATCCTCTTATTATGAACGCCTTGTTTATATTAACTTCAAGGGAATTTATTGAAATCAATGTCCATCCTCTATCCCTCTCTTGAAATTCTTCCATTTTGGCTCTTAGATCCTCGGCTTGTTTCTTGTACATATCCTCTATGTCATCAGACAAAGTCACCAACATCAAAGTCCAACATATGTACAAATTGGGAAACATTCATCTCATCATTCGGCATTTTCATATAATCACATGTGAGCTCCATATTAAATTTAAACGTAGTATGTATCCTACTACGTTCATTGAGTTGTTGTACTATGGAGCTCTTGGTAGATGCGAGAAACTCCTCCGGAAACAAGACACCCACATTTTTGTTGAGGAGAATATATGTCTCGATCCTCCCAATGAAGTTACTTATTCTTCTAGTGAGAAAATCATTAATCTGTTCTTTATTTGTTTTGAAGACTTAGCTTACTAGTTCCAAGCATAGCCTTCGATTGGTTAGCATATCAGTGCGTTTCCATATCCTGATTTAGTTTTGTTTGAGTCATAGACTTTATTGCAGATGGTACAACTTGTAGTATTCGTTTTATTTAATTTTTTATTTGTTTATTAATTAATTTAATTATTTTATTTATAAACAATTTATTTAATTATTTTATTTATAAGCAATTTATTTTAGTTATAAACAATTTATTTAATTATTTTTTATACACTATAAACTTGTTTAACAAACAGTAGTTGGTTCTAGCACTTTTATAGTGTTTGGATTTCAATCACTTTAGAAATTTTGGTTGGGAAAATAGCTTGTCAATTGTTGAGATATCAGAGCAGAATGATGACAATCTACATTATTTCTTCTACTTATATACTTTATATGAGAATCGCGTAGTAGTCATCGAATCTAATTTATTACGACATATGATGAAATTCATATACACACACACACACATATATATACATACACACACACGCACATACACATTTCCACAATTCTCTGTTGGTATTACGATATATAATGAACTTCATATAACCAGCAACACCCAGAACAAAATCGCTAGCATCAGTTTGCAATATAAAGGTACGAGAAAAATCGGGACATGTGAATGTAGGTGTTTCTATAAGCTTTTGCTGTATTTCTCCAAAAGATATTTTCTATAATTGTTACATTAAAGTAAAATATACTGAAATAAAAATATCATTACCCCTATTCAAAAGCTCTTCTTATCAACCTGATTGGACTCAAAACATTTAACATCTGAAATTCACTTGTAGATATAAAACCTATGCCAACACAATATTTTCTATCTATAAGAATAGCAACGTCAATAGTCTTGAAAACATATATACATTAATTTGAAGATATGCATGAAAAAGTGTTGATGTAATTCACACAAGCAATGATATTCTTCAAAGCAAAAATAGATACGATCACATCATTAATCCAACAACATAAACATACATATATACATTACCAAATACATTCCCTATCCCCCTCCATTCCAAACATCTATCAGGGTTGCCACTACCTACAGCTATTAGAATATTTCCGCAGAGATCGCAAACATAAATGCATACATACAATAACCTTACATACGCATAGCAACGATAACTCAAAACAGCAAACGAAAGTCTATGAAATAACAATCACTACATACACACAAATACACACAAATACACAGATCCCTTGTTACTACACTGCAGTCAGACTGGGAGCAAGTGTCTTTGTGTCAACACTAAAATGCTAGCAACAATTTTGGTATAATAAGTTTTCTTCTATCCGTCAGTATAAAAGAAGAGAAAACAGATATGGTGTATTTGTGATGGAATTGTCAATAACTTGCCAATATACATACATTTGTATGTACGTAAATTATAGAAATGTACCAGTAACTAACTGTCTGGTTGGTATCGGACACCATCAAACAAAGAAGTAAATACACACACACACACATACTCATACACACACACTCACATACACACATACAAACATCCATGTATAAATCCATCCTGTAAGCACAACGTTTCTCTACAATAACAACAAAAGCTGTACACACAAGTATACAAACATACACATAAATAAAGAATCAAACTCACACACACACACAACCAGCCTAACGAAATCTCAGTATAAAAATACCCAAAATCCCCAATTTGTAACAGGGTTGCCATCGTTTTTATTGTTTCCCGGTTTTGATAAGATAGCCTGTCATAGTGTTTATTTATTTTCTTTGAATATCTTAGGGATTTTTACTTTACTTTCGCTTTAAGGCAAATTTATTATCAAAGTGATATCAATGTTAAGCTTAAGCAAAATTTGCTAAAATTGTCAGAGATCTTATATACAAAAATAATTAAGATTTTATTAATCGTATTTGACTATTCGAAGTACAGCGAATTTGTTTGAAATTGCGGTTAATACCAATTTGTTATATAAAATTACATACTAATATAAAAAGAAACAAGACAAAAAGAAGAACGTGAGAAATTTTAAATTAAGTTAATGTTAATTTTATTGAGATTTTTTTTTTCAATTTAAATTAGCAAGAAACATATGCTGTTAGTAATTTCTAATGCATGCAAATAATTAATTCGAAGTTTCTTCGAAAAATTTTGTGAACATATTATTTTAGAAAACATTTATGTCTTGGTACAAATTATACATTGAATTCAAGTTTTCTTTTAAGAAGGGTTAAAGCCTTTTATGTCAATAAAATATAATTTTATATTGAAAAAAGTATTGTACTGTTTTTTCAATTGTACTGATTTTTTCTCTTATGTACTGATTTCTATGATTTGGTATAACAATAAAATTTTGGAAGTTTTATCCATTATATAAAATTTTACGATACAACATTTAAAATACAATCAAATATTAACACCCTTATGCAAAAAAATATTTTACTTTAGCTTTAAAGTTCATAGTAGTTACCAAGCACTTTAAGGCTAACATTGCTTTGTTAAGAAATTATATGCAAAAGAAAACTTTAATTATTTTGTGATTTAATAATAAATACTGGTAACACCACCGTGTTCAACAACCACTTCAGAGCTTATGATGTACTACGCGCGGATCCAGGGGGGGAAGGATATTTTTGGTTAATTTCGCTAATAAACGATTTGTGCTTGTGTTAATAGCTATTGAAATAAAAAAGCCACATTTTTTGCAAAGTAGATTAAAGAAAACACTGAAATATAACAGATTTTTTTTCTAACCTAACCATATACATTCCTATGATATGACAAGTCATTTCGACTTCGTCCAGATAAAAATTATAATTAAAACAATTGAAGTTGAAAGTGTTCCGAGCAAAATTACAATATTTCAATTCGCTAAAAATATGTAATTATTAATGGTACTTATTTTTTATTCACGAGAGGAAAAGACTAATAGCTCAAAAAGCGCTATATATAAAATTACATTAAAATGCGAAAATTTAAGCACAATTAATCAATTAATTATACGAAAACTATCTCAACTTTAAACAAAGTTTGGTTAAAAAAAACATAAAAATCCTTAACACCTTAAAACCACAGATCGTCGAAGGCGCAAATATTTGCCATATAGTATGCCACAGGCATTTATTTATGAGTGCCTTAAGTTTGTTGCATTTAACGTCCATTGCAAGTCTGAGAACCATATAACACGACCTGATGTTCAAAATGCTTATTTTCGTTCACTGAGAAAGATTTCCTATGTCAAATACTAATTGTAAAAATTAAAAATGGTGTGATTCGGTACGCTATACACTGTTTCCTTTTACTTGGTTTTTTTTTAATTCAAGAACAATTATTATTTTCGGTCCCTGCAATTTTCATATACGAGGTTTGTTCAAAACGTATCGCGAATTTTGAATTTTCGCGTGTTACGTATATTCGAATTTTGATTCTTTTGTGGCGTTATGTTGGTACTCATGTCACTGACTTATGCTCTTATATTCTTTGTTCGATTTTTTTTAATAGGTAAAAATCGAAGACGAGCCAAAACACGTGCAAGCAAAGCAGCTGTCAACAATTAACTCAACATTCAAAATGGCCGAAATTGACCGCATAAGTGAGAGATATGAGTACCAACATAACACCACAAAAAAATCAAAATTCGAATATACGTAACCCGCGAAAATTCAAAATTCGCGATACGTTTTGAACAAGCCTCGTAAAGTAGACTTACAAAGTTTGCTACCTAAGCCATTGTATGTATTTTTTTAATCGAACAACTGGTGAAACATTTTAATGTGATATGAATTATACGTAAGAAAATAAATTGCTACAAATTAATAAACATTTAAAAAATCTCACCGAAAAATTACCCCTTCCAAAAGCTTAAGCTGTACCTGTGATGTACAAAATCTAATACAATTTCATTCGACTATTCAAATAATTTTTTATTTTATTAAATAAATTTTTATTATCTTGAAGTAAAGCAACCTAATTTAAAAAATATGAGCTTCTGACATGGTAGGAAAACAAATAAACATTTCTATGAAGTAAATGTAAAAAATATGGCGAAAAAAGAAAAAGTATAACAATTTATTTTATTAGAACTAAATGAGTATTTGAATATCAAGTTTTTTTTGATTCGTTTTGATTGTATGTACATCACTAAAGCATTTTTGTATAATTGTATTTATTTTAATATTTTTTTATGGATTTTGCTATGTATTTCGAATCAGAGGAAAATCTACAAGCTTTTGTGGAATCACCATTACATCTACAGAATATTACTGATTGGTGCGCTTTATGGGCTGGCGGAGTCATTGGCCCATGTCTTCAAAAACGACTATGGTCAGAATGTTACTGTAAATGGTGTATAGGAACATGATTCGAAATTTGTTCGTATCTCTATTACGTTGCACTAATCTTGCTGATATGTGGTTTTGGAACCACATGCTACACAGCGGGCGCTACAATTGATTTACTCACAGAAATTCAAAGTTGTGACACTTTAAAAAAAACAAGCTTTATAGACATATGTATGATGAATCATGTGAGTAAATATGAACGTGTGACTATACATAAGTATGTGTTTAGTTAGATGTGTACATATCTGTGGCAATAAATAATAATGGCTTAAGTCGAAATTTCTTGTTTTGAGATATTAAGCGTTTTGTCTAAAATAAATTGTGTTTGGTTTTTATATAAAATTTTTAAACACCGAAAAAGATGCACATTTATTTAGAACAAAACTGTTAATTTTATATATAGAAAAACGTTTTATTAGTTAATATTCGTTGTTTTTTAGTTAAGGAGTTATGAAAAAATCCATTTACAGAAGAATAAAAACTAAAGTGAACTTAAGCTATTATATTGAATGTTAAAATAATTTTTATTGATAGTAAGTCGAGATAAGTGCTTAAGGTTAAATTAAAAAATGCGGAAAACCTGAGATAAGATAATTTTTTAAAAGATTAGTTAAATATAAGGCTTTTTTTATGAGGAATAATTTGAATGGGCTGTTAGCTATTGAACTTAAGTGTTTACAAGCTTTAATGCTCAAACATTTTAATATTGATGTATCTACCTGTTATGTATTAATAATAACACGCGATTGATTTATTCGAATATACTATGATAATTTATTAATTCAATTACAATGCAGGAATTCATGTGTGCATTTCTTAACAGCAAGAAGTACAATACAAAATGTGAAAAAACATATTGAAAAGAGAATGAATAATACAACTTACATCCAGTGTTGCCAATACTACAATAATACATAACACTACCTTAAAGAAATTAAGTTGTGTTAAGATGATATGGCTTATGTATTATTTTCCAAGAAGACTTAAGTTAAAATGTAAATGCGTATAGTTTTATTAAGAATAACATTTTATAATTGAAATTTAGCTGAGTGATAAATCTTGAAGAAGAGAATAAGAATATTTAATAAAATGAAAAAGCACTTATGTCAACTTAAGCAATTATTCTATATTTATGATTTGATCAGGCTAAAGTTCGTATCGCTTTGTAAGCCAAATTACATGCGATAATTATTAATGAACAAATAACACCAAAGTTAGTTGTAAATATTCTAACAAACACATAGTTGGACGGAACAACTAGCTGTTTTCGAAGGCCACTAAACCTTCATCATCAGCGTTCTTTTGTGTTTGGTCCACTGTGTGTGGTGTCAGTTGATGTAAATTTCTGCTTTAACAGCTAGTTGTTGCGTTCAACTATGTGTTTGTCAGAATATTTACAACTAACTTTCGAGTTATTTCTTCATTAATAATTATCACATGTAATTTGGCTTACAAAGCGATACGAACTTTAGCCTGATCAAATCATAAATATAGAAACAAATGAAGTTCGAATAATAATAATTAAAATTAGCTAAAAATTAATAGTCATTATTATTTATCGCCACAGATATGTATGTATGTGTGCATATGCATACATGCATTGACGTTTCCTTTCATGTTAAAAATTTTGGATTTTTCGCGTTCACGTACTTTTGTGCATTTTTTTATATTATTGAGAGAAATAATAGTTTGCTCTCATTTTACCGAACTTTGCCCCAAAAGTAAAGAAGCAGACCTGATGTTTGTCAAAGTGGGATACCTGACTTAACTGTGAATAAAAGAAAAAAAATTTTCGTCAGATTTTTATTATTTTTAACTTATTTGATTTCCAGCACACCCGGCTTTCCGAACAATAACAAAAATGTAGAATGTTTGCGGTTTTAATTTTTTACGGGTTTTTGAAGACGAAACAAACATTTTGTATACATTTTTTTTCGCCAGTAATTTCTAAATAACTCCGAAAATTTTGAAAAACGAAAAATTTTAGATGTACTTTACTTAAAGTTAATTTTATTTCGCATATTCCAGTGTTTAAATTATTCAAGTCGCACAAACCATTGTCGAGTTAAATTGAAATGAGTTAACGTGACCACCTTTATTACGGGATCAAATTAGCAAACCCATTAAAAAAATCTGTATGTGATACATAAAAACTGAGGATTTGAATTGAGGACATTAATGTCCCTATATAACACATATTTTTATTTAAGATAAATTTTTTTTGCAGAACAGTGTTATTGGGTTTTCTGCTTGTAATATTTTCAGCTTGTGAAACAAGAAGACCGTTATTTTCTTGTTTGCTGTCTCTTTGTCTCGTAAAGACGCTATGTAAAAAAATATGGTTTCAAATTAACTAAGATAGGTTAGGTTAGGTTAGCAGGCTGCTGGTAAGGAAAGGTGAAATTTAGAGTCCAGCTCATTTGGGTCCAATACAATGATCCCTTTGTGTTACCTGTTAGTTGAAGAGAAGATAGTCAGAGAGGGTGATAGGAAAGGGATAGTGATAGAGAAGACAAGTGGTGAAGGAAGGGATGGAGGAAAGCTTCATTCTTTTACAACTCTGCTTTTTTTTGCACGCTTTTTTGATAATGCAGTGTTGCAGCGCCTTCTGGTGTTAAATGAGGCGTATTAAATTTAGAAACTGTGTTTAAGCCATTTTATTAGTTATTTTACTTCGCCAATGATTCTGCTACACAACGAAGGAGGGCGCTCTGATGATACATCAGGATTAGTATCTGATAATGTCGGTGTAGTTTTTAGTGACCAGTGCCTTATACCTGCATCACTAGAACTTTTCCCACAACAACTGATACAAAGGACACTAATGCACATCAGAAAAATGCGTGGTGTTATTATTTTTAATGACTGTCGGAGACCGGGCTCGAACCCAGGACCTTAGGTTTTGTAGTCAATGTGCTAACTACTTCAGCCAACGCCAACTAAGATAACTTAACAACAATATATGGTGCTACGGAACTCGGGGAACTACTTCAGCTTCCAATGTAGAAATGATCTAACGAAGGCAAAACAAAATTTTAAGGTTAATAACTAACATCGGCTCCATTCTACATAAAAATTTCAAATATACATCGTGACCACTGAAATTACAAAATACGCAAGCAAATCATCCCCTTGCTCGTAACATCTTAAACTTTACTGGAAACATCCGCTTAAAAAAGATGGACACTACGGCTTTGATACGCAACACTCCAAATGAAACTTCTTGAAAATATTGTTGTGCTTAATACGACATTTATGTATTATTAATTACTATCACTAAATTTATGTCCAACACTGGTTAGGCCTAATAACACAGTAGCACATTTTTCAATTTCAAAATCTTTAACCAATTGAACCAAAATCTGAAAGCTTATGATAGTAGAATAAAAACCCTAGATGGGTTTAGAATTATTAGCTAAGGTTTTTTCTAAATTCATTTTTGCAGTTTTCGACTGGGAGGAGGATTTTAGTACATGTACCATGTAAACAACGTCCGTTTGAATGATTGTTTGATGCAAAATAACGGCATATTTCAAATGTCAAAAAATTTGAATTGTTTTGATTGCACATTGCAGAAAGAAAAAGTTGATATGGAAAATTGTTGGAAGCTGAACTTGTTTTGCTACGTTTGTGGTATTTACGTTCAATGAAAACGCAAAAATCTAATTTACCTGCTCAATTTAGAAATGGGTACCTCTTATATTATGCTAACCAGTTGGACTTATTCGATTGTTCGTAGACATCAGATGTAGTGTGCAGACGTTGTTTTTGTTACATATTCAACTGGATGAACAGAAAACAAAGCGCACTGCCTTATAGAACCCCAGTAATATGAACGGATCCAAAGTGACACGATGAAAACACATGCTACGGATGCATAAATTTTAAAAGTGGAATGAAACGAAAAAAATTTCAAAAGTAGTGTTCTCATGCTTATCTCCTGCAAGAACATTCTGAAGCAAACCCACCACCAAGACCAGATAGAGCACCATACAGGACTGCGTAAACGTTTGACAATGTGCTGGCTGATCCACCGTTCGAGCCCGAAGAAACAATCAGCAAGCCTGAGCTCGTAACACAGTGCGAAATGAACTATGTTGTCGCCAAGGTAGGTTTGTCAAAGCGCAAATCAGAATTTTTTTCCGCATTTCTTAAACGACAAAAGCTAACGAACGTTGATGTTAAGACCTCGATATACCGTAACCGTCAAGCGGAATGTCATTTCATTTCATTTCATTTATTTACAAAATATGTAATATAAAGCCACAGAGGCCAACTAAAAATGTTACATAACAGTACTAATAATATCTGAGATCAAATAAACTTAAAACTATTATGAAATAAAGTAAAGGAGTTGTAATTAATTAGAAGTTCTACTTATTTATCAGCTCCCCAGCTGAGATATAATTGAAAAGTAAAAGCACAATATATGGAGCAATATGTAACAGGTCCCATCCAGTGTAAAAGCAATGTTCAGTGAGCATGAGCACATGTTAAGTAATTGAACAAAATTCCATAAGTTTCAAACGAAAAACGTTATTAGAATGAGAAAAAATACGTAAAGCAAAAGGCAAGTAATTCCACCAACGAGCAATCCTTACCATAAAGGATTTAAAAAAAAAAAAAAAGTAAAAAAAAAACTCTCGGAATGAGTAACTGAGGATTCCTGGTTGATCGCAGAAATAAAAAAGATCTGTATAATGCTAACGGTCTGCCACTTTTAATAACTTTATAAAATAAAACCAGATTACGATACATAAGGAATTTGTTGAAGTTACATCCAAGAAAGCGGTGCACAAAAGGAGAAATATGTTCCATACGGCGAACGTTATAAGTAAAACGTACCACCATATTCACAAGGCGACGAATTCTAACTACATGAATCGAGCCTGTACCAAAAAAGACTTCAATTCCGTATAAGATATGTGACATCAAGAGAGCCCATGATAGTTGAGATCTAACCCGAAAGGGTAAAAATAGATTTAGAGAATAAATTTTGCGTAGCATACCAAAAAGTTTACAACTTAGCGAATCAATATGACATGAGAAAGACAGTTTGGTGTCAAGAACAATACCTAGACACTTGAAGTGATCCACTAATTCAACCCGTACACTATTTAAAAATATATTGAGGTCAACTATAAAACGATCGGTAGGTCCAATCATAATAGCTTTAGTTTTAGAAGGATTCAAGAGCAAGGAATTGCACGACGTCCACTCATAGACACGTACCAAACAAGAGTTAATATTATTCACTAACGCATCTGCCAAGCCTAGGGGGATTTAAATAACAGGAAAACATTATCAGCAAAAAGAAAGAGTAAGAAGCCCTGAACTAATCCCATTCAAAACAGAAAACTGTGACCTATCAGTTAAATAAGAGTAGACAAGTTTGCAAGCTGATCTGGAAAAATTAAATTCATTGGCAAGCCTCGAAATAAGTATGTTGTGGCCTTAGGGAGGTCAAGGGATACTAGGACACAATAAAAACAGTCATTAACATTTTGCCTAATATTGTCAGTTAAGGTAAGGAGCAGGGAGGTAGTGCTAAAACCCCTGCGGAAAGCATACTGCTTCTCATAAATATCAGACGAAACGAACACCAATATTTGGTCTTTAATTATGTGTTCAACAATCTTTGAATCACCTTAGATTTAGGAATAGGAATAACTTTAGCTGTTTTCCAAGAGCAAGGGAATATTGAGGAAGTTAAAATAGAGTTAACCAAAGCGAGTAGGTATTAAGAAATACGTGGAAAAATCAGTTTTAAAAATTTAATAGAAATACCGTCAACACCAACAGACTTTGATTTAACCCTACACAACGAATAAAATAATTCCTGTTCAGTAATACACCGAAAAGAAAATGAATGTATTGCACTACTAATATTTTCAAAATCAACAGAACCCTGCCTAGTGGGAGTACTTGAAGCAAAGAAATTATTCAACTGGTCAACATTACCATAGAAAGATAAACTATCATTACTAACACAACCAGAATTCTTCAAAACACTCCACGTTCCTGCAGTATCCACACCATGAAATAGCTTAGAGAAATATTTCTTTTTAGCCTTACGAATAGCACCCTTAGCCTTATTACGAAGTCTACAAAAAATAAGCCAGTTTTCTTGAGAACGATGAGTAGTATAAGCACGATAGGACAAATCTCTAAGAGAGCAAGCCAGTACAATTTCACGGGAACACATCCAACTATCATTACTATGACGAATCTTTTTCCTAACAACGGGAACAAAAGTAAACAGCAAGTTAAAAAGAGAACTGAGTAAAGAGCATTTAGAGTCAACATCACCAACAAGAAACTGACCAAGGTCAAAGTCGGACAATGAATTCATCAGGCCATCCCAATCATAGAATTAAAGTCACTATATACAAAATATTCAATAGAATGATCAATACTAAAACGAAACGATGCAAATATTAAATCGTGGTGAGAAATTGAAGGACAATGCATTTGATCAGAGAATTCAACTGACAGCGTTAACGACGAAAACTCTTACACCTACTTAAACAACATAAAAGGATTAGCCAATGAAATGGGATTAGAATATATCTCTGAAGACTTGCGACTGTTCATCGATAGCTCAGTCACTAGCTTAAAAGCAGTATTACTGCATAAAACGAACCTGAAGCCCTCAATACCTTTAGCATTTAGCACAGACTTAAAGGAATGATATGCAACGATGGAAAATTTGCTAAGGGACCTTAGACATGACAGCAGAGCCACTAAAAAAAATATAAGTGACATATTGTTGCCACCGCTGCATATTAAGTTGGGCATAATGAAGAAGTTTATAGAGCCAGTAACGAAAAATAAGGACAACATATTTCACTGCTTTAAGAAAATTTTTCCAAGACTGTGATCAAAAGGTTAAAGCGGGTAATGTACTTCTAACTAATCCCTTCAAATATTTATTTATTTTTTGTGCATTTTTTAAGATTTGAGTGCGGCGCCCAAATCAAGAAATTCGGTAACGAAATAAAAACCTAAGACTATTTTTATTTGAATCGCCCAGTGTAGGTTAACCCCTAAAGTATGCTATTGATTTCATTAACATACAGTATTGCTAGAATAGATTTTTACATGTAGGAAAACACAATGTGGCGTACTTAACAGCAATCGTGGTTGACATAAAATGATATACACAAACAAACAGACAATTCGTAGGTTTTTAAGCTATTATTTTCCAGATATTTAGAGGATATCAAGTCTCAAACTTATGTTTCGTATTTCAGTTACCATAAACCTATAGTTTCAATGATAAAAATTCCTGAATAACCTACATGTATTGTAAGATAATAAAAATATTTTAAACGATATTAACTTCTCATTTATCCAATAAAAGAAAAAAATTTGTTTTTTTATCGGTCGTCACGCTCTAAAAGTGTAACTTGAATTAGTATCAACGAAAAAACTTGAATTAATATCAAAGAAGAAAAAAAATACTGCATAAATACAAAATAAATATGTAAATAATTATAATTGTATAAGTTGATAAAAAATGCTAAGCAATAGCTTTACCGCGGCAGTCCCCGAATGCCACACGTATTTTTTTATTTTTTATTTTTTTTGCTTAAACAAGGTGTACTTTAATGAACCAGACATTCGAAAGTTGCTAAAAAGAGAAGATTTCAATATGATTTTGCATGGGACGCACATAAAGCAGTTATAGAAAGAGTCTTAGTAAAAAAAAGAGTTTTAGTAAAAAAAAATATGCTTAAGTCATTCCAAGCAATCGGTGTGATCATGATATTAAAACTTCACTTTTTAAATAATCATTTGGCAGAGTTCGAAAATCAATTGCCAACAGAATCTGGTGAGCAAGGTGAGCGTTTCCACCAAGTAACCATCCCGATGAAAAAGCGGTTCAATGGGGAAAAAAGTAGATCCGATGCTTGGGGAAGTATGCTGGTCTAGCCATAAAGTATTTTCATACGAAAATAAAGCTAGCGAAACGGTGGGGAACATGTTTGAAGATGATAAGACTAGCTCCGAAAGCGACGCACAGTGGCACATTTTGTGAGTTGGCGGTCAAAATTCTATAACTTTTGACTGGGTTGAAATTTTTTAATGAAATTTTTTGTTGGATAGAAGACATCTTATGCTTCAATTTAATGTATTAACTTTAAAATCGGGCTTTATTAAAGTACACTTATATATGATTGAAAAATGACTTTTAAAAATATAAGTATTATCGGCCTTAAAAAAATAAATTTGTGAATGTAGTGATTTAACATTGCATTTTATAAAAAGTAACGTTAACTGAACTAAAAAATTACATACTTAACGAAGCCATCCACCCGGGTCCATTTTATTTTGACCTTTAGCCTTCTTTTCCAATGGACCACTTAGAATAAGGGTTTGAAGCTCATAATTGTTTTAAATATATGAATATTGATATAAAATTTAGCAAAACTAATTTTATTTTAGTCGTTGATATCCCTGTGAAATTTTAGGGCAATCAGTCCATATTTACTCATAGGGCCCTTGTGAGTCAAATTTCGTAAAATAGCCTTGGTGATCATAATTCAATAACAAATGTAAGTTCGACAGCTTTAAATGTTATCATTATATGAACAATTTAAATATATTTTAAACGTGAATCCATAACAGATATGTAGGAGATCCATATTCGAAAAAAGGTTTTACCATAAATTCTAAGAAAATATTTTTATTCCAAATAAAATAAAATCTCTTTTATAAATTTTTAATATTTATTGTGCTTTTTTGCTCTAATTTTTATGTTAATTTGCATAGAATACATTTTTCATTTAACTGTCTTAGTGAAAATTTCATCTAAGTATGTCTCCTGTTCATCTTCAAGGAGCTGCTTGGCGTCTTTGTCCAATTCCATGGGGGTGGAATTACATTTTTGTCGAATGCTGGAGATATATGGATCAGAAGTGCACAGTAAAATATTAAAGAGGTCTTCATTGGTACTATATCTAGATATCTTTCTTGTATTGTGCTCGCGAAAATATCTATAATCTTTGTTCCTTTTTTCTTGCGCTTCTTCAGAAAGATCTCCAATCGGCAGCATATTGTGTTGAATAATGTTTTCCCCATGATATAGTATTTTATGGACTGTCGATGGCATATTCCTCCAATCATATTTTTCGTTGTATAGTTTCGCTGTTTCATTAGCATACTGACCAAATTTTCTTGCATTTACCTTTTTATTGCATGATATTACTTGCAGTATGATTTTGTAGCGTTTTATTAATTCAAAATCTACTCCTGTAATAGCTGCAGCAGTTTCAGGATCAGAAAAAAATTTTCTTGCTGTGTTGCCATCATTTGTGTTTCCTTCTCCTTGCTTTGGCTAATCGATCAGTAAACTCAATTCTAAATATTTTTCTTGTACCTGTTTCTTTTTTGCCTCTCTTTTGGCTTTAGTTTCGTCATTATTTCGTACTGTTCCTTTAAAATCTAAATCATAGCTTAGCTTTAATATGTGTTCCATAAATCGAATTTTAGCATGGAGGGGGGACAAGCCAAACTCATAGGGTTCTTGGAAAGTAGTGTCTTCTGTTGGAAGTTGACTTAATTGGCTTGCAGTTTTTTTGCAAATAACACAGCTCGAAGATGATTTTGTTTCAGTTATGGCCTGTGCAACTTTTCCATCAATCATTGTAAGTAACATTTGATAGTTTATTTGAATCTCTTGATCGTTAAGTAACAAAGTCATCGGTTGAAGTTTATCTATTTGTTGTTTAAGTTTAGATACTTCTTCTAATATTACATCCTTCGTTTCCTTCTTAAAAGCAAATTTAATTGGTCTGCAATATTTTGTTGAGGAAGGTATTTCGTTTTTCCATATGTCAATATCGGTTTCTTTGCTAGTAGATGGCTCAAAATTAATGTTATTTGTTTTTAGTCTTAACGGAACAGTCAGAATCTGATATTTTTTCTGCATTATACTGCTTATATCGCTTTTGTCCAGAAGATCCATCGCATCCCCATTTAGAAATTAATGTTAGGCTACAGTCACCAAGCTTTTTAATATTATCTGCGTCCAATGTATTCAACAATATTTCCGCAGTATGATTTAATATGTCTTGCAATACCACCTCTGCTGAACTTTCTGTTATGTTTATAGAATTTTGTGGTGGTAAACAATCTTTTTTAATTAAAACCAAATCTCTATATTCTGGATAAATGGAGCAATGTTTTCCAACTGCCCGCTTTCGCAATTCCATATACTGATATTTTGTTAGCTTTAAGTCCAGAAATATTGAAAATGCTTCTTCAGATGTAAATTTTTTATCATCAATTGGTGTTGGAATGCTCCTTAAAATCCTTTTTACACGCTTGGGGCTCGCTTTCATTACATTTTCTATTATATAAATTTTTTTAGTTTTATTTTTTGTTGGTCCTAGTAGATGGAAAAACGTATCCTTAATTATTTCTTGAGAAAATTCTTCATTAATGCTTTGCAGCTTTTGTCTTCGGGACCTTTCACTACACTCCTCAACTGGTCTGGCAGGTCGGCCCACATTTGCTGGTTTTGGTTGGCTTTCAAATACGAGTTCGTTTGTAAGCCATTGTTTGTTGCACTTAAACATTTTTTCCTTATTTCTATGACATTCATTATACCGTTTATTTAATCGCGTTAAAAAATTATTAATTTTTTTTAAATGGTCGCACAACTCAATATAAGGGTCTTTTAAAATGTGTAATATAACATCATTTTTGTTTTTTTGTTCAAAATAAATTTTAGCAAGATAAATAAAAAAATAAATTTTATCGACATTTGGGTATATTTTAGACCTTTATTGCAATGCCCAAATCTGGGACTCGAGCAAAGTAAGGCACGATTTTTTTAAACTATTTTATAAATTAAGAAATGATATTGTGCGAAGAAAAAATTTTTTTCCAAAAATATATAAAACCAAAAAAGTTATGCCCACTTGAACTTCAAAAATTTTCTAAAATATTTTGAATTTCAGCTTCTCTTAAAAAAAGGGCGTTTTTGATCACCCTATTCGAAGAGAAATAATCCAAATAAGAACTTAAATTTCTGGATTTCGAGGTTCCTATGTGTTTAATTTTATATAAAAAAAAAATTAAATCGGTGTCACAAAAAAAATTTTTTTTAAGAGTTTTGGCCGCCATCTCTTCAAATATGCCACTGTGCGACGACTAAAGTTCAATATATATTTAAAAAGATATGAACTGTCCTTATCTTTCATTCCTTATCTTCAAAATCATAAATGTTTCTAGATATCTATTTTAAAATATTTGAAGTGTCCTTATATTTTCCATCATCAACAATAAAAATCTATGACGAAGTTTTACGTTTTTTGACAGTTTTTCTGTTTTCAGTAAAATGTTGTTTTTTAGATTTTATCTCAAGGTAAAACTTTTAGATCTGATTACGAGCTAAAAATTTGCCGAAGAGAGACAAGCAATATTTCGAATACTTCACGAGATATAGACTTAAGAATCAGTACAAGTTTTTTGAAATTTGTGCTTAATCCACCCCCCCCCCTCAAAAACTTCAAAAATTAATTTTAAAAAACCTTAGCTAATAATTCAAACCCCAGCTAGGGGTTTCTTCTACCATCAAAAGCTTGAAAATTTTTGGGGGGGGGTCTCAATTTTTTCAAGGTTTTAGTGCTGCATTGTGAAATTATATCTAGACTTAAGATTTGAATACTTATTGTTAGTTCATTAGCGCGTAAAAAAACTTAGCAATATACGTACCTGAGCGATCATAGTAAATAACCAAATTGTGTAGAAGATTGGATTCGTTGATAGACCTTTCACAACATTACGTTGCCCATGAATTTTTCTTGCGTTAATTTCATTAAACAAAGTCATCATAACAAATGCATTAAAAATAATTGTAAAATGTTGTGTTGGTCCAGCGTTAAGATCTAGCCCACGACCGGATTCAATATCTAGTATTCTGTCGCCTAAAAATCATTAACATTAATCATTGACATCACTTATGTAATTTTTTAATCCTTGCCAGTCACATACCTATGAAGAGTAGACTAAATATTACTAATAGTTGGTAAAATGCTTGTCCTAAAATATTTTTCATCATTGTACGTGAAATAAGAGGCTTTGTGCGACCGTAAGGTTTTCGCAATAATAGATCCGGTGTTGGCATTTCAGTGGCTAGGGCCAAAGATGCTAGAGTATCCATAATTAAATTAACCCACAACATTTGTACGGCCTAAAGAAAATAACAAACGAAAAAATATATAAGTTTCTGTATGTACATATGTGTTTCTTTACTTGTTACCTTCAAAGGAGAATCTTGTACAACGCAAGCTCCAATGAAAGCTACTATCACAGCAACTACATTAACCGTAAGTTGAAATTGCAAAAATTTGGCAATAGAATCATATACATTACGTCCCCACATTACTGCCTTTACAATACTACTAAAGTTATCGTCGGTTAAAATTATATCAGAAGCTTCTTTGGCTACATCAGTGCCAGCGATGCCCATTGCAAATCCGACATCGGCTTTCTTTAGTGCAGGACCGTCATTTGTACCATCACCAGTTACAGCAACAACCTCACGATTTTCACTAACTGAACTGTCGATGATTCCTTAAAAATTTAGAAAAAAAAATTATCTTAATAATTTTATAGATAACTTTATTTGGAAAATTAAATTTCATGCAGAGTAATACTTTATTAATATAGTCCATATACATACATTCTAGTGATGTGCCGAATGTCAATTTTCGAATTTCGCGAATAAGAATACGAATATTTGAAACAATATTCGCAAATACGAATACGAATATTGAATCGTCGGCTTCGAGTGTAAACCTGCTAACTCACTTCAACCAAATTTTACAAGAGACAAAATACTGTTAATATTTTCTATATCTTAGGAAATAATTATTATTAATAATTTAAAAAAATATTATATATATACATACATATATAAATATTCCTCACCATAAAGTGAGTATGTTTGTTTGTTTGTTTGCTACGCATTCACGCCCAAACCGCTAAGCCGATTTGGAAAATTCTTTCACCAATGAAAAGCTACATTACCGGCGGATCCCCGGGTAAAATCTAGTATATTTGTATATGTATACATGAGACTTTTCATGTTACGGTGTTTGTAATTGAACTCCTCCGAAACGGCTTGACCGATTATTATGTGTGCTTGGTAGGTCTGAGAATAGGTCATAATCTATGTTTCATACCGCTAAGTGGACTGTACAACGCTCATGCGAACGCAATATCTGACATCTTGAAAGCTATATGAGTCAGAGTAATCAGATTTAATATGGACTCTTTTGAAAGCGAGGTGCGAAGTAATTCAAAATACTGGCAGAATAGGACCGGGGGAAGGGAAACCCCTATATAAAAGTAGCAAGTCTTCAAATTCGGTATGAGTTAATTTGAAAACAATTAATATAAGTAGCATGATACAATAAAATGTTACCCGCGAATCTACAACAAATGTACAACAAATAAAACAATAGAAATTTTTATTGCTGTTTTGTGATGACAACTGTCAAAACACCAAGAGAAAACAAGAGGCGTGGCAGTTCACATCACGAAACAAACAAATAAAAATCTCTATCAGCTGGTACTTCGAGGGTATATTATTTTACCATGGTAAGTACAAATTACAATAAATTTAAAGAAATAAATGTTTGGTGTTTTCTTATTTTTATATTCCGTCATCGTTCACAGCACTTCCTGCCTCTATCACTCATATGCAACCCCTCACACACAAGGAGTTAGTTATTATTTTCTACTCTAGAAATTCCCAAAAAGTAGTTTGTATGGCGGGTAAACTAATATATACAATATATAATAAGTATCTATATAAGTATTTTATTTATACCTTTGACTAGCGTATATTTGTCAGTGGGAGATGAACGTGCCAACACGCGTAATTTTGGCCAAACCTTGTCAATCAAATGCTGTTGGATCTAAGAAAAAGTACACATATGCATATTTAATTCTAGATAAGTGACATAAAAGTTGAAAATACAATAAATAAATATATAGCAAAATAAAAAAGTGGCATAAAATTTTAAAATATTTTTATTTTTATATAATGTGGGAAGTTTTTAGACGATTATACAATTTTACTAATTTAACAAACAAATTAATTTAATAGAAATGAGTATGACGTATATACTCTACCTCAGATCATACCGTTTTTACATTGTATTGTTCATGTAAATATATACATATAATATATACAAATAATTAAAATTAACTGCTTCTTCCACTATGTCGAAAGAAAACCCCTGCGAATGAAAACTAGTCGATCGAATTCGAAAAAATTTTCATTAACGCATACTAACATTTAAATGAAAATAAATACAACCATATGCAATAATGAAAAAGAATTCAATAAAATAGTCGCACAGCATCAGCATGTTATTACTCTACTGCATAACAAGTACATTCATTCACTTAGAAATGCGTGAGTATATTGAATACAAAACAATAATCAAAACAAAAGGGTTCAATAATATTTTAATGAATATTTTATGACTCTTGCCGACAACAATGACGTGATATCATAATATTTATTTTTAAAAACTTTATTGGATTGTTTGTAAATAACTCTTACTAGTCGAAAATAAAATATCTTCATTCTGGCATTGCGTTCGCCAAAGCGAACTCATTCAAATTAGTGGTATCAAAATTTTTATGAAAATACTGTATTTTTTTCGAGATAAGTAAGATAAATAAATAAAAATCAATTTTCTTTCGCAGAGAGATATACGAGGTCTGATAAAAAAATAACCGTTATTTTAAATTTTTTTTCAAACAGGATTTATTTATTCATCAATAACTATCTTGTCCCTTTCAAAGTAATCCCCCTCAGATATAATACACTTATGCTAGCGTTTTTTCCAATCCTCGAAACACTTCTGAAACGCGCTTTTTTGTATCGCCAACAGCTCCTGTTTCGATTATTCTTTTATCTGCTCAATCGTAGCAAAACGCTTTCCTTTCATCGGTGTCTTCAGTTTTGGAAGAGGAAAAAGTCAGCGGGAGCTGAATACGGTGAATACGGTGGTTGAGGCATGATAACGGTTTTGTTTTTGGCCAAAAACTCACGCACAAGCATCGATGTGTGAGCTGGTGCGTTATCATGGTGCAAAATCCATGATTGTTTTTTCCACAATTCTGTGCGTTTCTGACGAATTGCTTCGCGCAAACGGCGCATAACTTCAAGGTAGTATTCCTTATTGACCGTACGACCTTGTGGCAAGAATTCATAATGCACCACGCCATTGCAGTCGAAGAAAACAGTGAGCAAAACCTTCACATTTGACCGAACTTGACGTGCTTTTTTGGTCTTGGCTCTTCTGGACGCTTCCATTGTGATTGAGCTTTGGTTTCAATGTCATAGCCATATACCCATGATTCGTCACCAGTTATGACCTTTTTAAGGAAATCTGGATCGTCGTTGACGATGTTCAACAGCTCCTGAGCGCTGTCTATGCGACGTTGTGTTTGCTCAAAATTTAGTAAAAAATCGAAGAGCACACCAAAACACGACTAACCTTTTTATCTGTCAAAAACAAACTGACAATCAAAAATGGCTGATATTGCCAACATATATAACAGACATGTTTACAACAGAAAAAAAATGCGAAAATCGAACATACGTAACTCACGAAATTTGAAAATAACGGTTATTTTTTGATCAGACCTCGTATAAACTCGTATATCTGCCGTAGTCATAAAAAATATTTTAGGTTTATTAAGGGCTCGACATATCCCTATTTAAAATTTGTCAAATAAACTAATAAAAATCTAAAATAATTTTTACGAATACGTATGTATATGTAGGTGTGTTGATATAGCAATTATGATTTTATATCGCTGAGCGCTGATGAAGGAAAGAATAAACAAATGTGTATGAACAAAACAGAGTTGCTAAGAAAAAGTAGACGTATTATACGCGTTGCCAGATAATGATAACGCAAAAAGTTGTCAGCATTGTATATAATATAGTAATAAAACATTACTTACATCCCCATTGCTATCACGTATACGTCTGTTGAATTCTTTGCCTTCCAAAATTAAGAAATCTTCATTAGGCTTTAAAATTCCACATTTGCTAGCAATAGAACGCGCAGTGTTGATATTATCACCAGTAACCATACGTACTGTAATTCCAGCACGCTGGCACTTTCGTATTGCTTCAGGAACTTCAGGTCGCACAGGATCTTCAATACCCACGACACACAAGCATGTCAAATTAGTCATTATGTTTTCTTCATCGTCCCAATTGGGATCGCTGTCTATATGCACCTCATTAATAGCAGCTTTGTCAGGCACAAAATCCCGATAGGCAATACTAATAGTACGCAGCCCGTCGCAAGCCATTGGCTCAATAACTTCGCGGATCAAACGTTCTTGCATATCACGTGTAAATTTCTCTAAGACTCCATCATGACCATAAATAAATGCGCATCTATTAAATAGAAACATGATTAACATATGTAGGTTTGGAAAATTGTTTTTTGATGTATTATTTATTACTTTTTTAACATAATTTCCGAAGCACCCTTGCTATACAAGCGATAACCACCATTAGCTCTAGGTATCACAGTTCCCATACTCTTGCGTACCGAGTTAAAAGTATAGACACGAGTAAATTTATCTTCTGTAATTTCATCGCGTATCGACTGATATTTTACTCCCAACCCCTGCACAAAGCCTAAAAGAGCACATTCAGTTTTGTTGCCAACCTGGTTAGGCAAATCTCCGGGATCAGCACCAGGCTAAAATTATTATTATATTTTTTATTATTAAATTTGTTTAATTTGTTAGTCTACCTTATTCAGCCGTTTTTATTTTATAATGTACACTTTATTAGTTAAGGTCAAGTTTTTACATAAAAGACATTCACCCTTATCGGGAATAAAATTTCCCGTGAAATATGTTCCCTTTCCTTAAAATTGTTATCGCCAATGTTTGCGTTGTTGTTGTGCCAGTATACTATTTTCTAATTTTGTTCACCATTTTTTTGATTGGGAAAATATTTCACGTGAACAAAATGATCGCCTTTTATTCCCGATAAGGGTGAATAAATGGTTATATTTTATTTCGATAGTTCGTTTAACTTTGTGTAGGTTTTTTAGGAAACGGATATTGTTTACTCTGCTGTTCGGGTAAAATAACTAACGACTCTTTGGCAACGGACCATTTTGGTCTACTTTGTAATTTTCATAAGTAATTTTACATTAAACTCTTTTGACCTGATGTTTTAAATAATTTATAAATGGAAACATGTGGATAGCAATTTCAGGTTTATTTTTAGGAAGTATATGCCTTTAACGCCTACCAAATATGACCTTTGGTTAGTTTTAGACTGCAAATTATAATGCATATGAAATTAAAAACCTGAAAGAAAATCAAGGAGATCGAGTCGTAATGGCGTGAAAGAATGATTGAAAGGGTAAAATATTACAGATAAAAACTTTTTTCATCTTCTGATGTGGCGAAAGCTTTTACAAAGGAAATATACATATGTGGGAACACAACTTTTACACCATAGAAATTGCACGAAGAAAAAATTTTTATATACTACTAAAATGGTCCATAAAATAAGATTTGTAACCTTAAACCTTTTCCGTTCCATATTATCCTAGATCGATAAAAGCAATAAAATAGAAAAGAACAAAAAATACGATCCAAATTTAAAATAAAAAATTAAACAATTTTTTTTAAAGAGAAGTAACACCAGGCCATGAATGCCTACTACGATTACTAATACTAGGTTTCATGAATCAAGAAAACAAGATTGAGCATTGCGCAGGTTAGTTATTTTATTTTCTGCTTGTGACGTATACATACAATATTTGCTGTAAACAAAGTATATACATTTGTGTGTGGAATGTGCTCTCTCTCTCACACACTTTTTACAACAAACACACTTGTATATTCTATGATGACGTAGATGCAGAGTAGAAAATATTTTTGAACGACTGAGTGCGCAATCTTGTTTTTTTTTTCATTCCGACCAAAAAATTTGTTAGTTCGTCCGCTTCACGCTTCATATTAATGTCATATTCATATTTTTCAATTGATATTTTTGTACCTAAGTTATAAGTAGTTGTTGTTAATAATTTTGTAAGCCACAGATTTTGTTTTCTATATTTATAGTTGTATTTACTGAAAAGTACAACTAAAACTGTAATTCTTATGTTTCATAAAATTTACTTATTATTATATTACGAGTATGTATATTATATTACGAGTATATATAGTATATATATATATAGAGTGTTTTTTTTTAGAGGTATATAACTTCGAATTGAAATAAAACACAAGAAAATTGTTTTAATGTCCATCAATTTGGCTTTATTGGAAGGATAATTTTATGCCATTAACGTTTAAATATGATTTCGGTCATGTGGCCGCCGCGGCTGGCTCGAATAAAGCCAATTCTACAGGTCCAATTTTCAACCACTTTTTCGAGCATATGGGGCCGTATGTTGGCAATAACGCCACGAATGTTGGCTTCCAAGTCCCCTAACGTTTCTGGTTTGTTGGCGTAGACGAGCGACTTCACATATCCCCAAAGAAAATAATCCAATGGTGTCAAATCACACGATCTTGGTGGCCAATTGACCGGTTAACCGAATTAATTGCTCTGATGGACGATTATGTCGACCATAAAATGGACGGAGCTTGCGGTAAACTTCGCGAACTGAACCATTATTTTCGAAATAAATTTGCACGATTTGCAAGCGTTGTTCTTTTGTCAACCTGTTCATGATGAAATGGCAAACCAAACTAAATATTAATCACTTGACAGCTGACAAAATGGCCGCCAGTTAAAAAAGTGATGCCAACTTAAAGTTCTATACCTCAATAAAAAACACCCTATATATATATATATATTTTTTTTTTTATATTATTTTTTAATTGTAATCTATCACTACATACGATATATATACATATATATATATATTTTTTTTTTTCTACAAAAACTTTTTAACGTACTGTTGAAATTTTAAAACGAGAAATAATTTTCATTATGTATTAGTATTATTAAAATTTAAAATTTTTATTATAATCATGCTGTTAGATTTGTTCAAATTTGGCGTTGGCTGAAGTATTTTGCACGTTGACTACAAAACTGGAGGTCCTGGGTTCTAGTCCGGTCTCCGACAGTCAGTAAATACCAACAACACTTATTTTTCCTAGTTATAGGTTAATACTAAATAGATTATCTATTGGTACATAATAAAAAAACAATGCATACAAACAAAACTTTTCCAATTTTTAATATAATACAGCATACTTTACGAGCACCTTTGCAAAGTTTGTCTAATTATCTGGTGCCGCGAAGGGTTATTTATTTTAAACAGTAGCATAACCAGGTAGCACCTCCAGATGTCGCTGTAAGATAATGCGCGAAAACCTTCTTTAAATCCATTACTAAATGTGTTTTGTTATTCGTTAAATGCTGCCTGTTATTAGCACTAAGTACACTTACATTGAATACTTACGATAAATATTTTTTATTACGAAAAGTGTACATAGAGTTATTGTATAACATTCCAAATTAAGGTTTGTTTTTCTACTAAGGTTGAATTTCAGAAATCACAACAGTTCTAAACAGTTAATGTGTGAATAAAAGGAAATAAATTAAGCGCATTCTATAAATTTTTCGAATTGCATCCTACAATCGGAATATGTCAAGACCAGTTAAATATATTAAAATAATTTTTTCAGGAACATTAAAAAGACTCATATGGGAGTCGGATGGTTATCGCATGACAAGCTGAGTCTGGACCTAAAGAACATAGCTGACAATGGAACTGACGGTTTTGTATATGAGGTCACTTTGATGTATCCTTCTCACTTAGATGACTTGCATAATGACCTTCCTTTTTGCGCTAAAAAAAAACTATGCAAGCGAAGTATAGCAAGTTGATAACCGATCTCTCTACAAAGCAATCATAAGTGATACACTATAGAGTTCTAAAACACTGCTTTTAATATGGCTTAGATTTAAAGAAAACACATCGCATTCTAGCATTTGAACAATCTCCATAGTTACAAAGCTATATCGACCTAAATACCCGACGTAGAGCCACTGCTAAAAATGCTTTTGAAAAAAATTATTCAAACTACTCAATAATGCAATGTATGGTAAAACCATGGAAAATGTGGACAAGAGGAGAGATGTTAAAATTGTCAAAAATTGCAACAGAACAAATCGGAACCGTTTGGGGGCACAAGATTGGATATCCAAACCCAATTTTCATATTTCATCAATATTTTCCGAAGATCTGGTAGCTATCGAAATGAATAGAGTTAAGACATACTACAATAAACTAATTTACTTAGGATTTTGCGTACTGGAGCTTTCAAAATGGAAAATGTATGATTTCAATTACGGGTACATGCAACCTAAGTTCAAGAAAAAACTTTTATCTAATATATCTATACAATAAAAACTGATGACTTTTACGCTGACATAAAAAGTGACATAGAATAACAATTTGATACATCGGACTATCCTGTAGACAATATTTATAACTTTTCACTAGTTAATTAAAAAGTTTTAAGTATGATGAAGGATGAAAATAGCGGTAAAATAATGACAGAAGATGTACTAATTTAGTGTACAAAACGGAAATGACTTAAAAAAATCAAAGGGGGTAAAGAGAGCAATATTACGTAAGTATATTTTAGCTTCTTATAAAAATTGTTTATTTAATAAATCCAAGGTATATGATAATCTGTTAACGTTTAAGTCTAAAGCCTACAGTACACGGACATTTTCAGCATGTTGGTTGCGTTTTTTAAAATTATTAGTAGTGGCTACATGCCGTAAAATGTTGATAGTATTTTTGTTTCAAAATACAAATCTGGCACATGCAGCCGAATTAAACACATTTTCTGAGGCAACACATCTGTAAGCATGTGAATATCTACATTTACATATGTTACTAGTACACGGCATGTATCAAATGTAGCTTCGTGATGACGTCAAAATTACGTCAGAACCACATGCGCATGTGGTTTTTTACATGCGTGTACTATAGGCTTAAGTTACATTAAATATATACTAGTCAGTTAAATAAGGTAGTCTTAAGTTATGGAGACGATAAAAGAAAAATAAGATCTAATAATATTAAAACATATGCATGGTATAATTTTCGTATTAAGGAAACTAGCCCTGAATACGAACTTGACATGTTACTAGAAGAGATTGCTAGAATGCAAGAAAACGGCTAAAATTAATTACAAAATAATGTACATAAAATTTTAGTTGTTAAGAAAAATGTTATTATTGTTAAAAGCTTAGTTATTAAGAAAAATTCTTTTATGGTAAAAATTATTGTACATAAAATCTTGGTTATTAAAAAAAATCTTTTATTATAAAAATTATTATACAAATACACATGAATTTTTAAGAAAAAAATGTGAAATAAAATATTGAAAAAAGAATGAAATATATACGTAAGTGGTTTTTATTTCAACTTAAATGTACTATATAGTAATTTTAACAACAAATGTCTAAATTTTTATATGTATGTAAGTATTATTTTTCTCTATTTGGTGTACTTAGTTGGTTCAAAAAATTTTTGATTTTGCTTATTTGCAAATTTTTGTTTACATTATTTTGTTTTTGTTTATATTTCACTTAATCATGCACAGTCTTGTTAAAGTTTATTTGAAAAGCATATCGGATTTTCTTTGAAAGGTTCTGCATAAGAGAAATGGAATTTCACAATATTATGAAATTCCATTAAATTTCATTTGATATTTTCATAAAGATAAACAATTTAGATAATCGGATAAGTCCTTATATTTTTCACTACACACAAGGTTCTGATATTCTCTATTTGAAGAGATGATTTCTAGTTATTCTTTTGAAAAAAATAATACAAAACAAGGAATATTTTAATAATACAATTTAATTTTATTTTATTTGATTTATTTTATTAACAATGATTGAAAATGTTCACAGTATGAAGTAATTAAATTTTCTAAAATAGTTTTTCGTAAGAAATATATAGTACACCTACAAGTGTCAGGTCCTTCTTCACAGTTCGGATCGTACTACGAACAGCTTTTAAAATTTTATTCATTTTCCATGACAGCATATTGTTTATTCTCCTCCAGCATATTTTGGAAAAATTTTATCCCAAATGATCGTATAGCCTGAAGCTATCACAATCTGATATAAATTTATTTAAAGTTCTTCTTATTTGACTCATTTTCTTATTTGCTGATAAAAGAATGATGATGATTGTTTGAAGGCCCCTTTGCTACTAATTTGCTCTCTAAGTTTTGAAACTCCTGATCTTTAAAATATCTATACTATCATCTCTATTTCATACTTTTTTTAGCGCTCTATATCTCTCTATCCCTTTTCTCTCTATAACTATCTCTTTCTCTCTATCACTATCCCCCACTTATTCACCATAAATATTTTCGATTAGCCTTCTTGAAGTCATCACCACTACTTTTAATATCATTTTCAATTAAACATTCAAAGTGATAACAACTAAATAAAAAAAATGGACTCCATCAAAAATCTAACATCAAAATTTAATTCTCTAAAAAACAAAACATTAATTCACGTAAAGGAGCTTAAACCATCAGTTAAATACAATATTCAAAATGTAAAATGTGTAACAACAAAATATGGACCAACACTAAAAGTTGAATTGGAACATAACATAATGTTCCTGCCTAAACGATACAATACTTTAACCGATGATGAAATTAAGGATCTCTCGAGCGGATTATATCACTTGAGTAGAGAAGGTGAACAAAACTTAATCCTTGAGAGTGAGCTGAGTGAATTTTTGATTCAAAATTCCTATTGGGCAATAAAATAAATTAATTCTGTATTAAATTATAAATAAAAAGACATTAAAGAGTTTTGTAAAATATAAATGATTATGTTTCATTTAATATTTTCAGTTATTTCATAAGAAATTTAAGACATAAATGTCGACAGGTAAATGTATTAAAATTCTGATGTTGATTATAGTTGTATTTTATATTTGCACCAAGATATTTGACTACTTCCGAAGGAGGTTGCAAGTTTCCAAAGCTGTCGAAATATTCTTTTTCATTGCTGTTTTTATAATATGCTACCAATGTGTACCAGGTCCTGTTGATCTTTTATCGTTTTTGTAGAGTATTCAACGTGAAAACTCCTCTAAAATATGGAATATTTATAGAGAAACGTCTTAGGTCCACATCAGATAGTGGTCTATTGGGTCGCATCTCTACGAGTTTTTGATTCTTCTTTGTAAGCTAAACCATAACCCTTTTTATATGGTTTTAAGTAAAGTCCTTTTCTAACTGCTATAGATTCCATCGCTTTAATATGTCTGGTTGCTTCATCAAGTTGAGTTTTTCCATTCTTTGTTGCATTTACAGCTTTAGCTATAGCAGAACCTCCAGTTGTTAGACTACCAATTGCACCCAGAGCAGTTAAAATCAGTATTAGAGGTAAAAACCACTAAATTTTTGGGACACGTATCACACGTAATATAATTTAAAATTTTATTCATTTTAATGATTTGTTTATAGTTTTTCGTGCAATTTTAATAGCTGCGTTAAATCTATTGGTTTTTCCTTCTTTAGTATTTTTGTTGCAGCTCTGATTGATGTTCTAAATAGTTTTTTACCATTTAGTTTGTACTTTTTAACATTTTTCTTTTTTTCCACACCCATACCAAATTTTGGTTTGCCTTTCATTGCGTTAGTAACTATATATGCAAATGATTTTTCAGCAAAACTACTATCTTTTGATAAAACTCGATCCCAAGCTGAATTTTTAAGTATTTTATAAGTTTTAGTCTAGTACTTAAATTCTTATTTTTGGAATAAGCAATAGCCTGATTTTTACACGCAGACTCCAATAAATTAATACCTGCATCAATTCGATTTAAAAGTTTTTGTAGTTTTGTTCTAGGTCCACAGTAGTGATATCCAGGAAGATGAAGTTCAACAGGTAGAGAGTTTATTATTATTATTATTATTATTATTTTTTACATTTATTTATTGATTGTATCTTCAAATATGAACTAACAATAAGTGTTCAAATCTTAAATCTATATATAATTATGCGGCCCGACCTATGTCGGACATAAACTAGTGATAATAGTATTAATACATGAGTCGTGAAAAGCAAAAAAAAATTTTTTTCAAGCAGTTTCATCTGGAGTATTAGTGCCCTTGTGTCCCTCTTTTTTAAGCGGATGTGTCCAGTGAAGTTCAAGATATTAAGAGCAAGAGGATTAGGATGGGACTCGAGTTTTGTTAAATATTTGCCTGCGTATTTTGCAATTTCTTCAGTCACTTGTGGCATATTTAAATCACGATGTAACTTTGAGTTTCTTATATACCATGGAGCCGATGTTATTAACCGTAAAATTTCGTTTTGCCTTCGTTCGATTTTCTCTACGCTTGAAGCTGAAGCAGTGCCCCATAGCTGAATTCCGTAGCAACATATAGGTTTCAAAAGCGACTTGTATATCAAAAGTTTACAATCTAGACTCAGAGTGGAATTTCTACCAATCGCCAATGTAACTGAGTTAATTTTAGTTTCATTTGTGTTAGCTTAGATTCAATGTGGTGTTTCCATGTAAGCCGTCGGTCAAGGTGTATACCTAGGTATTTCACATGTGAGTGTTGAGGAGTATCTTTTCGTAGGGTAAATGTGATCTGAGCACATTTCTGTTCGTTTACTTTTATTATCCACAAGTTTAGCCATAGTTCCAGCTGGGCAATATGTTCCTGAAGATTTTATCATGAGTAGCTTTAAGAAGAGCTTTGACATTGTTGACAGTAAACTTATTGGTCTGTATGACTCAGCCTTGGTAAGATCTTTGCCCGGCCTTGGAGTCATTTTGACCTTGACAAGCTTCCAGTGGTGTGGATAATACTCCAGTTGTAAAATGGCATTAAAAATTAATAACAAGATTCTAATTGCAATACGAGGCAACTTCATCAGCATCTTATTACTGATTTCATCAATACCCGAAGCTTTCTTTGGGTTGAGTTCAGCAATTCGTTTTTGTACCTCATGCATCTTAAACTTTAAGGGTCGAGGGGGTAGAGCAACTAAACACGGCAAATCAACAGCGCCCGTACGTGTGTTTGGGGTAAATACGGATTTTCAATGCTCAGCAAATAAGTTACCTTTTACAGTAGCGCTTCTTAGTCAACCTCCGGTAGAAGTACGCAGAGGTGGTTTAAACTCACCGGGTATTTTAAGCTTTCTCGCAGCGCGCCGCAAAGAGTAATTAGATGCTGGTGTGACATCCAGGTTTTCCAGATAATTCTGAAGAGATGCAATTTTTTCAGATGCAAGAAAGTCTTGGAGTCGTTTAGTGCACTCTTTGAACCTGATTTTATGTTGTGGTGATCTGTGTTGTTGCCATTCCCTTCTAGCTCTTCTTTTTTCACATTCGAGACGTTCAATATCCGTAGAATAAATTCTATTAAACCCAGTCAGCGGGTGGGAGGTAGTAGCATATTCAACAGCCTGCTTAATATTTTCATTAAGATTCGCAATGTTAGATTCAATATCATCAGATGTTCTTAGCGTTATGTTTTCCGTGCAATGACTACTAGGAAATTTTTGGAATCTCAGCCAATTAACACGATTGATCATCTTCACATATGGGTGAGGTAAATCACTTCTTAATGGGGTACATATTGTAACGATAGTGGAGAGATCTAGAGAAGCTTTAACATGAACTAAATCCCTAGAATAATATTCATGATGCCAAAATATATAACAACCGGAATTTTTTGTATGTATGTAGGCTCCCCACTCGAAATGACGTCCAAGCCCATTTTTGAAATTGTGTTGAACAACGCTTTTCCACTAGGTGTAATAAGACTCGAAACCCAGTACTTATGTTTTGCATTCTAGTCTGCAGCTGCTACGAAACACTGCCAAGAAAATGGTAGAAATTCTCGTATTGATCCTCGGGGAGTAAATTAATGATATCACAAATTTTTTACAAAAATTTTAAATACGGATATTTGTTGCTTGTATGTGTTCTTTACAAATGTTGTCAAGAATATAGTACGTGAGTCTTGACTTTAGTAAAATTGCTGATCCACCGCATGCTCTTCCTCTCGGGTCCTTTGTATCATATAAGGTGTAGCCATTGGATTTGAAAAGGCTTCTCGAAGTCAAACGAGTCTCAGAAACCAACATTATATCAATATTTTTTTCCATGAGGAAGTGCTCAAGTTCATTTTTATGTTGGCGAATGCCGTTTGCGTTCTAGAAACATATTTTTAACGTGTTCATGGCTTATTAACTAATGCTTGAAGCAATGTATTCTGCACTCGCAGCATTTCTTGACTCATGCTAGTCATATTTGTTGCAAAGTTGTTTATAGTTTGCCCCAGATTATCAATAGTAGCTTCAAGGCGATGAAAATTTAAGCTAGAGTTTGTATTTGGCGGTGATACTTTTTGTGCGGGAATAGAATTTGTCTTAATAGCATAGGCATACGATACATGTGAAATAATTGGTTGGTTTATTTGAGGAAAAGTGGCGGAGTAAGCGTTTGCTGATTGAGCTGGAGCTAATTTAGGTTTTTGTCTCATAGTCTGTTTAACGAAAGAATATACAAGACATCCTCTGTAGTTAGCGGTGTGATTACTTCCACAATTATTACATTTATTTTCTGCTTGATCTTTTGGCTTAGTACAGCTAATAGTACCATGCAATTCACCGCAGATAACACTTGGCAATTATGGCACTGTACGGGACCGTAACGTTTACGTGGCTCTTCAACTGTGATTTTTATATATTGGATGAGTTTCATTTTTTTCAATTGTATGTCATTTGGCTCCAGTTCAACTCAAAATAAGGGTTGGGGGACCATTTCTCTGTTAATTATATTAGTAGCATTTTCTACCTTAAATCCTTTGTCGATAAGAGCACATTTTACTTCTTCGGGGTCATCATATGAATCTATGCCCTTTAATACTATCTGTAGGCCTTTAGCACTTTTAAGTTGGTATGTGTAAAAATTTATTTTATTTTTTTACAAATTCACTAACAATTTTTCGGAAATCTTTTTCATCATATATTTGGATCTTAGTTTCATCAATATTACCTCGTTTAATTGGAATGATGTGAAAAGTATTTTCTCCAATGGCCGACAATAGTTTTTTTAGAATTTTAGAATTTTAGAATTACTTTCTCAGATAGATAGGTGGTGGCTTAAAAGACTTTTGCGATGATGCATCGGGCTTGTCGTTATTGTCTTGCAATAATGAAAAACGATTTTGACAATTAGTAAATGATGCGCTGTTATCCCTAGACATCTAAAATTTTAAAAGAATTTTGGCTTCGCCATTCCGACTTGGACCTTGGGTTTTGAGCTACTGTTATCTGTAGTGATAACTTGGTTAAGTGGCAAACACGAGCCGATGATATTGCTGTCTTATATGAATTACTACTAGGCAACTGAAATGTTAACGAATCACTAGTTGGCATTGGACAAAGCGAAGATGATCGCTGACGTAAAAGTGGTTTCGCCGCTAAAAAAGACTATCATAAGGTTTTTTATATTTATTGTTTTCATTAAGAGCTTCAGAAGTCATAGTAAAATATCCTTTTTCTGCCGTTAGAACTCACTTCACAATTTTTTTTATTTGAGGTACTCATATAGAGTATTCCTCAATGTCACTCTGTTTGTGTTTTTTTGTTGTTGTTATTTCTTGCTATGTAAAAAATATTATTAAAGCAAATAAAGCTTATTTATCAAAGTCAATATGTATTACGAATATTTTTTTTATGATTTTTGTTTTTGTTGTCCTTTGTTTTCTTGTTTCGTATGTTGTTAAGAAAAACTCTGCTAAGACGTCTGTTCGCTATGAAGGTTCAAAGAGAGCTAATGATAATTTGATAATATGTGTTTATATGCACATATCTACAAATTGATTTTATGTATGTATGTATGTACATACAAATAAGTGTGTGGCTCCCTTTTTGAATACATTTTTTGTCATGTGCGGTCTTTTGTTGTTGTTGTATGGATATGAAATATCTTCAGTTTTTTTTATTTGAAATTAAAAAACGTTGTTTTAATTTTTAGGTGCATTTACTTAAAAGTTTGTGAGGAGTTTCGGTTTTAAGTAAAATTGAATTTCTCTCTATTTGTAGTAACTATAATAGAAATATTTAATATATTGTAACGGACCACTGTTACTCCGGTTTGAAGGTGGGGTATACTCCACCGTGTCCAGGGTTTTTTGCCAAATTTTTATTTAAACACACGTTTAAGTTTTTTTTCTCCTTTACAAATTCCTTAATTTTTCTATTCAATTATGGGTAACTGGTGACCAAGGTGATGCCCTAAGCTAAAAAAATTTTAGCTCGTCCACTCTCCAACTTCCGGATAAAACTCCGAAGACTACTCTCTCGGCTAACAAGCTGGAGACCTAGTATTCCTGGTGAAAACCTCCGGGAATGCTTACGTTCTTGACTCCTCCTCACGAGATAAACATGACTTACAAAGCAAGTTGTATGAAAATCCCTCTTGTTTGCTATACACACAAAATTACTCCGCTTGGTCACTTGCTACCACTTACCACGTTGTTGTTGTCACTACTATGAATCGCACTGCACAAGAGAGCCTGTTCGTTGTGTTGTCTGCTTTTATATCCTCTGCCGGCTACAATTTTGTTGCTTTGTCGCTTTCTCTTCTGTGATGAGTTCGATGGTTGATACGGTAATGTTAATTTGTTGTTTTGAAAATTTTCTTCTATGTATGTATGTGTGTGTGTCGTCGTGGCTGATTTATGTTTTGGTGTTACTACTATTACAATCTTCTCAAATGTTCGATGGTTATTTGTTGCTTTGCAACTTTTCTTCTATGTGTGTATGTCGGTGTCACGTTGTGGCTGTTTTATGATTTGCTGCTTTAATGTTTAGCAGAATACCGGCATAAACACATTTTCGATACAAATTGGCACAAAAATGCAGCTGCAGAAAGCAGTCGTGAGATAGAATCTATTTTATTTTGAGAGCGTTTTTTCTAATGCTCTCACATATAAGTACTCATTTTCTCAAAAATGTTACCATACTTTCAATTAATTTCATACGTTTTGTAAACAAAACTACAAAGAAAAATAAGCAGAAAAGAAAATAAAACAAAAATTAGAGAGCATTTGAAGTTACTGCCGACGATGTTATTATGGGCTTTATTAATTTGGGAGCGAAATTTCTCAAGTTACAGACTTTATTCTGTTTCATCATTTACTTTCAGTTTAACCCTATTATAGCACGTTTACAGAAGTTGTAGTGTATCATACTAGTTGATAATGCTTGCACAATGAATGCAACAAAGAACTAATAAAGTATCAATAACATTACTTTCTTTGTATGCATGCTTACGAATTATTGTTTGAGTGACACATTTCTGTTTGAGTGCAATTATAAATATAAAACACGATGATTGGTCAAACGGAGGTGTGAATACAAACCTTCATAGTATTGAAAGAGAAAACAATAATATTTGTATTTTTAGAATAAGTTAGAAAGGTTAAGATTTATTTTCAAAATTAGTATATAAGCCAAAGAAAAACTAAAATAAAATCAGACCTTAATTTGATTAACATAAATCGGCTCCTTAGCCTTGTTTCTTTTTAAAGTTTCAAAACTTCTTTTGGCAGTTCTTTTGAACGCCTAAGTTTTAGCTGGGACCCCCCTCAGCTGTTTTAAAATAAAAAGGGGTTATAGGGACTTCCTTTTTAAAACTATACTTTTATACAATTTGTATGCCGATCCTGGCCTATTACATGGCGATCCTGACCACATCCGATCCTTAAGACATCTGAACAGTCGAAGAAAAAAGCCTAGTGGTACAATTCCTGATGACGGAAGCCGACATAGATGAAATCATCACCCGTTGGGAACGGTACATTGAGGAGAACAAATGCGAAGAATACGAGCCTGCAAACTTATCAAACACACTAGAATCGGCCCCAGTATACACTCCACTTCCCCGTACAGCAGGTGCTAAAGTAATTACCATTGAAGAATACAAAAGACGAACCAACAAAAGAAAGAACACACCAACTCCCAAACCGAAACCAATACAAAAAAAAAGGGCTGGCAAAAAGTTCCAGAAACGGAAGGAACTAGTATTGCTGTACAAAGAATTAACATTGGCGACCACAGTAGAATATAAAACTAACATAAAAAATAAAATAAAACAACTTAAATACAAGAACAACTAAAATAAAAATAAGAAATTTTATAAATGGTAGGTCCTATTTGGGGCAATAAAATACAAAACAAAATGGGAAAACCACAGAGCAATGTAGAAATCCAAGAGAATATTGTAAACAACGGTGAAGGAAAAAATACTACCAATATTATACCAGAATATATTATAACTTTAATCATAATAGCATTGATATTATATATGAGTTATAAAATTAACACCTATTTCAAAAATTATGTTCGAAAACACAAAAACAGACTTAGCACAGATAATGCTATTACAGAAGTTTAAAAATAAATAAAACAAAAAAATATATAAATAAATACAAATTTGTAATTGTAAATTATAATAATTAATTTAAATGGAGAAAAATATTTTTTATTTAAACGAAATACTAAAGATTCTAAAGAAAAATCCAAGCTGAACATACACAGAAAAGACAGTTAAAAGCAAATTGGAAGAGATAGAAAAATTAAAAGAAGATTTTCAATCGAATACCCTCGAAGAAGAAAACGAAGAAAAATTATCTTCTCTAAAGTTAGAATTTAATAGCACGTATGCAAGAATTATTAATATTAGAAAATCAAAAAAGAATTAGAATAACAAAATACCACAATGACATCATTTAGTTTAGAAACCGTTTCAAAAGCTTTACCATTGTTTGCTGGTAATTTCATGGAACTTGAAAGTTTTTTAATAACAGCGGAGCTGATAAACAAATCATTCTCAGCAACAGCAAAAGCAGATTTTCTTCAATACGTTTATTAGGCTAAACTAACATCTAACGTTAGAACAGCGATAGGAAGTTACATCAAACCAGAAAACTTTGAGGAATTAAAAGAATTATTAGAAAAAAGATACAAAACCACTAAAACAATACTAGAATTACAAAACAAGCTTAGTACATTACTCCAAGGAAAAATGTCAGTCAATTTATTTAAAGACAAAATATTATATATAATAGACAGCCTAAACAAGCTAGGGATAGAAGAACTAGGAAATACTGCGACAGTAGCAGAAAAGAACATAATAAATAAATTAAATAATAAATTAGCCCTAAATTAAATAATAAATTAGCCCTAGATACTTTCAAAAAAAGACTAAATGAAGACTTCAAATCGACCATATACGCGTCTCGACCAACCACATTGCAAGAAGCATCACAACTTGCAAGCGAACTTGAAAATGAAAAGAAGGTAACTGATAATGCCATTCTACATATCAGAAAATAGAAACCACATTATCAATCACAAAATCATAACAGAAATAATAACACAATTACTAACTACAACAATAACAGTTCTTACAACAACCAAAACTTAAACCGAAATAGTTACACAAGAAATAACAATTATGGCAATAGTAACAATAACTCGCCAAGAAACAACAATTTCTTTAGAAACAATAATTTCAACAGTAATAGAAATAATTTCAATAATAGAAATAATTTCAGTAACAATAGGAATAACAACAATTACAGAAGAAACTTTAACAATAACCAAGATTACACCAACAGAAACAACAATAGGTATGTACACACCATACAAAGTTAGGGAAACGAAGTAGGCTCGGAATACATAAGTATTCCGGAGAGCCAGAATTAAGAATACATACGATATGTGCAAACAGAACAAATTTTATAAACACAAAATATAAGAATAGAATATTGACATACCTTATCGACACAGGCGCTGACATATCACTTTGTCGTATGTGTAAAGACTTTGAAGGTGAACAATTTAACCCAGAACAAAAATGTAAGCTGACTGAAATCACAAAAGAAGAAATATACCCTTTAGGCACAATAGAACTTGAACTCTCCTTATCAAATGAAAAATGTTATCATTCCTTCCAACTAGTAAATTCAGATTTCCCTATAGAAACAGATGGCGTAATTGGTAGAGATTTTCTGCAAAAATATCTTTGTAAAATTGATTACGAGACATTTACAATTTCTCTATTTAATTCTACCCATGCAATCAAAACCAATTTCTTCATTACAAATAACAATACCACCCAGAACAGAAATTATTCAAGCTATAAAATTAGAACTAAAAGAAGATTGCGTCATATTTAATAAACGATTACAAGAGGCAATATTTTTAAGTAATTCAATAGCACCCAAAAGCGGCATGACACACATAAAAATTTTAAACACAACAAACGACTTCGTAACAATAAAAGGCACTCAACTCCAGACTGACCCACTTAAAAATTATAAGATATTAAGTTACAATAATATGAACAATACGAACGTTTTGAAAGAATAGTGAATGAACTTAAATTAGACCATAATGACAAATTTGCAAAAGCACAATTAATAGGAATATTTAAACAATATCAAAATGTTTTTCATCTAGAAGACGATAAATTAACCGTCAACAATTTTTACAAACAAACAATCACGACCTCGGACAACACTACAGTTTATATAAAAAACTATAGACTACCACACTCGTATACTGAAGTAATAAATGAACAAGTACAGAAAATGCTTGATGACGAAATAATAGAACCATCAATGAGCCCATATAATGCTCCACTCCTTTTGGTACCAAAGAAAAATATAGAAGATAAAAAGAAATGGAGACTTGTTGTAGATTTTAGAAAACTTAATGATAAAATTGTCAATGACAAATTTCCTTTAACTAGATTAGAAGACATTTTGGACAAATTAGGTAGAGCAAAATGGTTTTCTACACTCGATATGATCAGTTCCTTTCACCAAATTGAATTAAATAAAGAATCCAGACCACTAACTGCTTTTTCTACACTACAAGGCTATTTTCAATTTAAAAGACCATAAAAAAAAAAAAAAAAAAAAATTTCTTCAAATAGTTTTCAAATAATGCTTACAATAGCACTATCTGGATTAGAATCTAAAGCATTTCTTTACGTTGATGACATAATTGTGTACGGATGTAGTTTAAATCATCACAATCAAAATTTAATAAAAGTACTAGACCGATTACAAAAATACAATCTAAAACTAAATCCAAAGAAATGTTGTTTTTTAAGACCAGAAGTAGTTTACTTAGGACATTTAATAACAAAAGACGGTGTAAAAACAGACCCATCCAAATACGAAGTAATAAAAACTATCCAGTACCGAAAAACGCGGACGAAGTAAGACGATTCGTTGCATTCTGCAACTACTACAGAAAATTCATACCAAACTTTGTCGACATTGCAAAACATTTGAAATCACTATTAAAGAAATCAACTAAATTCATTTGGACGGAACAATGCCAACATGCTTTTGAAGAATTAAAAGAAAAATTAATGAACCCACCAGTATTGCAATATCCGGATTTTGATAAACCATTTATTTTAACAACTGACGCATCAAACTATGCGTTAGGAGCAGTATTATCTCAAGGCGAAATAGAGCAAGATTTACCAATCGCATACGCTAGTAAATCATTGCAAAAACATGATATTAACAAAGCAGTAATTGAAAAAGAACTTTTAACAATTCATTGGAGCATAAATTTCTTTAAACCTTGCTTATATGGCAGAAAATTTATTGTAGTTACAGACCACAAACCATTAATTTCACTATTTTCACACAAGAATCCCTCATCAAAAATGATAAGAATAAGACTGGATTTAAGTGACTATGACTTCACAATCGTTTATAAAAAAGGAAAAATGAATACAAATGCTGATGCACTTTCTAGAATAGAACTAGATTCAGACATATTAAAAGAAATGATACCACAAGAAAATGACGAAAAAGAAAAAAAGTATTAATAACGACAAGGGCTATGCAAAATAAGTTAAACAATGCAAATAAAAATAAAATTAATGAGGCAAATAAAATAATAGATAATGAGAAAAATGAAGAGGAAAATGATAAAGATAATAATACACGTGTAGAAGAAAATAATACGGAAAAATGTAATTCTCAGAAGTCTGATCAACTTCAAATATGGGAATGCATATCCATTAATGACGTCAAAAATATAAAAAAATTACAATTTAATAAAATTGAAAATATAGAAGAAAAGGATATAATTATTGAAGATAACATTGTGCACATTGGACATAATGATAATTCATCGAAACCAGTTTCGACCTTGAAGACGTTATGTGCCAAAAATAAGATTAATAATAATAAAGTAAGTAACGATAATTCTCCGAAACTAGATTATGAAGAAGTTACATACAGAAAATATGAATAAAAATAATATGCATGCAAGATTCAGTGATAACTCAGCCAAACTAGATTCGATTCTGAGGAAACTGATATTTAAAATGAATAAAGAAAATATAAAAGAATTAGCGCTTTCAAATGAAGATAAAATATTTAAAATATATACAAAAGAAGAATTAAAAGAAGCATATGCAAAAATAAGAATAAATAACAAAAGTCCTCAACTGAAAATATTAATATATAACGCCCCAAAAAGAATAACAGATGACATTTTAAAATATAAACTAATTGACCAATTCCACAATACCACCTACGCAGGACACTTAGGAATACGAAAAACAATCATTAAATTAAAACAACGATACATCTCGAAGAACTTGAACAAAATGGTAAAACAATTTGTATCTTATTGTGACAAAAATAAACAAACAAAACACATAAAAGAACCACTAACACTAACACTAACAAACACACCAAACAATAGTTTTGAAGTGATTTCAATTGACACCGTTGGTCCTCTTCGTATATCAAATGACTACCGCTACATCTTAACAATGCAATGCAAGCTAACAAAATTTGTCGTTGCACATCCAATGCCGACAAAAGATGCACTTTTCACAGCAAAAACATTAGTTGAACATTTTATTTTAAAATATGGTAAATTTAAAGTACTTAAATCCGACAGAGGAACAGAATTTACAAATGAACTTATGAAAAACATATGCTCATTAATACAAATCAAACAAGTATTTTCAACACCATACCACCATGAAACATTAGGTTCAATAGAAAGAAACCATAGAGTTCTTAATGAATTTTTGTTAACAACCGCAAATGATTATGAATGGGATAAGTGGATTCCATATTTCACTTTCGCCTACAATACGGCACCACATGTACAGATACAGTAGAGCTGCCAATAGTTCTGGTTTTCCAGGATTTGTCCTGGTTTTACACAAATCGTCCTGGTGTCCTGGTCCACTCTTATATTGTCCTGGTTTTTTGATCCAGACCAGTGCACACAAAAAATTTATTTTTGTTATGAACATAATAGGTTAAGCTTTTGTTGTAACCCTGTTTATATGAGATAATTTTATCAGCAACTGTTGCCTGGCGTAAACGTCGTTCAGCGAATATATATTCTCATAAAGTTAATCGAAAGTCAACTCTTATTGAACTAGTTGGTCTAAAAAGTTGTGCCGTGTAAACAGCTTTTATTTGTAATAGAAAACCGATTACAAATTGTTTTCTCTAACATGTTAAACATCTGTTTTCATTTGTTCATTATTAGTTGCGCGTTGAGCTGGAGATTCATTATCAGGTGAGTTTCCATTTTTATTTAATTTTGTTTAAAATATAACTTTTTTGCTTTTCAGGAAATGCCTAAACGAAAGTGCAAGTTTCTGGATAGATACACGACTGAGTGGTCATATATACAAAGAGGAAAAAATGATTATGAAGCGTATTGTACGGTATGTGGAAAATATATTTGCATTGCTAATGGTGGTAAGGCAAGTATTCAGGACCACGTTAAAAGCGCTGTGCATTTATCCAAGTTATCTATTGCATCACAGTCAAAAGAAATTCATTCTTATATGATTAAAAAAATACCAAGCTTGAGCGTTTGATACATATTGCAGAACTAACGAGCGCTTTCAGGATAGTAAATCATCATCAGTCCTTCAACTCTATCGATTGTTCAACAAAACTGGATGCCTTATTATATCCCGATTCAGAAATCGCTTCAAAACAGTCCAACGCCAGAACCAAAGCTACTGCCCTTATAAGGAATGTTTTGGCACCACATTCAGTCGCAGCATTTATCTCTGTGCTTAGACATGTTCCATTCTATGGAATATCTACCGATTCCAGTAACCACAAAGCTGATAAAATCTTTCCTCTTCTTATACATTACTTCAACGAAACAAATGGCTTAAATATTAAATTACTAAAAATCACCACATTGCCCAATGAAACATCAGAAACAATTGTAACATTTTGCATCGATTCTTTAAAAAAAGCTAGCATTCTATTGGAAAACCTTACGGCATTTGGAGCTGACAATACAAATACTAATTTTGGGGGTAGGCAAAGGCATGGCGTAAAGAATATTTTTTGCAAGTTGATGGGCGTATTGGGTCGGTACATAGAGGGTATAGGTTGCTCGGTCCACATTCTTCATAATACGCTTTCCAATGCTGCAGATCTGCTCTCCATTGACATCGAATCAGTTGTGTTGAAGGTAAGAACTCAACGTCTGAAAGGGTTCTGTGAAAATGCGCAAATTACGTTTAATACAATCCTTTCACATACAAGGAGTCGGTGGTTATCATTACTGCCTGCAATAGAGCGTATATTAAAACTTTGGAAACCTCTTAAATAATTTTTTGAATTTGAAAAAGGAGCACCTAAATTAATATCCGATTTGTTTTCAAATCCGTTAGCAGAAATATACTTTATGTTTGTGCACAGCCAAAAATTTGTTATTGAAAAACAAATTAAAAAAGTTGAAAAAAGAAATATTACGGTAATGGAAGTTAATTTAATTCTAAATGGCACTCCATATGATTTAAAAAATTGATTCAAAACCAATTTTATAGGAATTCAAACACAAATAGCTTTGAATTTAAAAAAAAAATGTGGTTTGGATGAAAACCAAATTTCAGTTTTTGAAAAGGATACTAAAAGCTTTTTTAAAACTGCAATTACTTACATAGAGGACTGGCTACCCCCATTAACAAGATATGAAATTTTTAATTGGATGACGCTGCATAATATTCCTGAATGGATGGACATTCAAAAAACAATTGGAATGTATGTACACGTGTCTGATGAATGCTTCGAAGAAGTTTTGTATCTCAAGTCATTTTTAAATAAAAATCTAGAAGCATTAAAAGAGAAAGACACACTAGAAATGTGGTTATATTTTTTCAAAAATACTTCTGAAAAGGAAAGAAAGAAAAACTTACTAATGATGGTACAATATTTATATGCAATGCCGAGTCATAACGCTAACGTGGAGCGTGTATTTTCTTTGATATCTGCACAATGGACTAAAGAAAGAAACTCTCTAAAGACTGAAACACTGGAAAGCATTATTCAATGTAAATTTAATTTGAACATGACGTGCTGTGAGTTTTATAATTATATAAAAGATGAAAATGAAGTTTTACAGAAAGTGGAATCTTCTGAAAAGTATTGAGATATACACATATTTATAGTATTTAAGGACGCTTTTAAATGATTTTTTTGTTTTCGTTTATTGTTTTTTTATGTATGAATTAAACGTTAAGTTTTATATCTCGACGGCTTATATTCAATACCCGCCATACGCCAAAACACAATTTTTCAGGAGAGAGAGATTCTATTGTTTGTTTTTTTTACTTAAATCTGAAATACATGATACGTGTATCAAAATAAAAATTTGTTGCGGTTTGCTTCAATATGATTAGTTCTTGGATGCATAAGGGTTTGTTGTATGTTAATTTGTGATTGGTGTTGTAAGTGTCCTGGTTGAAGTGTTCAGACTTCTGGCAGCCCTAAGATACAGGCTACTCGCCTTTTGAAATGGTTTCTGGGAAATTACCAAGCCTACCATCGGACACCATAAATAATAAAATAAAAATGTATAATTATGACGACTACGTACAAGAGTTACGAGTCACATTACAATTTGCATTAAATAAGTCAAAAATAAAAAAGAATAAGTAATGATAAAAGTAAAAACAGACTAAACCTTAATGTAGGAGATTTAGTATAAGTTAAAATAGAAGATATAAAAAAGCATCAAAGTCCATACAAAGGACCATTCAAAATAATAAGTAGGGATGGTGTAAACAGCACAATAGATTACAAGGGAACAAATAAAACATACCATAATAATAATTTAACACCATTTAAATCATTATAGAATACAAATCCTAATCGCTAATATATACGTAAAAATAAGATACCTATACCTATATAAAAATTCAAATTAATTATATGTATAAGTAAATTATAAGAAAATATTGTAACAATACTATGAAGTTGATTAGAAAAATTCCTCCCTAATTTTTCTCTTAAGAGTGAGGGTGTAGTGCATCATACTAGTTGATAATGCTTGCACATTGAATGCAAAAAAGAACTAATAAAGTATCAATAACATTACTTTCTTTGTATGCATGCTTACGAATTATTGTTTGAGTGACACATTTCTGTTTGAGTGCAATTATAAATATAAAACACGATGATTGGTCAAACGGAGGTGTGAATACAAACCTTCATAGTATTGAAAGAGAAAACAATAATATTTATATTTTTAGAATAAGTTAGATAGGTTAAGATTTATTTTCAAAATTAGTATATAAGCCAAAGAAAAACTAAAATAAAATCAGACTTTAATTTGATTAACATAAATCGGCTCCTTAGCCTTGTTTCTTTTTAAAGTTTCAAAACTTCTTTTGGCAGTTCTTTTGAACGCCTAAGTTTTAGCTGGGACCCCCCCAGCTGTTTTAAAATAAAAAGGGGTTATAGGGACTTCCTTTTAAAACTATACTTTTATACAATTTGTATGCCGATCCTGGCTTATTACAAAGTGACCCATTAGGTCTTTCTTTGATTACAATATATTTTAAACTATAAGATATAAATCTGCCACCTTTGCATGTAAATCTAATATGGCTTTGTGTGGCCAAAATTATGTACATACGTTTTGGATCCTCACAATATTTAATTTCCACTTGTGTAAAGTTGATATAGCCTATATAGTCTGTAACGTGGTTTTTCTTTCCAGCTGGGGTATGACTCAGTCTGACCAGGTTCGATCCCAAAGGTCCACTAACTTTGAAATAAAAGATTTATTTTCTTCGGTGTTAAGAAAATACACAAAGCTTTATTTAACGAAACTTATGCTACTAGGATCAGCGATGCCAACTATTTATTACCCAAACGCGCTATTCCCCTTCGCAAAACGCGCTAGAACGCGCTAAATTACAACATTGTCAACTATTTATAGCCAAAACGCGCTATTTTTCTACGCGCTAAATTAAATTTTAATAAAAGTCGATGTACATACATATGTACGAGTATATACATGTGTATTAGTAAATTCAATTGATTTTTTTAGTAGCTCTTTTCAGATTTTAGAATACTGTTTCTTCAAAATTATATCCTAAATAACTAAAATCATTTAATACAGAATCAGAATTGCCTTCCAAATAATCCAAATCATTAGTTTTTATTTTTAACCAACGACAAAAAAGAGGGGTGTTGTAAGTTTGTAGTGTGTGTCTGTGTATTGTGCATATATGTGTCTGGCCGTGTCCACGCACAGACCAATCGGCTGGACGTATTTTGATTTAGTTTTTGTTATGTTTGAAAGGTGACTTGATCGAGAGGGTTCTTAGCTATGCTTTTTGTACTTCAGCTAGAATAGATGTTTAATAAGTTATAGAATTTTTTTTTGGTCACGAGTACATATTTTTAGTTGTGAATTTCAAAATATTTGCCACTTACAGTCAGCGATGCCAATTTAGCGCGTTTCGCGCTAGATTTAGCGCGTTTTAACTATGCCAAACGCGCTTTTTTCGTCTTAGCGCGTTTAGTAAAAAAAGCGCTAAATTAGCGCGTTTTTCATAAAGTCATCATCATTTCAGTTCAATATTTTTTTAAACTTTTTTTTGTCGCAAATAAAATTCCCTTGACTGTGGTAAGACTTAAAAACGCATTTCAATACTATAAATGGCAAATATTTTGAAATTTCACAACTAAAAATATGTACTCGTACTCGTGACCAAAAAATTAATACAATTTATTAAACATCTATTCTAACTGAAGTACAAAAAGCATTTGAATCTCAAAACTATTCGACAATTTATATAAGTTGTCAAAAAGTCTGACAAATAAAATAAAAATAAAAATTAAGGATTTCGACTATTTGGAAGGCAATTCTGATTCTGTATTAAATGATTTTAGTTATTTAGGATATAATTTCGAAAAAAACAATATTATAAAATCTGAAAAGAGCTACTAAAAAAATCAATTGTATTTACTAATATAATATAATAATAATAATGTACATACAACGATTTTTATTAAAATTTAATTTAGCGCGTAGGAAAGTAGCGCGTTTTGGCTATAAACAGTTGACAGTGCTGTAACTTAGCGCGTTCTAGCGCGTTTTGCGAAGGGGAACAGCGCGTTTGGGTTATAAATAGTTGACATCACTGTTTACAGTATTAAAATGCGTTTTTAATTCTAACCACAGTCAAGGGAATTTTATTTGCAACAGCTGAATCATTAACCAATTTAAAAAACTTTATGACTTTTGAATACTAGAAATTATGCAAAAAAAAAAGTTAAAAAAAAAATATTGAACTGAAATGACTTTATTCAAAACGCGCTAATTTAGCGTCTTTTTTAGTAAACGCGCTAAGACCAAAAAAAGCGCGTTTGCCATAGTTAAAACGCGTTAAATCTAGCGCGGAACGCGCTAAATTGGCATCGCTGACTAGGATATCTTAAAACTAAACGGGATATTATCAGTGAATTTCAGGCGGTGTCAGCTATAATCAATACCAACTAGTTACGGGAGTATTCGGTGGGCCTTGTGAGGTAGTTTAGTAAATGCGGGCGAGAGGAATTCGGTGGCTCTCGTAATTCAAAAAAACGAGTTTCAAGATGAATTCGATGGATCTTGAAACCAGTATAAAATAAACTATAATTAAATTCAAGATGTATTCGGGGGATCTTGAATATAAAACGAGTTTTCAAGATGAATTCGGTAGATCTTGAAAACACTGCAAAGCAAAAGAAATAAATTCAAGATGAATTCGGAGAATTTTGAATATATATAAAAAATAAATTATTTCAAGATGAATTCGGTAGGTCTTGAAGTAAAATAAACTAAAAATAAATTCAAGATGTATTCGGGGGATCTTGAATATAAAACGAGTTTTCAAGATAAATTCGGTAGATCTTGAAAACACGGCAAAGCAAAAGAAATAAAATCAAGATGAATTCGAGGGATCTTGAATAAATTATTTCAAGATGAATTCGGTAGATCTTGAAATAAAAAAAATTAACTAAAATTAAATTCAAGATGTATGCGGCAGATCTTTAATACTAACTACTATTTATTATAGAAAGCCCAAGATGAATTCGGTAGATCTTGTATGCTTCCTTTCAAAAACTAGAACAAGCCTTTACGTTGATGTCCGTTCTGCGTAATATACAGGTAGTGCCCCTGCTTACCGTACTAAGACGTCCAGCTCGTCCTGATTGCTTGTTGCCTAAACTTATCGTCTTATAATAATTATTATTTTAAGCTTTAGAGAAGTATTTTCCCATTTGCATAGTTTGTTCGTTTTAAGTTACAATCTGTACAAAGCCTGCATGTGTTTTATAGCATGCATGCTTACAAAAGCATGTACGTGGTTGTTGTTATTTTACTTCTGTTAGTACGATGTTATTTAGTCTGCATGAGCGTGGTTGTTGTTTCTTTTGTTTCTCTTGTTATAGCGTACGTATGTTTATGAATGTATGTGTGTAGTACTTTGTACGATCGCAACTTGACTGCATGAGCGTGGTTGTTGTATTTGTTGTGTACTTATAAAAACAGTTGTGTATTTGTTGGTATTATTTCTGTTGGTAAGCTTTCAATAACAAACAAACAAAAAAAAAATGTAAATTAAATAAAACAAATATACAGTGTTGGAAGAAAATATAGAGTGATTTGTGACTAAATATTTGTAAACTAAAATAGACAAATATACAGTATCGGGAAAAAGTATAGAGTCATTTGTGACGGAACGTTACAAGTCAACGTTAGAAATATTTTGATATAACATTTTTTCTAACCATCTGTTTTTTTTACCTTTTGCATTTATTTTAAAACATCTTGCATTGACTTTTAAAAGTTGCAAAACATTTTGAAATGGAACTGATCTAGCAGTCTAGCTTAGGTGATGATAGTTTTTTTTAGCTTCTTTTTACTTTTTTTATTTTTTTATTGATAAACATATATGGTCAAAAATTAGTTTTATGATGAAATTGTTATAGTCATTATTGTTGAAAACATCGGAAATGAAATCATTCGAATTAGCTTTGAAACCTTGCACGTCTATTAAAAACATTTCTTCATCCATATTACTTAATTTATAAAACTGAGGATTTCCTTGCTGTTTCAAATTAAATTTCTATATCAATTGGCCCACTACTGAATAACAGTAGATTTTATCTTAAACTCTGATGCAGTTAGAAGCGGTTGATATTCTTTCATATAATAGCTTTGTTGGAATCTTAGATAAATATCATATAGAATTGCATAACGTTCATTTTTATGTTAAGATCTTCATATGGATATGAGCCTGAATTTAAATGTACTTTTAAACTAGTCAAATCACAATGAAAAAACTTATTTTCTTCTTGAAAAGCGATCAACAGAAAACAAAATCGTTTTCTGAGAATTTAGGTCTACCCTCTCCACGGTTCCTGCAGTATACAAGATGACTTTGCATGTCGAAATTTCTGTCTGTCCTTTCTCGGCGTTATGGGTAGTTAAATTTTAAAATTTTAATTGCCCAAATTGTATTATTTGATACTGATACTATATTTACATTAATAGGCTATATGTTCATTTTATGAAGGGTGATCGCTTTTATTTGATGTTCTAGATAATGTGTTTTTTTCTCATTTTATTAAAGTTCACCGTATTGTATACATATTTCTGCTATGATTATGTGTGCTTTATGTGATGTCAGACAGGGTGTATGTATCACTTGGTCAGTCAGTCTCTTGTTTTATCTATTTTTTCTTCTGATGTGTCACTACTTTTTTGATTTTACTTCAAGTAGTAAAATTTATTATACATTTATTTAATTTTTAACTGAATTATTTTTATTGAAAATATGTACATATGTGAGTGTGTACATATGTAAAATGTATTCATATACATATATGCGAATATATGTATGTATGTAGAAATTAGTTTACATACAAAGAAATAAATGTTTAATAAACAACTATTGCACCAAACCGATCTCAAATGACATAAAGTGTCAGAACATTGGGGAACTATTCTACAGAAAATAGAAATGATTGATTTTTGTAGACTGTAATTTTCGCACTCGAAAAAAAACAAAGGCAATGAAAAATATTTTTGAAATTGGATGAGTACCAAAAAACTTACAAACAGATGATGGTAGAGAATTTTTTAATAAAGACTTAGGAAAATTCATGTATAAATAGAAGAATAAATATTACTCAATATGGAAGCACTAATAGTAGAACGATTTAATAGATTATTAAAAGGAATGATGTGGAAAGAATTTTGCATTGATGGTTCATATAAGTGTATTGAAATATACAAAGATATGCTTAATATACAAGTTAATCTCACAATTAAAATGTTTCCGATTAAAGTTAACTCAACAAATGAGAAAAATCTGCTAAATATAGTGTACAGTAATTTTAAGATTTACAAAATGTTGAAATTTAATGAAAGTAAAAATAAAACTAAAAAGGAAAGTCTAGTTTGCCTGGCTTTTTAAAGGATTGATTAGGAAAGTTAGGCATTAGGAAAGATAATTATTTTAATATAATTCTCTCAACTTGTTGGTCTGTATGAAATATTGTGAAAACTAAAGCATTCAAAATAGTAATAGGGGCCCCAATAAAAATTATGCAATTTAGATGAAATTTCTAAGAATTCTTTAAAATTTTGCTGAAATTTTTCTGAAATTATTTAAAATTTGTGTGAAATTTGAGAACTTTGCTTGTTTTTGTTTGCATTAGGAGTTTTTTTGTTTAAATTAAGTGTTTTTTGTTTACCTTGACTGTTTTTTGTTTATTTTAAGTGTATGTATGTATGTATGTATGTATGACCGTGGGAATTTGTGGGAATACATTAAAGGGTTTTATAGGTTTGAGGCTTTTATGTGTGTATAATTTGCTAATGCCGACTCGAAATTTGTGGGTGCGTCTAGCTGTAGGAATTGAAGTCTGGCTGTGTTTGGTGGAGGGCGGAGTGTGTCTAGATTGTGGGACCTTAAGGCTGACCGTGATTTGTGTAGGTGAGGGTGTTGTTGTAATATGTTACAGTGGGAATTCGGTGGCGTTTATGCCTGTTGGAATTTAAGCCAAGCTGTGCTTGGTGGAGGACGGGATGTATTTGAGGTAGATCGACTTTGTGCGTGTATGTCTGTGGGAATTTAAGGCTGATCGTGATTGGTGGAGGGCGGGGCGTTGTTATAATATGTATCCGTTTGAATCTATGTGCATGTATGTATGTATGGCTGTAGGACTTTAAGGCTGCCCGTGATTTATGAAAGGCGAGGTGAGAGTGTTCATGTAATATGAATCCGTGGGAATCTGTGTCTATGTATGTTGGTAGGAGCTTAAGGCTGATTTTGATTTGAGGCGGGTGAGGATGTTGTTGTGATAGATGGAATGTGTGTATGTATGTATATGTAGGAGTTTAAGGCTGTCCTTGAACTGAGGTAGGTGAGGGTGTTGTTGTAATACGTATCTGAAGGAATTTGTGTGTTTGTATGTCTGTAGGAGTTTACGACTGATCGTGATTAGGGTTATGAAGATTGATCGATTGTATGTGACCTTGGCAATTTGTGTATGTACATATATCTGTAGGAATTTAAGGCTGATAGTGATTTGTGAGGAGAAGGGTGTTGTTGAAATAGTTTGAATTTTTCGTAGATGAATTCTAGTATGTGTGTATGTGATTTACGCACGCTAGTATTTATATGTACCTTAAAATAAATTGTTTCTCATATGATAATTTTTTGCTATAAAATATTATCATATATCTGAACTTCCTTAATCCTAGTATATTTTTCATAATGGTTATCATCCATTGCTTTATATTTTGTCAAGCTTAAATTTGTCCAGTGTTAAAGCCTGTCGGTCAGAAATTTGTTTATATTTGGATAAATATTAATTAATATTTTTGTAAAATTCTTGTGTACGATCGTGGCGATTTTGTGTGTGTGCGGGATAGAGCTTGGCTGTCTGTGATACGTTTGTTTATTTAAGTATATTTGTCTTCTTCGACTTCCATAGCTTTGTGGTCGGTTTGTATGTTTTCATGCTGTAGATATGTAAGTGTGATTGTTAAAATCCAATAAATACTTGAGCATGGGTAAGAAATTTGATTACATATGTACATATGTATCTACAAATTGATTTTATGCATGTATGTCATGTCATGTCATGTGCGGTCTTTTGCTGTTGTTGTAAATATTCGCCTTGTGTATAAATGTGAAATATCTTCATAGTTTTTATTATATTTTTTTATTTTATTTTTTTTTATTCGAAAGTAAAAAATGTTGTATTAATTTTTAGATGTATTTACTTAAAAGTTTGTGAGGAGTTTCTGTTTTAAGTAAAATTGAATTCCTCTCTAGTTATAGTCGCTATACTAGAAATATTTAATATATTTAATTTCCATTTGTTTAAAGTTGATGTGGCCTATATAGTCAACGTTAGAAATATTTCGATATAAAATTTTTTCCAACCATCGGCTTTTTTCTTTACCTTTTATATTTATTTTAGAACATCTTGCATTGACTTTTAAAAGTTGCCACACAGTTTGAAATGAAACTAATCTTGCAGTCTAGCTTAGGTGATGATACCTTTTTTGTTAGCCAGTTTGCTTCTTTTTACTTTTTATTTTTTATTGATAAACATTTAAAATCAAAAGAGAGTTTATAATGAAATTGTTAAAGTCATTATTGTTGAAAACATCCGCTACTTCCTTTGCGATGAAATCATTCGAATTAGCTTTGAAACCTTGCGCGTCTATTAAACCATTTTTTTAATCCATATTACTTAATTTATAAGACTTTCCATTATTCGATCAACAGTAAAAATGCAGTAGCTGAGTTCCTTGCTTGCTGTTTCAAATTAAATTTCTATATCAATTGGTCCGCTATTGAATAAAAGGAGCTTTTATCTTAAACTCTGATGCAGTTACGAGCGCTTGAAATTCTTTCATATAATTGATAATGCCACTATGTTAATATTAATAGGGTATATTATGAAGGGTGATCGCCCATGCCTTTTATTTGATGCTCTAGATGATATGTTTTTTTTTCTCATTATAATAAAGTTTAGCGTATTGTATGAATATTTCTGCTATGTTTAAGTATGCTATGTGTTCATGTCAGACAGGCTGTACATATCCGTTGGTCAGTCAGTCTCTTGTTTTATTTATTTTTTCTTCTGATGTATCACTACTATTTTTTTGATTTTACTACTTGAAATAGAGAACATTAATATAATTTTTAAATCCATTATTTTTAATGAAAATATATACATATGTATGTGAGTGTGTACATATGCATATGAATTCATATCTGCATATGTAGAAATTAGTTTACATACAAAGAAATACATGTTTAATAAACAACTATTGTACCAAGTCGATCTCAAAAAAAATCAATTACTGAATTCAGTGTAGGTGTTTCCATATATTGTCAGAAACATTGGAATATCTACGTTTGAAAGAATTTTTTCCTCAAATATTTCTACATCAGGTTTGCTGGTTGACCCCTTGAAGTTATTGTTGGTGATGTAGCCTGAGTTGTAGCGGATACAGATATTATGGTTTCTCACTTAAAAAAGGTTCTCATCACCTTCTATCAGGTTTTTTTATTTTTCTAGCATGAAGGTCTTGCTTTTAATGATAGTGACGCGAGAGTCCGAGATGTAGTGGTGTTTCAGTTAAAAACCTATACTATATATTATAATTTACGATTTCGCTCTTTTTATTCTTTTACAAAGTAGATACATATTTATGTATTTCATTTAGCATAGAGTCATAAAATGTCAGTAGTAGGGAACTAGCGGTTCTAGATCAATTAAAATTGTTAAATTGTGGGCTGAAATTGTTAAATTGTGGCTGAAATTGTGAAATTGTGGGGTGAAATTGTTAAATTGTGGCTGAAATTGTTAAATTTTGGCTGAAATTTTAAAATTCTTGGAAATTTGTGAAATTTGATACCTACGTGTGTGTGTCCGTCCGTCCGTCTGTGTTTTTTGTTTACATTAGGAGTTTTTTGTTTATATTAACTTTTTTTATTTATATTAAGTATATGTATGTATGTATGTATGTATGTATGTATGACCGTGGGAACTTGTGCGTGGAATATTTTGTGGGAATACATTAAGGGGGTTTATAGCTTTAAGATTTTTATATTTGTATGATTTTTCCTAATGCCGACGGGAAAACATCTTTATTTTTTCTAATGCCGACGGGAAAGTTATGATTGTTGTTAGACTGTGGAAATTTGTTGATGTCCGTGATTTGGGCAGGTGAGGTTTTTGTAACATGTAACCGTGGGAATTTGCGGGTGTATCTTTAAGGCAGCTTGTGTTTGGTGGGGGCGGGTGTTGTTGTAATATGTATCCGTGGGAATTTGTGTGCGTAATATTTTGTAGGAATACATTAAGGGGTTTATAGGTTTGAGGCTTTTATATGTGTATGATTTCCTGATGCCAACGGGAAAACATGTTTATTTTTTTCAAATGCCGACGGGAAAACATGTTTAGTTTTTTCAAATGCCGACGGGAAAATCATGGAAATGATTTTTCCTAATGCCGACGGAAAATTTGAGGGTATGTCTAGCTGTAGGAATTGAAGTCTGGCTGTGATTGGTGGAGGGTGGGGTGTATCTAGATTGTGAGACCTTAAGGCTGACCGTGATTTGGGTAGGTGAGGGTGTTTTGTAATATGTAACCATGAGAATTCGGTGACGTATATGCTTGTTGGAATTTAAATCAAGCTGGGCTTCGTGGGGGGCGGGATGTATTTGAGGTAGATCGACTGGTGGAGGGTGGGGAGTTGTTGTAATATGTATCCGTGGGAATCTGTGTACATGTATGTATGTATATATGTTTGTCTGTAAGAGTTTAAGGCTGTCTGTGATTTATCAAAGGTGAGGTGAGAGTGTTCATGTAATACGTATCCGTGGGAATCTGTGTATATGTATGTTCGTAGGAGTTTAAGACTGATTGTGATTTGAGGTGGGGGAGGGTCTTGTTGTGATAGATAGATAGAATGTGCCTATGTGTGTATGTGTATGTATGTATTTATATATAGCAGTTTAAGTCTGTCCTCGATTTGAGGTAGTCGGGGGTGTTATTGTAATATGTATCTATAGGAATTTGGGAGTTTATATGTTTGTAGAAATTTTTGTGTATGTATGTCTGTAGGAAATTTAAGGCTTATCGTGATTTATGAGGGGCGAAGTGTTCATGAAATATATAACAGCGCAATTTGTGTGTATATCTGTAGGAGTTTAAGGCTGATCATGATTAATGAGAGGTGAGGTGAAGGTGTTCATGTATATGTATACGTATCTGTGTGTATGTATGTCTATATGAGTTTAAGGCTGATCGTGATTTAGGTTGTGAGATTGATAGATTGTATGTTACCTTGAGATTTTGTGTATGTATATCTGTAAGAACTTTAGGCTGACTATGATTTGTGAGGGGGGGGCGTTGTTGAAATAGGTTTAATTTTTCGTAGATGAATTTTAGTATGTGTGTGTATGTGATTTTCTCACCATAGTATTTATATGTACGTAGAAATAAATTGTTTCTCATATGAACATTTTTTGCTAGAAAATATTATCATATATCTGAACTTCCCTAATCCTAGTATGTTTTTCATATTGGAGGATGAGATTCCTTTATATTTTATCAAGCTTAAATTTGTCCAGTGTTAAAGTCTGTCGGTCAGAAATTTGTTTATATTTGTATAAATATTAATTTCAGATTTTGCAAAATTCTTGCGTGCGATCGTGATGATTTTGTGTGTGTGTATGTGTGTATGCGCGATAGAGTTTGACTGGGTTGTGATAAGTTTGTTTATTTAAGTACATTTGTCTTCTTCGACTTTCGTCTTCAAGCGTCAATAGCTTGGAGAACGGTTTGTATGTTTTCATGATGTAGATATGTAAGTGTGATTGTTAAAATCCAATAAATACTTGAGCATGGGTAAGAAATTTGATAATATGTGTACATATGTACATATGGATCTACAAATTGATTTTATGTATGTATGTATGTACATACAAATAAGTCTGGGGCTCCCTGTTTAAATACATTTTTTTGTCATGTGCTGTTGTTGCTGTTGTAAATATTCGCCTGGTCTTTTGTGTATAGATGTGAAATATCTAGATAGTTTTTTTATTTGAAATTAAAAAAACGTTCTTTTAATTTTTAGATGTATTTACTTAAAAGTTTGTGAGGAGTTTCTGTTTTAAGTAAAATTTAATCTCTAGTTGTAGTAAATGTAGTATAAATATTTAATATATTTTATTTCCATTTGTTTAAAGTTGATGTAGCCTATATAGTCAACGTTAGAAATTTTTCGGTGTAAAATTTTTTCCAACTATCATATTTTTTCTTCACCTTTTTCATATATTTTAGAACATCTTGCATTGGCCTTAAAAAATGATAAACGCTTTGAAATGAAACTGATCCAGCAGTCCAGCTTTTTTTAACCACATTGCTTCTCTTTCCTTTTTTATTGATAAACATTTAAAATCAAATGGTGGTTTTATAATGAAATTGTTATACTCATTATTGCTAAAAACATCCGCTACTTTTTTTTTTGTAATGAAAATCATTCGAAACCTTACTTAATTTATAAGACTTTCAGGACTTTCTATTATTCGATCATTAGTAAAAATGCAGTAGCTGAGGTCATTGCTTACTGTTTCATATTAAATTTCTATATCAATTGAGCCGCTATTGAATAAAAGGAACTTTTATCTTAAACTTTAGTGCGTTTGGAAGTGTTTGAGATTCTTTCATATAATAGCTTTGTTGGAATCTTAGATACGAGTACATATAATATAGAATTGTATAACGTTTATTTTTAATTTTTATGTTAAGATCATCATCATTTAGATATGAGACTAAATTTAAATGTACTTTTAAATTAGTTAAATCATAATGAGGAAACTTGTTTTCTTCTTGAATAGCGATCAACAGAAAACGAAATCGTTTTCTTACAATTTAGGTCTGGCCTCTCAACGGTTCCTCTAGTATACAAGATGACTTTCTATGTCAACATATCTGTCTACTCTTTGTCAGCGTTAAGGGACAATTAAATGTTAAAATTTTAATTCCTCAAATTGTGTTACTTCATACTGATAATATATTTTCATTAATAAGGTATATGTTTATCTTATGAAGGTTACTCGCCTATGGCTTTTATTTGATGTTCTAGATGATTTTTTTTCTCATACTTAAATTTCAGCGTATTGTGTATATATTTCTGATATTTTTAAGCGCGCTTTATTTACCTGTCAGACAAAGTGTACGTATCAGTTGATCACTCAGTCTCTCTTTTTAATAATTTTTTCTTTTAATATGCCACTACTATTTTTTCAGATTTTACTACTTGAAAAAGAGAATATTTATGTAATTTTTAAATGTATTCATATATACATATAGGTAAATATATGTATATATGTATAGAGAAATTACTTTATCTACAAAGAAATTAATGTTTAATAATCAACTATTCTAGAAAATCGATCTCAAATAACGCAGTTACCTCCACCATCAATTCACCGTCGGTGTTTTTATAGTGTCAGAAACACTAGAATATCTATGTTTGAGAGAATTTTTACATCGAGTTTTTCTACATGAGGTTTGCTGGTTGACATCCTTGAAGTTATTGTTGACGTAGGCTGGGTTGTATCACATTCAGATGTAATCATTTCCTACTTAAAAAAGGTCCTCATTACTATCAACTATATCTGTATACATTTCGTTCATGAGTTGGGTTGATCCAGATACAATTGCTGTCTACAGATTAATGATTAGAAACAAGTTTCTCATCACCTTCTAACAGATTTATATATTTTGCTAGCATGCATGCCTTAGCATGCTTCTATCGATAGTGACGCGAGAGTCCGACATGTAGTGGTGTTTCAATTAAAAATCTATACTATTAGATTTTACGATTTCCCTCTTTTTATTCTTTTACAAAGTAGATACATATTTATGTATTTCATTTAGCACAGAGTCATAAAATTTCTTTGCTTACAAAATTGTGTGACATTCTTTTAAATTTGTATGCTTAGGCATGCTTTCAATATTTTTTATGTAAATTTATTTGATACTCATACAGATACAGATATAAAGTAAGATCTGCTTACATTGCATTTTACAATTTATGTATGCTTCAGCATGATTCCAGTTGAAGTCCATATTTATTCAGTAAGTTTGTTTGATACTAATTCATACACATATACATTCTTAAAGATTGGAAATCTAAGTCCAATTTATGTAGTTTATCTATATTTTCTAAAGATTTGATAGCTATAGAAATTAATAGAGTAAAGATCTATTATAATAGCCCATGGGCATATTTTAAAATTTCGCTTGCTAGAGCTTTCGAAATGGAAAATGTACAATTTTCACTATAAAAAGTGATAATATTATGTGTTACTGAATATTACACTGTGTTGTAATTTATTTTGAACGCTTAAGTTTTCACAATATTTCATACAGGCCAACAAGTTTAGAGAATTTGCAGTATATTAAGTTAATTATCTTTCTTAAGACCTATCATTCCCAATCATTCCTTCAAAAATACAAAAAAACTAGATTTTTCCTGATTAATTTTATTTTTTACTTTCATTAAATTTCAACATTTTGTTCATCTTCAAATTATTATATTTAGCAGCTTTTTCTCATGTGTTGAGTTAACTTTAATCGGAAACATTTAAATAGTGACATGAACTTTTATATTGTATACGAGTACATTAAGTAATTCTTTGTATATTTCATTTATATGAACCATCATCACATAATTCCTTTGAATGATCTATTAAATCATTCTACTATTGATGCTTTCATATTAAGTAACGTTTAATATTCTACTTATGCATGAATTTTCCAGTGTTTATTAAAAAATTCTTTACAATCATCCATTTGTAAGTTTTTTGGTACTCATAACATTTCAAAAACATTTTCCACAGCGTAGGTTTTTTCGAGTGCAACTTTTATTTTCAACGGTATTGACCATAGAAACTTTGTGAATGAATCATTTGCAGTCTACAATAATCAATAATTTCTATTTTCTGTAGAATAGTTTCCCATTTCACCTAAATCAGCTCCATAAAAGATCAACTATTCCTTTCATTACATATCTGCAATCCACAAGCAATTTTCGAGATTTATTGTAGAGTTCGTTTACTAAATTTCTTTTTGAAGACATTAAGTTGTTTTACAGATTTTTTGGAGAGTGTTGTGATTTACTTGATGCACTTTCAGCTATTTATACTATCATGTAGTTCATTTTCCAATCTATAAATTTTATCGTTCAGCTGTTCAATTTGTTTTTTTAAAAGATGATTTGATTTTTAGTATGTATTTTATCAATTTTATAACTATCTTCTATCTCTAATTGTATTTCACGTTGTACTCTATCAATTTGCATTTTAATATATTCTTGAATTATATTAATTCCTTAAGCTATATTATTAATTTGTCCTATAGTTTATCGTTTGGAGTTTCCAAAAACAATTTACTGATAACATCATTCTCTGTCAGTGAATGATGATGATGATTAGTAGAAATTATATATTTTATATAGTTTTCAACATCAAATTTTTCATAGTATTTCCATGTTTTATTATCAATCATTAAAGAAAATAAAGCTACTATTAGGGCCTATATTTGACCATCAACTTGTATTTTATCTTCATTTAGTTTTAGGTTACTATCACCAAACTTTCATTCATTATTCAAATCTTGATGTGGGCCATAGTTTGTATCTAATTCAATTCTTCCTTCCAAGACTGATAAATGAGTATAAGTGTCTTCAGAATTGGAAGTCTATGAGTAAAAATCATCTTCATCATCCTTATCATCATTCTCAGTATTAGCATCATTAAATAAGATGATATCATCAAATATTGTTCCTTCTGAAAGTTTCTTTGGTGTACTTGTATCTATATTGACTGATGGCTTTAAACTTGTATTATTTTCAGCTTCTATCTTGATTTTACTTTCTTCTTTCTTGCGAATTCTTTCAATATTTCTAGAACTATTTATGAATTCTTTGAGAGGTTCTGTTATAGGTTTAAATGTATCTTTTATTGCTCACATGTATCTATTTCACCAGTTTTTATACTACGAAGCTTTTTCTTCAAGACATTTCTTGTCAACACCAACTGTTTTAAAATTTTCTCATCCATGTTTAATAATAGTAAATAACAGGTATCAGCTATTAGATCAGGTATCAGCTATCGGATCAGGTTATCAGGTAACTGGTCTGGTTTTCAGATCAGCTTATCAGGACCTGGTCTGTTTTTCAGATCAGCTTATCATGACCTGGTCTGGTTTTCAGATCAGCTTATCAGGACCTGTTCTGGTTTTCAGATCAGCTTAATAGGACCTGGTCTGGTTTTCAGATCAGCTTATCAGGACCTGGTCTGGTTTTCAGATCAGCTTAATAGGACCTGGTCTGGTTTTCAGATCAGCTTATCAGGACCTGGTCTGGTTTTCAGATCAGCTTTTCAGGACCTGGTCTGGTTTTCAGATCAGCTTATCAGGACCTGGTATGGTTTTCAGATCAGCTTATCTGATTCAGATTGGGTTATCAGTTTACAAGTAGCTGCCTATTTATAACATTTAGATGAATGCAGTTTAAGGTCAGATGAAAAACGAAAAAGTAAACTTTTATGTAGTCAAATTCTCTTTTTTTCTATAACGATCATCGTTCAATTCAATAGCGTTGCTTATAATCAAAATCCATATTTATCCTTCCAACATGCTTTATATTTGTCTCATCTTACTTAAAAATTATAATTACATTATGATTATCTAGTATCAAATGTTTGGTAATTCTGGTATAAGTTTGAGATCAGCAGAATGCATCAACATTCTTATCTCACTCCATACAAAAATATGTTTCTCACATCTAACATCGTTAAATATCATATCGGAATTACTTTTAGCTTTGTTAGGAGAAATAACAGATTCAGTATCTGTAAATGTGTAATATACCATTCCTTTAAATAATGAAATTATGTAATTACTTTAAGTATCCATATTTAGGTTGATAGAGATATTTTGAGTATTAATATGTAGATGTTTTAAAATTTTAGTTCATTAAGACTTTTTAGCAAGCCAATCATAACATATTTTTTATTTTATTTTTTTACAATTTGACAGACCAACTATTTTTGCGCAAATAAAATTTGGTAGAAGGGAACTATGACTTGTTTTTGAACTAACGTTTGATGAATCATCAAAAATTTCGTACCATCCTATTTTTAGGTTGTTTTGACTATGAGTATGCACCAATATTTATGAAATGTGTTTCATAAATATTGTCTCTTATTTAGAAAAAATAAAATACTACAGCTATACGATACCAGAAAATATTTTCTTATTATTTTATTTTTTCTATATAAGAGATAATGGTCCCTACTCATAGTCAAAACAAAGTATATTTTAAGATTTTAAAACCAGTATTATCATAAAAATACTGATTTTAAACTCTTACAGTCTTATTTATAAAAATTATTAAGAGTTTATAAAGGTTTTTTAGACAAATTTTCATAAAAAAATTTTCTAAAAAAGCCTTTATAAAGTCTTAATAATTTTTATAAATAAGGCTGTTAAAATATACTTTGTTCCACTAACCACATTTGTGTAACTAATTGCATTTCATAAATATTGACGTATACTCATAATCAAAACAAAAGATAGTTTTATGTTGTTTTGAATGTGAGTATACATCATTATCTCTTATTAAAAAAATAAAATAATACATCTACACGATTTCAGAAAATATTTTCTGATATCGTATAGCTGTATTATTTTATTTTTTTAATAAGAGATAATATTTATAAAATGCATTTAGTTACACAAATGTGGTTAGTGAAACAACCTAAAAATAGGATGGTACGAAATTTTTGATGATTCATCAAACTTTAGTTCAAAAACAAGTTATAGTTCCCTTCTACCAAATTTTATTTGCGCAAAAATAGTTGGTCTGTCAAATTGTAAAAAAAATAAAATAAAAAATATGTTATGATTGGCTTGCTAAAAAGTCTTAATGAACTAAAATTTTAAAACATCTACATATTAATACTCAAAATATCTCTATCAACCTAAATATGGATACTTAAAGTAATTACATAATTTCATTAATTAAAGGAATGGTATATTACACATTTACTGTTGACAAGAAATGTCTTGAAGAAAAAGCTTCTTAGTATAAAAACTGGTGAAATAGATACATGTGAGCAATAAAAGATACATTTAAACCTATAACAGAACCTCTCAAAGAATTCATAAATAGTTCTAGAAATATTGAAAGAATTCGCAAGAAAGAAGAAAGTAAAATCAAGATAGAAGCTGAAAATAATACAAGTTTAAAGCCATCAGTCAATATAGATACAAGTACACCAAAGAAACTTTCAGAAGGAACAATATTTGATGATATCATCTTATTTAATGATGCTAATACTGAGAATGATGATAAGGATGATGAAGATGATTTTTACTCATAGACTTCCAATTCTGAAGACACTTATACTCATTTATCAGTCTTGGAAGGAAGAATTGAATTAGATACAAACTATGGCCCACATCAAGATTTGAATAATGAATGAAAGTTTGGTGATAGTAACCTAAAACTAAATAAAATATATAATTTCTACTAATCGTCATCATCATTCACTGACAGAGAATGATGTTATCAGTAAATTGTTTCTGGTAACTCCAAACGATAAACTATAGGACAAATTAATAATATAGCTTAAGGAATTAATATAATTCAAGAATATATTAAAATGCAAATTGATAGAGTACAACGTGAAATACAATTAGAGATAGAAGATAGTTATAAAATTGATAAAATACATACTAAAAATCAAATCATCTTTTGAAAAAACAAATTGAACAGCTGAACGATAAAATTTATAGATTGGAAAATGAATTACATGATAGTATAAATAGCTGAAAGTGCATCAAGTAGATCACAACACTCTCCAAAAAACTTTTAAAAAACTCAATGTCTTTAAAAAGAAATTTAGTAGACGAACTCTATAATAAATCTCGAAAATTTTTTGTGCATTGTAGATATGTAATGAAAGGAATAGTTGATCTGTTATGGAGCTGATTGAGGTGAAATATGAAACTATTCTATAGAAAATAGAAATTATTGATTATTGTAGACTGTAAATGATTCATTCTCAAAGTTTCTATGGTCAATACCGTTGAAAATAAAAGTTGCACTCGAAAAAACCTAGGCTGTGGAAAATATTTTTGAAATGTTATGAGTACCAAAAAACTTACAAATGGATGATTGTAAAGAATTTTTTAATAGATACTGGAAAATTCATGCATAAGTAGAATATTTAACATTACTTAATATGAAAGCATCAATAGTAGAATGATTTAATAGATCATCCAAAGGAATTATGTGATGATGGTTCATATAAATGAAATATATAAAGAATTACTTAATGTACTCGTATACAATATAAAAGTTCATCTCACTATTTAAATGTTTCCGATTAAAGTTAACTCAACAAATGAGAAAAAGCTGCTAAATATATAATAATTTGAAGATGAACAAAATGTTGAAATTTAATGAAAGTAAAAAATAAAATTAAACAGGAAAAATCTAGTTTGGTTTGTATTTTTGAAGGAATGATAGGTCTTAAGAAAGATAATTAACTTAATATACTGGAAATTCTCTAAACTTGTTGGCCTGTATGAAATATTGTGAAAACTTAAGTGTTCAAAATAAATTACAACACAGTGTAATATTCAGTAACACCTAATATTATCACTTTTTATAGTGAAAATTGTACATTTTCCATTTCGAAAGCTCTAGCAAGCGAAATTTTAAAATATGCCCATGGGCTATTATAATAGATCTTTACTCTATTCATTTCTATAGCTATCAAATCTTTAGAAAATATAGATAAACTACATAAATTGGACTTAGATTTCCAATCTTTAAGAATGTATATGTGTATGAATTAGTATCAAACAAACTTACTGAATAAATATGGACTTCAACTGGAATCATGCTGAAGCATACATAAATTGTAAAATGCAATGTAAGCAGATCTTACTTTATATCTGTATCTGTATGAGTATCAAATAAATTTAAAGAAAAAATATTGAAAGCATGCCTAAGCATGCAAATTTAAAAGAATGTCACACAATTTTGTAAGCAAAGAAATTTTATGACTCTGTGCTAAATGAAATACATAAATATGTATCTACTTTGTAAAAGAATAAAAAGAGCGAAATCGTAAATTCTAATAGAATAGATTTTTAATTGAAACACCACTACATGTCGGACTCTCGCGTCACTATCGATAGAAGCATGCTAAGGCATGCATGCTAGCAAAATATATAAATCTGTTAGAAGGTGATGAGAAACTTGTTTCTAATCATTAATCTGTAGACAGCAATTGTATCTGGATCAACCCAACTCATGAACGAAATGTATACAGATATAGTTGATAGTAATGAGGACCTTTTTTAAGTAGGAAATGATTACATCTGAATGTGATACAACCCAGCCTACGTCAACAATAACTTCAAGGATGTCAACCAGCAAACCTCATGTAGAAAAACTCGATGTAAAAATTATCTCAAACATAGATATTCTAGTGTTTCTGACACTATAAAAACACCGACGGTGAATTGATGGTGGAGGTAACTGCGTTACTTGAGATCGATTTTCTAGAATAGTTGATTATTAAACATTAATTTCTTTGTAGATAAAGTAATTTCTCTATACATATATACATATATTTACCTATATGTATATATGAATACATTTAAAAATTACATAAATATTCTCTTTTTCAAGTAGTAAAATCTGAAAAAATAGTAGTGGCATATTAAAAGAAAAAAATTATTAAAAAGAGAGACTGAGTGATCAACTGATACGTACACTTTGTCTGACAGGTAAATAAAGCGCGCTTAAAAATATCAGAAATATATACACAATACGCTGAAATTTAAGTATGAGAAAAAAAATCATCTAGAACATCAAATAAAAGCCATAGGCGAGTAACCTTCATAAGATAAACATATACCTTATTAATGAAAATATATTATCAGTATGAAGTAACACAATTTGAGGAATTAAAATTTTAACATTTAATTGTCCCTTAACGCTGACAAAGAGTAGACAGATATGTTGACATAGAAAGTCATCTTGTATACTAGAGGAACCGTTGAGAGGCCAGACCTAAATTGTAAGAAAACGATTTCGTTTTCTGTTGATCGCTATTCAAGAAGAAAACAAGTTTCCTCATTATGATTTAACTAATTTAAAAGTACATTTAAATTTAGTCTCATATCTAAATGATGATGATCTTAACATAAAAATTAAAAATAAACGTTATACAATTCTATATTATATGTACTCGTATCTAAGATTCCAACAAAGCTATTATATGAAAGAATCTCAAACACTTCCAAACGCACTAAAGTTTAAGATAAAAGTTCCTTTTATTCAATAGCGGCTCAATTGATATAGAAATTTAATATGAAACAGTAAGCAATGACCTCAGCTACTGCATTTTTACTAATGATCGAATAATAGAAAGTCCTGAAAGTCTTATAAATTAAGTAAGGTTTCGAATGATTTTCATTACAAAAAAAAAAGTAGCGGATGTTTTTAGCAATAATGAGTATAACAATTTCATTATAAAACCACCATTTGATTTTAAATGTTTATCAATAAAAAAGGAAAGAGAAGCAATGTGGTTAAAAAAAGCTGGACTGCTGGATCAGTTTCATCTCAAAGCGTTTATCATTTTTTAAGGCCAATGCAAGATGTTCTAAAATATATGAAAAAGGTGAAGAAAAAATATGATAGTTGGAAAAAATTTTACACCGAAAAATTTCTAACGTTGACTATATAGGCTACATCAACTTTAAACAAATGGAAATAAAATATATTAAATATTTATACTACATTTACTACAACTAGAGAGGAATTAAATTTTACTTAAAACAGAAACTCCTCACAAACTTTTAAGTAAATACATCTAAAAATTAAAAGAACGTTTTTTTAATTTCAAATAAAAAAACTATCTAGATATTTCACATCTATACACAAAAGACCAGGCGAATATTTACAACAGCAACAACAGCACATGACAAAAAAATGTATTTAAACAGGGAGCCCCAGACTTATTTGTATGTACATACATACATACATAAAATCAATTTGTAGATCCATATGTACATATGTACACATATTATCAAATTTCTTACCCATGCTCAAGTATTTATTGGATTTTAACAATCACACTTACATATCTACATCATGAAAACATACAAACCGTTCTCCAAGCTATTGACGCTTGAAGACGAAAGTCGAAGAAGACAAATGTACTTAAATAAACAAACTTATCACAACCCAGTCAAACTCTATCGCGCATACACACATACACACACACAAAATCATCACGATCGCACGCAAGAATTTTGCAAAATCTGAAATTAATATTTATACAAATATAAACAAATTTCTGACCGACAGACTTTAACACTGGACAAATTTAAGCTTGATAAAATATAAAGGAATCTCATCCTCCAATATGAAAAACATACTAGGATTAGGGAAGTTCAGATATATGATAATATTTTCTAGCAAAAAATGTTCATATGAGAAACAATTTATTTCTACGTACATATAAATACTATGGTGAGAAAATCACATACACACACATACTAAAATTCATCTACGAAAAATTAAACCTATTTCAACAACGCCCCTCCCCTCACAAATCATAGTCAGCCTAAAGTTCTTACAGATATACATACACAAAATCTCAAGGTAACATACAATCTATCAATCTCACAACCTAAATCACGATCAGCCTTAAACTCATATAGACATACATACACACAGATACGTATACATATACATGAACACCTTCACCTCACCTCTCATTAATCATGATCAGCCTTAAACTCCTACAGATATACACACAAATTGCGCTGTTATATATTTCATGAACACTTCGCCCCTCATAAATCACGATAAGCCTTAAATTTCCTACAGACATACATACACAAAAATTTCTACAAACATATAAACTCCCAAATTCCTATAGATACATATTACAATAACACCCCCGACTACCTCAAATCGAGGACAGACTTAAACTGCTATATATAAATACATACATACACATACACACATAGGCACATTCTATCTATCTATCACAACAAGACCCTCCCCCACCTCAAATCACAATCAGTCTTAAACTCCTACGAACATACATATACACAGATTCCCACGGATACGTATTACATGAACACTCTCACCTCACCTTTGATAAATCACAGACAGCCTTAAACTCTTACAGACAAACATATATACATACATACATGTACACAGATTCCCACGGATACATATTACAACAACTCCCCACCCTCCACCAGTCGATCTACCTCAAATACATCCCGCCCCCCACGAAGCCCAGCTTGATTTAAATTCCAACAAGCATATACGTCACCGAATTCTCATGGTTACATATTACAAAACACCCTCACCTACCCAAATCACGGTCAGCCTTAAGGTCTCACAATCTAGATACACCCCACCCTCCACCAATCACAGCCAGACTTCAATTCCTACAGCTAGACATACCCTCAAATTTTCCGTCGGCATTAGGAAAAATCATTTCCATGATTTTCCCGTCGGCATTTGAAAAAACTAAACATGTTTTCCCGTCGGCATTTGAAAAAAATAAACATGTTTTCCCGTTGGCATCAGGAAATCATACACATATAAAAGCCTCAAACCTATAAACCCCTTAATGTATTCCTACAAAATATTACGCACACAAATTCCCACGGATACATATTACAACAACACCCGCCCCCACCAAACACAAGCTGCCTTAAAGATACACCCGCAAATTCCCACGGTTACATGTTACAAAAACCTCACCTGCCCAAATCACGGACATCAACAAATTTCCACAGTCTAACAACAATCATAACTTTCCCGTCGGCATTAGAAAAAATAAAGATGTTTTCCCGTCGGCATTAGGAAAAATCATACAAATATAAAAATCTTAAAGCTATAAACCCCCTTAATGTATTCCCACAAAATATTCCACGCACAAGTTCCCACGGTCATACATACATACATACATATACTTAATATAAATAAAAAAAGTTAATATAAACAAAAAACTCCTAATGTAAACAAAAAACACAGACGGACGGACGGACACACACACGTAGGTATCAAATTTCACAAATTTCCAAGAATTTTAAAATTTCAGCCAAAATTTAACAATTTCAGCCACAATTTAACAATTTCACCCCACAATTTCACAATTTCAGCCACAATTTAACAATTTCAGCCCACAATTTAACAATTTTAATTGATCTAGAACCGCTAGTTCCCTACTACTAATGTCTATGCTTACAAAATTGTGTGACGTGAGGAATTCTTTTAAATTTGCATGCTTCGGCATGCTTTCAATATTTTTTCTGTAAATTTATTTGATACTCATACAGATACAGATATAAAGTAAGATCTGCTTATATTGCATTTTACAATTTATGTATGCTTCAGCATGATTCCAGTTGAAGTTCATATTTATTCAACAAGTTTGTTTGATACTAATTCATACACATGTACATTCTTAAAGATTGGAAATCTAAATCCAATTTCTATAGTTTATCTATATTTTCTAAAGATCTGATAGCTATAGAAATGAATAGCGTGAAGATTTATTACAATAGCCCATTTGCATATTTTAAAATTTCGCTTGCTAGAGCTTTCGAAATGCAAAATGTACAACTTTCACTATAAAAAGTGATAATATTATGTGTTGCTGAATATTACACTGTGTTGTAATTTATTTTGAACGCTTAAGTTTTACAATATTTCCTACAAACCAACAAGTTTAGAAAATTCTAGTGCATTAATTTAATCAGCTTTCCTAAGACCTAAGATTCCTCACAATCTTGAATTAAAAACAAGCCAAATTTTCAAATTAATTTTATATTATTAATATTATTTTTTTTTACAAACATTTTTGGTAATATGTCGCCATGATATTTTCCAATATTGATTTACGTAAATAATATACGGTGCAGCGACCATTACCAGGACCTTCCTGGGCTGAACCAAGGGCAGCAAGCAAAATGTCCCTCACAACACCATAGTCCTCATTTCCATCTAATATGTTCAGAAAGAATGGGAGCATCTCCTTTGGCGTTGACGTTTGTTATGCTCCCACATCATTCTATCTCCGAAATCCTTCAAAAATTTAGTGATGTTCTTTCTTATCGAACTCATTTTGCTGGATGACAATTTGTGATTGAATAGAGTTCTTTCTTTTGAAGAGCTTACTAGCATTTTTGACAATATATCTTAGGGCTGGTGATAGGGAAACAGTAGGTTCAATATTTCAAGCTTAGCGAAAACAATATTATGCGGCTGCTAGTTTAATATATTAATATCTTTTGTTTATATTCTTTTTCGATTTTTTGTTTAGAAGAACTTTAGCTAAAGCTGTTTTAAAACAAATGAATATTTAATAAGGGCCATTTTTTAGCAACGTGGGAAAAATATGAATCTATTTATAGTAATGTTGTCAGCCATATGAATTTAGTAAAAATTTTAAGAAATTTTGTAGTGTTGGAAGGATAAAGATGCATTTTTTGATGATAGGCAAAAGTTTGTTGTATTAATATTTCTGTTTATAGTCATTATCGATTTTTTGTTTAGATTAATTTTTGTTCTTTGCTCGTATTTATTATTACAACCGTAAAAGAACTTTAGCTAAACCTAAAAAAAAATTAATATTTAAGTAAGTCCCATTTTTAGCAGCATGAGAAAAATACGAAGTATGTTTATAGTGATCATCTTCCCAATAATATGAATTTCGAAAAATGGTAAGTAATTTTAGGGGTGTTGGAATTTTCTTCTATCTCTAATTTTATTTCGCGTTATTGTTCCTTGATTTCCATTTGATTATATTATTCAATTATATTAATACCTTAAGCTATATTATTCATTTCTCCTTCTACAAATTTCGTTAATCTCCTTATCTCCATCTTGGCTGATGGTTTCTGAGACTTTAAACTTTGATTATTTTCAACTTCTGTCATCATTTTACTTTCTTCTTTCTTGGAAATTGTTTCAATACAATTATAACAACTTATCAATTGTTCACATATATTTATTTTACCAGTTTCACTAAATCATTTCTTGTCGTCATCAACTGCTTTAAAACATTATCTTCAATGTTTGTTATCAGCAAATAGCCGATCAGGTTATCAAATATCAGATCAGGTTATCAGCTACCATATGAGGCTATCAGGTAGCTGGTCTGGTTTTCAGATCAGCTTATCATTTATTAGATTAGCTTATTAGGTAACTGGTCTGGTTTTCAGATCAGCTTATCAGGTATTAGATTAGCTTAGTCCATATTTACACTATGCAAGTCTTATTGCTTAAGCTGATGAGTTTGAGGGAGAGCGAGAAGAGGGGCACAGTAACATTTCTTTTCCCCTCGTCTCTCTTTCCTAAGAAACTAATCAGCTTAGCAGTAAGACTTGAATAGTGTAAATATGGACTTATTAGGTAGCTGGTCTGGTTTTCAGATCAGCTTATCAGGTAGCTGGTCTAGTTTTCAGATCAGCTTATCAGGTATCAAATCAGGGTATCAGGCAGCTGGTCTACTTTTCAGCTCAGCTTATCAGGTATCAGATGAGCTTATCAGGTCTGATTTTCAGATCAGCTTATTAGGTAGCTGGTCTGTTTTTCAGATCAGCTTACCAGGTATCAGATCAGCTTGTCAGATATCCGATCAGGTTATCAGGTGCTGGTCTGGTTTTCAGATCAGCTTATCAGGTATCAGATCAGGTTATCAGGGAGCTGGTCTGGTTTTCAGATCAGCTTATCAGGTTTAGATTAGCTTATTATGTAGCTGGTTTGGTTTTCAGATCAGCTTATCAGGTAGCTGGTCTAGTTTTCAGATCAGCTTATCAGGTATCAGATTAGCTTATTAGGTAGCTGGTCTGTTTTTCATATCAGCTTATCAGGTATTAGATCAGGTTATCAGGCAGGTGGTCGGGTTTTCAGATTAGCTTATCAGGTATCAGATCAGCTTATTAGGTAGCTGCTGTTTTTCAGATCAGCTCATCAGGTATCACATCAGGTTATCAGACAGCTAGTCCGGTTTTCAAATCAACTTATCAGGTATGAGATCAGGTTATCAGGCAGCTGGTCTTGTTTTCAGATCACCTTATCAAGTATTAGATCAGCTTATTAGATAGCTGGTATGGTTTTCAGATCATCTTATCAGGTATTAGATCAGGTTATCAGGAGTTGCTCTGATTTTCATATTAGGTTATCTGGTTCAGATTGGATTATCGTAGCTGATCAGGTTATAAGTAGCTGGTCATTTATAACATTGAGATGAATGAAGCTTAAGGTCAGATAAAATAATCGTTTAATTCAATATTTTTGCTTATAATCAAAAATGTATGTGTATCCTTCCAACATGCTTTATAGTTTTCTCATCTTACTTAAACATTCTACTTACATTAACATTTTCTAATATCAAATGTTTAGAGATTCTTCTTCAAGTTTGACACAAGTAGAATGAATCAACATTCTTATGTCACCCCATACAAAACTATGTTTCTCACCCGCAACATCGGTAAATTTCATATTCGAATTACTTTTACCTTCATTAGGAGAAATAACAGATTCATTTTATGTAAATGCGTAATATCCCATTTATTTAATTGATGAAATTAATTTATTCAGGTATTATAGAGATTTTGAGAATAAATAGATGTTTTCAAACTTGAGTCCATTAGAACTTTCTAGCAACCTAATTATAACATTATTTTTTTCACAATTTGACAGACCAACTTTTGTTGCACGAATAGAATTTACTATGCTTCATTTTTTAATTAATCGATATTTCCTACCAAGTTATTTTTAGGTTGTATTACGAACCGCATTTATGTAACTAAATGCATTTTCTAAATATTATCTCTTATTATAGAAAAAATAAAATATTTTCTGATATCGTATGGCTGTATTTTTTATAATAAGAGATAATGATCCATACTCATAATCAAAGCAACATCAAAATATCCCTTGTTTTGAGTATGAGTATGCATCAATATTTATGAAATGTATTTAGTTACACAAATGCGGTTAGTAAAACAAAGTATATTTTAAGAGTTTAAAATCAGTACTTAGTATGGTAATACAACGTTTTTTATTTTCAAATAAAAAAATGTATGGAGATATTTCACATCCATACACAAAAGACCAAGAGAATACGTAGAACAACAACAAAAGGCCGCACATGACAAAAAAAATTTATTCAAACAGGGCGTCAAACACTTATTTGTATGTATATACATATATACAAACATGAAATCAATTTGTAGATATGTATGTACACATATTATCAAATTTCTTACCCATGCTCAAGTATTTATTAGATTTTAACAATCACACTTATATATCTATATCATGAAAATACACAAACCGTCTACCAAGTCAACGCCGCTTGAAAAGCCGCTTGAAAAGCCGCTCAGTCAAAGAAGAGAAATGTACTTAAATAAACAAACTTGCCAAACTATATTCCACACACACAAATACGCCACGATCGTGCACAAGAATTTCATAAAAACTGAAATTAATATTTATGCAAATATAAACAAATTTTTAACCGAGACTTTAGCACTGAACAAACTAAAACTTGTCAAAATATAATGCAATCTCATCCTCCAATATATAAAACATATAAGGATTAGGGAAGTTCAGACATATGATAATATTTTATAGCACCAAATATCCATATGAGAAACAATTTATTTCTATGTACATATAAATACTAGCGGGAGAAAATCATATGCACACATATAATAGAATTCATCTACGAAAAATTTAAACTATTTCAACAACACTCTTATTCTCACAAATCACAGTTAGCCTTAAATTCCTACAGATATACATATACAAGTTACATACAATCGATCAATCGTAATAACCCAAATCACGATCAGCCTTAAACTCCTACAGACATACAAGCACAGAAATTCCTACAGATACATATTACAACAACACCCTCACCTACCTCAAATCAAGGACAGCCTTAAATTCCTACATATACATACATACACACACACACATACACACATTCCATCTATCACAACAACACCCTCACCCACCTTAAATCACAATCAGCCTTAAACTCCTACAAACATACATAGACACATAGACGGACACATATGCCATGAATAACGTGACCAGATGAATTTTGCAAAAAGCGGGACATGATCGATCAACAAGCGGGATTTTGATGAAAACACCGCTAAAAAGCGGGATTTAAAATAAATATCGTTTAGAAAGCGGGATGTGTAATATTAACATACAAAGTTTCGTATGCACCTATGCCGAGTGCACAATATGGCATTTTGCAGCATCGCAATAGTGTATACTGGTGGCAATGTTTGTCATTTCCGATATTTTTCTTGCGTGGAATTGCTCTCCACGTAAAAACACAATGCGAACGCAGTTGCATACATTTTAAAAAGGACAGCACAAGAAATGCCAGATATATACTCAGCATTAGGAAACACAGTTTTCAACTCAAAAGAAACGCTTCTAAACAAACAAAATAATTTATAAAAATTAAATATTTATCTATAGAAATAAAAATCCAATGTCGTTCGTTGGTAACAGCATCAATTAAAAACGGCTGCACTTCGCGTATCTTTTTTTTATTATATTTCGGAATATATTTGCAGCTAATGCAGCAAGAAACGTGATATTTTGTGAAAGTAACGATTTTATGTGTGTTTTCTTAGAAAAAATATTTGAATTGGACATGTGGGTGTGACATCTCTCGTAAAGAAAAAATATTTACTTTGAGATATCTGGAAAACTAATATAGGGAGAATCGGGCCAGTGCAAATCAGGACATGTCAAATCACGGTGATTTCAAAAAATTAATGAAAGCTAAATCATTGCTTTTGTAAATTGCACGATTTATAGCGTTAGAAGTTGGAAGAAAATATTCCTTATAAATGACAAAAACTTAAAATACAATAAAAATCCACTATCAAGTCAGCTATTACTAGTTTACTTTTTAAATCACGTGATTTGAAACCACCGTGATTTTTAGAACAGGCCCGAATGTTGAAATTTTGTAAGAATAAATTTATTGATAGTTTGTATTGTCTCTGGAAAAAAATTCAGAACTGAAAAATTTAATGTTGTGCCTCTTATAAAGTGCAAAATTTCTGTTTGTCGTAGCACTTCCCAAATAGAAGCAACATTTATTTCAAGATATCTTGGAAGCCAAAACACTCAAAATTTTAAAATTATTTCGAAGCAGTAACTCCAATAATGATAATAATAGTATTATACAAATGAGGCAATAGCGGAGCAAAAAGTGTGTCACCTCTTAAGCAAATTAGGTATTAATTTTTTAATATCTGGGTATCTGCTACAAACACAAACTTGAAATTCCGCTGATCCTGCCGATCATAGAAAATTATCGGGGTTGGACAAGTTAGCATGGCTACTCTCAAATATAGAAAATGTTTACTTAAAAACATATTTTGGAAACTAATGCCGTGAGAATAATGAGAATTGTATGCTACAAAATAGCGAGGGTTGAACCGCAAGCATGGCACTTCTAATATAAAAAATTTTTCTTTTCATCTCTAGTTAAGCAATAACTTCACTTGAAAAAATATTTGGAATGAGTTTTTTCAGTTACATTTGAGTAAAAATCGAAGAGATTGAATTTTTCAAAACTCTGAATAGCAGGATAAAGCGGGATAGAAATCCCAGGGGGGATCGACCTGTATAAAGCGGGATAATCCCGCCTAAAGCGGGATGTCTGGTCAGGTTAGCCATAAACACTCTTACCTCGCGTTTCATAAATCACAAGCAGCCTTAAACTCCTACATACATACATGCACACAGATTCCCACGGATACATATTACAACAACGACCCGCCGTCCACGAGACCAGCCAGACTTCAATTTCTACAGCTAGACACTCCCCGCCCTCCACCAATCACAGCCAGATTTCAATTCCTAAAGCTAGACACACCCACCAATTTCCCGTCGGCATTAGGAAAAATAATTTGCATGATTTCCCGTCGGCATTTGAACAAAAAAATAATGATGCTCTCCCGTCGGCATTTAAAAAAAAAATACGTTTTCCCGTCTGCATTAGGAAATCATACACATATAAAAGCCTCAAACCTATAAACCCCCTTAATGTATTCCCACAAAATATTCCATGCACAAATTCCCACGGTCATACATACATACATACATTTAATATTGTAAGTGAAATTTATTTGCTGGTGGTTAAGCGGTGTCTGTATGCATTTCATTGCTGCTTTAACAAATCGTCAGTAGACTTCAACCACACATTTTGAGCAGTCTCAAACCTCTTATCTTATAAATAATAAATTTCTTGAATGTTTAATTAAGATTTTATTTTTCATTTTGCCTTATAAATACTTTTATTGTTATCGAATGGATTTCTAATTGTATAAAGGTGTAGAAAAATAAAATAGATTCATATCGAATAAAAATTATTTGCTGGGTTTTGTATGAGTTTCTAAGCCTACTACGCTTATTTTGCTTTTGTGAGTTTCAAAAATATTATTATTTGTGAATTCTCAAACAGTTTTTGGAAGTTTGTGCATAAGATAAGAGGTTTGAGTCTGTTCAAAATTTGTGGTTGAAGTCTACTGACGATTTGTTAAAGCAACAATGAAATGCATATAGACATCGCTTAACCACCAGCAAATAAATTTTATTTACAATATAATTATGACAATATGTCGAATAATAAATTTCTTGAATACACTTAATATAAACAAAACACAGTTAATGTAAACAAAAAACAATTAATGTAAACAAAAAAAATTCTAATTTAAATAAAAAACAAAATTCTCAAATTTCACACAAATTTTAAAGAATTTCAGACAAATTTCAGCAAAATTTTAAACAATTCTTAGAAATTTCACCCAAATTTCACAATTTTAATCGGCGCCCGTACGCCCATTCTACAACTACTACAATATATCAACTTTAAACAAATGGAATTTAATATATTAAATATTTCTAATATAGTTACTATAACTAGAGAGGAATTCAATTTTACTTAAAACAGAAACTCCTCACAAACTTTTAAGTAAATACACCTAAAAATTAAGACAAGGTTTTTTAATTTCAAATAAAAAAACTATGATGATATGAGTGTTTCACATCTATACACAAGAAAAAACTTTATAACAACAACAAAAAACCGCACATGACAAGAAATGTATTTAAACAGGTAGCCACACACTTATTGGTATGTACATACATAAACACATACATAAAACCAATTTGTAGATATGTACCCTGCAGAAAATGCGAACAGTGAAAATGTAGTGATTTACTAATTACATTGTCAGTAGCACTACTGACCAGGTGTACCCCAGCCAATGTAATCGCCTATTGACATTTAACATTAGCTTGTCATTGAAAATCCACCACTAGACTGTAGCACTACTGACTAAGTAGTTTTTTTGGGACCACATGGAGACGTTGGCACCAACGATTCAGTAGTACATTTTAGTGACCCTCATCTACAATTTCATAATGTTAGGGCAACAAACTTAAACACATACATACATGTGTATTTTAACAGCATTGCACAACATAATAAAAAAGAAAAACAAACTATTGACGCGTTCATTGATAATTTCTCTAACGTATCTCTACTCGCGCATAAAAGGAAAGTTGTCGACATTTCAACTAGTGCAATTTTCGCTATAGAAAACAGTGTTGACATAGAGACATATGGTTCTAGGCTGACTAGAGGGTACGATATGTACACATACTATCAAATTTCTTACCCATGCTCAAGTATTTATTAGATCTTAACAATAACACTTACATATCTACATCATGAGAACATACAAACCGTCCACCAAGCCACTGACACTTGAAAAGCTGTTCAGTCAAAGAAGACAAATGTAATTAAATAAACAAACTTATCACAGACAGCCCAACTCTATCAAACACACACATAAACACACACACAAATTCCCCACGATCGTACACAAGAATTTCACAAAATGTGAAATTAATATTTCTCCAACAGTAGTTAAGCAGCTCTGGGTTGAAAAACATCTCTTGCGGTCAGGCTATTGTGTGTTGTTTGGCCTTCGAGAGTTTTTCGTCTCGCTCGCACTGGTTGACTGATCTGCCACGGATAACCGTATATTCTTGCGGTTCTTTTGTGGAATTTCTTAAACAGCCTCGTTGCTACTTCCTATGTGAAGACATAGGTCGTGTATAGTCAGTCACAAACTTTTTTATATACTGTTAATACCATCTTGGGTATATCGTCTAGTTACACCGCCAATATTTGCGCAACAATACTTTGCAAATTTACTTTGAAAAGTATTTATGAAATAAATAAATAAATAAATAATATTTCTCCAAATATAAACAAATTTCTGACAGACAAATTTAAGCTTGACAAAATATAAAGCAATCTCATCCTCAAATATAAAAAACATACTAGGAATAGGGAAGTTCAGATATATTATAATATTTTATAGTACCAAATGTAGATATGGAAAACAATTTATTTCTACATTCAAGAGATTTATTATTCGACATATTGTCATAATTATATTATAAGTGAAATTTATTTTTATTTTATGTTTCATTAAAATATTATTTTTCATTTTGGCTATAAATACTTTTATTGTTATCCAATGGATTTCTAATTGTATAAAGGTGTAGAAAAATAAAATAGATTCATATCGAATAAAAATTATTTGCTGGGTTTTGTATAAGTTACTAAGCCTACTATGCTTATTTTTCTTTTGTGATTTTCAAAAATATTAATATTTGTGAATTCTCAAATAGTTTATGAAAGTCTGTGCATAAGATAAGAGGTTTGTGACTGTTCAAAATTTGTGGTTGAAGTCTACTGACGATTTGTTAAAGCAACAATGAAATGCATATAGACATCGCTTAACCACCAGGAAATAAATTTCACTTATAATTTATTTCTACGTACATGTAAATACTAGTCTGAGAAAATCACATACACACACACATACTAGAATTCATTTTCGAAAAATTCAAACTATTTCAACAACACCCCGCCCCTCACAAATCACAACCAGCCTTAAAGTCCCACAGATATACATACACAAATTCAAACGGTCATATACAATCGATCAATCTCAACAAACCAAAATCACGATCGGTCTTAAAATCGTACCGCCATACATACACAAAATTTCCTACAGACATACAAACCAAATCAAGGAAAGCCTTAAACTCCTACAGACAGACATACATACAGATTCCCATTAACACCCTCGACCCTTATAAACTGACATACATACACACAAATTCCCACGGTTACATATTACATGAACATCTCGCCCCTCATAAATCACGATCAGCCTTAAATTCCCACAGACATAGATACATACATACATGCACAGAGATTCCCACGGATACATATTGCAACAACACCCTCCCCCACCTCACAATTCATAGCCTGGCTTAACTTCACATAGACAGATACACCCAGAAATTCCCACAGACATACATGTATGTATACACAATCGATCTACCTCAAATACACCCCGTCCCCACGAATCACAGATTGGTTTAAATTCCAACAGACAGATACGCCCACAAATTCCCACGGTTACATGTTAAATCACGACCCCACATACCCAAATCACGGTCAGCATTAAGTTCCTACAGTCTAGCAATACTCATAACTAGGGTAAGGATTTTCATGCATTTAAAATCGCGTTTTATGTACATAAAATATACATTAAAAATATAAAAATATGTATTAACAACTATAGGGTGTTTTTTATTGAGGTATAGAACTTTAAGTTGGCATCACTTTTTTAACTGGCGGCCATTTTGTCAGCTGTCAAGTGATTAATATTTAGTTTGGTTTGCCATTTCATCATGAACAGGTTGACAAAAGAACAACGCTTGCAAGTCGTGCAAATTTATTTCGAAAATAATGGTTCAGTTCGCGAAGTTTACCGCAAGCTCCGTCCATTTTATGGTCGACATAATCGTCCATCAGAGCAATTAATTCGGTTAACCATGGATAACCTGTAAATTGGCCACCAAGATTGTGTGATTTGACACCATTGGATTATTTTCTTTGGGGATATGTTAAGTCGCTCGTCTATGCCAACAAACCAGAAACGTTAGGGGACTTGGAAGCCAACATTCGTGGCGTTATTGCCAACATACGGCCCCATATGCTCGAAAAAGTGGTTGAAAATTGGACCTGTAGAATTGGCTTTATTCGAGCCAGCCGCGGCGGCCACATGCCCGAAATCATATTTAAACGTTAATGGCATAAAATTATCCTTCCAATAAAGCCAAATTGATGGACATGAAAACGATTTTCTTGTGTTTTATTTCAATGCGAAGTTCTATACCTCTAAAAAACACCCTATAATAGAATATGCATTTATTAACTCTATTTTCAACATTTAATAACATTAAAAACTAAAAAAATCAGCTTCCTTGTTTCATTAAAATATTATTTTTCATTTTGGCTATAAATACTTTTATTGTTATCCAATGGATTTCTAATTGTATAAAGGTGTAGAAAAATAAAATAGATTCATATCGAATAAAAATTATTTGCTGGGTTTTGTATAAGTTACTAAGCCTACTATGCTTATTTTTCTTTTGTGATTTTCAAAAATATTAATATTTGTGAATTCTCAAATAGTTTATGAAAGTCTGTGCATAAGATAAGAGGTTTGTGACTGTTCAAAATTTGTGGTTGAAGTCTACTGACGATTTGTTAAAGCAACAATGAAATGCATATAGACATCGCTTAACCACCAGGAAATAAATTTCACTTATAATTTATTTCTACGTACATGTAAATACTAGTCTGAGAAAATCACATACACACACACATACTAGAATTCATTTTCGAAAAATTCAAACTATTTCAACAACACCCCGCCCCTCACAAATCACAACCAGCCTTAAAGTCCCACAGATATACATACACAAATTCAAACGGTCATATACAATCGATCAATCTCAACAACCCAAAATCACGATCAGTCTTAAACTCGTACCGCCATACATACACAAAATTTCCTACAGACATACAAACCAAATCAAGGAAAGCCTTAAACTCCTACAGACAGACATACATACAGATTCCCATTAACACCCTCGCCCCTTATAAACTTACATACATACACACAAATTCCCACGGTTACATATTACATGAACATCTCGCCCCTCATAAATCACGATCAGCCTTAAATTCCCACAGACATAGATACATACATACATGCACAGAGATTCCCACGGATACATATTGCAACAACACCCTCCCCCACCTCACAATTCATAGCCTGGCTTAACTTCACATAGACAGATACACCCAGAAATTCCCACAGACATACATGTATGTATACACAATCGATCTACCTCAAATACACCCCGTCCCCACGAATCACAGATTGGTTTAAATTCCAACAGACAGATACGCCCACAAATTCCCACGGTTACATGTTAAATCACGACCCCACATACCCAAATCACGGTCAGCATTAAGTTCCTACAGTCTAGCAACACTCATAACTAGGGTAAGGATTTTCATGCATTTAAAATCGCGTTTTATGTACATAAAATATACATTAAAAATATAAAAATATGTATTAACAACTATAGGGTGTTTTTTATTGAGGTATAGAACTTTAAGTTGGCATCACTTTTTTAACTGGCGGCCATTTTGCCAGCTGTCAAGTGATTAATATTTAGTTTGGTTTGCCATTTCATCATGAACAGGTTGACAAAAGAACAACGCTTGCAAGTCGTGCAAATTTATTTCGAAAATAATGGTTCAGTTCGCGAAGTTTACCGCAAGCTCCGTCCATTTTATGGTCGACATAATCGTCCATCAGAGCAATTAATTCGGTTAACCATGGATAACCTGTAAATTGGCCACCAAGATTGTGTGATTTGACACCATTGGATTATTTTCTTTGGGGATATGTTAAGTCGCTCGTCTATGCCAACAAACCAGAAACGTTAGGGGACTTGGAAGCCAACATTCGTGGCGTTATTGCCAACATACGGCCCCATATGCTCGAAAAAGTGGTTGAAAATTGGACCTGTAGAATTGGCTTTATTCGAGCCAGCCGCGGCGGCCACATGCCCGAAATCATATTTAAACGTTAATGGCATAAAATTATCCTTCCAATAAAGCCAAATTGATGGACATGAAAACGATTTTCTTGTGTTTTATTTCAATGCGAAGTTCTATACCTCTAAAAAACACCCTATAATAGAATATGCATTTATTAACTCTATTTTCAACATTTAATAACATTAAAAACTAAAAAAATCAGCTTCCTTGCTTTCTTAACAAACATTTTGTCAAATCCTATAGAATGCAAAATAAAGTTAAGAACAACTTTTATTTACGTAAATGAATAAGTTTTTTTGTAAATTGTCAAAGATAAATCTGACTATTTTTTCTGTCTTTCAGAGACCGCATCTTCAATTAATTCATATTGAGCTGTTAAAGAATCAAAACCATTTAATTAGGCTATAGTGTAAACACGAAAGCCATCCTCTGGTTGCACAAATATCAATTCAGTGCTTAAGTTTTTTTTTATTTAAAATTTCGGAATTCGTATCCCTGAATATTTTTCTTTAAAGGCTGCAACACTCAAAGGAGCTTTTAAAAACACTCTCTATCCACATGAAATTAATACGGAACCGACAAAGAGCACCCAAAAAAAATTACGCACAAAAAATTTTTGGTTTAAAATTGCTTTTTTCTTGTATTGAATTTTTCAAATGAATTGAGTTTCCATTCCAGTTGAAATTATTTGCGTTTGCGTGGCAACACTGATACGATTTTTGAAGACAAAGAAATCAAACCTAGGAACACGAAAAAATTCATCGGACGAATGTAAAATGTTTTTGCAAGCAACTTTTAAAGAGAATTTAAAATAAAACAAGATTTTTAAATCCTCGTATGAATTGGGAAAAACATACGATAGTTTCCTGCACAGGGGTCAATATATATGTATGTACATAAGGCTGTAAGTATTTATTGTTTCTTGTTTACAAATTATACCTAAAGCTAATATATAAAAGTGTACATTATTTTTTATGAAATAATACAATGATTCTTTTAAATTCATCATATTTAAAAAAACTTACCAAAATGTTTGAAGTATAGGCAGAATTTACTGAAATGCCCTGCGTGATAAGGTTGCCAACATGATGCGGTATATCATTTAGTGTGGGTAAAACTTTACACAGTTTTTCACAAATATACGATTGTACAACTGTCATGCGATTTGTGGTTAAAGTACCAGTCTTATCTGAACAAATGGCAGTGGCATTGCCCATGGTTTCACAAGCATCTAGATGACGGACTAAGTTGTTATCTTTCATCATTTTCTACATTAAATTTAAAATAATAAAAGCGTGTTCAATTGGAAATAATAAACGAGATTCTTACGATTTAATTACATTACCTTAACTGAATAAGCCAGCGAAAGTGTTACTGCTAATGGCAGTCCCTCAGGTACTGCAACAACTAAAACAGTAACACCTATAATTAAATGCTTAACCAAATTATTGGCATATGTATTTTTCCATTGCTTCTCTTCAATAACAAATGTTTTAATACAAAACTGTATAACTAAGATGATAACAGTTAATACGGCAATTGTTGAACCAGCATAACCAATTTGTATTGCCAACTTTGTGAGTTTTGCTTGTAAAACAGATTTTTCTTTCTTATGACCAGCTTCGGCAGCTGGCACAGACTGCTGTTGTTGAACGTGATTGTCATCAGAATCAGCTTTACGGCTAACTACTTTAGCAGGAGCTCTTTCTTCATCGCCTAATGTATATACACATATAATAATTGAAATTAACATCAGGACTACTGTAGGAAAATGGGTTTCGTCAATATATGTATATATGCTAATGCATGGATAAGGTTTATAGAAAACTTGAGAACATTTCAGTTTTAAAATTTTTTAACGAAGTAGTAATCTCAAATTATTAGTTTACTTATTAAGTAAAATATTTTTTATTAAAAATACATTGAAATTGATTATTGAAGGGCTTAGCTGGATCCTATGCGCATTTCACTGTTGCTAATGCAGATCATCAGGGAACCTTTACCCAAAAATTTTTTAGAACAATTAGAGTTAATATGTTAAACTTTCATTTAAGCAAATGAGAAGCTCAACAAATAACAAAGGTGAAACATGAACTCAATAATCAACATGTTTTTTATTTTCTTACTTTATCATTACTACATTGGCTGACTTTTTTTCAGCTTCAAATTGTAGTTGTAAGAGTATGTACAGAAAATAAATGTAAATAACAACAACAGCTATTCAAGAATAGAGTGTTGCCACACAAGTATTTTTTTGTGAACGGGTGCTGTCAAGTTTATTATTTATTTAGTGTTTTTTGTGGGAATTATTACAATTTAAGTTTTAAAATTTTTTAACGCAGTAGTAATCCCAAATTATTATTTTACTTATTAAGTAAAATATTTTTTATTAAAAATACATTGAAACATTTAATTTTAGTGCCATTAATTGAATTTGCCTACAACTTGGAAATCAAGCTTATTAATCTATAAACTTAGAAGCGTGTTTCAAACAAAAATTGGTTTTTAAGAATATTTTTTTATTATAAAAATTTTTGTAGGTAATCACGTAATTTTATGGGTATATAAAGTGAGTTCAATCAATATATAACTTAAGGTACTCCTAATTGAAATTTCTAAAAAAAATTGTTTTTTTGTTTAAGCGGTCAACGCGACCGCACTTTATTTAAATCAGAACTGAATTGGTTTTACAAAATTTTTTTATTTATATTAACATAAATGACCTAAATCTCGAGTTGGCGCAATTTTACATTCAACAATAATTGCACCATTTCATTTATTGGGAAATACTTAAAATATAATTGTGTGACCTAAATCTAGAGGTGGCGTGAATTTACATTTAACAATAATTGCGCTATTTCAGTTACTGGGAAATACCTAAAGTATAATTGTGTGTCCTAACTAACGAAAGACTCTGATTTAGTTAATTGCAAAATATCTACTTATGCTTAATTTATTGGAAAAGAGTTTGTGAACTTTGTTTGAGATAACTCTTCCCCTCTTAAGTCGATTGCCCCCAATCGCTGTGGGACAATTAACTGGGGAGCTGAAATTCTTAGGAATGACTCAATGGTTTTATGTGCCATAGCTTTTCCGTTACTTGGTGATAAGTAGAGTTTTTGCTTATACTTTACAAATGAAAAAATGATAAAGGTTAAAAAATATTAATAGCCAAAATTAGAGCATAAGCACGCTAACAATATTTATATTTTTATTTTTATCCATTAATAGTTTGATGTCGTTTTCGTGATTTATTTGTTTGATATACAGATATTCTAATTTTAAATCGAGTTTCGTTAAATTTTTCTTTCTTTTATTCTTGTTATTAAATTAGGTAATATAAATTTTTTATGAGTTTTAATATTAATGTTAGTGCATATAGTATTGGGTATCTCAATTTTACAATTTTCAAATTTTACAAGAAATGTTCGTTCCTGTGTTATTTTTAATTTGTTAGTCATGAGAAATATTTCCACAAAAATTCTTAAAAATAATTATCCCTGGCATGATTTCTGTTACCAGAAGCTTTTCAAATATTTCCAGCTCACAGTCGGCTTCTTGAAATTTAAGAATATTTTCTATGTATTTGTTTTCTAATTTTACCAAGTTTTTTTTTCCAAATTGTCTTTTAAATTGTATTAAAAATATTATTATTATTGTCTCATATTGGCTTAAGACAAGGGATTTATATATGGCGTTGGGAAGGGGTTCAAATTTTATTTTGGACAATATGTTGGTGGAAAATTGAGGAATAAGTACAGTAAGGGCCATTATTAGAACTTGCCGATTGTTAAAGGCAGGATTTTTGTCTGCCCGATAAAAAGCTTTGCATTATTACAACTTAAATTTTTATTTGTTATTATCATAAATAATAATAATTATATTAAATGGAAAAAAATAATGAATGAAGGTTTTATAATGCTAAGCCATTTATCCGTCCGACAAAATCTTGCCTTTAACTATCGGCAAGTTGTAATAATGGCCCTAAGTATAATGTTGTCACCATCAAAAATTACTGCAATTTTCATACTTCTACAGCATCAAAGTCGGATATTAAGTCAATCTCTCTTTGCGTCAAAATGTCATTTGGAATAATTATCCCTAGTTTGCTGGAAAATATTATTTGCCCTACATCGTGAACGTGTTTTTTTAAGAGCGATATGTCATTATCGATCCTGTAAGTTTGTTCAATAAATTTAACTTCATATTCGAGGGTTTCTATTCTGTTCCTTGATTCTTGTCTATAATTATATATGTAGCTACTAATAAGTGTTTGTTGTTTATTTGTATGCTGCGTAATGTTGTTGATTTGTTCCGATATGAAATTATTTACATGCACTAAATTTTTCAGTGTATTATTGATAATTCGTTCATTGTTCTGTATTTGTTTAATAGCTTCTTTTGCCTATATTTCATCGTCACATTCCATAGACCCTGCAATGTATTTCAGTCCTTTTCCTAATATGTTTAACGGTCCTCGTTTTGATTTCGGGTGCACATGTAAACGGTTTATTTCCCTTGTAACAGAATAAAGTCATTGTTCATGGTTTCTAAAAGTCGTTCGTCCTCGAAATAATAAAAATAACATAATTTTAAACCGCCGAAAATTGTTCCTTATTTTTTTTTTCAAAACTCATTCTCATTGTAAGCTAAGCAAAGCAGATATTAAATTTCAGTACTGTCTGGCTGGTAGTTTGAAGCATACTTGGGAAAGAAAATTTTTATTTATTTCATTTTGCCACCAATTATGCGTACACGGTGGTTCTCATATATTGCTTGACAAAAATGTGAGAAATAATTTAATTTTATTTTAATTAAATTGTGGGAAAAGAATTAAAGTGTACTTGAGACTTAACTAAAATATGAAAAAAACACAACATAAACGAAGTAAGCGTTTTGCTTAGATTTTAATTCGATTTGCGATTCTTTTTATTTCGATACCAAAATATAGAGAACCAAAAGAATTAACAATGACCATTTAACCTTAGTGCATATTTTCGGATGTTGTTTTCCATTTCCGTTTCTGCTGCAAGTTTTGTAAGTATTCTGTTGACCAACGCGTTCAGAACTCATACTTCAGTTGGGAAACAAGTCTCCACCGTGTTGCGAGGGAGAAATTGTCCTAGTGTCAATGCCGTTAAATCGCTAGGGTATTTTGATAGTGGGGTCAATGGTAGCGAGTTTAAAATTGCTTCGATTTCAATTATACCTGTTTCGAATTCCTCGTACGTGAGGGACGCTGTTGAGACACTTCTTTTTTTCTAATACGTATGTTTATTTATTATATCTTCAAAAATTAACTAACAATAAGTATTCAAATCTTAAATCTAAATATAATTACTAGGCCCGACCAGTGTCGGACATAAACTAGTGATAGTAGTTACTAATACTCGTACACAAGAGTCGTGCAAAGCAAAAAATATATATATAAATATATATACTTTGAAGCAGATTCATCTGGAGTGATAAGTATTAGAGATGTGTGGATGTTACTGCTCACAGGCATATAACAAGTATATATTAAATACAAAACTCGACCAGTATACTCCCCTGTGGCACAACGGAAGATATTGATTCGCGCACACGCATGCAGTCTCCTTCCACAACAGTGAACTTCCGGTCAAGAAAAGAACTTTGCAAAAGATTAAAAATGTTTATTGGCGATATGTCTTCAATTTTAAATATGGCCTTTATGCTACACTTTATCAAAGAGGGCAGAACAATATTTTTTTTCTTCAAATGTTCTTCTTATAAATTGAACCAATCTATGCGTTTGTTCAATGGTGCTATGCTGACTCCTAAAACCAAATTGGTGATCCGGTTTGCGCGCATTATCAGTTAGAATTGGGGACAATTTTATAATGAGTAGCTTTTCGAACAGCTTTGACATTGTTGACAGTAAACTTATTGGTCTGTATGACTCAGCCTTGGTAAGATCTTTGCCCGGCCTTGGAATCATTTTGACCTTGGCAAGCTTCCAGAGGTGTGGATAATACTCTAGTCTTAATACGGCATTAAAAATAAATAGAAGGATTCTAATTGCAATACGTGGCAAATTCATCAGCATCTTGTTACTAATTCCATCAATACCTGGAGCTTTCTTCGGGTTGAGTTCAGTAATTAGTTTCTGTACGTCACGCATCTTAAACTTTAAAGGTCGAGGGGGTAGAGCAACTACACTCGGTAAATCAACAGCAGCAGTACATCTGTTTGGGGTAAATACGGATTTTAAATGCTTTGCAAACAAGTTACCTTCTTCAGTATTACTTCTTGCCCAACCTCCGGTAGAAGTGCGCAGAGGTAGTTTAAACTCAATGGGTGTTTTAACCTTTTTCGCAGCGCGCCATAAAGAGTAATTAGATGCTGGTGTGACATCGAGGTTTTCCAGATAATTTTTAAGAGATGCAGTTTTTTCATATGCAAGCACTCATATGTGCACTCTTTTAATCTTATTTTATGCTAGGGTGATCTGTGCTGTTGCCATTCCCGGCTAGCTCTTCTTTTTTCACATACGAGACGAGTAGATTAGTAATGGGGACGGACGACATGTTTTGGGAATTCAAAACAGGGAAAAATCAAAATATGTTGGCAACCCTTTAAGAAATATGGGTTTTTGGGGATTTTCATGCTGATATTTTGTGAGACTATGTGTGTGTGAGTTTGATTCTTTATTTATGTGTATGTTTGTATACTTGTGTATACAGATTTTGGTGTTATTGTAGAGAAACGTTGTGCTTGCAGCGGATGGATCTATACATGGATGTTTGTATGTGTGTATGGGAGTGTGTGTGTGTGTATGAGTATGTGTGTGTGTGTGTGTGTGTATTTACTTGGTTGTTTGGTGTCCTATACTTTTGTTGTAGTGGCAGACAATCATTATACCCGGTAGGAAATGTTGATGGTGAAAATATGCTGACTAGCTTTTCACTTTCACTTGTCACCAGTACTACTCGCTAACTATCCTCCATACAATACTTTGTGCTATAGACATTTAACATGTGCTTGTCATTGAAAATCTACTAGTAACACTAAAACAATTGATTAGGTAGTGACTATGTAGTTCTTATGCGGTCATGAGACATACCAACCAGATAGTTAGTTACTGGTACATTTCTATAATTTACGTACATACAGTCTGACTGCAGGGTATTAACAAGGGATCTGTGTGTTTGTGTGTATGTAGTGATCGTTATTTGATAGACTTTGGTTTGCTCCTCTGAGTTTTCGTTGCTTTGCGTATGTATGATTATTATTGTATGTATACATTTATTTTTGAGGTCTCTGGGAAAATAATATAAAAGCTGTAGGTAGTGGCAACCCTGATAGATGTTTGGAATGGAGGGGGATAGGGAATGCATTTGGTAATGTATGTATGCATGTTTATGTTGTTGGATTAATGTATGTGATCGTATCTATTTTTGTTTTGAAGAATATCATTGCTTGTGTGAATTACATCAACAATTTTTCATGCATATTTACATATATTTGTATATATGTTTTCTATGCTATTGACATTGATATTCTTATGGAGATAGAAAAATATTGTGTTGGCATAGGTGTGCATTTCAGATATTAAATATTTTAAGTCCCATCAGGTTGACAAGCAGAGTTTTATAAATAGGGGTAATTATATTTTTATGTTAGTATATTTTACTTTAACAAAAACTTATAGAGGGACCTGCACTCACGTTCCTCGATTCTCATATGAATTGTGGGAATGTGTGTATGTGTATGTGTGTGTGTGTGTGTGTGTATACGAATTTCATCATATGTCGTAATACCATCAGAGAAATTAGATTTGATGACTACTACGCGATTTTCACGTAACGTATATAAGTAGAAAAAATAATGTAGATTGTCATCAGTATACTTTGATATCTCAACAATTCACCACCTATTTTTCAAACCAAAAAAAAAAACAAAAAAAAAAACTATAAAAGTGCTAAAACTAATTATTGTTTGTTAAACAAGTTTATAGTGCATAAAAAAATAATATTAGATAAATTGTTTATAAATAAAATAATTAAATAAATTGTTTATAAATAAAATAATTAAATAAATTGTTTATAAATAAAATAATTAAATAAATTATAAACAAATAATAAAAATAATTAAATAAAATGAATACCGCAAGTTGTCCCATCTGCAATAAAGTCTTTATGACTCAAACAAAAGTAAATGAGCATATAGAAACACACACCTATGCTAGCCAGTCGAAGGCTATGTTGGGAATTAGTAAGCTAAATATTAACAACAAATATTGTGAGGATTGTGATGAGATGATTCAATCAAATGGTTGTATGGCTCACGTCAGAACCATAAAACACAAAAACATCTGTCAGCAAGAAAGGATCAGCGATTTTCTCACTAGAAGAATAAGTAACTTCAATGGGAGGATCGAGACATATATTCTCCTCAATAAAAATTTGGGCGTCTTGTTTCCGGAGGAGTATCTCGCATCTGCAAAGAGCTCCTTAGTAAAACAACTTAATGAACGTAGTAGGATACATACTACGTTTAAATTTAATATGGAGCTCACATGTGATTATATGAAAATGGTAAATGATGAGATGAATGTTAGCCAACTTGTGCACATCTCAAAGATGATGTTGGTGACCCTCTCTGATGACATAGATGAGATGTACAAGAAACAGACCGATGAGTTAAGAGCCAAAATGGAAGAGTTTCAAGAGAGGGGTAGCGGATGGACATTGATTTCAATAAATTCCCTTGAAGTTAATATAAACAAGGCGTCCATAATAAGAGGATCAAGCTTTATCCCTCTCCCAAAAAATATTGCAGTGAAATGTGCATGCATAAATGTCGAGAACAATGATATTTATTGCTTTAAATGGTGTCTCATTGCGGCTTTGTACACAAATAGTACTTTAGATCGAAGACAACGGAAAAACTATAGAAACTATAATATGACAAACATTTCTGATGAGAATATTAATTTAAGAGCAATTGTGTTAAATTTTGAAGGCCTAGAGTTTCCACTCCCATTGAAGCAGATAAAACAATTTGAAAAACAAAATGATCTGAGCATCAATGTATTTGGCCATAATGGCACATCGCTTATAGGACCATACTACATAACAAAAGGAGAAAGACACATTCATATTAATCTCTTATTGCTCCAGTCTAATGAAAACTTCCACTATGTACTCATAAAGGATATATCAAAGTAAGTTTCATTTGTGTATTTATGAAAAATCTGCTTTCATCTCTATTTAAAAAGTTACTTCTCATTGTTATATTTATTTATATCGTATTGGTATTTTCTATATTTTCTTCAGACTCCTTCGTTCCAGCATAACATCACACAGAAGTAAGATCATGATATGTAACACCTGCCTATATCATACACATGATGATTATGTGTATAATCATCATAAAAATGTTTGTGTGAAAAAAGTCATCAGAATGCCAGAAGGTGAATCTATTATCAAGTTTAAGAACTACTACAAACAGTTAGATGTACCATTCGTAATCTACGCGGACTTTGAGTCTATTTTAGAAAAAGTTGATAATGCTGTAAGTAAAAGTACCACAAATGTACAGAAACATCATGCTTGTGCATTCGGTTATTTTATTAATTGTAGTTTCAAGAGAGAAAATAATTTATATAGGCATTATTTTGGTGAAGATTCGGCGAATATATTTATCAAAAAAATTGTTGAAGATTGTACAGATATTTATTTAATTTATTTACTTAAAGTTAAGAAAATGTTCATAACCCCAATAGAAATAGCTCAATATAATAATGCAAAAAATTGTCATATATGTAAGAAAATATTAAATAATGATAAAGTTAGAGATCATTGCCATCTTACGGGCAATTATCGTGGGGCAGCTCATAGCGAATGTAATTTGAATTATAAAACACCTCAGTTTATACCGGTTATCTTGCATAATCTTTCCGCATATGATATACACCTATTTTTCAAAGAACTTTCTTCTATAAAATATTCTACAATAAAAGTGATTCCCCAGAACACAGAGAGTTATATTTCTCTTTCAATTTTCATCAGATTAGATGAAAAATATGGATTCGAAATAAGATTTATAGACTCGTTTAGATTTATGGCTTCGAGTTTAGATACGTTAGCGAAAAATTTTGATAGCAATGATTTTAATACTATTCGGTCATGTTTCGTTGATGAAGCTCATTTCAACCTGATTAGAAGAAAGGGTGTATTTCCATACTCTTACATGGATTCCATGACTCAGTTTAAGGAAATTAAACTGCCTAGTAGAGAAGAGTTCTTAAATATTCTAACGAATGAAGAATGTGATGTAGTCGAGTATGAACATGCTCAAAAAATATGGAGAGAGTTTAAATGTAAAACCCTCCTTGACTATACTGAACTCTACTTAAAGACAGATGTTCTTCTTCTAACCGACGTGTTTGAAAATTTTAGAAAAATTTGTAGAGATATATACGATTTGGACCCCTGCCACTATTATACAGCACCAGGCTTATCTTGGGATGCAATGTTGAAAACCACAGAAGTTTCACTGGAACAGTTCACTAATTCCGAAATGTATGTGTTTATGCAAAACGGAATTAGAGGTGGACTAGTTCAATGCTCGCAAAGATAATCGAAGGCGAATAACAAATATTTGGAAGATTTTGATGCATCAAAACCATCAGAATTTCTTGTATACTTAGACGCTAACAACTTGTATGGTTGGGCGATGTCGGAATATCTTCCTTGCGGTGAATTTGAGTGGGTATGTGACACTGATTTTGATGTTAAAAAAATTTCTAATACTGCAGAGTATGGGTACATTTTGGAAGTGGATATAGATTATACCGATTCAGTGCATGATCTACATAATGATTTGCCATTTTGTCCCCAAAATAAGGCCCTGGGGGGATCCAAAATCAAAAAATTAGTTGCAGACTTACACTCAAAAACAAATTACACCATACACTACAGAATTTTAAAACAAGCCATTTCAAATGGCCTCATCTTAAAACAAATCCATAGAATACTCAGATTTAAGCAATCCCCTTGGCTTAAAAAATATATTGACTTAAACACATTTCATAGGACAAATGCCAAAAATAATTTTCAAAAAGATTTCTTCAAACTTTTAAACAATGCTGTTTACGGGAAGACAATGGAAAACATTGAAAAACGTAGGGACATTAGAATTACGTCATCTTGGGAAACGACAAACAGGAATCATTTAGGTCTCAGAGCATTAATTGCGAAACGAAATTTTAAGCAGTTGACAAAATTTTCTGATGATATGTATGCGGTAGAGTTAGAAAAAATGGAACCATTACATGATAAACCCATATATGTTGGTTTCACAGTACTGGAGTTATCGAAGTGGAGAATGTATGACTTCCATTATGGCTTCATGAAGCCTAAATTTGGAGAGAACATTTCTCTCAACTATATGGATACTGACTCATTTATTTATTCAATTAAAACTGTTGATTTTTACAATGACATCCGTAATGATATTAGTTTGAATTTTGATACGTCAGAATATCCTATAGATAATCAATTTCTTTTGCCGCTACTCAATAAGAAGGTTTTGGGAATGATGAAAGATGAAAACAATGGGAATATAATGACACAATTTGTTGGCTTAAGAGCAAAAATGTATTCTCTGTCGACTCTTCGCTCGGAATCTGTTAAAAAATCAAAAGGGGTCAAAAAGTCTGTAATTAAAAAGTTGTCCATTAATGATTACAAAAGTTGCTTATTCGAATCCAAAATTATCTCGGATGAAATGTTTTTGTTTAGATCTAAAACACATCAACTATATACCCAAAAACTATATAAAATAACACTTAGCTTTTCTGATGATAAAAGAAATATAATGAAAGATAAAATAAAAACGCGCGCTTGGGGACATTACATAGACCGAAACAATGAAACAATGGATGTAGAATAGAATGATTCCTACTAAATTGCATGTAAGATGACAACGAGAATTTAATTTTGTATTATTTGTATTTATTTATTAATATATTTATTTAATTATTTATTAATTTAATTTTGTACTAATTGTATTTATTTATTAATATATTTATTTAATTATTTATTAATTTATTTATTATTTACTTATTTGTTTATGAATGTATCTTATTAATTTTAGTATTTTATTCACCCAAAAGCATGTTAAAATTGAATAGTTTAAAACTTTTATCTTTTTACCTATACCTAAATTATTTGTAAATAAAAATAAAATATTAGATTAATGATGTATTTTTCTTTTTATATCTGTATATTTTTATTTATACATAGACTTGAATTTGTATTAGTACTAAGATTTTTAAGAAAAACTGTTAAATAAAATATTGAAAAAATAATAAAATATGTAAACGGTTTTTATTTCAGCTTAAATTTACTAAATAGAAATTTTAACTACAAATGTCTACATTTTTGACTCATTCTACTTGTGTCAAACTTATAGCATAATTCCTAATACACACATGCAAACATACATACATACATACATACAGGCAAAGTTAAAAATGTAAATAAAGATGAAGCAAAATTATAACAAGGTCAACACAAAATTATTTTAAATATGGATGCAGTCAATTTTAAAATCTGGTGGTTTATACAAGGTTTAAAAAACGTTTTTGAGCTAAAATTCTATTACGAATATAATTTTTTGTGAATTTTGCTTAAACAACATTCGAAATGTTGTTTAAAATTTTTATGAATTCGGCTGTAAGCATTTAATAAGAGCCAATGCAAATGTTATTATAATGTTTAAGTAAGATGAGAAAAAATATTAATCACGTCTATAGGGATCATGTAGTCAGTAATATGAATTTTAAAAAGGTTTAAGAAATTTGTAAAGTGTTGGAAGGATAAATATGGAATTTTGAATATAAGCACAGATAATGAATTAAATTATGGTCGCTATAGAAAGCAATTTGACTATTTCATAACTATATAAGCAACTACTCATAAAAGATTACCTTTAGTTATTAATCTAACTTTAAACTTGATACATCTATTTGCTATAACCTCATCTGATACCTGATAAGCTGATCTGAAAACCAGATCAGGTCCTAATAAGCTGATCTGAAAACCAGACCAGGTCCTGATAAGCTGATCTGAAAACCAGACCAGGTCCTAATAAGCTGTTGGTATCGATAAGAAAGTATCTAATGAAATTTAATGGAATTTCATAATATTGTGAAATTCAATTCCTCTTGTGTAGAACCTTTCAAAGATAACAAAACTGTGCATGTTTAAGCGATATGAAAACAAACAACAAAAATTTGCAAATAAACAAAAAGAAAAATTTTTTGATCTAGTGAAGTAAAGCCAATAGATAAGCAAAATATAAAAATGTAGACATTTGTAGTTAAAATTTCTATTTAGTAAATTTAAGCTGAAATAAAAACCGTTTACATATTTTATTATTTTTTCAATATTTTATTTAACAGTTTTTCTTAAAAATCTTAGTACTAATACAAATTCAAGTCTATGTATAAATAAAAATATACAGATATAAAAAGAAAAATACATCATTAATCTAATATTTTATTTTTATTTACAAATAATTTAGGTATAGGTAAAAAGATAAAAGTTTTAAACCATTCAATTTTAACATGCTTTTGGGTGAATAAAATACTAAAATTAATAAGATACATTCATAAACAAATAAGTAAATAATAAATAAATTAATAAATAATTAAATAAATATATTAATAAATAAATACAATTAGTACAAAATTAAATTAATAATTAATTAAATAAATATATTAATAAATAAATACAAATAATACAAAATTAAATTCTCGTTGTCATCTTACATGCAATTTAGTAGGAATCATTCTATTCTACATCCATTGTTTCATTGTTTCGGTCTATGTAATGTCCCCAAGCGCGCGTTTTTATTTTATCTTTCATTATATTTCTTTTATCATCAGAAAAGCTAAGTGTTATTTTATATAGTTTTTGGGTATATAGTTGATGTGTTTTAGATCTAAACAAAAACATTTCATCCGAGATAATTTTGGATTCGAATAAGCAACTTTTGTAATCATTAATGGACAACTTTTTAATTACAGACTTTTTGACCCCTTTTGATTTTTTAACAGATTCCGAGCGAAGAGTCGACAGAGAATACATTTTTGCTCTTAAGCCAACAAATTGTGTCATTATATTCCCATTGTTTTCATCTTTCATCATTCCCAAAACCTTCTTATTGAGTAGCGGCAAAAGAAATTGATTATCTATAGGATATTCTGACGTATCAAAATTCAAACTAATATCATTACGGATGTCATTGTAAAAATCAACAGTTTTAATTGAATAAATAAATGAGTCAGTATCCATATAGTTGAGAGAAATGTTCTCTCCAAATTTAGGCTTCATGAAGCCATAATGGAAGTCATACATTCTCCACTTCGATAACTCCAGTACTGTGAAACCAACATATATGGGTTTATCATGTAATGGTTCCATTTTTTCTAACTCTACCGCATACATATCATCAGAAAATTTTGTCAACTGCTTAAAATTTCGTTTCGCAATTAATGCTCTGAGACCTAAATGATTCCTGTTTGTCGTTTCCCAAGATGACGTAATTCTAATGTCCCTACGTTTTTCAATGTTTTCCATTGTCTTCCCGTAAACAGCATTGTTTAAAAGTTTGAAGAAATCTTTTTCAAAATTATTTTTAGCATTTGTCCTATGAAATGTGTTTAAGTCAATATATTTTTTAAGCCAAGGGGATTGCTTAAATCTGAGTATTCTATGGATTTGTTTTAAGATGAGGCCATTTGAAATGGCTTGTTTTAAAATTCTATAGTGTATGGTGTAATTTGTTTTTGAGTGTAAGTCTGCAACTAATTTTTTGACTTTGGATCCCCCAGGGCCTTATTTTGGGGGCAAAATGGCAAATAATTATGTAGATCATGCACTGAATCGGGATAATCTATATCTACTTCCAAAATGTACCCATACTCTGCAGTATCAGAAATTTTTTTAACATTAAAATCAGTGTCACATACCCACTCAAATTCACCGCAAGGAAGATATTCCGACATCGCCCAACCATGCAAGTTGTTAGCGTCTAAGTATACAAGAAATTCTGATGGTTTTGATGCATCAAAATCTTCCAAATATTTGTTATTCACCTACCAATATCTTTGCGAGTATTGAACTAGTCCACCTCTAATTCCGTTTTGCATAAACATATACATTTCGGAATCAGTGAACTGTTCCAGTGAAACTTCTGTGGTTTTCAACATTGCATCCCAAGATAAGCCTGGTGCTGTATAATAGTGGCAGGGGTCCAAATCGTATATATCTCTACAAATTTTTCTAAAATTTTCAAACATGTCGGTTAGAAGAAGAACATCTGTCTTTAAGTAGAGTTCAGTATAGTCAAGGAGGGTTTTACAGTTAAACTCTCTCCATATTTTTTGAGCATGTTCATACTCGACTACATCACATTCTTCATTCGTTAGAATATTTAAGAACTCTTCTCTACTAGGCAGTTTAATTTCCTTAAACTGAGTCATGGAATCCATGTAAGAGTATGGAAATACACCCTTTCTTCTAATCAGGTTGAAATGAGCTTCATCAACGAAACATGACCGAATAGTATTAAAATCATTGCTATCAAAATTTTTCGCTAACGTATCTAAACTCGAAGCCATAAATCTAAACGAGTCTATAAATCTTATTTCGAATCCATATTTTTCATCTAATCTGATGAAAATTGAAAGAGAAATATAACTCTCTGTGTTCTGGGGAATCACTTTTATTGTAGAATATTTTATAGAAGAAAGTTCTTTGAAAAATAGGTGTATATCATATGCGGAAAGATTATGCAAGATAACCGGTATAAACTGAGGTGTTTTATAATTCAAATTACATTCGCTATGAGCTGCCCCACGATAATTGCCCGTAAGATGGCAATGATCTCTAACTTTATCATTATTTAATATTTTCTTACATATATGACAATTTTTTGTATTATTATATTGAACTATTTCTATTGGGGTTATGAACATTTTCTTAACTTTAAGTAGATAATTTAAATAAATATTTGTACAATCTTCAACAATTTTTTTGATAAATATATTCGCCGAATCTTCACCAAAATAATGTCTATATAAATTATTTTCTCTCTTGAAACTACAATTAATAAAATAACCGAATGCACAAGCATGATGTTTCTGTACATTTGTGGTACTTTTACTTACAGCATTATCAACTTTTTCTAAAATAGACTCAAAGTCCGCGTAGATTACGAATGGTACATCTAACTGTTTGTAGTAGCTCTTAAACTTGATAATAGATTCACCTTCTGGCATTCTGATGACTTTTTTCACACAAACATTTTTATGATGATTATACACATAATCATCATGTGTATGATATAGGCAGGTGTTACATATCATGATCTTACTTCTGTGTGATGTTATGCTGGAACGAAGGAGTCTGAAGAAAATATAGAAAATACCAATACGATATAAATAAATATAACAATGAGAAGTAGCTTTTTAAATAGAGATGAAAGCAGATTTTTCATAAATACACAAATGAAACTTACTTTGATACATCCTTGATGAGTACATAGTGGAAGTTTTCATTAGACTGGAGCAATAAGAGATTAATATGAATGTGTTTTTCTCCTTTTGTTATGTAGTATGGTCCTATAAGCGATTTGCCATTATGGCCAAATACATTGATGCTCAGATCATTTTGTTTTTCAAATTGTTTTATCTGCTCCAATGGGAGTGGAAACTCTAGGCCTTTAAAATTTAACACAATTGCTCCTAAATTAATATTCTCATCAGAAATGTTTGTCATATTATAGTTTCTATAGTTTTTCCGTTGTCTTCGATCTAAAGTACTATTTGTGTACAAAGCCGTAATGAGACACCATTTAAAGCAATAAATATCATTGTTCTCGACATTTATGCATGCACATTTCACTGCAATATTTTTTGGGAGAGGGATAAAGCTTGATCCTCTTATTATGGACGCCTTGTTTATATTAACTTCAAGGGAATTTATTGAAATCAATGTCCATCCGCTATCCCTCTCTTGAAACTCTTCCATTTTGGCTCTTAACTCATCGGTCTGTTTCTTGTACATCTCATCTATGTCATCAGAGAGGGTCACCAACATCATCTTTGAGATGTGCACAAGTTGGCTAACATTCATCTCATCATTTACCATTTTCATATAATCACATGTGACCTCCATATTAAATTTAAACGTAGTATGTATCCTACTACGTTCATTAAGTTGTTTTACTAAGGAGCTCTTTGCAGATGCGAGATACTCCTCCGGAAACAAGACGCCCACATTTTTGTTGAGGAGAATATATGTCTCGATCCTCCCATTGAAGTTACTTATTCTTCTAGTGAGAAAATCGCTGATCCTTTCTTGCTGACAGCTGTTTTTGTGTTTTATGGTTCTGACGTGAGCCATACAACCATTTGATTGAATCATCTCATCACAATCCTCACAATATTTGTTGTTAATATTTAGCTTACTAATTCCCAACATAGCCTTCGACTGGCTAGCATAGGTGTGTGTTTCTATATGCTCATTTACTTTGTTTGAGTCATAAAGACTTTATTGCAGATGGGACAACTTGCGGTATTCATTTTATTTAATTATTTTTATTATTTGTTTATAATTTATTTAATTATTTTATTTATAAACAATTTATTTAATTATTTTATTTATAAACAATTTATTTAATTATTTTATTTATAAACAATTTATCTAATATTATTTTTTTATGCACTATAAACTTGTTTAACAAACAATAATTAGTTTTAGCACTTTTATAGTTTTTTTTTTGTTTGGAAAATAGGTGGTGAATTGTTGAGATATCAAAGTATACTGATGACAATCTACATTATTTTTTCTACTTATATACGTTACGTGAAAATCGCGTAGTAGTCATCAAATCTAATTTCTCTGATGGTATTACGACATATGATGAAATTCGTATACATACACACACACACACACACACATACACATACACATACACACATTCCCACAATTCATATGAGAATCGAGGAACGTGAGTGCAGGTCCCTCTATAAGTTTTTGTTAAAGTAAAATATACTAACATAAAAATATAATTACCCCTATTTATAAAACTCTGCTTGTCAACCTGATGGGACTTAAAATATTTAATATCTGAAATGCACTTGTACATATAAAACCTATGCCAACACAATATTTTTCTATCTCCATAAGAATAGCAATGTCAATTGCATAGAAAACATATATACAAATATATGTAAATATGCATGAAGAATTGTTGATGTAATTCACACAAGCAATGATATTCTTCAAAACAAAAATAGATACGATCACATACATTAATCCAACAACATAAACATGCATACATACATTACCAAATGCATTCCCTATCCCTCTCCATTCCAAACATCTATCAGGGTTGCCACTACCTACAGCTTTTATATTATTTTCCCAGAGACCTCAAAAATAAATGTATACATACAATAATAATCATACATACGCAAAGCAACGAAAACTCAGAGGAGCAAACCAAAGTCTATCAAATAACGATCACTGTATGTACGTAAATTATAGAAATGTACCAGTAACTAACTATCTGGTTGGTATGTCTCATGACCGCATAAGAACTACATAGTCACTACCTAATCAATTGTTTTAGTGTTACTAGTAGATTTTCAATGACAAGCACATGTTAAATGTCTATAGCACAAAGTATTGTATGGAGGATAGTTAGCGAGTAGTACTGGTGACAAGTGAAAGTGAAAAGCTAGAGCAGCATATTGTCACCATCAACATTTCCTACCGGGTATAATGATTGTCTGCCACTACAACAAAAGTATAGGACATCAAACAACCAAGTAAATACACACACACACACACACACACACATACTCATACACACACACACACTCCCATACACACATACAAACATCCATGTATAGATCCATTCGCTGTAGGCACAACGTTTCTCTACAATAACACCAAAATCTGTATACACAAGTATACAAACATACACATAAATAAAGAATCAAACTCACACACACATAGTCTCACAAAATATCAGCATGAAAATCCCCAAAAACCCATATTTCTTAAAGGGTTGCCAACATATTTTGATTTTTCCCTGTTTTGAATTCCCAAAACATGTCGTCCGTCCCCATTACTAATCTACTGAGACGTTAAAATATCCGTATAATAAATTCTATTAAACCCAGTGGGAGGTAGAGCATGTTCAGCAGCCTCCTTAATATTTTCGTTAAAATTCGCAATGTTAGATGCAATATCATCTTATGTTCTTACCGTTATGTTTTCCGTGCAATGACTACTAAGATATTTTTTGAATCTCAGCCAATTAACACGATTGATCATCTTCACATATGGGTGAGGTAAATCACTTCTTAATGGGTTACATATTGTAACGATAGTGGAGAGATCTAGAGAAGCTTTAACATGAACTAAATCCCTAGAATAATATTCATGATGCCAAAATATATAACAACCGGAATTTTTTGTATGTATGTAGGCTCCCCACTCGAAATGACGTCCAAGCCCATTTTTGAAATTGTGTTGAACAACGCTCTTCCACTAGGTGTAATAAGACTCGAAACCCAGTACTTATGTTTTGCATTCTAGTCTGCAGCTGCTACGAAACACTGCCCAAGAAAATGGAAGAAATTCTCGTATTGATCCTCGGGGAGTAAATTAATGATATCACAAATTTTTTACAAAAATTTTAAATACGGATATTTGTTGCTTGTATGTGTTCTTTACAAATGTTGTCAAGAATATAGTACGTGAGTCTTGACTTTAGTAAAATTGCTGATCCACCGCATGCTCTTCCTCTCGGGTCTTTTGTATCATATAAGGTGTACCCATTCATTTGGAAAAGCCTTGTCGAAGTCAAACGAGTCTCAGAAACCAACATTATATCAATATTTTTTTCCATGACGAAGTGCTCAAGTTCATTTTTATGTTGGCGAATGCCGTTTGCGTTCCAGAAACATATTTTTAACGTGTTCATGGCTTATTAACTAATGCTTGAAGCAATGTATTCTGCACTCGCAGCATTTCTTGCCTCATGATAGTCATATTTGTTGCAAAGTTGTTTATAGTTTGCACCAGATTATCAATAGTAGCTTCAAGGCGATTAAAATTTAAGCTAGAGTTTGTATTTGGCGATTTATTTGGCGGTGATACTTTTTGTGCGGGAATAGAATTTGTCTTAATAGCATAGGCATACGATACATGTGAAATAATTGGTTGGCTTATTTGAGGAAAAGTGGCGGAGTAAGCGTTTGCTGATTGAGCTGGAGCTAATTTAGGTTTTTGTCCCATAGTCTGTTTAACGAAAGAATATAGAAGACATCCTATGTACTTAGAGGTGTGATTACTTCCACAATTACTACATTTATTTTCTGCTTGATCTTTTGGCTTAGTACAGCTGATAGTACCATGCAATTCACCGCAGATAACACTTGGCAATTATGGCACTGTACGGGACCGTAACGTTTACGTGGCTCTTCAACTGTGATTTTTATATATTGGATGAGTTTCATTTTTTTCAATTGTATGTCATTTGGCTCCAGTTCAACTCAAAATAGGGGTTGGAGGACCATTTCTCTGTTAATTATATTAGTAGCATTTTTTACCTTAAATCCTTTGTCGATAAAAGCACATTTTACTTCTTCGGGGTCACCATATGAATCTATGCCCTTTAATACTATCTGTAGGTCTTTAGCACTTTTAAGTTGGTATGTGTAAAAATTTATTTTATTTTTTTACAAATTCACTAACAATTTTTCGGAAATCTTTTTCATCATATATTTGGATCTTAGTTTCATCAATATTACCCCGTTTAATTGGAATAATGTGAAAAGTATTTGCTCCAATCGCCGACAATAGTTTTTTAGAATTTTAGAATTACTTTCTCAGATAGATAGGTGGTGGCTTAAAAGACTTTTGCGATGATGCATCGGGCTTGTCGTTATTGTCTTGCAATAATGAAAAACGATTTTGACAATTAGTAAATGATGCGCTGTTATCCCTAGACATCTAAAATTTTAAAAGAATTTTGGCTTCGCCATTCCGACTTGGACCTTGGGTTTTGAGCTACTGTTATCTGTAGTGATAACTTGGTTAAGTGGCAAACACGAGCCGATGATATTGCTGTCTTATATGAATTACTACTAGGCAACTGAAATGTTAACGAATCACTAGTTGGCATTGGACAAAGCGAAGATGATCGCTGACGTAAAAGTGGTTTCGCCGCTAAAAAGACTATCATAAGGTTTTTTATATTTATTGTTTTCATTAAGAGCTTCAGAAGTCATAGTAAAATATCCTTTTTCTGCCGTTAGAACTCACTTCACAATTTTTTTTATTTGAGGTACTCATATAGAGTATTCCTCAAGGGCACTTTGTTTGCGGTTTTTGTTTGTTTTTGTTTCTTGCTATGTAAAAAAAACGCGAAATAGAGGTTGGGGGATCTCCTCCCTATTTAATATGTTTGATACATTGTTTACCTTAAATCCCTGGAGGACTAGCGCATCTTTTATTTCTTCGGGAAAAACATACGAATCTATGCCCTTCAATACGATCTGCCGGCCTTTAACACTCTTAAGCTGGTAAGTGTAGAAACTTGTTTTATTTTTTTTCAAATTCTTAAACGATTTTGCGAAAATCTTTTTCTTCATAAATTTGCATTTTCGTTTCGTTACGTTTTATTGATACAATAATAAAATTATTCTCATCAATGATGGAGAATAATTTTTTAATAAGGGCGTTTGAATTTTTTTCTCTTAAATATATTAATGGTGGTTTGGAAGTGTTATTCGAGGATACATCGGGTTTGTGGTTGTCATCTTGAACAATTTTAATACGGTTTTGACGATTAGTAGAGGATGCGCTGTTATCTCTAGACATCTTTGGAGGAGATTAAATTTTAGAAGAATTTGGACTTCGCCCACGCTTTACCACAGTTATATATCTGTCCATTCCGACTTGGACCTTTGGTTTTGATAACTTGGTTAAGTGATGAACACGAGCCCGAAGGGGATGATATCGTTGTTTTATATGAAGAAGTACTACGCAACGGTAATGTTAACGAATCCCTAGTTGGCATTGGACAAAGCGAAGATGATCGCTGACGAAAAAGTGGCTACGCCTTAAAAAAAAGACTATCATCAGATTTTTTATTTTATTGTTTCCATTAAGAGCTTCAGAACTCACAGTAAAATAGGCATTTCTTACGTTAGAACTCACTTCACAATGTTTTGTATTTGAGGTACTCATATAGAGTATTCCTCAATGTTTGTGTTTTTTTGTTGTTGTTATTTCTTGCTGTGTAAAAAATATTATTAAAGCAAATAAAGCTTATTTATCAAACTCAATATGTATTACGAATATTTTTTGTATGATTTTTGTTTTTGTTGTCTTTTGTTTTTTTGTTTCGTATGTTTGTAAGAAAAACACAGCTATGACGTCTGCTCACTATGAAGGTTCAACAAGAACTCGTCGAATGACATTCGTAGCAAAAAATTGAGAAATGAGTGGTTAGGGGACCGAAAAGTGTCATCAGCGAGCGTCAGCTATCGCCACCAGTCGCAATTAAATTGAAATTTTCTCAATAAAGATTATAAAGTAAATAAACAAAGTGAACAAACAAGATAGGCCTAGTCTATCCCGGCGTCACAACCGGAGCAACCGGAGATTCCTTATAACATATTCATATATTAATTAAAATATTCCACAACAAATAAAATACGCAAACAAAAATTAAAGTAGTAAAAAGTAGCAGCTAAATGCAATATAAGTTTAACATTTGTTAGCACACTAATAATCCTAAATTATTTTTTACTTATTCAGTAAAATATTTTTTTATTAAATATACAATTAAATTAATCATTGAGGGGTTAGCTGGATCCAATGCGCATTTCACTGTTGCTACTGCAAGTCATCAGGGAACATTTACCAAAAAATCTAACGTTCCAGAAACATATTTTTAACGTTTTCATGGCTTAGTAATTAATGTTTGCAGCAGAGTATTCTGCATTCGCAGCATTTCTTGCATCATGTTAGTCATATTTGTAGTCAAGTTGTTTATAGTTTGCACCAGATTATCAATAGTGGCTTAGGCGACTGAAATTAAAGCTTGTGTTAGCATTTGTTGAATTACTTAGTGGGTACGCTTTCTGCGTGCGAATACTCTATATGAGTACCTAAATACAAAAAATTGTGAAGTGAGTTCTAACAGCAGAAAGATCTATTTTACTCTGAGTAAAAAAAAAATCTGATGATAGTAATTTTTTAACGTCGAAGCCACTATTTCGTCAGCGATCAACCTAGTAATTCTTCATATAAGTCAGCGATATAATCCCCTTCGGGCTCGTGTACATCACTTAACAAAGTTATCACTACAGATAATAGTAGCACAAAACCCAAACTCCAAGTCGGAATGGAGAGATATATAACCGTGGTAAAGCGTGGGCAAATTATTCTAAAATTTCATCTTCTCCAAAGATCGTTTTCAAATTTTACAAGACAATAACGACAAGCCCGCTGCATCATCGCAAAAGTATTTTAAGCCACCACCTATCTAACTGAGAGAAAAAAAATCTAACGCGCTTCTAAAAACTACTGTCGGCCATTGGTGAAAATACTTTTCACATCATTCCAATTATACGAGGTAATATTGATGAAACTAAAATCCAATTTTATGATGAAAAAGATTTCCGAAAACTTGTTAGTGAATTTGAAAGAAATAAAACAAATTTTTACACATACCAAGTTTAGAGTGCTAAAGGCCTATAGATAGTATTAAAGGGAATAGATTCATATGTCGACCCCGAAGAAGTAAAATGTGCACTTATCGACCAAGGATTTAAGGTAAAAAATGTTACTAATATAATTAACGGAGAAAAGGTCCCTTAACCCCTATTTCGAGTTGAACTGGAGCTGAATGGCATACAATTTATAGCGTAAGGTTTCTCGTACATCGAAAAATCACAGTTGAAGAGCGACGTAAACATTCAGGACCCGTACAGTGACATAATTTCCAAGAATATGGCCACAGAAAAACGTACTGCAATTTAACTACAGTTTGTGTTATCTGCAGTGAATTGCATGGTACTGCTAGCTGTACTAAGCCAAAAGATCAAGCAGAAAAGAAGTAATTTTGGAGGTAATCACACCGCTAACTACAGAGGATGTCCTGTATATTCTTTCGATTCGATATTATGTTGGTCTTTGAGACTCATTTGACTTCGAGAAGAATTTTTTTAAATTAATAGCTACACCCTATATTTTTTTTTCATGCGTTTATTTATTTATTGTATCTTCAAAAAATGAACTAATAATAAGTTTTCAAATCTTAAATCTAGATATAATAATTAGGCATAAACTTAGTGATAGTAATCAATAATATATAAATATCGTATTAAGCACAGAAATATTTTCAAGGTGTTTCATCTGGAGTGTTGAGTATTAGAGCCATAGTGTCCCTCTTTTTTAAGCGGATGTGTCCAGTAAAATTCAAGATGTTACGAGCAAGTGGATTAGGATGAGACTCGAGTTTTGTTAAGTATTTGCCTGCGTATTTTTTTATTTCTTCAGTCACTAGTGGCATATTTAAATCACGATGTAAATTTGAATTTTTGATGTACCATGGAGCCGATGTTATTAGTCTTAAAATCTTGTTTTGCCTTCGTTGGATTCTCTCTATATTGGAAGCTGAAGCAGTACCCCATAGCTGTATTCCGTAGCACCATATGGGTGCGACTTGTATATTAAAAGTTTACAATCTAGACTGAGTGTTGAATTTCTACCCATCAGCCAATGTACCTGAGTTAATTTAAGTTTCATTTGTGTTAGCTTTGAGTCAATATGTCAATATGGTATTTTACATGTGAATGTTGAGGAACAACTTGATTGTTGATTCGAATTGGGGAACAAGTATCTCTTCGCAGGGTGAATGTTAGCTGAACACACTTTTGTTCGTTAACTTTAATTCTCCATAAGTTTAACCATAGTTCCAGCTGTGTAATATGTTCTTGTAGATATCGGGAAGCCTCGTGAGGGTTTTCGTGCATACTAAGGCAGGCTGTATCATCGGCAAATGTAGATGTATGGATATTGCTGCTCAAAGGCATATCACAAGTATAAATCAAATACAAAACTGGCCCCAATATGCTCCCCTGTGGCACACCGGATGATATAGATTTGAGCACACTCATGAAGTCTCCTTCAACAACCGTGAACTTCCAGGTAGTAATATAACTTTCCAATAGCTTCAGAAAATTTATTGGTAGATATGATTTCAATTTTAAAATAAGGCCTTCATGCCATACTTTATCAAATGCCTGAGAAACATCAATGAAGAGGGCAGAAAAATATTTCTTTTCTTCAAATGTTCTTCTTATAAATTGAGCCAATCTATGCGTTTGTTCAATGGTGCTATGCTGACTCCTAAAACCAAACTGATGGTCTGGTATGCACCCACAACCTATTAGAATTGGGGACAATTTTATCATGAGCAGTTTTTCGAAAAGTTTAGACATTGTTGATAGTAGACTTATTGGCCTATACGATTCAACCTTGGTAAGGTCTTTGCCCGGCTTTGGAATCATTTTGACCTTGGCAAGCTTCCAGAGGTGTGGATAATACTCTAGTCTTAATATGGCATTAAAAATAAATAGAAGGATTCTAATTGCAATATGTGGTAAATTCATCAGCATCTTGTTACTAATTCCATCAATACCTGGAGCTTTCTTCGGGTTGAGTTCAGCAATTAGTTTCTGTACATCACGCATCTTAAACTTTAAGGGTCGAGGCGGTAGAGCAACTACACTCGGTAAATCAACAGCAGCAGTACATCTGTTTGGGGTAAATACGGATTTTAAATGCTTTGCAAACAAGTTACCTTTTTCCGTATCACTTCTTGCCCAACCTCCGGTAAAAGTGCGCAGAGGTGGTTTAAACTCAACGGGTGTTTTAAGCTTTTTCGCAGCGTGCCACAACGAGTAATTAGATGCTGGTGTGACATCGAGATTTTACAGATAATTTTTAAGAGATGCAGTTTTTTCATATGCAATCATCTCTTGGAGTAGTTTAGTGCACTCTTTAAATCTGATTTTATGCTGGGGCGATCTGTGCTGTTGCCATTCCCGGGTACCTCTTCTTTTTTCACATACGAGACGTTCAATATCCGTAGAATAAATTCTATTGAACCCAGTCTGCGGGTGGGAGGTAGAAGCATGTTCAGCAGCCTGCTTTATATTTTCGTTAAGATTCGCAATGTTAGATTCAATATCATCGGATGTTCTTAGCATTATGTTTTCCGTGCATTTACTACTAAGATATTTTTTGAATCTCAGCCAATTAACACGATTGATCATCTTCACATATGGGTGAGGTAAATCACTTCTTAGTGGGTTACAGATTGTAACGATAGTGGGAGAGTGATCGGAGGAGAGATCTAAGGAAGCTTCGACATGAACGAAATCTCTAGAAATATTTTTCATGACTCCAAAATCTATAACATCCGGAATTTTTTTTATGTCTGTAGGCCAGTAATTGGGCTCTCCACTTGAAATTGTATTGAACAACGCTCTTCCTCTAGGTGTAATAAGGCGTGAACCCCAGAACGTATGTTTTGCATTGTAGTCTCCAGCTGCTACGAAACAAGGCCCAAGAGATTTGTAGAAATCTTCGTATTCATCCTCAGTGATTGAGAATCTTGGAGGGGAGTAAATTGATAATAGAACGAAATTTGTAAAAAAATTTGCTTGAGTCTTGACTTTATTAAAATTGCTGATCCACCGCATGCTCTTCCTCTCGGGTCCTTAGTATCATATAAGGTGTAGCCATTCATTTTAAAAAGGCTTCTCGAAGTCAAATGAGTCTCAGAAACTAACATTACATCAATATTTTTTTCCGAAAGGAAGTGCTCGAGCTCCAGAAACATATTTTTAACGTGTTCATGGCTTGTTAATTAATGCTTGAAGCAGAGTATTCTGCATTCGCAGCATTTCTTGCATCATGCTAGTCATATTTGTAGTAAAGTTGTTTATAGTTTGCACCAGATTATCAATAGTGGCTTCAAGGCGACTGAAATTAAAGCTTGTGTTAGCATTTGTTACATTACTTGGTGGGGACACTTTCTGCGTGGGAAAAGAATTTGTCTTTACAGCATCGGCATATGATACACGTGAAGTACTTGGTTGGCTCATTGTAGGAAAATTGGAGGAGAAAGCGTTTGCTGATTGAGCTGGAGCTAATTTAGGTTTTTGTCCCATAGTCTTTTTAACGAAAGAATATACAGGTGATTACCTCCACAATTACTACATTTTTTTTCAGCTTGATCTTTTGCCTTTGTACAGCTAGCCGAACCGTGCAATTCACCACAGATAACACAAACTGTTAATTATATTAGTAACATTTTTAACCTTAAATCCTTTGTCGATAAGAGCATATTTTACTTCTTCGGGGTCAACATATGAATCTATGCCCTTTAATACTACTTGTAGGCCTTTAGCACTTTTAAGTTGATAGGTGTAAAAATTTGTTTTGTTTTTTTCAAATTCACTAATAATTTTCCGGAAATCTTTTTCATCATATATTTGGATCTTAGTTTCATCAATATTACCTCGTTTAATTGGAATGATGTGAAAAGTATTTTCACCAATGGCCGACAATAGTTTTTTAAAAGCGCGTTAGAGTTTTTTTCTCTCAGATAGATAGGTGGTGGCTTAAAAGACTTAGCGATAATGCAGCGGGCTTGTCGTTATTGTCTTGCAATAGTGAAAACCGATTTTGACGATTAGTAGATGATGCGCTGTTATCCGTAGACATCTTTGGAGCAGATGAAGTTTTTGAAGAATTTGGGCTTCGCCCACGCTTTACCACAGTTATATACCTATCCATTCCGACTTGGACCTCGGGCTTAGTGCTACTGTTATCTGTAGTGATAACCTTGTTAAGTGATGTATACGAGCCCGAAGGGGATGATATCACTGACTTATATGAAGAAGTACTAGGCAATTGTAATGTTAACGAATCACTAGTTGGCATTGGACAAAGCGAAGTTGATCGCTGACGAAAAAGTGGCTTTGCCGTTAGAAAAAGACTATCATCAGATTTTTTATTTTTATTGTTATCATTAAGAGCTTCAGAACTCACAGTAAAATATGCATTTCTGCCGTTTGAACTCACTTCACAATTTTTTGTTTTTGAGGTACTCATGTAGAGTATTCCTCAAGGGCACTTTGTTTGCGGTTTTTTGTTTTTTTGTTTTTGTTTTTTGTTTCTTGCTATGTAAAAAAAATATCAGCAATATTTGCTTCGCTTATTTATCAAAGTTAATATATATTACTGTTATTATGTATTACGAATATTTTTTGTATGATTTTTTGTTTGTTTAATATGTATATGAAAAAAAAACTCCGCTAAGACGTCTGTTCACTATGAAGGTTCAGCGAGAACTGCTCTACACCCTATATGATTCAAAAGCCCCGAGAGGATGATAATGCGGTGGATCAGCAATTTTAATATAGTCGAGACTCAAGCACTATATTTTTCATAACATTTATGAAGAACACCTACAAGCAACAAATATCTGTATTGAAAATGTTTGTACAAATTTCGTGATATCATCAATTTACTTCCCCTCCCAGATTTTCAATCACTGAGTATCAATACGAGAACTTCTGCAAATCTCTTGGGCCTTGTTTCGTAGCAGCTGGCGACTACAATGCAAAATATACGAAGTGGGGTTCGAGTCTTATTACACCTAGCGGAAGAGCGTTGTTCAACACAATTTAAAAAATGGGCTTGGACGTCATTTCGACTTACTGGCCTACGGATATACAAAAAATTCCGGATGTTATAGAGTTTAGCTTCATGAAAAATATCTCTAGGGATTTAATTCATGTCGAAGCTTCCCTACATGTCTTCTCCGATCACTCTCCCACGATCGTTACAATTTGTAACCAACTACTAAGTGACTTACCCCACCCATATGTGAAGATGATCAATCGTGTTAATTAGCTGGGGTTCAAAATATATCTCTGGAGTCATTGTACGGAAAACGTTAAGCTAATAACAGGCTAAGATATTTAATTTAACGTTGCCAATATTAATGAAAATATCAAACAGGCTGCTGAACATGCTACTACCTCCCGTCTGCAGACTTGATTTAATAGAATTTATTCTACGGATATTGAACGTCTTGAAAAAGGAGACCTAAAAGAGAATGGCAACAACACAGATCACACCTAAATAAAATCAGACTCAAAGAATGTACTAAACGACTCACAGAGTTGATATCATCAGAAACTACTGTATTACTGGAAAAATATTTAGAAGGTCTCGATGTCACGTCAGCATCTAATCACTCTTTATGGCGTGCTCCTAGTAATCTTAAAAGACCCGTTGATTTTAAATCACCACTGCGTACTTCGACAGGAGGATGGGCAAGAAGCGATTTTGAGAAAAGTAACTTATTTGCTAAGAATTTAAAATCTGTTTTGACTCCCTATTCATGTACGGGTGCTGTTAATTTGCTTAGTGTAGTTTCTCTACCCTCTCGTCCCTTAAGGTTTAACTAGCGTGAAGCACAAAAAACAAATGATGAACTCAACCCGAATAAAGCTATAGTTATTAATGGAATTAGCAACAAGATGCTGATGTATTTGCCTCTAATTGCAATAAGAATCCTGCTTTTTATTTTTAATGCCATTTTACGAATGCAGTATTTTCCACATAACTGGAAACTTGCGAATATCAAAGTGATTCCAAAGCCGGACAAAGATCCTACCAAGGCTGAAACATATAGGCCTATAAACTTACTATCAACATGTTCATGACTAAATTTTCCAAAATTTTAGCTGATAATGGGTGCATCCCTGACCATCAATTTGGTTTTAGAAGTCAGCATAGCAGAATTGAGCAAACTAATAGATTGGTTCAATTTATAAGGAAGAGATTTGAAGAAAAGAAGTATTGTTCTGCCCTCTTCACTGATGTTTCTCAGGCATTTGACAAAGTATGGCACGAAGGCCTAGTTTTGAAATTGAAGACATGTTTGCCAATAAACATACAAACACTTTTGGAAAGTTATATTACTGAAGGAGACTTCATGAGTGTGCCCGAATCTATATCTTCTGGTGTCCCACAGGGTAGTATTCTATGGCCAGTCTTGTATTTAATATATACTTGTTATATGCCTGTGAGCAATAATATCCATACCTCTACATTTGCCGATGATACAGCCTGTATGAGTATGCATGAAAACCCTTATGAGGTTTCCCGAAATATACAGGAATTCACTTATGGAGAATTAAAGTAAATGAGCAAAAGTGTGTCCATATAACCTTTACCTTAAGAAGAGATACTTGTTCCCCCATTAGAATCAACAATCAAGATATTCCTCAACATTCTCAAGTGAAATACCTTGGTATACACCTTGATCGAAGGCTTACATGGAAACATTATATTGACTCTAAACTAACTCAAATGAAACTTAAGTTAACTCAATTACATTGGTTGATTGGCAGAAATTCTACACTCAGCCTAGACCTCGAAGTGCTGTAAAGTTCTTAAGGGTTCAAATGAAGGCTTTAGTGGTAAGGTCAATCACCACCTCTAAGTAAACGGCCTTTGTTGCGAAACAAATGAATACCGCTACATACACCTTATGCGGTCTTTTGTCGCTTATCTTGTAGTGGAGCCAGAAGGGTCACAGCAATCCCCTCCAGATTTTATGCAGGGGCGAGCTGGAGTTACCCTGCTTGCCGGTAGTTCGCTCATAACTTGACTTAATAACCTTGGTTTCGACCTTGTGCATCGCACATAGTTCTGGACGACGTTTCTGGCCAGTGATTTTCTGTTGTCTGAATATTGCCAACATTGCTTGACGACCACAGTGATAATTGTCAAGATGGCCCATTTTCATTATTAGTTTTGTGATCGGATCGTTATGTGGAAGGAGTATGGATGTTTTTCATTATATAAAATTTTTGACGCTTCTAGCCTTCCTCCGACTCGTAACACACCATGTTCATCAAGAAAGGGAGACAGGCTACATATAGGACTCGAATTATGTATTTCCTTGTTTTTCCGTAATCTCATGATTTCTTGCTTGAAATCAGCTATTTGTATAGCTCTTACTATCAGATGCATTGCAGAGGTTAACTCATGAGGGCTGAGTAGATAAGTTGATGGCTGGCTATCATTTGATATTTTGGTATTTGTAATAAAGCGCTACATGTAGGCTACTACTCTTTGAATGCAGATGAAGGAGTCATGATGATTTATCTTGTATATTATGTCTTCCAGTCCAGTCGGTATGGTAGATAGAACAGTGACAGGGTTATATCTGAACTCTTCAGTGCTGGGTGGTTGTCGTTTTTTATTGAATTCCTTAGGCCAATTGGTCTCATTGCCATGAAGGAAAATTGGTCCGTAAAAACATGTGGTACATTCGCATAATGCCTTGTGGCTCAATGCTCTTGAAATGTGGTATGCAGGATTTTGGTTTGAGCTGACGTGTCGCCATTGGGTGCTCATAGTTAATTCTTGTATTTTGGTGATGCGATTTGCTACAAACGTGTCGAGTGATGATGGTTCTGAATTAATCCAGTTAAGTACTATTTCTGAGTTGGACTAGAAATATGTTTTATGACCTGCAAAGTGAAGTTCTTTTCTTACTCTTGTTGTTAGAGTCGCCCCTAGAACAGCAGCACATAGTTCTAGTCTCGGTAGTGTCAACATTTTCAATGGAGCAACTCGAGATTTGGCCTAACAATAATTCTTCCATCTTGCACTTTTGAACGTAGGTAGACGGCAGGTCGGATATGCAGGTCGTTATTTGATCGTTAAAGATGTGTCTTCTAGTATGTACGTGGTTTAGCTCTTTCCAGTTTTCGTGGAATGTTCTCCATTCTGAGCACAATTTTTCCAGTAATGGGTCGTCCCAATGCAACTTGTAGCTCCCACAGTCTCTGTATAAAGCATTTTGCTTCCACTACTACTGGCCCTACAATGGCTTATGGGTCGAATAATTTTGCCACATCGGAGACAATGGAAAGTTAAGTTTTTTTTTGTTGTCTTGGATGTTTGTCTTAGGATGTGCTTAGACTGTCAGCTCTAATCATGCTGTCGGACAGTAAAGCATCCTTTTTAATTTCTTGTTGTACTTTGTGCGACGTGTGTTTCACAAAGTTGTTCCTCAAGTGTGAGGTCACTGCTTGATTAAAAATTTTCCACTTTCCAGAACAGTTTTATCAATTCGCTTGTGTCACTTGTGTCGTTCTCACCATACACTGCACATATTGCAGTTTTGGTGGATTTCATGTTTAGTTTTTTTTAGTTTTGCAGACAAAAGCGATTTAATTTATCGACAAAATATAATAATACTTTATTGTATACAAGTAAACATATAACAAGTACATAATAAATACTATAACACCCCCACTCGAAACATACTTAATATAATCCAAAAAGGTCACAAAACTTTACTTGTTCTTCTTTAGAAACGGGTTTAGTTAAAAAATCAACATTTGTTGATATTTCATTAAATAAAATTTGGTTTAAACGCCATTTTCCCCTTATATAATGAGGCTAAATGTATTGCATTGCATTGATTGTCACAATAAATTTTCGTGGGATTTAAATCATCAAATTCAAAGTTTAACTCTTTTTCCAGCATTCACAACGAAATAATTTCTTGTGATACTGTTGATAGCGCTATGTCTTCTGCTTCTATTGTAGATAATGCAATACTTGGTTGTGGCTTACTGTTCCAAGATATTGCCGCATTTTGTAATATGTTCATGAAACCCGTTACAGAACTTCGATCTTCCAGATCATTACCCCAACCAGAATCTGTATAAGACATAATTTCATTATTACCATTTCTATGACAAAAGCAATTTGTAATGTATAGTTTCTTTTAAATAACGAAAAATGCGTTTGACCGCTATCCAATAAATTCTTCTTTTTTTTAGATATGTATTTGTACCTTCAAAAAATTAACTAACAATAAGTAATCAAATCTTATTTCTAGATATAATTAATGGGCCCGAGCAATGCCGAACACAAATTTACTGATAGTAATTATTAATACAAGAATGATGCACTAGCACACTAATATTCTCAAAAAGTTTCATATGCGGTATTGCGTATTAGAGCCTTAGTTGATAGTAAGCTTATTGGCCTATATGACTCAGCCTTGGTAAGATCTTTGCCAGGCTTTGGAATCATTTTGATTTTTGCAAGTTTCCAGTTATGTGGAAAATACTGCATTCGTGAAATGGCATTGAAAATTACTAGCAGGATTCTTATTGCAATATGAGACAAGTTCATCATCTTGTTAATAATTTCATCAAAACCTCGAGCTTTCTTTGGGTTGAGTTCAGCAATTATTTTTTGTACTTCACGCAGTTTAATCCTTAAGGGACGAGGGGTAAAAAACTACACTCGGCAAATTAACAGCACCCGCACATGAATAGGGAGTGAATATAGATTTTAAATGCACAGCAAATAAGTTACATTTCTAGCATTCGCTCTTTGCCCAGCCACCGGTCGAAGTGCGCAGTGGTGATTTAAGCTCAACGGGTCCTTTCAGATTTCTAGCAGCGCGCCATAAAGAGTAATTAGATGCTGATGTGACATTCAATACTATCGGAAGTGCTTAGCTTAATGTTTTCCGTACAATGACTACTGAGATATTTTTTTGAACCCCAGCTAAATAACACGATCTTGACATATGAGTAGGAAATGCAGACACGCATGCATAAATAAATATATGTATATATATTTTTATTCATCTATCCTCTTGTTTATACTTCATTTATTTATTAATTTATTTAACACTACGCGTGCAATACCGATGGCTTACAAACGAAACACTGAACTGACAGAAGATATTTCTGAAAAAGATTTTTTTAACGAAATATAGTATGGTTTTAGATAACATTATATTGTCATTTTTACATCATATTATTTTTACATAATAGAAATTATGTTCTGGTCATAAATTTTTAACAAAACTATATTGTTAAATTCTAACCACATCACACTTTTTATGAATATAATAATGTAATTATTAAATTCAAACATTACTTTGTTTATCGTAACGCAATTAATGTTTAAAATAACAATAACTTATTTTCAACGACCACACATTTGTTTCGGAGAACATAATATTGTTTTCTCAGTCATTCTACAACCATATCTTTAATTTGCGTGTGGGTTAAAGATCGTAACTATTGTGGGAGATTGATCGGAGGAGAGATCTAGAGAGGCCTCCAGGAATGAATTCGTGACGGAAAATCATTAAATTTGCTTAAAAAATTTACAGCTTGACTTATATCTGGGCGTGTGCATAGAGAAGTAAACAATAAGCTCCCAATTGCTTGTTGATAGGATATATTTTTCAGATCTTTGTTTCCACATTCAGATTTTGAAAATTTTTGAATTATGTCCATGGAAGTAGATATCGGATTACAATTTTAAATTTGATATCGTTTTAGCAAATTGGTAACATAGCCCTCTTGATTTAAAGATATATAATTTTCTGTCTTATTTATTCGCATTCCCAAACAATATTATGCATCTTCCAAAAATTTTATTTTAAAATTTTTCTTTAGATTTGATTTAGGTAAATTGTTAAAATCTTCATCATTTGTAAACAAAAGCATATAACATACATAAAGCGTCATATAATTACTTTGTTACCTTCAATTAGGTAATAAATACACGGATCCAGTTTGGAGCGTTTCATACCGTAGATTTGTAAGGTTTCATTTAATTTGTTATTCCAAACATGACTTGCTTGCTTTAATCCATATAAAGCTTTCTTCAATGTAAGGACACGACCAATAAGCACTTTCAATTTCAAAATATGATGTCCAGGAATAGCAATTTCTCAGCAAATGTTGAAGCGTATGTTCTAGATTTGCTGCTTGGAGCGGAATTTTTCTTCAAATTAACTCAAAATGGCACAATACACCTTGCTGACGATCTTCCAACACTTCAAAATACAGCCTTGGGCTGGATTGTGGGTGGAGCAATCGGGAAAAATTCAACCCCGAGTCCCTTATGTACTACAACATGTGCAGTATTTGGAAACTCCCCTTCATTGGAAGAAGCCATAGAGCATTTGTGGAAATTGGACGATATCGAAAGCAGCGAAAGAGTTCTCTCACTCCCCGAAAAACAATGTGAAGCACATTTTACCCAACATGTTCATACCAATGGCGAGGGTCGCTTCATAGTCAGTCTTCCTTTTCGTGAAAACCCAACTGCGTTAGGAGAATCCCATGCGATGGCATACAACCGATTCATGAGTTTAGAGCGTTGATTCCAAAAAGATGAAGGCATTCGAACCGAATACATAAAATTTATGCGAGACTACGAGCAATTGGAGCACATGAAGAAGGTAGATATCGACACCGTATTAAATCCTAAATACATTATTCCTCATCACTGCGTCCTGAAACCAGACAGCACCACAACAAAACTCAGGGTGGTGTTCGATGCATCAGCCAAAACCTCGTCAGGCTACTCATTAAACGATCTGATGTATACAGGTCCAAGTATTCAAAGTGAACTTTTCTCAATTTTACTGCATTTTCGATTCCCAAGATTCGTCTTCACCACCGACATCGAGAAAATGTATAGACAAATTCTGATTTACCAGGACAACCATCAGTACCAATTAATTATTTAAAGGGAAGACCCAACACTTCCTATTAATTACTAGCAACTAAATACAGTTACATATGGGACACGAGCAGCACCTTATCTAGCTACAAAATGCTTACAAAAAATTTATGATGAAAGTTCGCTAGCCTACCCATATGGTTCACAAATGCTTAAAACCAATTTTTACATGGATGATGGCCTGGGGGGCTCTGATAGTCTTAATATCGCACTTCAAACACAACAAGAAGTCAGTACAATTTTAAGAAGCCATGGTTAAAAAAGTGGTGTGCAAACCACCGGCATCTACTGAAGAATATTCCACTCGGTGAGCTAAATTTGGATTTGAATAGTAATAACGCTGATACTATAAAAACGTTAGGGTTGTTATAGCTGCCTAATACTGACCATTGTTGCATCAAGGTAAAAATGAATCATGTACAGAATATCACAAAACGCAGAGCAACATCGGATCTCGGAAGATTATTCGATCCGCTTGGTCTAATTGCACCTGTTGTCATCAATGCAAGATTATCCAACAGTTGTGGCAGTTAAGGTTAGATTGGGATGAGCCTTTGCCCGAGGACCATCTAGTACTCTGGACCAATTTCAGAAAAGATTTAGACAGCTTGAATAACTTCAAAATCCCTCGGCACATTTTTAAGGATGAACTCCCAGCAGAGACGGAAATGCATGTTTTCTCAGACGCTTCTGAAAGAGCTTTTGGTGCAATCGCCTATATTCGAGCAGCTCCAAGGATAAAAGAGTTATTGCGCAATTAATTTGTGCCAAGATAAGGGTTGCTCCATTGAAAAAGCAGACACTGCCTCGGTTGGAGTTATGTGCCGCGGTTATGGCTGCCCAGCTAATGAATAGAATCTAAATGGACCTTCAAACCAAAAATCAACGGATTTTCATCTGGACGGACTCCGAAATAGTACTTTCCTGGATAAACTCCCATCACAAACAAGAGTTCTGGAAAATATGGTCCACTGAATATTTGGATCAATTGCAGCAGCGCCATAAGTGGAATAATCGGTTTGACAACCTCGAGATTGGTGATATGGTAATAATAAAGGAAGACAATCTACCAATCATGAAGTGGCGCTTGGCAAGAACACATCCTGGTAGTGACAATATGACCAGAGTGGTGGAGGTTAAAACAGCTAATGGAATTTTCAAACGACCAATAAATCGAATCGCTCTCTTACCCATAGAACCAGATTGCGAAAAATCTGTCACCCTTGATGATAACAGTTCAACTAGCAACAACAGTACTTATGACTCAATTCAGGATCCTAGGATTAAAAGGAAAGGAAATTAGAATAGTTGTGCTGTTACCAATGTCATTTGGAAATCGGGTAAAAAGCCAAAAATTTGGAATGAAATTAGGCATTCATTTTGAAGAAATTGGCACAGCAACCGTTTCAAGCAGTGAATGGAACATTCTTGTATACTATGATTTAGATGCATACTGGTCTGAAACATCAATTTTGATCAATGGCACGAAATAACTACAAAACCTTTGCAGCATGATAAAATTGAATGAATCATGCCTAAGTATCATAAGGCATTTTGACCACCACATGGAAAATGATCTACAGCTGGAAAATCGACTACTACGAAGTAAAAGAGGAGCCTTGAATATAGTTGGAAACATTTCCAACTCATTATTTGGCATATTGGACTCTGAATATGCTAAACAGATATCCGATACAATACAAAGGGTAAAGGAAAATGAGTCACATTTATTAACTTTGCTCAAGAATCAAACCTCAATTGTTGACTCATAAGAAAACCCCAGTTGGCAGCTAAAGCAAGGTTTGAACAACTGGAGCAAAAAATCGAAAAATTATCACAAGCAACTCAGCAAAACAATAATGTGTTGTTCCAGATACAGCTCACCCAATTATTTAATAGTGGAGTTCTGGAACTGAACCTGGTTGCAAATAATATACGAACCATACAGTCCTCAATTCTTGATACTCTCATGGATACTCATCAAGGAAAAATCAGTCCATTACTACTGACTTACTGACTCCAGAACAATTGCAAGAGGAGATTAATCAGATTAACCTCCATGTACCAACATCAGTAACACTTCCTATCTCCGAAAAAGATGTATTACAGAAGGTTCAAGGTAGACTCACGCCCCAATATGCAGTATTCCCGTACCTAACATGATGAATCACACCATGGTAGCCATTAAACCATATGCTGATTTCATGGGCATAACAGTATCTAAAATCCAGTATATTTTTCTTACGAATGCAGATCTAAGAGCTTGTGATATAATAAAGCAAGACGTATTTTTGTGTACCACCGTTCATACTCGCTACAATTATGGTTCAGAAATTTGCAAGTGTGAAATCAATTTGTACAACAACAAAACGACACCAACTTGTACTCTAGAGAAAACTACAACTAAATGGATACCACTTAACAAGGGAAATCAGTTGATATATGCCACGTCATCACCATCTCAGGCAACAGTCGTCTGCAAGAGAGATATTTCTCACCTTTCGTTAAAAGGATCCGGTCTACTTTCGCTGGATCCGGAATGTATACTAAAACATGAATCCGCATCGACACGATTTCCGACTTATTCTCGCAAAAGATTATTGCACCATCTATAAGCAATAATCAATCAACTTCAACAAACGTCGATAGTTTATATAACAATAACATCAAGGAACTATTAACTTTACAAAAATTACTAAAAGAACAACACATACTGGACCTGCCCAATAAATTCAATTCCCATCAACAGAATAACCATACGATTGGCTACCTTGCACTTTTTCTAAGCTTAATATCATTGACTATTATTTTTCTTCGAAATAAAACATGCAGAATCCGTCAAAACCTACACACAACAAGGCCTGTTGAAGTCACCAACGAAAATATCGAACTGCAATCGATAGAACCACCGCTCAATGACTTGAACCCTACACCAAGACCACGTCAGCAACCACTAAGGCTCGTCTTAGACGTTTAGGCTATATGGTAACTCCTAGTCGACTCACCTAAGACGACACGATTTGTTGAACATCTGTTCAACGTGGGGGAGAATGTTAAAACAATCCTATTATTAAAATGTGTTAAAACACACCTAATATTAATATTAATTGAATTTGTCCAACCAAAGCAAAATATTAAACGTATTAAATTGCATTAATTACAATTTTGTTCTGATTGGTTAGTTTCCCATAAATTTTAAGGTTCTGTAGACATTAGCTCAGGTATTTTTTATTATTAATTTAGTATAAGTATCGTAATAAAATTTAAATGTCAGTCAATCACAAAGTAAATCTTGAGTGTTTAATTTTCTGATTCATTGTCTTCAAGTTACAAGTGCTTGAAGATAAAACAATAAAAAAAAACAATTAGTACGGTTCCAATTCAAGTGTTGGCATTGGCAACTAAATCACCTTGTAGAAAAGCAGTAACTGTATCCATTTGTTCAATTTTCAAATTATATTTTGCAAGCCAAAAAAGTTTCTTTAAAATCAATTCCTTTTCGTTGAGTGTAGATTTTCACTATCAGTATGGTCTTATAACGAATTAGATCGTTTAGTTTTTTCTTCTTTTTAAATACCCCTTTTGTTTTTATTACATTGCACTAGTAGAGCTACTCTCACTGAACCTTCACTTTGGTTTTCAGTTTCAGTACTTAGTCTTGATTCTTCATACTCCTTGCAATTCTTCAGTTTCATTTGACTCTTCTGCTAGTGCAGGTACCTGATATGGAGTTATATGACAATGAACTATTATCAGACATATTATCTTCGTAAATATTTTGATTATCCGAACCATTAGCTTTTGATGGGGTTTCATATCTGAAAAAATAGTATTCTTTGTCTCTTTCTTGCAATAAATCAAAACCCTTTTCATTTTTATCGAACTTGACATTCCTAATTTGTAACCACTAACTTTTTATCATATATACGGTAGCCCTTGGTATTAATACCATATACGATAAAAATACCTCTAGTAGACTTTGCATCCCATTTCTTTCGCCTTTCTTAGGAGTAAGTGAAATTACTAAACAGCAAAATATTTTTAAGTTCAGAAAATCCATTTTGTACAGGATTGTATGGTACTGACCTTTGATGTACAATACCCCGTTCTGAAATGTTTTGTTAATATATTCAGTGCCATTATCACTTCTTAGTACCTTGAGTCTTCTATTTTCTTGATTTTCTGCAATATTTTTGAACTCCTGGAATTTTTCAAAAACATCAAATTTATTTTTAATAAAATAAACAAACATATTTCATGTGCAGTCATCCACAAATATTACAAAATACCGATTACCACAAACGATCTTACTTCCATCGGTCCACAGACATCTGTGTCCACTATTTCCAAAGTTAGTGAAGCGCTATTTCCTTCGTTCGGAAACTTTAGTTTAAGGTGCTTACCAATAACACAACCTTCACATACTTCTTTATTTGACGACATAATGTTGAAGTCTATGCCAATTACCATCGTAATATAAATGAATGTGCAAATCGTTAATGACAAACTTCCATTAAATTAGGAATATTCGCATTTAATGCTATTTGAGATTTTGGTTTATTCAAACTATACATACCATGTTCACATGTGGCACTAGCAAATTTATACGCATCGAAAATCTTTCCACCATTATCATCAAAAAGCTCTGAAAATAAATTTTCAGTTATATCTGGAACATACAAAACATTTTTTACCGAAATCACATATTCAACCAAATGTCCAATAATATCAACATCAACGTTTGCTTTAACATTTAATAAATTATCTGTAGCAGTCTTTATATCACCTTCATATATCTCTTATTTTTTTAATATATCTTTTTCTCTCGACATATGTGCTGAAGCACCACTATTAACGTACTGTTGTTTGTAGATTAGTAATGGGGACGATAGGTCAAGTTTGGGAATTCAAAACCGGGGAAAAAAGATAAATACTGGCAACCCTGTTGCATATGGGGGATTTTGGGGATTCATGCTTAGATTTTCTTAGCTATGTGTGTGTGTGTGTGAAAGTTTGGTTCTCTGTTTATATGTATGTATGTATATACATACTTGTGTGTACAGCTTTTGTTGTGTTGTAGAGAAACTTTGTGCTTACAGTGGATTTATGGATGTATCTGTGAGTGTTTGTATATGTGTATGTATGTGTGTGTGCATATGTGTGCGTTTTTGTATTTACTTGCATGTTTGCCAGTATCTACTACTTTTGTTACATTATAACCCTGTAGGAAATGTTGATGTTGAAAATGTACTGACTCCCTTTTGACTTTGTAACCAGTACTACTCTATAATTATTCCTCATGCAATGCTTCGTGCTATAGACATAGACTAGACATAGTGACTACTTAGTTCTTATGGGAAAATGGAGACATACCAACCAGACAGTTAGTTACTGGTACATTTCTATAATTTACGTACATACAAATGTATGCATATTGACAAGTTGTTGACAATTCCACCACAAATACGTCATACCTGTTTTCTCTCTTTCTTTTATATTGACGGATAGAAGAAAACTTATTATACTACAATTGTCACTAGAATTTTAGTGTTGACACAAAGGCACTTGGTCCCAGTCTGACTGCAGGGTAGTAACAAGGGATCTGTGTGTTTGTGTGTATGTAGTGATCGTTATTTGATTGACTTTGAGTTTTCGTTGCTTTGCGTATGTATGATTATTAATGTATGTATACATTTATTTTTGGGGTCTCTGGGGCAATAATATAAAAGCTGTAGGTAGTGGCAACCCTGATAGATGTTTGGAATGGAGGGGGATAGGGAATGCGTTTGGTAATGTATGTATGCATGTTTATGTTGTTGGATTAATGTATGTCATCGTATCTATTTTTGCTTTGAAGAATATCATTGCTTGTGTGAATTACATCAACACTTCTTCATATGTTTTCTACGCTATTGACATTGCTAGTCTTATGGAGATAGAAAAATATTGTGTTGGCATAGGTTTTATATGTACAAGTGCATTTCAGATATTAAATATTTTAAGTCTCATCAGGTTGACAAGCAGAAATTTATGAATAGGGGTAATTATATTTTTATTTTAGTATATTTTACTTTAACAAAAACTTATAGAGGGACCTGCACTCACGTCCCCCGATTCTCATATGAATTGTGTGTATGTGTTTGTGTGTGTGTGTGTATACGAATTTCATCATATGTCGTAATAAATTAGATTCGATGACTACTACGCGATTCTCATATAATGTATATAAGTAGAAGAAATAATGTAAATTGTCATCAGTCTGCTCTGATATCTCAACAAGTGACAACCTATTTACCCAACCAAAATTTTTAAAGTGATTGAAATCCAAACACTATCAAAGTGCTAAAACTAACAATTGTTTGTTAAACAAGTTTATAGTGTATAAAAAATAATTAAATAAATTGTTTATAACTAAAATAAATTGCTTATAAATAAAATAATTAAATAAATTGTTTATAAATAAAATAATTAAATTAATTAATAAACAAATAAATAATTAAATAAAATGAATACTACAAGTTGTACCATCTGCAATAAAGTCTTTATGACTCAAACAAAACTAAATCAGCATATGGAAACGCACTCATATGCTAACCAATGGCTATGCTTGGAACTAGTAAGCTAAGTCTTCAAAACAAATATTGTGAGGATTGTGATGAGATGATCCCATTAATTGGTTATATGGCTCATGTCAGAACCACAAAACATAAAAACAGTTGTCAGCAAGAACGGATTGGAGATTTTCTCACTAAAAGAGCAAGTAACTTCAATGGGAGGATCGAGACATATATATTCCTCAACAAAAATGTGGGTGTCTTGTTTCCGGAGGAGTTTCTGAAATCTACCAAGAGCTCCATAGTACAAAAACTCAATGAACGTAGTAGGATACATACTACATTTAAATTTAATATGGAGCTCACATGTGATTATATGAAGATGGTGAATGATGAGATGAATGTTTCCCAACTTGTAAACATTTCGAAAATGATGTTGGTGACTTTGTCTGATGACATAGAGGATATGTACAAGAAACAAGCCGAGGAGCTAAGAGCCAAAATGGAAGAATTTCAAGAGAGGGATAGCGGATGGACATTGATTTCAATAAATTCCCTTGAAGTTAATATAAACAAGGCGTCCATAATAAGAGGATCGAGCTTTATCCCTCTTCCAAAAAAATATTGCAATGAAACGTGCATGCATAAATATCGAGAACAATGATATTTATTGCTTTAAATGGTGTCTCATTGCGGCTTTGTACACAAATAGCGGTCTGAAGCCTAAACAATGGAAAAACTTTAAAAATTACAATATTACAAATATTTCTGATGAGAATATTAATACAGGGGAAATTGTGTTAAATTTTGAAGGCCTAGAGTTTCCACTCCCATTGAAGCAGATAAAACAATTTGAAAAACAAAATGATCTGAGCATCAATGTATTTGGCCATAATGGCACATCGCTTATAGGACCATACTACATAACAAAAGGAGAAAGACACATTCATATTAATCTCTTATTGCTCCAGTCTAATGAAAACTTCCACTATGTACTCATCAAGGATATATCAAAGTAAGTTTCATTTGTGTATTTATGAAAAATCTGCTTTCATCTCTATTTAAAAAGTTACTTCTCATTGTTATATTTATTTATATCGTATTGGTATTTTCTATATTTTCTTCAGACTCCTTCGTTCCAGCATAACATCACACAGAAGTAAGATCATGATATGTAACACCTGCCTATATCATACACATGATGATTATGTGTATAATCATCATAAAAATGTTTGTGTGAAAAAAGTCATCAGAATGCCAGAAGGTGAATATATTATCAAGTTTAAGAACTACTACAAACAGTTAGATGTACCATTTGTAATCTATGCGGACTTTGAGTCTATTTTGGAAAAAGTTGATGATGCTATAACTAAAAGTACCACAAATGTACAGAAACATCATTTTAAGAGAGAAAATAATTTATATAGACATTATTTTGGTGAAGATTCGGCGAATATATTTATCAAAAAAATTGTTGAAGATTGTACAGATATTTATTTAAATTATTTACTTAAAGTTAAGAAAATGTTCATAACCCCAATAGAAATAGTTCAATATAATAATGCAAAAAATTGTCATATATGTAAGAAAATATTAAATAACGATAAAGTTAGAGATCATTGTCATCTTACGGGCAATTATCGTGGGGCATCTCATAGCGAATGTAATTTAAATTATAAAACACCTCAGTTTATACCGGTTATGTTGCATAATCTTTCCGCATATGATATACACCTATTTTTCAAAGAACTTTCTTCTATAAAATATTCCACAATAAAAGTGATTCCCCAGAACACAGAGAGTTATATCTCTCTTTCAATTTTCATCAGATTAGATGAAAAATATGGATTCGAAATAAGATTTATAGACTCGTTTAGATTTATGGCTTCGAGTTTAGATACGTTAGCGAAAAATCTTGATAGCAATGATTTTAATACTATTCGGTCATGTTTCGTTGATGAAGCTCATTTCAACCTGATTAGAAGAAAGGGTGTATTTCCGTACTCTTACATGGATTCCATGACTAAGTTTAAGGAAATTAAACTGCCTAGTAGAGAAGAGTTCTTAAATATTCTAACGAATGAAGAATGTGATGTAGTCGAGTATGAACATGCTCAAAAAATATGGAGAGAGTTTAACTGTAAAACCCTCCTTGACTATACTGAACTCTACTTAAAGACAGATGTTCTTCTTCTAACCGACGTGTTTTGAAAATTTTAGAAAAATTTGTAGAGATATATACGATTTGGACCCCTGCCACTATTATACAGCACCAGGCTTATCTTGGGATGCAATGTTGAAAACCACAGAAGTTTCACTGGAACAGTTCACTGATTCCGAAATGTATATGTTTATGCAAAACGGAATTAGAGGTGGACTAGTTCAATGCTCGCAAAGATATTCGAAGGTGAATAACAAATATTTGGAAGATTTTGATGCATCAAAACCATCAGAATTTCTTGTATACTTAGACGCTAACAACTTGTATGGTTGGGCGATGTCGGAATATCTTCCTTGCGGTGAATTTGAGTGGGTATGTGACACTGATTTTTGATCTACATAATGATTTGCCATTTTGCCCCCAAAATAAGGCCCTGGGGGGATCCAAAGTCAAAAAATTAGTTGCAGACTTACACTCAAAAACAAATTACACCATACACTATAGAATTTTAAAACAAGCCATTTCAAATGGCCTCATCTTAAAACAAATCCATAGAATACTCAGATTTAAGCAATCCCCTTGGCTTAAAAAATATATTGACTTAAACACATTTCATAGGACAAATGCTAAAAATAATTTTGAAAAAGATTTCTTCAAACTTTTAAACAATGCTGTTTACGGGAAGACAATGGAAAACATTGAAAAACGTAGGGACATTAGAATTACGTCATCTTGGGAAACGACAAACAGGAATCATTTAGGTCTCAGAACATTAATTGCGAAACCAAATTTTAAGCAGTTGACAAAATTTTCTGATGATATGTATGCGGTAGAGTTAGAAAAAATGGAACCATTATATGATAAACCCATATATGTTGGTTTCACAGTACTAGAGTTATCGAAGTGGAGAATGTATGACTTCCATTATGGCTTCATGAAGCCTAAATTTGGTGAGAACATTTCTCTCAACTATATGGATACTGACTCATTTATTTATTCAATTAAAACTGATGATTTTTATGATGACATCCGTAATGATATTAGTTTGAATTTTGATACGTCAGAATATCCTATAGATAATCAATTTCGTATACCCAAAAACTACATAAAATAGCACTTAGCTTTTCTGATGATAAAAGAAATATAATGAAAGATAAAATAAAAACGTGCGCTTGGGGACATTACATAGACCGAAACAATGAAAAAATGGATGTAGAATAGAATGATTCCTAATAAATTGCATGTAAGATGACAACGAGAATTTAATTTTGTACAAATTGTATTTATTTATTAATGTATTTATTTAATTATTTATTAATTTATTTATTATTTACTTATTTGTTTACTAATTTATTTATTAATTTATTTCTTTACTTATTTATTAATTTATTTCTTTACTTATTTATTAATTTATTTATTTATTTCTTTATTTATTGTTTATATATTTGTTTATTAATGTATCTATTAATTTTAGTATTTTATTCACCCAAAAGCATGTTAAAATTGAATGGTTTAAAACTTTTATCTTTTTACCTATACCTAAATTATTTGTAAATAAAAATAAAATATTAGATTAATGATGTATTTTTCTTTTTATATCTGTATATTTTTATTTATACATAGACTTGAATTTGTATTAGTACTAAGATTTTTAAGAAAAACTGTTAAATAAAATATTGAAAAAATAATAAAATATGTAAACGGTTTTTATTTCAGCTTAAATTTACTAAATAGAAATTTTAACTACAAATGTCTACATTTTTATATTTTGCTTATCTATTGGCTTTACTTCACTAGATCAAAAAATTTTTCTTTTTGTTTATTTGCAAATTTTTGTTGTTTGTTTTCATATCGCTTAAACATGCACAGTTTTGTTATCTTTGAAAGGTTCTACACAAGAGGAATTGAATTTCACAATATTATGAAATTCCATTAAATTTCATTAGATACTTTCTTATCGATACCAACAGCTTATTAGGACCTGGTCTGGTTTTCAGATCAGCTTATCAGGACCTGGTCTGGTTTTCAGATCAGCTTATTAAGATCTGATCTGGTTTTCAGATCAGCTTATCAGGTATCAGAAGAGGTTATAGCAAATAGATGTATCAAGTTTAAAGTTAGATTAATAACTAAAGGTAATCTTTTATGAGTAGTTGCTTATATAGTTATGAAATAGTCAAATTGTTTTCTATAGCGACCATAATTTAATTCATTATCTGTGCTTATATTCAAAATTTCATATTTATCCTTCCAACACTTTACAAATTTCTTAAACCTTTTTAAACTTCATATTACTGACTACATGATCCCTATAGACGTGCTTAATATTTTTTCTCATCTTACTTAAACATTATAATAACATTTGCATTGGCTCTTATTAAATGCTTACAGCCGAATTCATAAAAATTTTAAACAACATTTCGAATGTTGTTTAAGCAAAATTCACAAAAAATTATATTCGTAATAGAATTTTAGCTTAAAAACGTTTTTTAAACCTTGTATAAACCACCAGATTTTAAAATTGACTGCATCCATATTTAAAATAATTTTGAGTTGACCTTTTTATAATTTTGCTTCATGTTTATTTGCATTTTTAACTTTGCCTGTATGTATGCATGTGTGTATTAGGAATTATGCTATAAGTTTGACACAAGTAGAATGAGTCATCATTCTTCTGTCGCCCCATACAAAAATATACACGTACGAGTACGTATGTATGAGTATTATTCTACTTTTCACATGCAACATCAGCAAATATCATAATGAAAATGCTTTAAGTTTCATTAGGAGAAAAAAAAAAGGTTTGATTAACGATAAATGTATAATATTTTAATTATGAAATTAACTTCTTCAGGTATTCATATTTGGCTTGATATAGATAACTTGAGTATAAATATATGTTTTCAAACTTGAGATAGTAGTAGTGAACTAGCGGTTCGGCCTAGATTAAAATTTTAAAGTTGAATTAAGTTTGACACAAGTAGAATGAGTCATCATTCTTCTGTCGCCCCATACAAAAATATACACGTACGAGTACGTATGTATGAGTATTATTCTACTTTTCACATGCAACATCAGCAAATATCATAATGAAAATGCTTTAAGTTTCATTAGGAGAAAAAAAAAAGGTTTGATTAACGATAAATGTATAATATTTTAATTATGAAATTAACTTCTTCAGGTATTCATATTTGGCTTGATATAGATAACTTGAGTATAAATATATGTTTTCAAACTTGAGATAGTAGTAGTGAACTAGCGGTTCGGCCTAGATTAAAATTTTAAAGTTGAATTACCCATAACTCGGACAAAGGACACCCCGCAAATTATTACACACCCCAAATCACTGACAGGCTCAAATTCCCACAGACAGACAGACAACAAAACATTTTTCGTAGGCTTTAGAAATAATTAGTTTTCACGTTTTTCCCGTCGGCATTACAAAAATATTTATTTGCACGTTTTTCCCATCGGCATGATATAAATATTTTTTTTTCACGTTTTTCCTGTCCACACTACGAAAAATCATTTTTACGATTTTCCGTTGGCATTAGGAAAAATCATTTTCTTGATTTTCCCGTCGGCATTACAAAAATATTTATTTTCACGTTTTTCCCATCGGCATGACAAAAATATTTAACGAACTTATTGAACCGCCCTCGTATGTAGTAATAAAAAAAAATTCCTTATGTAAACAAAAAATTCCTTATGTAAACAAAAAACTCCTTATGTAAACAAAAATTTGGACGGACTTATTGAACCACCCTCGTAGGTATCAAATTTCACAAATTTCCAAGAATTTTAAAATTTGGGTAATTAAAATTTTAAAATTTCACAATTTTAATTGGGGCAGAACCGCTATTTCCCTACTACTATCTCAAGTTTGAAAACATATATTTATACTCAAGTTATCTATATCAAGCCAAATATGAATACCTGAAGAAGTTAATTTCATAATTAAAATATTATACATTTATCGTTAATCAAACCGTTTTTTTTTCTCCTAATGAAACTTAAAGTAGAATAATACTCATACATACGTACTCGTACGTGTATATTTTTGTATGGGGCGACAGAAGAATGATGACTCATTCTACTTGTGTCAAACTTATAGCATAATTCCTAATACACACATGCATACATACATGCATACATACAGGCAAAGTTAAAAATGCAAATAAACATGAAGCAAAATTATAAAAAGGTCAACTCAAAATTATTTTAAATATGGATGCAGTCAATTTTAAAATCTGGTGGTTTATACAAGGTGTAAAAAACGTTTTTAAGCTAAAATTCTATTACGAATATAATTTTTTGTGAATGTTGTTTAAAATTTTTATGAATTCGGCTGTAAGCATTTAATAAGAGCCAATGCAAATGTTATTATAATGTTTAAGTAAGATGAGAAAAAATATTAAGCACGTCTATAGGGATCATGTAGTCAGTAATATGAATTTTAAAAAGGTTTAAGAAATTTGTAAAGTGTTGGAAGGATAAATATGGAATTTTGAATATAAGCACAGATAATGAATTAAATTATGGTCGCTATAGAAAGCAATTTGACTATTTCATAACTATATAAGCAACTACTCATAAAAGATTACCTTTAGTTATTAATCTAACTTTAAACTTGATACATCTATTTGCTATAACCTCATCTGATACCTGATAAGCTGATCTGAAAACCAGATCAGGTCCTAATAAGCTGATCTGAAAACCAGACCAGGTCCTGATAGGCTGATCTGAAAGCCAGACCAGGTCCTAATAAGCTGATCTGAAAACCAGATCAGGTCCTGATAAGCTGATCTGAAAACCAGACCAGGTCCTAATAAGCTGATCTGAAAACCAGACCAGGTCCTGATAAGCTAATACCTGATCTAATAGCTGATACCTATTATTTGCTATTAGCAAACATGGATGAGATGGTGTTAAAGCAGTTGGTATCGATAAGAAAGTATCTAATGAAATGTAATGGAATTTCATAATATTGTGAAATTCAATTCCTCTTGTGTAGAACCTTTCAAAGATAACAAAACTGTGCATGTTTAAGCGATATGAAAACAAACAACAAAAATTTGCAAATAAACAAAAAGAAAAATTTTTTGATCTAGTGAAGTAAAGCCAATAGATAAGCAAAATATAAAAATGTAGACATTTGTAGTTAAAATTTCTATTTAGTAAATTTAAGCTGAAATAAAAACCGTTTACATATTTTATTATTTTTTCAATATTTTATTTAACAGTTTTTCTTAAAAATCTTAGTACTAATACAAATTCAAGTCTATGTATAAATAAAAATATACAGATATAAAAAGAAAAATACATCATTAATCTAATATTTTATTTTTATTTACAAATAATTTAGGTATAGGTAAAAAGATAAAAGTTTTAAACCATTCAATTTTAACATGCTTTTGGGTGAATAAAATACTAAAATTAATAGATACATTAATAAACAAATATATAAACAATAAATAAAGAAATAAATAAATAAATTAATAAATAAGTAAAGAAATAAATTAATAAATAAATTAATAAACAAATAAGTAAATAATAAATAAATTAATAAATAATTAAATAAATAAATTAATAAATAAGTAAAGAAATAAATTAATAAATAAATTAGTAAACAAATAAGTAAATAATAAATAAATTAATAAATAATTAAATAAATACATTAATAAATAAATACAATTTGTACAAAATTAAATTCTCGTTGACATCTTACATGCAATTTATTAGGAATCATTTTATTCTACATCCATTTTTTCATTGTTTCGGTCTATGTAATGTCCCCAAGCGCGCGTTTTTATTTTATCTTTCATTATATTTCTTTTATCATCAGAAAAGCTAAGTGCTATTTTATGTAGTTTTTGGGTATATAGTTGATGTATTTTAGATCTAAACAAAAACATTTCATCCGAGATAATTTTGGATTCGAATAAGCAACTTTTGTAACCATTAATGGACAACTTTTTAATTACAGACTTTTTGACCCCTTTTGATTTTTTAACAGATTACGAGCGAAGAGTCGACAGATAATACATTAATAATGGTTCCATTTTTTCTAACTCTACCGCATACATATCATCAGAAAATTTTGTCAACTGCTTAAAATTTGGTTTCGCAATTAATTTTCTGAGACCTAAATGATTCCTGTTTGTCGTTTCCCAAGATGACGTAATTCTAATGTCCCTACGTTTTTCAATGTTTTCCATTGTCTTCCCGTAAACAGCATTGTTTAAAAGTTTGAAGAAATCTTTTTCAAAATTATTTTTAGCATTTGTCCTATGAAATGTGTTTAAGTCAATATATTTTTTAAGCCAAGGGGATTGCTTAAATCTGAGTATTCTATGGATTTGTTTTAAGATGAGGCCATTTGAAATGGCTTGTTTTAAAATTCTATAGTGTATGGTGTAATTTGTTTTTGAGTGTAAGTCTGCAACTAATTTTTTGACTTTGGATCCCCCCAGGGCCTTATTTTGGTGGCAAAATGGCAAATCATTATGTAGATCATGCACTGAATCGGGATAATCTATATCTACTTCCAAAATGTACCCATACTCTGCAGTATCAGAAATTTTTTTAACATCAAAATCAGTGTCACATACCCACTCAAATTCACCGCAAGGAAGATATTCCGACATCGCCCAACCATACAAGTTGTTAGCGTCTAAGTATACAAGAAATTCTGATGGTTTTGATGCATCAAAATCTTCCAAATATTTGTTATTCACCTTCGAATATCTTTGCGAGCATTGAACTAGTCCACCTCTAATTCCGTTTTGCATAAACATATACATTTCGGAATCAGTGAACTGTTCCAGTGAAACTTCTGTGGTTTTCAACATTGCATCCCAAGATAAGCCTGGTGCTGTATAATAGTGGCAGGGGTCCAAATCGTATATATCTCTACAAATTTTTCTAAAATTTTCAAACACGTCGGTTAGAAGAAGAACATCTGTCTTTAAGTAGAGTTCAGTATAGTCAAGGAGGGTTTTACAGTTAAACTCTCTCCATATTTTTTGAGCATGTTCATACTCGACTACATCACATTCTTCATTCGTTAGAATATTTAAGAACTCTTCTCTACTAGGCAGTTTAATTTCCTTAAACTTAGTCATGGAATCCATGTAAGAGTACGGAAATACACCCTTTCTTCTAATCAGGTTGAAATGAGCTTCATCAACGAAACATGACCGAATAGTATTAAAATCATTGCTATCAAGATTTTTCGCTAACGTATCTAAACTCGAAGCCATAAATATAAACGAATCCATATTTTTCATCTAATCTGATGAAAATTGAAAGAGAGATATAACTCTCTGTGTTCTGGGGAATCACTTTTATTGTGGAATATTTTATAGAAGAAAGTTCTTTGAAAAATAGGTGTATATCATATGCGGAAAGATTATGCAATATAACATGCAATATATGCAATATATAATTTACATTCGCTATGAGATGCCCCCGATAATTGCCCGTAAGATGACAATGATCTCTAACTTTATCGTTATTTAATATTTTCTTACATATATGACAATTTTTTGCATTATTATATTGAACTATTTCTATTGGGGTTATGAACATTTTCTTAACTTTAAGTAAATAATTTAAATAAATATCTGTACAATCTTCAACAATTTTTTTGATAAATATATTCGCCGAATCTTCACCAAAATAATGTCTATATAAATTATTTTCTCTCTTAAAACTACAATTAATAAAATAACCGAATGCACAAGCGTGATGTTTCTGTACATTTGTGGTACTTTTACTTATAGCATCATCAACTTTTTCCAAAATAGACTCAAAGTCCGCATAGATTACAAATGGTACATCTAACTGTTTGTAGTAGTTCTTAAACTTGATAATATATTCACCTTCTGGCATTCTGATGACTTTTTTCACACAAACATTTTTATGATGATTATACACATAATCATCATGTGTATGATATAGGCAGGTGTTACATATCATGATCTTACTTCTGTGTGATGTTATGCTGGAACGAAGGAGTCTGAAGAAAATATAGAAAATACCAATACGATATAAATAAATATAACAATGAGAAGTAACTTTTTAAATAGAGATGAAAGCAGATTTTTCATAAATACACAAATGAAACTTACTTTGATATATCCTTGATGAGTACATATTGGAAGTTTTCATTAGACTGGAGCAATAAGAGATTAATATGAATGTGTTTTTCTCCTTTTGTTATGTAGTATGGTCCTATAAGCGATGTGCCATTATGGCCAAATACATTGATGCTCAGATCATTTTGTTTTTCAAATTGTTTTATCTGCTTCAATGGGAGTGGAAACTCTAGGCCTTCAAAATTTAACACAATTTCCCCTGTATTAATATTCTCATCAGAAATATTTGTAATATTGTAATTTTTAAAGTTTTTCCGTTGTTTAGGATTCAGACCGCTATTTGTGTACAAAGCCGCAATGAGACACCATTTAAAGTAATAAATATCATTGTTCTCGATATTTATGCATGCACGTTTCATTGCAATATTTTTTGGAAGAGGGATAAAGCTCGATCCTCTTATTATGGACGCCTTGTTTATATTAACTTCAAGGGAATTTATTGAAATCAATGTCCATCCGCTATCCCTCTCTTGAAATTCTTCCAGTTTGGCTCTTAGCTCCTCGGCTTGTTTCTTGTACATATCCTCTATGTCATCAGACAAAGTCACCAACATCATTTTCGAAATATGTACAAGTTGGGAAACATTCATCTCATCATTCACCATCTTCATATAATCACATGTGAGCTCCATATTAAATTTAAATGTAGTATGTATCCTACTACGTTCATTGAGTTGTTGTACTATGGAGCTCTTGGTAGATTTCAGAAACTCCTCCGGAAACAAGACACCCACATTTTTGTTGAGGAATATATATGTCTCGATCCTCCCATTGAAGTTACTTGCTCTTTTAGTGAGAAAATCTCCAATCCGTTCTTGCCGACAACTGTTTTTATGTTTTGTGGTTCTGACATGAGCCATATAACCAATTAACCTCACAATATTTGTTTTGAAGACTTAGCTTACTAGTTCCAAGCATAGCCATCGATTGGTTAGCATATGAGTGCGTTTCCATATGCTGATTTAGTTTTGTTTGAGTCATAAAGACTTTATTGCAGATGGTACAACTTGTAGTATTCATTTTATTTAATTATTTATTTGTTTATTAATTAATTTAATTATTTTATTTATAAACAATTTATTTAATTATTTTATTTATAAACAATTTATTTAATTATTTTATTTATAAGCAATTTATTTTAGTTATAAACAATTTATTTAATTATTTTTTATACACTATAAACTTGTTTAACAAACAATTGTTAGTTTTAGCACTTTGATAGTGTTTGGATTTCAATCACTTTAAAAATTTTGGTTGGGTAAATAGGTTGTCACTTGTTGAGATATCAGAGCAGACTGATGACAATTTACATTATTTCTTCTAATTATATACATTATATGAGAATCGCGTAGTAGTCATCGAATCTAATTTATTACGACATATGATGAAATTCGTATACACACACAAACACATACACACATCCCCACAATTCATATGAGAATCGGGGGACGTGAGTGCAGGTCCCTCTATAAGTTTTTGCTAAAGTAAAATATACTAAAATAAAAATATAATTACCCCTATTCATAAATTTCTGCTTGTCAACCTGATGAGACTTAAAATATTTAATATCTGAAATGCACTTGTACATATAAAACCTATGCCAACACAATATTTTTCTATCTCCATAAGAATAGCAATGTCAATAGCGTAGAAAACATATGAAGAAGTGTTGATGTAATTCACACAAGCAATGATATTCTTCAAAGCAAAAATAGATACGATGACATACATTAATCCAACAACATAAACATGCATACATACATTACCAAACGCATTCCCTATCCCCCTCCATTCCAAACATCTATCAGGGTTGCCACTACCTACAGCTTTTATGTTATTTCCCCAGAGACCCCAAAAATAAATGTATACATACAATAATAATCATACATATGCAAAGCAACGAAAACTCAAAGTCAATCAAATAACGATCACTACATACACACAAACACACAGATCCCTTGTTACTACCCTGCAGTCAGACTGGGACCAAGTGCCTTTGTGTCAACACTAAAATTCTAGTGACAATTGTAGTATAATAAGTTTTCTTCTATCCGTCAATATAAAAGAAAGAGAGAAAACAGGTATGACGTATTTGTGGTGGAATTGTCAACAACTTGTCAATATGCATACATTTGTATGTACGTAAATTATAGAAATGTACCAGTAACTAACTGCCTGGTTGGTATGTCTCCATTTTCCCATAAGAACTAAGTAGTCACTATGTCTAGTCTATGTCTATAGCACGAAGCATTGCATGAGGAATAATTATAGAGTAGTACTGGTTACAAAGTCAAAAGGGAGTCAGTACATTTTCAACATCAACATTTCCTACAGGGTTATAATGTAACAAAAGTAGTAGATACTGGCAAACATGCAAGTAAATACAAAAACGCACACATATGCACACACACATACATACACATATACAAACACTCACAGATACATCCATAAATCCACTGTAAGCACAAAGTTTCTCTACAACACAACAAAAGCTGTACACACAAGTATGTATATACATACATACATATAAACAGAGAACCAAACTTTCACACACACACACACATATCTAAGAAAATCTAAGCATGAATCCCCAAAATCCCCCATATGCAACAGGGTTGCCAGTATTTATCTTTTTTCCCCGGTTTTGAATTCCCAAACTTGGACTATCGTCCCCATTACTAATCTACTTGTTTCGATTTTTTAGCCATATACCTACAGCAAAAAACGAAGTATTCTTCATTTTTCTTTTTTTAATATTTGGAAAAACAGCTTTAAAATGTCCAAATCCATTGCATGCAAAGCATCTGCGTTCATAAGTTACTTTTTCGTCCTTTTTAAAATATTTTCTTGCTTAATAACACATGACTTGAATTCTCAATTCGAACATCTTGAAGTAACTTTCTGGGATGCCTTTTAACAGCAAAAATCATTCATCATCTACAACAGCAATCTTCCAGAACTACAATCTTCCAGTTGAATGCAGCATAACTTTTGCAATAATCTAACTTTTCTATCCAAATCTGAGTCCCGAAAGAGATCCTTCAGCGTCTTCCATACCTCACTAGTTTTTTTTCAATCTCAAACGTAAACATACTGGTATTTGTCCAAAGATAAAATTACATGGTATCTTGCTTTCTCATCTTCTTCTTGTTTATAATTTGCTGGCTCAATATCAACATATTTCCCGTTGTTTCCAAACGCCATATTTCAGAATTCGTTAATTCCAGTTGCTTTTAGTTTTACAGACAAAAGTGAATTAATTTATTAAAAAAAATATAATAATCCACATAGAACAAAGCTTAGTATGATTTGGTAATACTGCATTGTATACAAGTAAACATATCGATAAAGGGTTGCGGTCTTTTTTGTTATGTTGGGTAAGCTGTTGTTTTTAAGAAATGGTATGTGCACACACTGTACAATTTGTGGTTAGAGTACGATGTAAGAAATTTTAATGCCCCATATTTTCGTAAAACTTGAAGTTTATACAAAGAAGTTATACAATAACTTTTGAAGATCAAAAGGGATCAAAAAAACGTAACCCTCCAGAGAAAGACGAAGGTGTCTTCTTTAAGCGTATGTATACTTTTGCACCCGCCACGACCTGCCTGTGGAACACTTTTTTTAATTTAATAAAAATAGTAAAAAATTTGTACCCAAATTGCTAGAAAATCTGCTTCAGAAATCACGTAAATGCCATTCTACCTGAACAAAATAAAAATAACAATAGCAAACTTATTTTTATATAAATAACTTTAAATTAAAAAAAAATTATAATTAGTGTTTTTTGTGGGAATTGTTACAATTTAAGTTTAAAATTTTTTTAAGGTTCCCTGATGATCTGCATTAGCAACAGTGAAATTCGCATAGGATTCAGCTAAAACCCTCAATAATCAATATCATTGTATTTTTGTTAAAAAAATATTTTACTTAATAAGTAAAATAATAATTTGGGATTACTAGTGCGTTAAAAAAGTTTTAAACTTAAATTGTAACAATTCCCACATAAAACACTAATTATTAAATTCACGGCACCCGGTCAAAAAAATACTTGTGTGGCAACACTCTATTCTTGAATAGCTGTTGTTGTTATTTACATTTATTTTCTTTACATACTCTTAAAACTACAATTTGAAGCTGAAAAAAAGTCAGCCAATGTAGTAATGATAAAGTAAGAAAATAAAAAACATGTTGATTATTGAGTTCTTGTTTCAAATTTATTTGTTGAGCTTCTCATTTGTTTAAATGAAAGTTTAACATATTAAGGCCCAATAATTGACTTATCAATTATGCCATTTAAGTAACAAATTCATTTTTTCAGTGCAAAGTTGAGAGACACTTAATTAATACTTAATTGCCCAACCTTACGTATATAAGTTCTATTCTCGAAAAACTTAGAGCATACCATATGTTTTTATGTTTGTGTGTGTTTATTGAAAACATGTACATAAACATCATGTGGTCGTATTAAAAAATTTCGTCTAATTTCATAAATATATAACACATGCAGTAAATAATTTCATGTCATGGAATAAATAAATAGAAAAATTCGTTCGGATGCTCTTCTGGTTTCATAAGATATGTTTTTATGTAATTTTAACGTTCTACATGTTGATAACCTAACTTTGTGATTTACATTAAACATCTGTTTTCTTTCAGAACTATTGACATTTCTCAGTGCTACCATACTTTCATAGTATTTAAGTGAGCATTTAATTTTATGACTGAAAAAATGAAATTGCATTTAAGTGCAACTTAAATTTTAGTGGCAATTAGCTAAATGACACATAATTAAGAACTCAATTATTGGGCCTAACTCTAGTTGTTCTAAGAAGTTTTTGGGTAAAGGTTCCCTGATGATCTACATTAGCAACAGTGAAATGCGCATAGGATCCAGCTAAACCCCTCAATAATCAATTTCAATGTATTTTTATTAAAAAAATATTTTACTTAATAAGTAAAATAATAATTTGGGATTACTAGTGCGTTAAAAAAAATAAAAAAAATTAAATTTTTATTTAAAACCGAATACGGCACACTCCAAATAAACAATCATAAGTACAAATCGCAGGTAGAAAAACGTATTATATCGATAGTTTTCCTGTAATTTTGTATAGTTAATTGATTTTTGAATATAAGGTTGGGTAGACAGGTTGCTGGGAAGGTGTTTTCATGCTTACCTGAAAGAAAATAAAGAAGGAGCGAGCGGAGCACTTAATTTTATTCGAAAATTGAGAATTTAAGTGGGTAACCTAGATTAGCTTTAAAAATTTTATATTGAGTATAGTATATAAGGACAATAATTTAGAAATTAAAATAAGTTTCATACAAATATGTGATTCTAAAAGATTGATTAATTTTTGCAAGTTTCACTTATAGCGTTTTCAGAAAAACGTTACTTTCTTAGAAAATTAAACTTAAATTCTTATAGCAGTGAAACAGAATTGGACTTACAAAAAAAAAGTATCTGCTTTTGTCAAAAATTTCAAAAAGCGCTACAAGGAAGCTGATTGGAGTAAAAGTAAATTCAATATCTGCTTTGCAAAATGGTTACAAGGTGAACTTACTATCCAGATAACTTCTGAAACTACAAGTAAAAGCAGTGGAGGAAGACCACAAAAATCGCTAGATAAGTGTAGCGATAGATCTCAGAGGCGAAAACTGAAAAATATAAATGAAAAATCGGATGTGAAAACATTAAAGATAGTTTGCTTTGCCTATTGCGATCACAAAACCAACTAACGAAAGTGGAGCCGAAGCTAAGGGACTGCTACACGACAGAAGTAATGCAGAACTGACTATGGAATATTTACAAGCAATATTACAGCCAAATGAATAATAATTATAATTTGCATTTACTATTATTTGAGTGAAATAAAGTATAAAAATATTAATATTTAATGAATGATATTAAAAAAACGTGTTTTGTGCATTGTATAAAAAAGGTCAAATATAAATATCTATGATATATCCATAGATTACCATTTCTTCAGGTACTAATATTTAGTTTTGAATTATGGTTAAAGTTTCTCATAAGTCCATCATAAAAAAATCCAAAAGAAAGATTTGGAGAAAATCCCTCTTTGTATAATACTTAGCGTAAAGGCTTTATGATACCAATTATATTTTAAATATTAACAGGTAATTTGTGCTTTAGGTGATACTTAATTATTTTTAACTAGTTTTATGATTCTTGTAAGTAGTGTTTAAGTAATTTTTTTTTAATTCAGTGTCTTGCAGATATTCCTCTAATAGAAACGGTTCAGTTATTTATGTCTGCACATGTCTTACATACTTATGTATATACATTCAAGAATCTATAAGCTATTTATGAATGAAAAAACTACGCTTATGTATTCAATTTTCAAAAACTTACTTTGTTGTTTTTATAAAAAATGATTTTAGTTTCATTATTCATTGAAAGTTCAACTTTAACCTTAAATTTCTCCACAATCACTGTACTGATTTTAATGAAACTAAAACTGGATAAAAGCTTAAGATGTTATCTATCCACGAAAAAAAATCTTCATTAGTTCAAAAGTTACAGAGTTTTGGCCGATGAAAAACGATTCTGAACCACTGTGAGCCGCATTCTTGTCCTTGCAGCTGCGGGTGAAACGCCTTTGTGGAAAGCTGTTTGTTTTTCTGCTCCATTGCTTTGAAAGCGTGGGGTCTAATCGTCGCTTTCGATAACGGGCTGATTCGATCGCGTTTTTTCAGTTTGAGATTATGGCATTCGATATCAAACCATATTATTACATTGTTCTATAGCGAATGCCATAATCTCAAACGTGATTGAATCAGCTCGTTATCGAAAGCGACGATTAGACCCTTGAAATCTGGTTTCAAGAAATTTTAGAAATTCTGTTAGTACTGGCATTTCCTTTGGGCATGATTATGATTGCTCATAAAGAATGTACGTTTCCTTGTCTAGCATATTAATGACTATGTGGATGACTATAGACCCCACAAATTTGTGTCTACCCCTAAATTGTTGAGCGCTGGCGAGAGCATGTTGTCGTTTTTTAATTCCGGACGCAGATGGATTTTCACATAATTTGCTTTGCTCTGTGAGTTTATCCAGTAGCGTGAATATCAAAACTATCATGTTGTTATATCTATCTTGAAGTAAATTCCATGCTGTTCTATAATTTGTTTCAGTTATAGATAGGTGTTGAATGAGCTTCTGAGCCTCACCCTTCACATTAGTCTTCAGGAAATTTTTTTTTTATTTTCGGTATTGGGTTCTTATGAATGATTTCATTGATTTCATAGAATCCTCGGCATTGCAAGTAGTGTACAAAAATGTGCAGTATTGTTACATTCGATAGGTGGACTGAAGATTATTTTTGAGTTGGTGATACGGTCACCTCTTGTTTTTCTTGGACCTTAATGTATTTGTCCTCAATTGCGGTTTCTTCTAACATGTGCTTATCGAGGTCATGTTCTAAGTTATAGGCACAAATTTTACCATGTCGCTGATGCATTGTGCTGATGTGACTATCTGTATTCTTCATGTTTGACTTGATCTGTAAGTCCGAAATTTCGGAATCTACCTCCAGAAATTCATCCAGCTTATAGTTGATGATGTTAATAATCATTCATTCATGTTCATTACTAATCCGTGCCTTCCTGCTGGCAACTTTGGTTGTTTGTGATTTGACGTGTTGCTTAAAGTGCTTGCTAATGACCTTAGTGTTGCCATGGCAGCTTCAATCTATGACCTCGCTGTGCCCTTGGCCAATTTTGTCATATGATCCTTTGCAACAGATGATGTAATCCGAATCGTATTGTCGTTTGATTAAATGTTTCCCATAAGATTGCCATCTCCTGGGTTTTCCGTTCGCAGTACTCTAGAGGTCGTCTTGGTTTGTTAATTTCTAGCGCCAAGTCGTCTTGCCGCTTTACTAGTTCTTCTATGGTAGCCATGATCGGTTTGTGATTGATGTTGCTACTCTTCTACAACCTAATCCTTGACAAGAGCACGTATTTCTGAACTGCAGATGTCCTGAGGATTCTGGTGCGAGTATTCTTGAAATACAAAGATATAACGTGGGGGTCACCAATGTTTCTGGTCTGTTGTGATAATCAGTCCAAATACATAAATTTGGGCTGGTACTAAATTGTTATTTAAATGTTTACCTTCTTCTAGCACTTGAACCAGAAAAAGTATATAAATGAGTGAGTTGTGATCTGTTTCACTGTAACTGATAATTTCTTTATTGATATGCTGGTCTTATATACTAAACAACATAATCATACAATAATAATAAATTTTAAAAGAAATGCATAATATGCGGAACAAAAATGTTACAATTAATTGGAACATTTAATAAATGAAAGAACAAAAAAGTAGTTTGAGTTTGATTGACCTAATTAAATGAAAAATGCAACATTTTGAATTGTGCTTAGCTAACTAGAGTACAAGGAGTGAATTAAATAAAATGCAAATTGGGGCTAATTAATTGACTAAATAAATATACAAATAAATGATTTGTTATTAACCCGTTGTGGGCTTCAACAAGTTGCTTTCTGCATTTATTGAAGATGAGCCAATTGGAACATACTGCTTTTAGATCCTAAGAGAAAAAGAGGAGTTAATCTCTAAGACATGCAAGAGGTGCTTGATAAAATTAATCATCGCTCTACTAAATAGTACTGGGCTTTGGGATCGGCATTAACCAATTCATGGCGTTTTTTCTCAAACACATCAACATCGTCGAGAATTACATAAAGCATATATTGATAATAAAATTTCAGATGGAAATAGCAAATAAGTTGCTATATGGTCCAGCATTTCGTCTTGAATTCAGGACAAAAGAAAAAGGACGATTCAGCGGAACGAGTTTGAAGCAAGATAAAATAAGTTGCGCACCGTCGTATTCGTATTTTTTTGCATCTAGTTTCAACTCCAAGTTTCGTAAGGTTTATATCCACCTAATGCGAAGAGATATGATGAGAATTTAAATTAGTTGATAAAGCGAGGAAAAGCTCGATGCCGCCTCGGCAAGACAAGAACATCCCTATAAAAATGTGTGAAATGTTGTGTTCATACGTTATTTAATATAGTACAGAAATATTATTGAGCAGCAAATTAAAAATAAAAGTTTGCTTTAATTTTGCAATTCTAAGAAATACTGGCCCAAAGTTGCTTATAAGCAACTTCCGATATCTAGACATCCGATAACCCTAGAAGTCTAAAATTTTCAAAACTTCTTAATTTAGAGCTAATAATAAAGAAAATTATGAAAAAAGTTTTCTGACATCTGGTTTATGGGCATGGCCGAAAGGGTTAAATTATTTATTTTTTTAAATTTATGCAATTGCTTACTGGAAAAATGTGAATGACATCCATATCCGAGTAAAGGGCGAATAACATTCAATAACGTTTTTATTCCAGATGCAAAGTGTTCAGCCTGGAGGTCGATGAGGTACTGGTGAAGCAATGCGTTCCAACAGGAGGTCGAAGGGGTACGTAAGGAGGAACAACGACTCATAGTCAGGTGCAGGTGGTGGGACATTTCTGATCATATACGGATGACATGTGTTGTTGGCACAAACAGGCAGACTACATTATGTATAGGAGTAGGAGATGAGAGTAACAGAAGGAGAACAGAGAAGATAGGCAGAGGTAGCACAGGAGATAAGTATGAATTCAACATATGTAGGAGAGAAGGAAGTAAAAATTGTTATCGCAAAGCCAATAAGAAAATGACCAACACACACACTGGCAGAAAATAATGGACCTACACACATACCAACACATAGAAACACAAGCAGCACACAAAGGGTAACAGCCAAGAAAGGCAACAACAGATAAACAATTATATCATGTAAATCCGCTACCGCTTCGAACATAGCAGAATTACAGCAGAATTGATTTTTGCATGATAGATAAAATTAAATGTGAGGGTATTGGTGAATTGAAAGTGCAAAGACTTGGTGACAAAGGACGGTAAAGAAAATAGAAGTAACTCAAAATCTGTGCTAGTATAGTAATAAGATTGGCAACACTAATCCTAAGTGATTGGATAAGGAAATAGTAAAACGGATAACATCCGTATTATATCAGGGCAAAAGTTTTGTATTTATAGTGTTTCCCCAGAGGTATACGAGTACACACGGAAACTAAGGGAGAGAAGAGGCTCGAATAGCATTCGCAGCAAAAGATTGAGAATAGAGTCTAGAAAAGAGTGGTTAGAGGACCGAAAAGTGTCACCACCGAGCGTCAGATAAAGCCAATAATCACAATAAAATTAAAATTTTCTCAATAAACATTATAATGTAAATAAACAAAGTGAAAAAACAAGAAATTAAATAATTGGAAATTATTTTATCTAAGAACCCTGGATAGGCTGAGCATATCCCAGCTTCAAACCCGGAGCATCCGGAGGTTCCTTACATTGGCGCCCTAGTAGGGACACAAGGGATCATAATATAATAAAAATATATGCACCAATTTTTTCCGCTATATATTTATTTATAGTATCTTCAACCAAAAATTAAAACACTAGTTAGTTATCAAATATTAAGTCAAGATATAATTAATGCGCCAGAAAACAAATTTGATAGTAATTAAAGCAATATTATAAAAAACTTTCATCTGTGGTATTGCGTATTAGAACCTTAGAGTCCTTCTTTTTTAAGCGGATGTGTAAAGTAAAGTTCAAAATATTACGAGCCAGGGAAGAGACTCGAGTTTAAATAATTAAAGTAAAAATAATTAAATATTTGCATGCGTATTTTCCAATTTCTTCATTCACTAGTGGCATATTTAAATCACGATGTAAATTTGAGTTTTGGATGTCCCATGGAGCCGATGTTATCAAAAGTAAGACTTTGTTTTGTATTCGTTGGATTTTCTCAACATTTGAAGCTGAATCAGTGCCCCATAACTGAATTCTGTAGCACCATATTCGCTTTAAAAGCGACTTGTATAGTAAAAGTTTGCAGTCTAGGCTAAGTGTTGAATTTCTGCCGATCAAAAAATGAATTTGAGTTAACTTAAGTTTCATACTTAGAGTCAATATGATGTTTCCATGTAAGCCTTCGATTAAGGTGTATACCAAGGTATTCATATGAGAATGTTGAGGAATATTTTGATTATTGATTCGTATTTGGGAACAATCTCTTCTTAGAGGAAACGTTATATGGACACACTTTTGTTCATTTACTTTAATTCTCCATAAGTTTATTCACATTTTCAGCTGGGTATGTTCCAGGAGATTGAAGGATGCCTCATAAGGATTTTCGTGCATACTCATACACACTGTATTATCGGCAAATGTAGAGGTGTGGATATTATTGCTAACAAGCATATCACATGTATATATTGGGTGTTTTTTATTGAGGTATCGAACTTTAAGTTGGCATCACTTTTTTAACTGGCGGCCATTTTGTCAGCTGTCAAGTGATTAATATTTAGTTTGGTTTGCCATTTCATCATGAACAGGTTGACAAAAGAACAACGCTTGCAAATCGTGCAAATTTATTTCGAAAATAATGGTTCAGTTCGCGAAGTTTACCGCAAGCTCCGTCCATTTTATGGTCGACATAATCGTCCATCAGAGCAATTAATTCGGTTAACCATGGATCGTTTTCGCACTACGTTTACTCTATGTGATAATACGCATCCGCAGAGACGTCGAACAGTGCGCACCGAAGAAACAATTGCCGCTGTAGAGCAAAGTGTTGAAGAGGACCCGAATGAATCGATTCGCCACCGTGCACAGCAATTGGAGCTTTGTCCATCAACTTTATGAAAGATTTTGCGCAAAGATCTTGGCTTGCGACCTTACAAGATCCAGCTTGTGCAAGAATTAAAGCCGCGAGACCATGCAATGCGTCGTGATTTTGGTGTATGGGCCGAAAATGAGATTGATCTCGATGCTGATTTTCATCGCAAAATTTTGTTCAGTGATGAGGCTCATTTTTGGTTGAATGGCTACGTCAACAAGCAAAATTGCCGCATTTGGAGTGAAGAGAATCCACATGAGACCCTTGGAGACGCCATTACATCCACAAAAACTGACTGTTTGGTGTGCTCTATGGGCTGGTGGAGTCATTGGGCCATACTTCTTCCGAAATAATGCTGGAGAGTCAGTTACCGTTAATGGAGACCGGTATAGAGCCATGATAACCGACTATTTTGTTCCCCAATTGGATGGCATGAATGTGGATGAGTTGTGGTTCCAACAAGACGGCGCTACATGCCACACAGCGCACGTCACAATCGATTTATTGAAGGAAACATTCGATGAGCGCATAATTTCGCGGAATGGACCTGTCAATTGGCCACCAAGATCGTGTGATTTGACACCATTGGATTATTTTCTTTGGGGATATGTGAAGTCGCTCGTCTACGCCAACAAACCAGAAACGTTAGGGGACTTGGAAGCCAACATTCGTGGCGATATTGCCAACATACGGCCCCATATGCTCGAAAAAGTGGTTCAAAATTGGACCTGTAGAATTGGCTTTATTCGAGCCAGCCGCGGCGGCCACATGCCCGAAATCATATTTAAACGTTAATGGCATAAATTATCCTTCCAATAAAGCCAAATTGATGGACATTAAAAGGATTTTCTTGTGTTTTATTTCAATTCGAAGTTCTATACCTCTAAAAAAACACCCTGTATTAAATACAAGACTGGCCCCAGAATACTAACCTGTGGCACAGCGGATGATGTATATTAGAGCACAATCATGAAGTCTATGCAATGTTCTTTGCATAACAGCGAACTTCCTATCAATAATATAATTTTCCAAAAGTGTTTGTATGTTTATTGGCAGATACGCCTTCAATTTCAAAACTCGGCGTTCGTGCCATATTTTGTCATATGCCTGAGAAAAATCAATGAAGAAGGCAGAACAATATTTCTTTTCTTCAAATGTGTTCCTTATAACTTGAACCAATCGGTGCGTTTGCTCAATTGTGCTATGCTGACTTCTAAGACCAAATTGATGGTCCGTCCGATTTCAAATGGTCAGCAAATTAAATACCTTTCTCACTATCGCTTCTTGCCCCGCCTTCAGGTGGAAGTGCACATTGGTGATTTTAGCTCAATGGGTATTTTTAAGATATCTAGCAGCGCGCCATAAAGAGTAATTAGATGCTGACGTGACATCGAGACCTTCTAGATATTTTTCCAGTAATGCAGTTTTTCCGACGATAGTAACTCTTTAAGTCGTTTAGTACATGTTTTCATTTCTATCTATCTGAGAGAAAAAAATCTAACGCGCTTCTAAAAAAACTATTGTCAGCCATTGGTGAAAATACTTTTCACATTATTCCAATTAAACGAGGTAATATTGATGAAACTAAAATCCAATTTTATGATGAAAAAGATTTCCGAAATTTTTTTAGTGAATTTGAAAAAAATAAAACAAATTTTTACATATACCAACTTAAGAGTGCTACAGATATTATTAAAGGGCATAGATTCATATGTCGACCCCGAAGAAGTAAAATGTGCACTTATCGACCAAGGATTTAAGGTAAAAATTGTTACTAATATAATTAACGGAGAAAAGCTCCCCCAACCCCTATTTCGAGTTGAACTGGAGCTGAATGACATACAATTAAAAAACAAAATGAAATTTATCCAATTTATAGCGTAAAGTTTGTCTTACATCGAAAAATCACAGTTGAAGAGCCACGTAAACTTTCAGGACCCGTAGAGTGCCATAATTGCCAAGAATATGGCCATAGAAAAACGTACTGCAATTTAACTACAGTTTGTGTTATCTGCAGTGAATTGCATGGTATTGCTAGCTTTACTAAGCCAAAATATCAAGCAGAAAAAAAAATTGCGGAGGTAATCACACCGCTAACAACAGAGGATGTCCGGTATATTCTTTCGTCAAAAACTCAAATTAGCTCTGGGTCAATCAGCCAACGCTTACTTCACCACTTTTCATCAAATGAGGCAACCAATTACTTCACGTGTATCGTATGCCGATACTGTTAAGACAAATTCTGTTCCCACACCGAAAGTGTCCCCATCAACTAATTCAACAAATGCTAACACAAGCTTTAATTTCAGTCGCCTTGAAGCCACTATAGATAATCTGGTACAAACAATAAACAACTTTACAACAAATATGAGTAGCATGATGCAAGAAATGCTGCGAATGCTGAATACACTGCATTAGATAATAAGCAATGAACACGTTAAAAATATGTTTCTGAAACGCAAACGGCATTCGCCAATACAAAAAAGAACTCGAGCATTTCATCGTGGAAAAAATATTGATATAATGTTGGTCTCTGATACTCATTTGACTTCGAGAAGTCTTTTTTAAAATGAACAGCTAACTCAAAAGACCCGAGAGGATAATAATGCGGTGGATCAGCAATTCTAATAAAGTCGAGACTCAAGCAATATGTTCTTCACAACATTTGTGAAGAACACCTACAAGCAACAAATATCTGTATTGAAAATTTTTTTATAATTATGCCACAGGAGAGCATATTGGGGACAGTTTTGTATTTGATTTATACTTGTGATATGCCTTTGAGCAGCAATATCCATACATCTACATTTGCCGATGATACAGCCTGCCTTAGTATGCACGAAAACCCTCACGAGGCTTCCCGATATCTACAAGAACATATTACACAGCTGGAACTATGGTTAAACTTATGGAGAACTAAAATTAACCAACAAAAGTGTGTTCAGCTAACATTTACCCTGCGAAGAGATACTTGTTCCCCAATTCGAATCAACAATCAAGTTGTTCCTCAACATTCACATGTAAAATACCTTGGTATACACCTTGATCGACGGCTTACATGGAAACACCATATTGACTCAAAGCTAACACAAATGAAATTTAAATTAACTCAGATACATTGGCTGATTGGTAGAAATTCAACACTCAGTCTAGATTGTAAACTTTTAATATACAAGTCGCTTTTGAAACTCATATGGTGCTACGGAATACAGCTATAGGGCACTGGATCAGCTTCCAAAATAGAGAGAATCCAACGAAGGCAAAACAAGATTTTAAGACTAATAACATCGGCTCCATGGTAGATCAAAAATTCAAATTTACATCGTGATTTAAATATGCCACTAGTGACTGAAGAAATAAAAAAATACGCAGGCAAATACTTAACAAAACTCGAGTCTCATCCTAATCCACTTGCTCGTAACATCTGCAATTTTACTGGACACATCCGCTTAACAAAGAAGGACACTATGGCTCTAATACTCAACACTCCAGATGAAGCAGCTTGAAAATATTTTTGTGCTTAATACGATATTTATGTATTATTGATTAATATCACTAAGTTTATGCCTGACACGGTTGGGCCTAATTAGTATATCTAGATTTAAGATTTGAAAACTTATTGTTAGTTCATTTTTTGAAGATACAATAAATAAATATACGCATGAAAGAAAAATCAATACCTGGAGCTTTCTTTGGGTTGCGTTCAGCAATTAGTTTTTGTACCTCATGCATCTTAAACTTTAAGGATCGAGGGTGTAGAGCAACTACATACGGCAAATAAACAGCGCCCGTACATGTGTTTGGGGTAAATACGGATTTTCAATGCTCAGCAAATAAGTTACCTTTTACAGTATCGCTTCTTGCCCAACCTCCGGTAGAAGTGCGCAGAGGTGGTTTAAACTCAAGGGGTATTTTAAGCTTTCTCGCAGCGCGCCGCAAAGAGTAATTATATGCTGGTGTGGCATCGAGGTTTTCCAGATAATTCTTAAGAGATGCAGCTTTTCATATGCAAGCAACTCTTGGAGTCGTTTAGTGCACTCTTTAAACCTGAATTTATGTTGTGGCGATCTGTGTTGTTGTCATTCCCTTCTAGCTCTTCTTTTTTCACATACGAGACGTTCAATATCCGTAGAATAAATTCTATTAAACCCAGTCTGCGGGTGGGAGGTAGTAGCATGTTCAGCAGCCTTCTTAATATTTTCGTTAAGATTCGCAATGTTCAATATCATCGGATGTTCTTAGCGTTATGTTTTCAGTGCAATTACTACTAAGATATTTTTTGAATCTCAGCCAATTAACACGATTGATCATCTTCACACATGGGTGAGGTAAATCACTTCTTAATGGGTTACAGATTGTAGCGATAGTGGGAGAGTGATCGGAGGAGAGATCTAGAGAAGCTTTAACATGAACTAAATCCCTAGAAATATTTTTCATGACGCCAAAATATATAACATCCGGAATTTGTTATTTTGTTATTAAAATGTTTTCTGGTATATGATTGTACTTTATATTTTATTTTTTTGAAAATTGTTTTAAAATTTATATTGAAAACGTTGTCTAATAATTTTCATCAGTTGAAAACTTTTTGTGAGAGACACACAAAATTTTACGCAAACTTATTTTACAATATTAATTAAATATATTATAATTGTTAATTATTTATATTTTAGTGAATAAACATTTGGCAAAAGACTAAGCAACGTTTGTTAAATAACCGTCTTGTTTTCAACATTTTTATTAAAATTTTTTATTTCTCTGTAACTTTTGGAGTCCTCCTCTTGTCTTTTATTACATCCTGTCTTTTTGGATGCGTTCTCATCCAAGTTGCGACCTGTCTTCTCCTGGAGAATTAATTATAATTGCAAGACACTGATTACTTTCGTCCTGTCTTTTTTGACGAACTAAGTTTGCATATTGTGTCTTTTTTTTAATGCGTTCATTCAAGTTGCCTTTGTGAGAACTGAATATTCCGTACTGTTTTTTTTTTGTGGAATTAATTAATCTTGAACAGAAACTGAATACTGCATCTTGTATTTTTCTTTGGAGAACTTAAGTTTGTAAATTGTGAAGTTAGTATTTTTTATGAGAAAAAGTAGAAGAGTTCGATGAATTTCTCCAACAATGCCAATGATAAGATCACTAACAACAATTACTGCATTAAGAGACGAACTACGAATTGTAGAGTCAAATGTCGTACGCTCAAATAATCCAAACATATCAAAACACATCTTAAAATTTCAACTCAACATATGTAAATGTTTCAACAGTTCCAAATCGGTTAGAAACGTCTCTTACCACTTCAAATTTTAATGTTGCAACTACAGCAAATATACCATAGTAGTTGTAGATTTGGGGTGGGGGGGTTCTGGGGCAATTAAAATTTTGAAAGATAAGATTTCTTTAAAATTTGTGTGAAAGTTTAAAATTTGGGTAATTAAAATTTGAAATTTGAGAAATTGTGTATTCGGTGCGCTTTGATGTTTTTTTTTGTTTACATTAAGTGTTGTTTGTTTACATTAACTGTTTTTTTGTTTATATTAAGTGTATTTATGTATGTATGGCCGTGGGAATTTGTGCGTGGAATATTTTGTGGGAATACATTAAGGGGGTTTATAGGTTTGAGACTTTTATATGTGTATGATTTCCATGTTTATTTTTTTTCAAATGCCGACGGGAAACATTATTATTTTTTTCTCAAATGCCGACGGGAAAACGTCATTATTTTTTTTTAAATCGACGGGAAATGAATGAATCTAGGAATTGAAGTCTGGCTGTGATTGATGGAGGATGGGGTGTTGTTGAAATATATTATATATGTGGGTGAGGGTGTTGTTTGATTGATGGAATGTGTGTATGTGTGTTTGTGTATGTATGTTAGTCTGTATGAGTTTAAGGCTGATCGTGATTTGAGTTGGGTGAGGGTGTTGTTGTAATATGTATCTGTAGGAATTTGTGTGTTTGTATATCTGAGTTTAAGGCTGATCGTGATTTTTTGTTGTGGAGATTGATCAATTGTATGGGACCTTGAGAATTTGTGTACCCAGCTAAAAAAATATGCATGATTCATATATGTATGAATTCATGTATGGAAATGTATGGGATTATACATAGCAAAACTATTATATATGAATTGATATATGGAAGAATATATAAAATGTATTATAATATATGAGTAACCTGACCATACATTCCGTTTTAACCGGGATTATCCCGCATTTCATAAGTCGATCCCGCCTTGAATTTCTATCCCGCTTTTTAGAGATTTGAAATTTTCAATCTCTAATTCGATTTTTATTAAACTGTAACTGATAAAAATTCATTCCAAATATTTTTTTAAGTGTACTTATATATTAATTAGCCAAAGCCATATACATTTGAGATGAAAAGAAAAATTTTTTATATTAGAAGTACCACTCTTTTGGTTCAAGCTTCACTATTTTGTAAAATACAATTCTCATTATTAACATAAATAGTCATAAAGAGTTTCAAAATTATCACTGCAGTAGTTTCCAAGATATTCCAATTATTTCCTATCATCGGCAGAATCAGCAGTTAGTGTTTGAAACTGATACCAAGATATTAAAAGACATAATATTTATTTAAGTTGTTTTATGACCAATTATATGTAATTAAACTTCTTGTAACAGGGGTTACCTTCGGGCTAGTAATGGTCAATTCCAATTGTAAATAAAACAAATTTATTTTATTTTATTTTTAAGTTCCCAATGTTCGTTTGTTTTTTTTTTCAAACTTCTTCAGGGGTAGTTTTTTATTCATAAGATCTAGCAAGAAAACAATAGTTCAATCAGATTTTGAATTCTACAATAGCAATTAATTTTTGACTTACAAATATTTGTTTTACATATTGTCATTATCAACTTATTAATTAAAAATATAAAAACTGGACTTCACGACACAGAATTTATATAAATAAAAAAATAAATATATAAGTAAACACAATACAACACAAATTTATTCGTCAATCTTAACGCTAATATCATAGAACTTCAACTAAATCAGACTATTGCAGCAGAATATTGTAGTTTGGTATTATCTTTATCTTCGTTTGTGTTCATTGTCCTTTGTATTTTTTGTTGTATCCGCACACTTTCAAGAGTGTAACGTTTGTTCTCTTTCTTTTCTTTGTCTAATATTTTTATATTTTCTAAGTCCGCTACATGACTGCACTCTTTTACATGTAGTGATAAAGCTGTTGCTTCTTTTCCTTTTCTTATGTATGCCTTGTGCTCATTAATTCTCGTCCCTAGCATTCTTCTTGTTGTGCCTATATAAACTAAATCACAGCTTTCTCTCTCGTTTCCATTACATTTTACTTCGTAAACAACATTGTTTGTTTTTAATTTGTCAATTTTTGTTTTGTTGTTTGTGACAAGCTTCTTAAGGTTTTGTTCGATCTATGTGCAATTGTTATTGGTTTGTCTTCAATTATAGTATTTAAAGATTTTGTTTCTGTGAGTTTTGGTATGTAGGGTAAAATTTTTTGGTTTCTCCGTCCCCCATTTTGTTTGTGGAATTTTTATTTTCGTTTTTCAGAATTTTATTTATAAAATTATTTATTATGTACGATGGATAGTTATTTTTACCCAGTATTTTCCATATTGTGTCTATGTTATGTCTTTTATATTTGTTTGTCGCTTAAGTATAGAACTTTTTTAATAAAATTAGTAGCCGTATTCAGTTTAATTTATAACGGATGAGTTGAATGAAAAATTATTATTCTTCCTTAAGAAGTAGCTTTTTTATACCAATTTGTACGATGGATAGTTATTTTTACCCAGTATTTTCCATATTATGTCTTTTATATTTGTTTGTCGCTTAAGTGTAGAACTTTTTTAATAAAATTAGTACCCGTATTCAGTTTCATTTATAACGGATGAGTTGAATGAAAAATTATTATTCTTCCTTAAGAAGTAGCTTTTTTATACCAATTTGTAATAATTTTGCCATTATCATTAATTATATATATGTCCAGGTAAGGTATTGCACTGTTTTGTTCTTTTTCTACAGTAAACTGAATTTTGTTGTGGTACGGCTTGAGTGTTTTTAGTGTAATTAACTCGTCCGATTTATTTATCACAGCAAAAATGTCATCCACATATTTCGTCAAAAATTTAATTCTAATACCCATTGATTCCAGTTCCTTGATTGCATCGTCCAACAGTGTGTCAAGTACAATATCTGCTATGGTGGGGGATAAAGGATTTCCCATACGCATACTATATGTTTGATGGTAGAATTTATTGTCAAAATTAAAATAATTGTTTTCGTTTAAGCAGAATTGTAAAATTTTGAGAAAAAAATTTTTCTCTATTACAGTGTGTAGCTTTAGCTGCTGCCATTTGTCCAGTATGTTCTTAATTGCTAAGTGAATCGGTATGTTGGTAAATAATGATACCACGTCGAAAGAAATCATGATTTCGCTGTCATTTATTGTTAAGTTTTGTAATGTTTGTTTAAGTTCCAACGAGTTTTTCATGTTATATGTCGGTGCTATAATATTTTTAGTATATTTCCTACTTATTTTGACAGGTTATAACACGGTAAATTCACAGATGATGATATAGGTCTAAGTGGGATATGTTCCTTGTGTATTTTTGGTAAACCATATAATTGGGGAGCAGCTGCAGCGTGTGTTGTCATTCTATATTTTTCAAATTTTGTAATGATGTTCTTTTTATATAATTCTGTAATTATGTTATTGTTGCGTTTTTGAAGTTTCTCATTTGGATCCGTTTCTATTTGCTTGTATGTTTTCTTATCATTTAACATAGTGCTCATCTTATTTTTGTAATCATCTTTATACATAACTACCGTTTTGTTCTCTTTATCTGCTGTTGTTATTGTTATTTCATTTTCGTATTGGTTTATGTATTTCTTGGTTTCTTCATATATGTTGAGAATAAATTTTTCCTTTCCGCTGTTTTTTTGTGCTTTTTTATAGTTTGCAATTCTATTGGCGATTTTTGACCTTGTTATATTCTTTTTTGTATCATCCTTTATGTTTTGTACCCACTGTTCCTCAATTAGTGGGATTGGCGCGAAATTCTTCTTGTTAACGGGCAAAGCAAATTTGTTTCAAATATGAAAATAAATGTTTTATTTCTCTTTTTGCTTTTTAATACTTTTATTGTTGCCCAATATGGCAGCTAATGGTAAAAAGGTGGTGAAAAATAAAATAGATAGACAATCGAATAAAGATGCTTGTTTTGTAAAAATTTTTGTTTGAAGCTTGCAAACTTATTATGTTTGTATACTGTGATTCTCAATATAATATTAAGAGTCTTACTATAAACATACGAAGTTTGTTAACTAAATTCAAAAATTTTTTGGGTTGAAGTCTACTAACGAGTTCCAGAAGCAGGAACTATAGACAATTGCTAAGCCATAAAAATAAGCAAATTTTCAAATTAAATAAGCAAAGATTTTATGTCAAATAAATATACTTCGGTATTTCAAATATTAAAACATTAAGGTTATGCAGTTCTATATGATATGTATCTCCTACTCGTATATCAAAGAATTTCAAGCGCTTGTAACTGTATCAGAGTTTAAGATAAAAGCTCCTTTTATTCAATAGCGGGCCAATTGATATAGAAATTTAATATGAAACAGCAAGCAAGGACCTCAGCTACTGCATTTTTACTGATGATCGAATAAAAGAATGTCCGGAAAGTCTTATAAATTAAGTAATATGAATGAAAATATGGTTTTAATAGACGAGTAAGGTTTCGAATGATTTTCATTACAAAAAGAAGAAACGGATGTTTTCAACAATAATGAGTATAACAATATCATTATAAAACCACCATTTGATTTTAAATGTATTAATAAAAAAGGAAAGAGAAGCAAAGTGGTTAACAAAAAACTATCATCACCTAAGCTGGACTGCTGGATCAGTTTCATTTCAAAGCGTTTGTCATTTTTTAAAAGCTCATGCAAGACGTTCTAAAATATATGTAAAAGGTGAAGAAACAAGATGATAGTTGGAAAAAATTTTTCACCGAAAAATTTCTAACGTTGACTATATAGGCTACATCAACTTTAAACAAATGGAAATAAAATACATTAAATATTTATACTATAGTTACTACTACTAGAGAGGAATTCAATTTTAATTAAAACAGAAACTCCTCACAAACTTTTAAGTAAATACATCTCAAAATTAAAAGAACGTTTTTTTAAGTTCAAATAAAAAAACTGTGGAGATATTTCACATCTATACACAAAAGACCAGGCGAATATTTACAACAGCAACAACAAAAGACCTCACATGAAAAAAAATGTATTTAAACAGGGAGCCCCAGACTTATTTGTATGTACATACATACATACATAAAATCAATTTGTAGATCCATATGTACATATGTACACATATTATCAAATTTCTTACCCATGCTCAAGTATTTATTGGATTTTAACAATCACACTTACATATCTACATCATGAAAACATACAAACCGTTCTCCAAGCTATTGACGATTGAAGACGAAAGTCGAAGAAGACAAATGTACTTAAATAAACAACCTTATCACAGACCAGTCAAACTCTATCGCGCATACACACATACACACACAAAATCGCCACGATCGTACACAAGAATTTTGCAAATTCTGAAATTAATATTTATACAAATATAAACAAATTTCTGACCGACAGACTTTAACACTGGACAAATTTAAGCTTGATAAAATATAAAGCAATCTCATCCTCCAATATGAAAAACATACTAGGATTAGGGAAGTTCAGATATATGATAATATTTTCTAGCAAAAAATGTTCTTATAAGAAATAATTTATTTCTACGTACATATAAATACTACGGTGAGAAAATCACATACACAAACACATACTAAAATTCATTTACGAAAAATTAAACCTATTTCAACAACGCCCCTCCCCTCACAAATCACTGTCAGCCTAAAGTTCTTACAGATATACATACACAAAATCTCAAGGTAACATACAATCTATCAATTTCACAACCTAAATCACGATCAGCCTTAAACTCATATAGACATACATACACAAAAATACGGATACATATACATGAACACTTTTACCTCACCCCTCATTAATCATGATCAGCCTTAAACTCCTACAGATATACACACAAATTGTACGGTTATATATTACATGAACACTTCGCCCCTCATAAATCACGATAAGCCTTAAATTTCCTACAGATATACATACACAAATTCTCAAGATCATATACAATCGATCAATCTCAACAATCGAAATCACGATCAGCCTTAAACTTCTACAGACATACATGTACAAAAATTCCTACAGAGATATAAACACCCAAATTCCTACAGATACATATTACAATAACACCCCCCACCTACCTCAAATCAAGGACAGCCTTAAACTGCTACATATACATACATATTTAAATACACACATAGGCACATTCTATCTATCTATCACAACAACACCCTCCCCCACCTCAAATCTCAATCAACCTTAAACTCCTACGAACATACATATACACAGATTCCCACGGATACGTATTACATGAACACTCTCACCATGCCTTTCATAAATCACAGACAGCCTTACCTTAAATACACCCCGCCCCCCACCAAGCACAGCTTAGCTTAAATTCCAACAAGCATAAACGCCACCGAATTCCCACGGTTACATATTACAAAACACCCCCACCTACCTCAAATCAAGGACAGCCTTAAACTGCTACATATACATACATACATAAACACACACATAGGCACATTCTATCTATCTATCACAACTACACCCTCCCCACCTAACATCACAATCAACCTTAAGCTCCTACGAACATACATGTACACAGATTCCCACGGAAACATATTACAACAACTGCCCGCCCTCCACCAGTCGATCTACCTCTAAGACACCCCGCCCCCCACCAAGCACAGCTTGACTTAAATTCCAACAAGCATACCCAAATCACAGTCAGCCTTAAGGTCTTACAATCTAGACACACCCCGCCCTCCACCAATCACAGCCAGATTTCAATTCCTACAGCTAGACACACCCACAAATTTTCCGTCGGCATTAGGTAAAATCATTTCCATGATTTTCCCGTCGGCATTTGAAAAAAACATGTTTTCCCGTCGGCATTCGAAAAAAATAAACATGTTTAACCGTCGGCATTTGAAAAAAATAAAGATGTTACCCCGTCGGCATTAGAAAATCATATACATATAAAAGCTTCAAACCTATAAACCCCCTTAATGTATTCCCACAAAATATTCCGCGCACAAGTTCCCACGGTCATACATACATACATACAAACATACATACACTTGATATAAAGAAAAAACAGTTAATGTAAACAAAAAACACTTAATGTAAACAAAAAACTCCTTATGTAAACAAAAAATTGGACGGACTTATTGAACCACCCTCGTAGGTATCAAATTTCACAAATTTCCAAGAATTTTAAAATTTGGGTAATTAAAATTTGAAAATTGTACAATATTAATTGACGCAGTATTGGCAATCCCCTACTACTTGTGTACGAGTGTGATTTTCTCACGCTAGTATTTATATGCACGTATAAATAACTTGTTTCTCATATGGACATTTGCTGTTATAAAATATTATCATATATCTGAACTCCGTAATCCTAGTATGTTTTTCATATTGGAGGATTAGATTGCTTTATATTTTGTCAAGCTTAAATTTGTCCAGAGTTAAAGGCTATTCGTCAGAAATTTTATATAGGGAGTTTTATAATAAAATTGTTATAGTCATTATTGTTGAAAACAACCGATACTTCTGCGATGAAATCATTCGAATTAGTTTTGAAACCTTGCAAGTCTATTAAAACCATTTATTCAACCATATCACTTAATTTATAAGACTGGATCTTTGATGTGGTATATATTCTATTATACGATCATCAAAAAAAAATGAAGTAAGCTTAGGTTTTTACTTGCTGTTTCAAATTACATTTTTATATCAATTGGCCCGCTATTGAATAATAGGAGCTTTTATCTTAAACTCTGATGCACTTAGAAGCGCTTGTGATTCTTTCATATAGTAGCTTGTTTTAATCTTAGATACATATCATATAGAACTGCATAACGTTCACTTTTAAATTTTATGTTAAGATCATCATATGGATATGAGACTGAACTTAAATGTACTTTTAAATTAGTCAAATTACAATGAATACACTTATTTTCTTCTTGAAAAGCGATCAACAGAAAAGGAATTCGTTTTCTATGAATTTAGGTCTAGCCTCTCGACGGTTCCTCTAGTATACAAGATGACTTTGCATGTCGGAATTTCTGGCTGTCCTTTGTCGGTGTTATGAGTACTTAAATGTTAAAATTTTAATTGTCAAAATTGTGCTACTTGATAATGTTACTACGTTTACATTAATAGGCTATACGAGGTCCGATCAAAAAATAACCATTATTTAAAAATTTTTTCAAAAAGTATTTATTTATTCATCAATAACTATCTTGTCCCCTTCAAAGTAATCCCCCTCAGATATAATACACTTATGCCAGCGTTTTTTCCAATCCTCGAAACACTTCTGAAACGCGCTTTTTTGTATCGCCAACAGCTCCTGTTTCGATTATTCTTTTATCTGCTCAATCGTAGCAAAACGCTTTCCTTTCATCGGTGTCTTCAGTTTTGGGACGAGGAAAAAGTCAGCGGGAGCCAAGTCCGCTGAATACGGTGGTTGAGGCATGATAACGGTTTTGTTTTTGGCCAAAAACTCACGCACAAGCATCGATGTGTGAGCTGTTGCGTTATCATGGTGCAAAATCCATGATTGTTTTTTCCACAATTCTGTGCGTTTCTGACGAATTGCTTCGCGCAAACGGCGCATAACTTCAAGGTGTATTCCTTATTGACCGTACGACCTTGTGGCAAGAATTCATGATGCACCACGCCATTGCAGTCGAAGAAAACAGTGAGCAAAACCTGCACATTTGACCGAACTTGACGTGCTTTTTTGGTCTTGGCTCTTCTGGACGCTTCCATTGTGATTGAGCTTTGGTTTCAATGTCATAGCCATATACCCATGATTCGTCACCAGTTATGACCTTTTTAAGGAAATCTGGATCGTCGTTGACGATGTTCAACAGCTCCTGAGCGCTGTCTATGCGACGTTGTGTTTGCTCAAAATTTAGTAAAAAATCGAAGAGCACACCAAAACACGACTAACCTTTTTATCTGACATGTGTACAACAGAAGAAAAATGCGAAAATCGAACATACGTAACTCACGAAATTTGAAAATAACGGTTATTTTTTGATCAGACCTCGTAGAAACTCGTATATCTGCCGTAGTCATAAAAAATATTTTAGGTTTATTAAGGGCTCGACATATCCGTATTTAAAATTTGTCAAAAAAACTTATAAAAATCTAAAATAATTTTTATGAATACGTATGTATATATGTAGGTGTGTTGATATAGCAATTATGATTTTATATCGCTGAGCGCTGATGAAGGAAAGAATAAACAAATGTGTATGAACAAAACAGAGCTGCTAAGAAAAAGTAGACGTATTATACGCGTTGCCAGATAATGATAACGCAAAAAGTTGTCAGCATTGTATATAATATAGTAATAAAACATTACTTACATCCCCATTGCTATCACGTATACGTCTGTTGAATTCTTTGCCTTCCAAAATTAAGAAATCTTCATTAGGCTTCAAAATTCCACATTTGCTAGCAATAGAACGCGCAGTGTTGATATTATCACCAGTAACCATACGTACTGTAATTCCAGCACGCTGGCACTTTCGTATGGCTTCAGGAACTTCAAGTCGCACAGGATCTTCAATACCCACGACACACAAGCATGTCAAATTAGTCATTATGTTTTCTTCATCGTCCCAATTGGGATCGCTGTCTATATGCACCTCATTAATAGCAGCTTTGTCAGGCACAAAATCCCGATAGGCAATACTAATAGTACGCAGCCCGTCGCAAGCCATTGGCTCAATAACTTCGGGGATCAAACGTTCTTGCATATCACGTGTAAATTTCTCTAAGACTCCATCATGACCATAAATAAATGCGCATTTGCAAAATCCATGATTGTTTTTTCAACAATTCTGTGCGTTTCTGACGAATTGCTTCGCGCAAACGGCGCATAACTTCAAGGTAGTATTTCTTATTGACCGTACTACCTTGTGGCAAGAATTCATGATGCACCACACCATTGCAGTCGAAAAAAACAGTGAGCAAAACCTTCACATTTGACCAAACTTGACGAATGGACGACTATCGTCATTGACATCTTCTCGGCTTTCCTTAAACCGGTTATACCACAATTGAACTTGTGTTCTGCTCATAGTAGACTCGCCAAACGCCACAGTCAACATTTCAAATGTCCTTGCGCATTTAATTTAATTTTTTACACAACACTTAATAAAGTTTCTTTGATCCATTTTTTCGAATAGAAAAAAATCGAAGAGCACACCAAAACACGACTAACCTTTTATCTGTCAAACACAAACTATGCCATTTATTTGATGCTCGAGATGATATGATTGTATATGTATGTATTTCATTTACTACAAAGTTATAGAACTTCTCTGCTTACAAAATTGTGTGACGTGAGGAATTCTTTTGAATTTGCATGCTTCGGCATGCTTTCAATATCTTTCTATAAATTTATTTGATACTCATACAGATACAGATATAAAGTAAGATCTGCTTACATTGCATTTTACAATTTATGTATGCTTCAACATGATTCCACTTGAAGTTCATATTTATTCAGTAAGTTTGTTTGACACTAATTCATACACTTGTACATTCTTAAAGATTGGAAATCAAAGTCCAATTTCTGTAGTTTATCTATATTTTCTAAAGGTCTGATAGCTATAGAAATGAATAAAGTGAAGATCTATTATAATAGCCCATTTACATATTTTAAAATATCGCTTGCGAGAGCGTTCGAAGTGGAAAATATACAACTGTCACTATAAAAAGTGATAATATGATGTGTTGCTGAATATTACACTGTGTTGTAACAACAACAACAAATTTAGAGAATTTCCAGTATATTAAGTTAATTATCTTTCCTAATGCCTAACATTCCTAATCAATCCTTGAAAAAAAACCAGACAAACTAGATTTTTCCTCTTTAATTTTATTTTTACATTCATTAAATTGCAACATTTTGTTCATCTTCAAATTATTGTATACTATATTTAGCCGCTTGACTATATTTAGCAGCTTTTTTAGTTACTACTTAGTGGGCTACAAATTGTAACAATTATGGGAGAGTGATAGGAGGAAAGATCTAGGGAAGCTTCCACATGAATTAAATCATGACACCAAAATCTATAACATCCGGAATTTTTTGTATATCGGTAGGCCAGTAAGAAGCAAACCCCAGAGCGTATGTGTTGCATTGTAGTCGCCACCTGAATATCTGGGAGGGGAATCATTTGATGATATAATGAAATTTGTATAAAAATTTTCAATGCTGTCTGATTTTATTAGAATTGCCGATCTACCGCATCCTCTTCCTCTCGGGTCCTTTGAATCATATAAGGCGTAGTTATTAATTTTAAAACGACTTCTCGAAGTCGAAGTTGGTCTCAGAGACCAACAATTATATCAATATTTTATTCCATGAGGAAGTGCTCAAGTTCATTTTTATGTTTACGAATGCCGTTTGCGTTCCGGAAACATATTTTCAACGTGTTCATGGCTTATTAACTAATGCTTGAAGAAGTGTATTCTGCATTCGCAGCATTTCTTGAATCATGCTAGTCATATTTGTTGTAAAGTTGTTTACAGTTTGCGCCAGATTATCAATAGTTGCTTCAAGGCGACTGAAATTAAAGCTCGTGTTAGCATTTGTTATATAGGGTGTTTTTTATTGAGGTATAGAACTTTAAGTTGGCATCACTTTTTTAACTGGCGGCCATTTTGTCAGCTGTCAAGTGATTAATATTTAGTTTGGTTTGCCATTTCATCATGAACAGGTTGACAAAAGAACAACGCTTGCAAATCGTGCAAATTTATTTCGAAAATAATGGTTCAGTTCGCGAAGTTTACCGCAAGCTCCGTCCATTTTATGGTCGACATAATCGTCCATCAGAGCAATTAATTCGGTTAACCGGAATGGACCTGTCAATTGGCCACCAAGATCGTGTGATTTGACACCATTGGATTATTTTCTTTGGGGATATATGAAGTCGCTCGTCTACGCCAACAAATCAGAAACGTTAGGGGACTTGGAAGCCAACATTCGTGGCGTTATTGCCAACATACGGCCCAATATGCTCGAAAAAGTGGTTGAAAATTGGACCTGTAGAATTGGCTTTATTCGAGCCAGCCGCGGCGGCCACATGCCCGAAATCATATTTAAACGTTAATGGCATAAAATTATCCTTCCAATAAAGCCAAATTGATGGACATTAAAACGATTTTCTTGTGTTTTATTTCAATTCGAAGTTCTATACCTCTAAAAAAACACCCTATATTACTTGAAGGGGTCACTTTTTGCGTTGGAACAGAATTTGACTTAACAGCATCGGCATGCGATACACGTGAAGTATTTGGTTGGGTCATTTAAGGAAAAGTGGTGGAGTAAGCGTTAGGTGATTGATCTGGAGCTAATTTAGGTTTTTTACCCATAGCCTGTTTAACGAAAGAATATACAGGGCATCCTCTGTAGTTAGCGGTGTGATTACCTACACAATTACTACATTTTTTTCTGCTTGATCTTTTGGCTTAGTACAGCCAGCAGTACCGCGCAATTCACCGCCAATACCACAAACTGTAGGTAATTGGCAGTAACTTTTTGTATGGCCATATTCTTGACAATTATGGCACTGTACGGGTCCTGAACGCTTGTGTGATTCTTTAGCTGTTATTTTTCGGTATAAAAGATATTTTAAGCTATAAATTTTTTTTTATATTTATTTATTGTATCTTCAAAAATGAACTAACAATAAGTAATCCAATCTTAAATCTAAATATAATTATTAGGCCCGAGCAGTGTCGGACATAAACTTAGTGATAGTTATAAATATATAATACATAAGTAGTGATAATCAAAAAGGAAAAAAAAATAAACGTATTTTCAAGAAGTCCCATCTGGAGTGTTGAGAATAAGAGACCTTGTGTACCTCTTTTTTAAGCGGATATGTCCAGTAAAGTTCAAGATATTACGAGCGAGCGGATTAGGATGTGACTCGAGTTTTGTTAAATATTTGCCTGCGTATTTTGCAATTTCTTCATTCACTAGTGGCATATTTAAATCGCGATGTATATTTGAATTTTTGATGTACCATGGAGCCGATGTTATCAAACGTAAAATTTTGTTCCGCCTTGGTTGGATTTTCTCAACACTTGAAGCTGAAGCAGTGCCCCATAGCTGAATTCCATAGCACCATATTGGCTTCAAAAGCGACTTGTATAAAAAAGTTTGCAGTCTAGGCTGAGTGTTGAATTTCTGCCAATTAACCAATATATTTGAGTTAATTTAAGTTTCATTTGAGTTAACTTAGAGTCAATGTGATATTTCCATGTAAGCCTTCGATCAAGGTGTATGCCAAGGTATTTCACTTGAGAATGTTGAGGAATACTTTGATTGTTGATTCGAATGGGAGAGCAAGTATCTCTTCTTAAGGTAAACGTTATGTATACACACTTTTGTTCATTTACTTTAATTCTCCATAAGTTCAACCATATTTCAAGCTGGGTAATGTGTTCTTGGAGATTGCGGGATGCCTCATCAGGGTTTTTGTGTATACTCATACAGGCTGTATCATAGTCATATGTAGAAGTTAGGCTGTTATTGCTCACAGGCATATCACAAGTATATATTAGATACAAGACTGGCCCCAGAATACTGCCCTGTGGCACACCGGAACATATAGATTCAGGCACACTCGTGAACTCTCTTTTCACAACAGTGAACTTCCTATCAATAATATAACTTTCCAAAAGGTTTTGTATGTTTATTGGTAGGTATGTCTTCAATTTTAAAACTAGGCCTTCGTGCCATACTTTATCAAATGCCTGAGAAACATCAATAAAGAGAGCAGAACAATACTTCTTTTCTTCAAATGTTCTTCTTACAACTTGGACCAATCTATGCGTTTGTTCAATGGTGCTATGCTGACTTCTAAAACCAAATTGATGGTCAGGGATGCACCCATTATCAGCTAAAATTTTGGGCAATTTAGTCATGAGAAGCTTTTCGAAAAGCTTTGAGATTGTTGATAGTAAGCTTATAGCCCTATATGACTCAGCCTTGGTAAGATCTTTGCCCGGCTTTGGAATAATTTTTTCTTTTTGGAATAATTTTGGCAAGTTTCCAGTTATTTGGAAAATACTGCATTCGTAAAATAGCATTAAAAATAAATAGCAAGATTCTTATTGCAATATGAGGCAAGTTCGTCAGCATCTTGTTACTAATGCCATCAATACCTGGAGCTTTCTTCGTGTCGAGTTCAGCAATTATTTTTTGTAGTTCGCGCAGCTTAAACCTTAAGGGACGAGGGGGTAGAGAAACTACACTCGGTAATTCGGCAGCACCCGTACATGAATTGGGAGTAAATACAGATTTTAAATGCTCAGAAAATAAATTACCTTTCTCACTATCGCTTCTCGCCCAGCCTCCGGTCGAAGTACGCAGTGGTGATTTAAGGTCAACGGGTCTTTTAAGATTTCTAGTAGCGCGCCATAAAGAGTAATTAGATGCTGACGTTACATCAAGACCTTCTAAATACTTTTCCAGTAATGCAGTTTTTTACGACGATAGCAGCTCTTTGAGTCGTTTAGTACATTCTTTAAGTCTGATTGTATTAAGGGGTGATCTGTGTTGTTGCCATTCTCTTCTAGCTCTCCTTTTTTCACATACAAGACGTTCAATTTCCGTAGAATAAATTCTATTAAAGTCAGTCTGCGGATAGGAGGTAGTGGCATGTTCAGCAGCCTGTTTAATATTTTCGTTACGATTGGCAATGTTAAATTCAATATCATCAGATGATCTTAGCTGAATGTTTTCTACGCAGTGACTACTAAGATATTTTTTGAATCCTAGCCAGTTGACCCCATTAATCATTTTCATATATGAGTTAGTTAAATCACTCCTTAGTGGGTTGAAAATTGTAACTATTGTGGGAGAGTGATCGGAGGACAGATCTAGAGAGGCCTCTACGTGAGTTAAGTCTCTATGAATATTTTTTGTAACGCCAAAATCTATAACATTTGGAATTTTTCTTACATCAGTAGGCCAGTAAGTAGGCTCCCCGCTCGAAATGACATCTAAGCCCATTTTTGAAATTGTATTAAACAACGCTCTTCCTCTAGGTGTAATAAGGCGTGAACCCCAGAACGTATGTTTTGCATTGTAGTCTCCACCTGCCAGGAACAAGATCCAAGCGATTTGTAGAACTTCTCATACTGATCTTCGGTAACTGAAAATCTGGAAGGTGAGTAAATTGATGATATCACGAAATTCGCACAAAAATTGTCTACGAAAATATTCGTTGCTTGAATATATTCTTCAGTAACGTTATCAAGGACATAGTGCTTGAGTCTTGACCTAATTAGAATTACTGATCCACCGCATGCTCTCCCTTTAGTGTCCTTTGTATCATATAAAGTTTAACCATTTATTTTAAATAAGCTTCTTGAGACTCATTTGGTCTCAGAAACGAACATTATATCAATATTTTTTTCCATGAGGAAGTGCTCAAGTTCATTTTTATGTTGGCGAATGCCGTTTGCGTTCCAGAAACATATTTTTAACTAATGCTTGCAGCAGTGTATTCTGCATTCGCAGCATTTCTTACATCATATTAGTCATATTTGCAGTAAAGTTCAAGCTTCAAGGCGACTAAAGTTAAAGCTTGAATTTGCATTCGTTGAATTATTTGGCGGCGGAACATTTTGTGTGCGAATAGAACTAGTCTTAGCAGCATCAGCATACGATATTCGTGAAGTAACTGGTTGGCTCATTGGAGCAAAAGTGGCGGAGTTCGCGTTTACTGGTTGAGCTGGAGTTAATTTGGATTTTTGGTCCATAGCCTGTTTAACGAAAGAATATACAGGGCATCCTCTGTAGTTAACGGTGTGATTACCTCCACAATTGCTGCATTTTTTATCACTTTGATTTTTTGGCTTATTGCAACTAGCAGTGCCGTGTAATTCGCCGCACACAACACAAACAGTAGTTAAATTGCAGTAAGTTTTAGTATGGCCATATTATTGGCAATTATGGCACTGTACGGGACCTGAATGCTTACGTGGCTCTTCAACTGTGATTTTTCGGTGTAAGAGATACTTTACGCTATAAATTGGATGGGTTTAATTTTTTTTTAATTTAATTTTATGTCATTCGGCTCCAGTTCAACCCGAAATAGGGGTTGGGGGACCTTTTCTCTGTTAATTATTTTGGTAACATTTTTTACTTTAAATACTTGGTCGACAAGTGCACATTTTACTTCTTCGGGCTCAACATATGAATCTATGCCCTTTAATACTATCTGTAGGCCTTTAGCACTTTTAAGTTGGTATGTGTAAAAATTTGTTTTATTTTTTTCGAATTCACTAACAATTTTTGGGAAATCTTTTTCATCATATATTTGGATTTTAGTTTCATCAATATTACCTCGTTTAATTGGAATGATGTGAAAAGTATTTTCAGCAATGGTCGACAGTATTTTTTAGAAGCGCGTTAGAATTTTTTTCTCTCAGATAAATAGGTGGTGGCTTAAAAGACTTTTGCGATGATGTAGCGGGCTTGTCGTTTTTGTCTTGCAATAATGAAAAACGATTTTGACGATTGGTAGAAGATGCGCTGTTATCCCTAGACATCTTTGGAGCAGATGAAATTTTTGAAGAATTTGGGCTTCGCCCACGCTTTACCACGGTTATATACCTGTGCATTCCGACTTGGACCTTGGGCTTAGTGCTACTGTTATCTGTACTGATAACTTGGTTAAGTGATGTATACGAGCCCGAAGGGGATGATATCACTGACTTATATGAAGAAGTACTAGGCAATTGTAATGTTAACGAATCACTAGTTGGCATTGGACAAAGCGAAGTTGATCGCTGACGAAAAATTGGCTTTGCCGTTAGAAAAAGACTATCATCAGATTTTTTTATTTTTATTGATAACATTGAGAGCTTCAGAACTCACAGTAAAATATGCATTTCTGCCGTTTGAGCTCACTTCACAGTTTTTTGTTTTTGAGGTACTCATGTAGAGTATTCCTCAAGGACACTTTGTTTGCGGTTTTTGTTTGTTTTTGTTTCTTGCTATGTAAAAAAAAATATCAGCAATATTTGCTTTGCTTATTTATCAAAGTTAATATATATTACGGTTATTATGTATTACGAATATTTTTTTATGATTTTTTGTTTGCTTAATATGTATATGAAAAAAAAACTCCGCTAAGACGTCTGTTCACTATGAAGGTTCAGCGAAAACTGAAGCTATAAATTGGATGGGTTTATTTTTTCTCAATTTTCATTTGGCTCAAGTTCAACGCGAAATAGAGCTTGGGGGATCTTCTCCCTATTTAATATGTTTGATACATTGTTTACCTTAAATCCCTGGAGGACTAGCGCATATTTTATTTCTTCGGGGACAACATACGAATCTATGCCCTTCAATACGATCTGTAGGCCTTTAGCACTCTTAAGCTGGTAAGTGTAGAAACTTGTTTTATTTTTTTTTCAAATTTTTAAACCATTTTGCGAAAATCTTTTTCTTCATAAATTTGCATTTTCGTTTCGTTACGTTTTATTGATACAATGTGAAAATTATTCTAATCAATGATGGAGAATAATATTTTAATAAGGGCGTTTGAATTTTTTTCTCTTAAATATTTTAATGGGGGTTTGAAAGTTTTATTCGAGGATACATCGGGTTTGTCGTTGTCATCTTGAAAAATTTTAATACGGTTTTGACGATTAGTACACTGTTATCCCTAGACATCTTTGGAGATTAAATTTTAGAAGAATTTGGACTTCGCCCATGCTTTACCACAGTTATATATCTGTCCATTCCGACTTGGACCTTTGGTTTTGAGCTACTCTTATATATTGTGATAACTTGGTTAAGTGATGAACACGAGCCCGAAGGGGATGATATCGTTGTTTTATATGAAGAAGTACTACGCAACGGTAATGTTAACGAATCCCTAGTTGGCATTGGACAAAGCGAAGATGATCGCTGACGAAAAAGTGGCTACGCCTTAAAAAAAAGACTATCATCAGATTTTTTATTTTATTGTTTCCATTAAGAGCTTCAGAACTCACAGTAAAATAGGCATTTCTTACGTTAGAACTCACTTCACAATGTTTTGTATTTGAGGTACTCATATAGAGTATTCCTCAATGTTTGTGTTTTTTTGTTGTTGTTATTTCTTGCTGTGTAAAAAATATTATTAAAGCAAATAAAGCTTATTTATCAAAGTCAATATGTATTACGAATATTTTTTGTATGATAGTGGTTTTTTTTTGTCTTTTGTTTTTTTGTTTCGTATGTTTGTAAGAAAAACACAGCTATGACGTCTGCTCACTATGAAGGTTCAACAAGAACTCGTCGAATGACATTCGTAGCATAAAATTGAGAAATGAGTGGTTAGGGGACCGAAAAGTGTCATCAGCGAGCGTCAGCTATCGCCACCAGTCGCAATTAAATTGAAATTTTCTCAATAAAGATTATATAGTAAATAAACAAAGTGAACAAACAAGATAGGCCTAGTCTATCCCGGCTTCAAACCCGGAGCAACCGGAGATTCCTTATAACATATTCATATATTAATTAAAATATTCCACAACAAATAAAATACGCAAATAAAAATTAAAGTAGCAAAAAGTAGCAGCTAAATGCAATATAAGTTTAACATTTGTTAGCACACTAATAATCCTAAATTATTTTTTACTTATTCAGTAAAATATTTTTTTATTAAATATACAATTAAATTGATCAATGAGCATTTCACTGTTGCTACTGCAGATCATCAGGGAACATTTACCAAAAAATCTAACTACAATTCGAGCTAAAAAAAAGTCAGCCAATGTAGCAATGGTAAAGTAAGAAAATAAAAAACATGTTGATTATTGATTTCTTGTTTCAACTATGATATTAGTGTAACTTCTCATTTGCTTAAATGAAAGTTTAACATAATCACCGGTATTGCGTATGTCGAGTCGAATATTCGTCTATGAGAATTTTGTCCTGGATTAAAACAAACTTGTACACGTGCCCTTTAATCTAGTACAGTTTTCGTAGACAAATATTCGATTCGACATACGCAATAGTCGTGAATATCTCTAGTTGTTTAAAAAATGTTCTGATAAAGGTTCCAGCTAACCGCTCAATAATCAATTGCTATGCATTTTTAATAAATTATATTTTACTGAATATGTGATAATTAGCGCGGTAAAAAAAACGGCAATTATTAGCTTGATGGCACCCTGACAAAAACACTTGAGTGGCAACTGTCTTTTCTTGGGAAAGCAATGAATAGTTGTTGTTATTTTGTACATTTATTTTCATAACATACTTTTTACAACTACAATTCGATCTGAAAAAAGTCAGCGAATGCAGCAATGGCAAAGTATGTAAATAAAAAACATGTTGATTATTGAATTCTTGTTTCAACTATGATATTAGTTGAACTTCTCATTTGTTGAAATGTAAGTTTAACATAATATCTCTAGTTGTTTACAGAAATTTTTGGGTAAAGGTTCCCTGATGATCTGCATTAGCAACAGTGACATTTGTAAAATTTTTCTTTTCAGCTGCGCATGCTACATTGTGCGACGTAGTATATGATTCCCCATGTACATAAAGCATTATAATATTTTTTAAAGCATAATCACCTGTTAAAATCTTACTCTTTTTGGCCTTTTTAGCTTCTACATAACCGTCATTTCCAATTTGTTCGTTTAAAACGATAATAAGAAATACATAGACAGGTAGTTCGAACATGTTGAATTACGATCGGAGTGTTGTTATTTTGGTGGTTGTGATGATTGTGGTCATGGTGATGTAGATGTTGGTAACAGAGCATTGACAAAAAAAAACGAAAAATAACAAACATCAAATTAAAAAAGGGATTTTATAAAATATAATTAAAATAAAATGAATGCAATAAAATTTCAATTAATACTCGTAGGACATTTTACGAATAAAGATTCACTTCCCTAATAAACACTTTGAAATGTACATGCGTACAATTAAGCAACAGTTTTCAGCATCACAATAATAATTCTGTTTGTTTAATTTTATAGTAAATGCAGTTAATGAATAATAACTGAATAAATTGAAAAAAAAATTGTTCACAAAAAAAAATACTCGAACGGAAATTTTTTAAGCTTAAAGAATCATCTGATGGTGAAAATTATTTAAATTTTTGAATTCTTAACTCTATTTCTTATTGGTACTCGATATAGTGCTTTTTATAGCAAGAACATTTCATTTTATATAACCTTTCCAAATTAATAGTTTTTATTTTACATGATGGCTGACTTCCAAAACGTCAATTGCTTTCCCTTGGACAGAGCATACTCTTTCAAAATGTCGTCGGCAATTATTAATTACTATTATCTGTACATAATGTATATACCGCATCTGGAAAGTATACAAACTTTGTATTCATACGTTTTGGAGGTCAGTCGGTTATTTGTTTTTGTAATCAAATATTTTATACTTTTACAACTCAAGAGAAATACATACTACAATTAAAAGAAAGTGTAAAAGTTGTTATGGCATGTACTTGTTTTAAGAAGCGAAAAGTTTATTAATATCTATTTACTTATTATTTTTGCTTCAGTTTACTTAAATGTTTCGGAGGACCAATGGGAAAGTGATGCAAATACAAATGTTACATTTGCATATCCTTTCCAACAGTCAACCTCATCCACTGTCTGCCCGAAACCTGGTGTCGTCTCTCACGGTAAAGATACTCTGAGGACCGATCAAGGGCGATATAACCCTAAACGCAGCACGGAGTAAATACCTGCAGCAACTCATCACGCCTAGTAGCATAGTTGGCACCAAGATTGGATGCTATGGCCTAATCAGTAATTCGTTTTAAAACAACCTAATTACCGAAACAGTTACAAGAGAAATTAATAATAGACCCGATTTAATGACGACTTTAAGAGCGAAAACAAGGACTCGAATTGGAACATGGAATGTAAGAACGCTCGCGGAAATTTCACGATTGGCACAGATTTACAAAGAATTTAACACCTAAAAACTCACAATGCTCGATTTCTGCGAAACACGCTAGTATTATTCTGGAGAATTTACGACTGCTGATGGTCTTACCTTACTCTATTCAGGGAAATCAAGTAATGAACCCCGATACAGTGCTGTAGGTATTTTATTGTCAAAATCTTCAAAGAAGGCCATTATCGACTGTAATCCATATTCTGACAGAATTATATTCATAAGATTGCGGAAACATGCAAACTATATACAAAGGAATCATATTATGAACTTCTTGGTAGAGTATTGGCAACATTATACCGAGGTGATATTGTGATAATTATGGGTAACTTTAAAGCGCAAGTTGGGACAGACAATACTAGCGTAGAGAGCGCAATGGGAAAATATGGATTAGGGCGGCTGACAAAGAATGGTTAATTGCTATTGAAAACAATCTCGATATTGGCGAGGTCCCCTTTTAGATGTGCTTAACAATAGTGGAGCCGGTATCGCAAGCGATCAGCATCTGGTACTCACAACTACCGTCTTGAAAATTGCTGCTATTGAAAACAATAACGAAGTTTCGCATAGAATGTATGATGTAGGAAAGCTAAAAATGCCAACAGTTGCAAACTCTGTTGATAATGACATCAACATAATTTTTTATTTTTATTTATTTAATTATCATTATTAAAAAAACATTGCCTACTTTCCGTTTTTAAGTTCATTAACCATTATTGTTAATTAAACATTTCATTCTACTTATTATTTCTGTTTTAAACATTTTATTATGACCTAATTTTGTTTTTAAGTTCATTCACCATTATTGTTGACTAAACCTTTTATTCTACTTAAACATTTTATTTTATTTTTGCATTAAGTTCATTAACCATTTTTGTTGACAAAACAGAAATTAATATTTTTCATTTTGTAATAAAAAAAGTTTTTTCTACTTACTAAGCAATTTAAATCAATTTATTGTAACAATATTTTTGTATATAAGAATGAAAAATTAAGAAATTAATCAATCATATTTTAAGGCATTCAAGGTGTTTTTATTTAATTGATTCATATTTTTCAGGTTCAAGTGCTTGTAAGAACAAAGAAGGCCAAAATAGTTTCAGTTAGATTTATGTGTCTGAATTGAATTAAACTATCGCCTTATCGTACATTTTGGTGACCCCTAGATTTTCATAATTTACAGTTTCCCCCCACGAGTGGTAAGAAGCTTTAAAAATTGAGAAAAAACACGCAATTTATCAGGACAGCCAGTCCATATACAACAATTTACCAGGACAGCCAATCCGTATACAACAATTTACCAGGACAGCCAGTCGGTATACAACAATTTACCAGGACAGCCAGTCCTTACACAATTCTACAGGTTACATTACCTATTTCTGGCGCTAAAGGCAGCAGTTTTTAGTCAAATTCTCTCACATCTCTTCAACATTTCTATTGAATATTTGTTCAACAAAAAAAAAAACTCTAAGAAACAAAAGGCAATCTAACATGGCAAACTTAGAGAGTCTTATGTCTCAGCAGCAAGAGAAAGCAACTGAGATAGAAAAACTAATTTCAAACATCAAGAAGGCCCACACGACCGGCGAACGACAGACTTCTAAAGAAGTAAAAACGAAGAGTTAGTTGCATTGTGGCAGTCCTTTGAAAAACAAGAAAACTCGATTAGAAGAGATAAAACGCTATCAGCCAGCGATCCATATATTGTCCAAAACCTGCACAATTCCATAGGTGAAAGCTACAGTGAGACAATTGAGTATATTACGTCTCAGATTAACAGACTTAGTATCAACTCCCGTCAACTAATCCATCTGATCATGAGGTATTGTCACCTCAAGGTAAAGGACTAGCTAGGAGACTAAATGCTCGAATGACGGCCTTAACGCGTTTATTAGAGGGTTTATCGTTGGAAGAAGGTTATCCGCCACAATTTTATCAGATGAAGTGGAAGATCCTACAAGATTGGAACTTGATCAGTATGAATACCATAATCTGGACGACTCAGTTCAACATTATTTGATAGAATTAGCAGTACTATCAGATGAACACAATCGGCAGACGATAAAGTGCAGTTGGAAATCAACCCAGGCGTACACAGCTCATTGCCTCTACCAAAGGTTACAATTCCACAATTTAATGGAGATTGTTTAAAGTGGTGTCAATTTTATGAACTATTTACGGAAATGGTCTCCTTTCTTGAGATTCAATTCAATTCAAGTCAATGGAGTCATTTGGTTACAAGGAGAAATTAACTACCCATCAAAAGGAAAAGATGACAGTATCATCTGTGGCATCTATGGATAATAATAACAATTGTAAACTATGTACCACAGGAAATCATCCTATCTATCACTGCAAGAAATTCTTAAACATAGCGGAATCAGACGGGTTAACGTGGGCACAGCAACAAAGACTTTGTGTTAACTGTCTCAGAGATGACCACGTAACAAAAGTTTGTACCTCCAGTGGATGTAGGAAATGTAACAAGAAGCATAATCACATTATTACATTTACAACAAAACATACAAAACAAACAGAAGACATCAGTTCCGCATATGCAATCCACAAACAAAAAAGGAGAGACGATTACAGTCTCATCCACATCTATGAAGCCAACAAGAGGGCATCAGAATTATGTCATGTTAGCCACCGCAAAGGTGCTATCAAGGCCACAAATGGTATCACACACGAACTCCGAGCAATACTAGATTCAGGTTCGCAAGTAAATATGGTGACTGAATGCCTTATCAAGAAGCACCGTGTGAATGATGAGATGTTCTCTACAAATAATGAATTCTTAACAAACTTGGATGCGATTGTCCTACCAACTATAATTCCGGCACAACCAAATCAAAACTTTGATGTTTCAACTTGGAACATTCCAAGTAATATCTCTTTAGCAGACCCCAAATTCTATCAGCAAGGGAAAACCGATGTTCTACTTGGCGCAAAATTATATTTTAATCTTATGCAGCCTGGGGCAATAAAACTAACGGCGGCCCAACGCTACGAAATATATTACTTGGCTGGATCGTGGGCGGCTCTCTACGACAAACCATTGCTCATAGCTTATCACTACCACTTACATGTGCAATAGTTGGAGACGAGTCTTCACTAGAACAAGCGGTCGAAAGACTGTGGAAACTAGATGAAGTAGAACCAAATGAAAGGATTCTGTCCCCAGCAGATGCCCAATGTGAAGCTCATTGTATTCATCATACTAAAACTAACACAAATGGTCGCTTTACCGTCAGCCTTAAATTTCGGGAAAACCCAACATCATTGGGTGATTCGCAAGCCATGGCATACAATAGATTTGTTAATTTGGAGCGACGACTCCAAAAGAATGAAAATATTCGAATTCAGTACACGCAATTCATGAGGGAATATGAGCAACTAGGGCACATGCAAAGGGTAAATCCAGATAACGTACCACATTCTAGATATTTTATTCCACACCACTGTGTATTGAAACCTGATAGCAACACAACAAAGCTTCGGGTAGTGTTTTATGCATCAGCAAAAAAACATCAACCGGCTATTCATTAGCCACTATCGTTACAGTCTGTAACCCACTAAGAAATGATTTACCTCACCCATATGTGAAGGTGATCAATCGTGTTAATTGGCTGAGATTCAAAAAATATCTTAGTACTCATTGCACGGAAACCATAACGCTAAGAACATCCGATGATATTGAATCACATATTAAGCAGGCTGCTGAACGTGCTACTACCTCCCACCCGCAGACTGGGTTTAATAGAATTTATTCTACGGATATTCTCGTATGTGAAAAAAGAAGAGCTAGAAGGGAATGGCAACAACACAGATCAACAAAACATAAAATCAGGTTTAAAGAATGCACTAAACGACTCCAAGAGTTGTTTGCATCTGAAAAAACTGCATCTCTTAAGAATTATCTGGAAAACCTCGATGTCACACCAGCATCTAATTACTCTTTGCGGCGCGCTGCGAGAAAGCTTAAAATACCCTTTGTGTTTAAACCACCTCTGCGCACTTCTACCGGAGGTTGGTCAAGAAGCGATACTGAAAATGGTAACATATTTGCTGAGCATTCAAAATCCGTATTTACCCCAAACACATGTACGGCCGCTGTTGATTTGCCGTGTGTAGTTGCTCTACCACCTCGACCCTTAAAGTTTAAGATGCATGAGGTGCAAAAACTACTTGCTGAACTCAATGAAGTTGCCTCGTATTGCCATTAGAATCCTGTTATTCATTTTTAATGCCATTTTACGACTGGAATATTATCAACACCACTGGAAGCTTGCCAAGTTCAAAATGTCTCCAAAGCCGGGCAAAGATCTTACCAAGGCTGTCATACAGACCAATAAGTTTACTGTCAACAATGTCAAAGCTCTTCGAAAAGCTACTCATGATAAAATTGTCCCCAATTCTAACTGATAATGCGTGCATACCGGATCATCAATTTTGCTTTAGAAATCAGCATAGCACCATTGAACAAACGCACTGTGGCGCCTTTTCCCAAAAACCGTGGCAAAAATACAAAATTTGATGACAAAATTTTGTAAAATGAATGAACACATCGTATAAAGACCATTTTAGTGATCAGAATTCAAAAACGTTTTTCTTCATTGGATAAGAATTATAGCTGGTGGAGCTGCTTAAAGTGGACAGTTTTTTAGAAAGTCCAAAAAAATGTGATTTTGACAGAAAAAAAACATTTTAGAATTGAAGTGTCAGAAATATTGCCAAGTGATCACTACTTTTTTGGTATTGTTTTAAAGGTATATTTATTGTTTATTAAAAAAAGTAAGAAAATGTCCACCAGATACCCTACTTTTTCGGCTGTTGCCGTTTTTCAGACACCCTATATTTAGGTACTTTTTACAAATAAAATAGAGAATATCTAAAAATGGGCAAAAATGGTCACGCCCATATTTTCTTAGCATATTTACTACACAGTACTTTAAATAATTAAGCTGAATTGGGCCACAAAAAATTACAGGTTTTCTTGAAATTTGAAGAAAGATGATACAATCTTATAGCCAGCGCTGCCACAGCCAAGATATTTTTGCAACCAAAATTAAAAAAAAAAAATTGCCAAATAAGGAAAAAAGCTACCAAAATTTTAATATTTTTTATATTTTATGTTATCTTACAGCACAAAAACGTAAATATAAGTGGAACTGATTGACATATTTTTGTTAATGTATGCATATGTGCCTACTTATAAATATGTATGTAGCCTTATTTCATTGAAATATATATAATCGTATAGAAGGAAGGCCTGCTAAAACTATAAACGAGTGTTCGGAGTACACAAAAAAACGTAAACTTCAAATTCCAAATGCTACAAAAGATATATCTATATCGAATCTGTTAGAAGCATTATGTCTTAAGAACGTAAAAGATAAAGATAAATCAAGGTCTGATATTACAAAAGCTGTGGAGCTTGCCAGCCCAGATCAACTACGAAGGATTAAAGAAAGTATTCCAACTCCTCCGAATGCATTACCCACAAAGTATAGCATACAAGAAGCCTTAGCGTTATTTATGGACTTGGGATTGTCAAACGAGACATATAATATTTTACGAAGCTCTTTAAAGAATCATAATGTGAATGTTCTTCCTGGATATAAAAAGGTTACCTCTGCCAAAAAAGAAGCAGTACCATCTAATGTAAAAGTTACTGAAGTATCAGCAGAAGTTGAACTGCAAGACTTAATGGATCATACATCTAAACGCTTAGTTCAAAGTTTTCCTGAAAAAGAAAGAGCATTACTTCCAGATAGGCTTACATTGATAAGCAAGTGGGGGTGTGATGGATCATATGGTCAAAGTGCTTACAAACAAACAATATCGAAACCTGACATAACTATTACAGATGCAAATATGTTTATGGCTTCTATAGTTCCTTTACGACTTAGAAGTGAAATCTTTGAGCATTGTAAAAATCCTCGCCCATCATCAGTCCATTTTTGCCGTCAGATATTTTTTAAATATGCAAAGGAGTCTTCAGAAATAATCAAGTCTACAGTAAACGATATAAAAAAGCAAATTACCGAAATAAAGCCTTCTGTTATTGAAATGAAGAATGGAAAAAAGGTTTTCATTAATTATGAATTTTGTCTTACAATGATTGATGGTAAAGTCTTAAATGTAATAACAGATACTTCTTCAACTTTGAAGTGTGCAATTTGTAAAAAGTCATAGAAGGACTTTCAAAATTTTAATGATTCAAGTAATGAGCAAAACTATGAATATGGAATTTATCCGTTACATAACAGAATTAGGTGGGTGCATGGAGTTTATTTTAATATTAGCGTATACAATTCCGAGAGAAGGAGAAAGTTTTCATGAGAATGCAACACCAAAAGAAAAACTAACTGCTCGAAAAAATATTATAAAAATGAATTTCTTAAGAAGCTTGGACTAAAAATAGACTGCCCAAAGCAGGGATATGGAAATACTAACGATGGTAACATGTCCAGATCGTTTTTTGAAAATGATGATGTAACAGCCCAAATTACTGGTGTCGACAACCATATTATAAAAAGGTTGGCAGTTATTCTAAATGTTATAAACTCTAGAGAAATGGTAAATGGCCCAAAGTTTCAGGATTATGCATCAAAAACTGCCCAGCTTTTGGCTCAAAAGTACCATAAGATTTTGGCTCATGGCCAAAATTTAATTGAATATCATTGCTTACTAATTGGAGAGTTATCAGAAGCCCAGGAATGCAAAAACAAAGATTACAAGCACTTTAGATATGCGAATACTTGAAAATTTCACGGATTAGACAGAATGAGGATCTTTTTAATATGTTGGCGGCCTCTTCAGACCCACTGATTTCATCGCGGAGACATGTAAGATCTCGAAAGGATTTTTAAGAATATAATTATAGCTCCGATATGTTAAGTCTATTACAAATCGATCAAAATATTAATAATATTATAAATTAACATTAGTATTAAAAATATTTCAATAATTTTTATCTGTAATATAAATAAAAAGAGTTATATTAATATAACATGTTATATTAGAGTAGCATTTTTTTCTAGACTTCCCTATGAGAATGTCATTTAAAGCACAAAAAGTTGTATTTTAAATGTTTGAGAAATTTTAAAAATATCATTACTTCAAAATATATGATTTTTGCGACAAGAAAGGTCAATGGTGTCATCGTGTCCAATGCCTATCACAATAAGATAGCACTTATTTTGATCCTAAAAGATTTAAAAATCAAAAGTTTTTTCCCCATTACAAATTTCTTGGTAACTTCAAAAATTATGATGTTTTCAACAAAAAAAAAAACACTGTGCATAGTGGCTCCACAAAGCTATGGCCAATAATGATACTCATTTTTATTAAAATATCTTTCTTACCTTAAAAGTTATGATGTTTATAATAAAAACAGTCGAAAGCAGACACTGTGCACAGTGCCGCGCCTAACCTATGACCGTGCAAATCCTGTATATTAAAGCTAAAGGAGTTTCCTTTCATTTCAAATGCTTTTTAAAATTTTTAAATATCTTTATCAGTTCAAAAGTTATGATTTTTGCAACGAAAAAAGTCAAAAGGCCCCACTGCACTAAGGGTAAAACGTTGCTATTTTTGGCAAAAATTCAATTTTTTTTGTTTAAAATTTAAAATCTGCTTTCGTTTTTTGAATTCGTATACTCTAACGGTTATATAAACGTTTTTTTTATAATTTTTATGTTGCACCCTGTTATTTTATGAAAGGAAAAAGTCAGCTGTTTCATGGTTACATTTGATCGTGAGTAAAACATTAATTTTAAACACTGTGAAAAAGTTTAAATATGGAAGAAGTTAGACAAGGTATGTAAAACAATTTGTGATATAGTTTAAAAAATAGTTGTGTGTTATTGTCTAGTAATTCAGTGTGTTGTTGGTGTGTTATTATTGGTCAAAAGTAACAAACATACGTGTGTTGTGTGGAATATAACTTCTGTGTATAGAAAGGTATTTGCAATATTTTTGAAAAAAGTTATTAATGAAACTGTATATAATCAAACATCATTAACACTTTTTGCTCCTTTTTGTTCCTTTTCGGAAAAAACTTCATTTTGTAGTTTCATACGAGTTTTGCCATTCAACACTGCTTGAAATTTGGAGCAGCAAAAATCGACAAGCAGATAGTGTAAAAGAATTTATTTTGGAAAATATTACACAACAAAACTTATCAGATGAGCAACATCAGTTAATTACACAAAAAGTCAAGCAATTTATTGCTTTTATAAATTTAAATTTGCCAAAATGCAATCGAATACTTGAACGATTTAAAAAAAAAACATTCGCGTTGGCTTGCATCGAATATAACTATTGAAATAAGTGATTGCGGCTTGCCCGGCAATAAACGAGGTCGGAGGATTTAGACTATACTGATGCAGGGCCTCGTTTGAAGAGAAATTTAGCATCTGAGCTTGCCGCAGAACAAAAACATTCAACACCTCTTTTATTGCACGCTGCTTCCGTTTCAGCTAAAAAATCAAACGAAAAACAAACTGCATTTCTTTTGAAAAAAAACTGTTAGCAACGAGAACTTAACAGGAATTATAAATGAACTGGAAAGGAGTGATCCGTTGCCAATAAGTGCTGATGAGGCATTAGCTTTTTTTAATTGAAAATGGCTTTACAAAGCAGCAACACATTAATATCAAAGCATTAAATAAGCAGCACGGATGTGACATTTATCCCCCTTACTCCGAGATTGTAAAATCAAAATTAAAATGCCGACCTAAGGAAATCAGCTATTGTGATACTAAAACAGAAGTAACAATGCAAAATTTACTGAACCATACAGCTGATCGCATACTTGAAATGCAAAAGGACGTCCTTGATGTTGCTGCACCAACACATTGCAAATTAATTGTAAGTTATGGGTTCGATGGTTCGACAGGACAGAGTTCATATAAACAACGTTTTGAATTGGATAAACATATTGGACTAGACCATTCACTCTTTGTGACAACCATAGTTCCATTGAAATTAATAGATGAGCTAAATAGAGTTATTTGGATAAATAACTATCCACAGTCTGTCAGATTCTGTCGCCCTCTAAAAATAGAATTTATAAAAGAAACAACTGAACTTATTTTAAGTGAAAATAGTAAGTTAGATATTCAAATTAATAACATCCAAGAACACATCTATGTACACAAGGGCAAAAACATTCTTGTTAAATACGAAGCGCATATGACTCTTATAGATGGTAAAGTTCTGAATATTTTAACTGGTACCAACTCATGTCAATCCTGCCCACTATGTGGTGCTAAGCCAAATCAACTGCTAAAAACCCATGACTACAACTCAAAAATCTTTGGCGTTAAACTAAATAATCTTAAATATGGCGTAAGCACTTTACATGCATGGATAAGATTTTTTGAATTTGTGTTAAAAATCTCGTATAGAATGGAATTAGAGATATGGCGTGTTAAAAATGATGACAAAGTCAAAGTCTCTTTGCGAAAACAGTACCTTCAGGAAAGATTGTGGATGGAAATGGGTCTCAATGTAGACAAACCCAAACAAAATGGCAGTGGAAATACCAACGATGGAAATACTGCAAGAAGAGCATTTAGAAATGTTGAGCTCTTATCTTCCATTTTAAATTTCGATTTAAGTATTATCAAACACTTTTGCATTATATTGATTGCCATTTCTTGTGAATATAAGATTGACACAGAAAAATTCAAAAACTTTTCTGGCCAAACATTCAATATGTATTTTGAAAAGTATTCTTGGTATCCAATTTCTCCAACTGTGCACAAAGTTTTGGTACATGGGCACCAAATAATGGATACTTGCAGACTTCCTGTTGGAGTTCTAGGAGAAAATGCATCACAAGCAAGAAACAAGCTGTATAAAAGCGACAGGAGATCGCATGCAAGGAAATGTAGCCGATTGGATAACATGACAAACATTTTTAATAGAGCAATGGATTCTTCAGACCCACAAATGTCCATCATAAGTTTAACAAAAAGAAAAAATATCAACAAAAAGAAGAGCCTGCCCAGAGAAGTCATTGCCCTTTTCGAAACAACTGGTATTGACTTTTCAGACACATTAGAAGCTGATGAAAATGAAAATGAAGCAGAAGACGATGAGGCCGACTAAATTGACAGTTTTGGACTGGAGAATATTGAGTTGGAAGAAGAAAATGAAGACGATTAAGATAGAAGTCTATATTCATAAATGGTTTGTAAATGACAAAATGAATTTGTCTCATATGATTTTTTTTTTCAGGGATTATGAGCAGTTTTATATCTTAACAAAAAGGCTGAATGAAGACTTGTCTATCATCTGAGTCTACCTAAAAAATATAAACACATTGAACTTAAGTGGTTTTATCCAAAAAGTGAGGTTAAGATATTGTTTTTTTTAGTACTGGTCCCTAATGGGTTAATAAAATAAAATAATTTTAGATGCAAACTTACAGATTCTTGAAACAAGCTTTCTAGTAACATATATTTCAAAGAACGAAAATAAAATAACGAATTTATGTCAAAACCTGAACTAATGTTTTAATTGGGAGGCGAAAGTGGGCGTGGTGTTAGTTAAGTTCTTGCAAAATTTCAAGTGTCTAGCTTTAAAAGTACAATTAATGCCAAAAATATCGCTTTTTTGCCCACAGTGCACTGTGAAACGCATAGATTGGTTCAATTTATAAGAAGAACATTTGAAGTAAAGAAATATTCTTCTGCCCTCTTTATTGATGTTACTCAGGCATTTGATAAAGTGTGGCATGAAGGTCTAATTTTGAAATTGAAGACTTATCTATCAATAAACATTCTTAATCTTTTACAAAGTTATATTCTTGCCCGGAAGTTCATTGTTGTGGAAGGATACTTCATGAGTGTGCTCGAATCAATCTCATCCGGTGTGCCACAGGGGAGTATACTGGGGCCAGTTTTGTATTTGATTTATACTTGTGATATGCCTGTGAGCAGCAACATCCACACATCTGCCTTAGTGTGCACGAAAACTTTCACGAGGCATCTCGATATCTTCAGGAATATATTACCCAGCTGGAACTATGGCTAAACTTATGGAGAATAAAAGTAACCGAACATAAGTGTGCTCAGATAACATTTACCCTACGAAAAGATACTTGTTCCCCTTTAGAATTAATAATCAAATTGTTCCTCAACACTCACATTTGAAACACCTTGGTATACACATTGACCTGAATCTAATCTAACACAAATGAAACTAAAATTAACTCAGTTACATTGGCTTACTGGTAGAAATTCCACCCTGAGTCTAGATTGTAAACTTTTGATATACAAGTCGCTTTTGAAACCTATATGGTGCTACGGAATTCAGCTTCAAACGTATAGAAAATCCAACTGCAAAATACGCAGGCAAATATTTAACAAAACTCGAGTCGCACCCTAATACGCTTTATCGTAGCATCTTGAACTTCACTGGACACATCCGCTTAAAAAAGAGGGAAACAAAGGTTCTAATACTTAACACTCCAAATGAAACTGCTTGAAAATACTTTTCTTTTTTTTGCTTTGCACGACTCTTATGTATTATTAACTACTACCACTAGTTTATGTCCGACACGGTCGGGCCTCATAATTATATTTAGATTTAAGATTTGAATACTTATTGTTAGTTAATTTTTGAAGATACAATAAATAAATATACGTATTAAAAAAAATTAAATCATTTGATGTACACTAGTCCAGTGGTGCAAAGTGAACTATTTTCCATTTTAATTCGTTTTCTATTGCCAAGTTTCGTTTTTACAACTGATATTGAGAAATTGTACAGGCAAATACTAATCAATGTAAACGACCATCATTATGTGGAGGGAAGGTCCATCATCACCACTTGCCGATTACAAACTCAACACAGTAACATATGGGACACGTGCAGCACATTATCTGGCCACGAGATGTCTACAAAAAATAGCTAATGAGAATTCTCTCAAATTTCCGTATGGTTCTCAGATGCTGAAAGACAACTTCTATGTGGATGACGGCCTTGGAGGTTCAGACAACCTAATCATAGTAGTGGAAACGCAAAAGAAGCTCATCACTATGTTGAAAAAATGGTGCGCAAACCATCCACAGTTGCTCAAAAATATTCCTACTGGTGACCAAGAGGTTAACTTAGACTTCAATAATAACAGTACTAATTCAATAAAAACCTTAGGATTATATTGGTTACCTAGAAGCGATCACTTTTGCGTTAAAGTCAAATTAACCCAACATCAGCAAATCTCGAAACGAACAGTAACTTCTGATCTCGCAAAACTGTTTGATCCTCTCGGTCTGTTAGCCTTAAGGCCAAAATATTTATTCAACACCTTTGGCATCATGAATTAGATTTGGATGAACCGTTACCTAATGATATATGTGCATCTTGGAGCACATTTAGAAACGATCCAGAAAATCTTAAAAATTTTACGATACCACGACGAAACATCTTCCACGGCGAAATCCCAGTAAAAACACAACTACACGTATTCGCAGACGCATCTGAGAAGGCCTTTTGTGCAGTTGCATACATTCGCGCAATTCTTAAGAATGAGCAGGTAATCGTGCGAATGCTCTGTGCAAAATCAAGAGTTGCACCATTAAAACAGCAGACATTACCTCGACTAGAGTTATGTGCAGCAGTTCTAGCAGCACAGCTTTCTCACAGACTAAAGATTGACCTGCAGTTTCAAAACCAAGCTACATTTGTATGGACTGATTCAGAAATCATATTATCATGGATATACACACAATCATCTTCATACAAAACCTTTGTCGCCAACAGAGTATCAACAATTCAGTTACTAACTCTAGCCGAACAATGGCGCCATGTACGATCAAAACACAACCCAGTCAATATACTATCCAGGACTTCATTCAGTAGATCTGCCAGCATGTAACTTATGGCTATATGGACCATTTTTCCTTCATGGAAGAGAGGAATCATGGCCATCGAAATACTTACCGCAAGAAATTGCCAATGACATTGAGAAAAAGAAGGAGGTTCCTGTTACTGCAACTACGGTGTTAAATGACGTTAGCTTTATATACAGAATTTACCACAAAAGTTCCTTTAAAACTTTACAGAAGGTTTTGGGGTACGTACTCAAATTCATAAATAATTCAAAAACGCAAAATTAATTGCGACCAAAACATATTTCGCTGAGTCCTAAAGAACTGGATGATTCGCGGTTTAAAATTATTCGAGCAGTTCAGATCTCCGACTTCAAGAAGGAGATATCTGAATTAAATAAAACAAAACCAAGTGGACAAGTCCAGCACAATTAACAGCTTATCTCCATTCCTAGATGAAAATAACATTTTACGGGTAGGAGGAAGGTTGGAAGCATCTAATCTATCAAAACATCCCATAATTTTACCCTATAACGGCTTGATTTCAAAACTTGTACTCACAATGTTGCATGAAAAAAACTATTATTGTGGCCCACAATCATTATTGGCTATGTCCAGACAACAATACTGGATCATCAAGGGTAAATCAATGGCAAGAAATATAGTCCAAAATTGTGTGCGATGTACAAGGGCAAACCCCAGATTATTTTCTCAAATACCAGCAAGCAGGGTCACCCCATCACGCTCATTTATTAAATCTGTTGTATACTACTGAGGAACATTTTGGGTTCATTATAAGATAAGGGGTAAAAACCTCATAAAGTTTACATAGCTGTTTTTGTCTGTTTCTCAGCGAAGGCTGTATACCTGGAAGTTGTAACTGAGTTGACAACAGACGCATTCATTGGAGCCCTCAAAAGATTATTATCACGCCGAGAACGATGCTAGACCATATTCAGACTATGCTACAAACTTCATAGATACACGGAATCAGCTAGAAGAACTAAATCAAGCAATCTTTAATAATAACTCTCAAGAAAAAATCTTACAGTCATGCAGTAAAGAAGGCATTGAATTCAAATTTATTCCACCTCGAGTCCATCACTTTGGAGGCTTATGGGAGTCAGCAGTAAAATATGCTAAGCAACTGTTACTAGGAAGTGTTTCAACAGCGTCACTAACACACGAAGAGCTTGAAACAGTAATCATAAGCGTGACCATTTTTGCAGCTAAATTTAGCTTTTTTTTGCTGATCTAGCCGCAATATTTTTGGTTTAGCAGTTAGCATTTTCTTTAGTATTTTTCAATTATTTATTTAGCATTTTCTAGCATTTTAAAAAAATATAACCTATTCAATTGTTAGCAATATAATCTATGCCATATTGGGTATATTATTAATTTTCACGTGTAATAATGTTAGCTTTAATCTGCGGGCTGTTTTTTAAGACCTACTACTGTTGTAATACAAGTAAAATAGATGTGAAAATATATTTTTTCCATATGTTTTCACAACTTTTTTACTTGAACTTTACTCGTTTATTCATTTTTCATAAACTTTCTACAATTAGTTGCAGGATATTAAAAAAACCATAACAATAAAAGTAATTAAAAAACGAAAAGAAAATGAAACTAGCTTGAAAAGGTTATAAAAAATTAAAATGGATGCAAAATCGAATAAAGTTGCTTGTTTTGTAAAGACTTTTGTTTGATAAAAGCCTCGACTTGTTATGTTTTTATACAGTTTTTCCATGTGGATTTGGTTATACGAAAAAAGCTCTGTTTACGTCAAATTGGAATAGATGAAACCTTTAAATTTTTCTTATATGAACCACTTCTTGAACGTTATTATTTATAAACGACACAAAAGCGAGAAAAGGTTTATGTTTTCCAAGAACTGTCTGTGACTTAATATCATTGTCTTGTTTTTAATACTTTTTACGCTCAATAAATAATTCGTTATTGTTTAAGAAATTGAGTTTCATTCATAGGAAGTAAGAATTTGTAAGGCAATATGTATATGCAGAAATTGCACAAAAACCTAAATTTTAAAGAAAATATTGGCTTAAAAAGAAGTATTAAAACTTAGCATTATTTATAAGCTCTTAAATTATTTTTTAGCATTTAGTTTTTTTTTAAGTCAATTTAGCTGGAAAAATTTTTATGGTCTGGTCACACTGGTAATCATCGAAATAGAAGCCATATTAAATTCCCGTCCGCTAACTCCGATGTCACCTCTGCCAAATGATCTAACTGTACTGATTCTAGGACACTTCTTAATTGGAGAACCACTCACAGCCCAAGTGGACTGTAGAGCAGTGCAACCAAATAGTTCTCTCGCCAAAAGATGGGAACTTGTCTCCCAACTCAAACATGAATTCTGGAGACGTTGGTCAGGCGAGTATCTACATCAATTGCAGGAAAGACAGAAGTGGAAATCATCATCTGAAAACGTGAAAGAAGTACAGATGGTTATTATAAAAGAGGACAATTTGCCGGTTATGAGCTGACCACTTGGAAGAATCCTTCAATGATGGAAAATGTTCGGGTAGCAGATGTAAAAACAACGTCAGGAATAAAAAGAAGAACTATCCATAGATTAGCTCCGCTACTTCACGAAGACGAATTACCTGCAAATGAACTATCCAACCCTATTCATCCAATACCTGCTGCCGAAGAAGATACTCCACCCACAAAAAAATCAAAGACTATTACTAACTCAATTGTAATCACCATGATCGTAGCCACGTAAAGATAAACAACTTTCATTCGACCCATGGCTGTACTTTGAATGTATTGGAACCGTAAAACTGCCAACAGCTGAATAAAAACTCTAAGCTAGACTTTTCAGTCTGGATTAGTTACTTTGCAGCACTTATGTTCAACCATCACACATCAGTCAACATGTAATATTTTGATAAATAATTTCAATCAAGTAAAAGAAGAGTTGCTGGAGGAGAAGGAACTATTCGCCACTAGTAGAGTAAAAAGGGGTGCATTCAACATTGTAGCAAATGTAGCAAGGTCATTGTTTGGAGTGCTGGACTCAGACTATGCCAATGGAATAATCTTGCACATTTCCTGTCTGAGCTAAACTCTTTTCATTCTGGATTAGTCACTTTGCAGCACTTTTGTTCAACCATCACACATCAGTCAACATGTAATATTTTAATAAATAATTTCAATCAAGTAAAAGAAGAGTTGCTTGAGGAGAAGGAACTATTCGCCACCAATAGAGTAAAAAGGGGTGCATTCAACATTGTAGGAAATGTAACAAGGTCATTGTTTGGAGTGCTGGACTCAGACTATGCCAATGAAATGTCAGACACCATTAAAAGGGCGAAGGTCGAAACAGGCTATATTTTTAAATTATTTAAAAACAAACATCAATTATTGATTCCACTATTAATATAATTAAACAAGACGAACTTAGCATACAAAAACAACTAACGGAAATTGTTGCAAGAATCAACAGTGAAGCAAATGCACTAAGGAATTTTCAGAAGTCAGCCAAACACAACTAATACCACTTTTTCCAATCAATTAACATTAACAGCACTGAACTTGCAAAGGGTAGAAAAGGAGATTATCGACGTACTAACTGATGCTCACCATGAAAAAATTAGTCCACTTTTATTATCACCTCATCAGCTAAGGACTGAAGTAACCACAATAAAAGCACATCTACCAGTACAACGTACGCTTCCAATTTAAGACCATAGTTTGGTTAATTATACAACAACAAATGGAGCAGTGATAAAAGACGAAGTCCTTAGGTTGCCACTGATCGATCAACAATTACAAAAACTCCTGAAGATAACCCCGGTCGCAACAAGAAGAAGAAATAATACTCTAATATCCATCAAACCCAATGGAACTTTTCTAGCAGTGAATCCACACAGAGATGGATTTATTTCAATTACAGCCGACGATTTGTCAAGCTGCACTATAGCAAAGCGGGATACATATATATGGCAAAATAAGCACCCTAAACGGCCTAAACACAGCCAATTCTAACCTTACCTGGCTGGTAGATAACACAACATGGACGCAATTGAAAAATCCTAATAAATTGACCTTTGCTACCACATCAAAAATAGAAATTTCAGCAGTTTGAGGCACTGAAGTTTCCCAACAGCTAATAAGAGGCACTGAAACAATACAAATAGAACAAAATTGCATAATTAAAAACGACTTTCTCACTAGTCAGGCCACTTTGATGCATCAAATAGCTTGCATACTTCATACGCCCAATTCAAGCACATTGATCAAATTAGCACTCCACAAGAGATCAAAAGAATTCTTAAACTGAATAACCTGCAAAAAAAACTTGATGAGTCAACTATTGTACGATTACCAGGGCTAATCAGGTCCCAAAGCCAGCATCACCATGCCGTAAGTTACACTGCACTTTTAATTTCTCTAATCATTTTAGTAGCCATCATCATAGTTAAGATATACTCCACCTATGAAGAAAGAAAAATTCATAAGGTCGTTCAACCGAAACCTCATCCAGTACCCTTACCGCGACCTGTTACCATCGACATTGCAGATATCAAATATAATGAACATTTCTCACCAGTGACAGTTGGTAAACGCTGGGGAGAATATTGATACTTACATCAACATCATTTTTTATTTTTATTTATTTTATTATCATTATTAAAAAACATTGCCTAATTTCCGTTTTTAAGTTCACTAACCATTATTGTTGACTAAACATTTTATTCTACTCAAACATTTCATTTTATTTTTGTATTAAGTTCATTAAGCATTGTTGTTGATAAAACAGAGATTAATATTTTTAATTTTGTAATAAAAAAAGGGAATTATGCAAACGTTGTCTATTCCACTTACTAAGCAATTTAAATCAATTTATTGTAACACTATTTTAGTATATAAGAAGGAAAAATAAAGAAATTAATCAATAATTTTTTAAGGCATTCAAGATGTTTTTATTTAATTGATTCGTGTTCTTTGTGCTTGTAAAAACAAACAAGGCAAAAATAGTCTCAGTTCAGATTTATGTGTCTATCGCCTTATCGTACAAACTCCTTTACCGGTTCATTGAAATAATCTCTGCAACTCAGTGTCAATAATTCAGACCTAAGTTGGGAAGAAACAAAAAAAAACTTCACTCAAGCCGCAGACAATCACCTAGCATATAAGAAAAATAATCGCACAGAGTGGATTAGGGATGAAACTTGAAGACTGATATTGGATAGAAAGGAAGCTAAGACTGCAATCAACAGTGCAACAATACTTTCACAAACGCGTCAATCGTCAAGTAAAACGAAGTGCTCTGCAAGTTAAACGAAACTGGAACTGCCAGAGGTAGCGGAATAACGGTTCGAGGACAATTAAAATTGTGAAATTTCTAAGAATTCTTTAAAATTTTGCTGAAATTTGTGAAATTTGTCTGAAATTTGAGAAATTGTATTTTTCTGTTTACATTAGGATTTTTTTGTTTACATTAAATGTTTTTTGTTTACATTAACTGTTTTTTGTTTATATAAAGTGTACGTTTGTATGTATGACCGCGGGAATTTGTGCGTGGAATATTTTGTGGGAATACATTAAGGGTGTTTATAGGTTTGAAGTTTTTTTTATGTGTATATGCCGACGGGAAAATCATGAAAATGATTTTTCCTAATGCCGACGGGAAATTTGTGGGTGCCTCTAGCTATAGGAATTGAAGTCTGATTGTGCTTGGGGGGCGGGGCACAGTGGTCCAAGACGCCAATCTAGCTGGAAAAAAGTCATAACTTCTCTTCAGAAGCAGCTATAAGTATGAAATTTTGGAATTATGTATTTGTTATTAAAAGCATTCTTTGTACCAAAAATGGGCATTGTAGGTGAAATAGGCGTGGCAATTTTTATGACATTTTTAAGAATATAAAAATGTACTGAATATTAATGTATTAATTTAGAGGTGCCGAATACCCATTTCGGCAATATTTTGAAGGACTACTCGAAAGATGGTTTCGGGCACCTCTTTTTAAGATTGAAGATATATATGAAAATTTTTAAAACAACAAATTCTTTGTAATAATTACGAAATTTTCAGTAAAAAGTTTCATTCAAATTTAACACATAACAAAGGAGACCCCACCACCAATATGCTCCCTTGGGTACTCCACTAGGTTCGAATGGATATATTGCACTAATATACAAAACAACATAAGAATATTAATATATACTTAAAATAATAATCATTTATTTAAATTATTCTACATCTTCCTGTATGAAAGTATCAAAAAGTAACGAAATGTCTTCATCACCTAATAGTTCTTCATTTCGAGAGCTAAGAAATGGCTTTGTTGAAAAAGATGAAATTAATGGATCTGATGACAGAAGCAAATAATTGAAAAGATCTTCCATTGTTTTCTCTCGTGAGATTTTTCTAGTGTGATGTTTGCGAATAAATCTAAAATCTTTGTTTCGAGACTCTAGTGCTTCCTCCGACATCATTCCTATCGGTAGTGCCGCATTTTGAATTATGTCTGCGCCGTGAATCAAAATTTTGTGGACACTCGATGGCATATAGTACCATTCATACAGTTCTACGTATAGTTCGCATATTTTCGGAATGCTTCCACATTAATTGCATAACCAGATGACATAGTTCTCAAAATTATTCCTAGTATTTTTATTAAACTTTCATTCACTCCTGTTATTTGAGAAGCTAAGGAAGGTTGTTGAAAAAATTTTCTAGCGGTATTACCGTCATTTGTGCTTCCTTCTCCCGGCTTAGGAATATCAATAAGCAAATTCATTTCTGATTTCAGAGCGCCAATTATTTCATCTTTTCTTTTCTTCTGTAAAGCTTTATCGGACTCACTACGAGCTTGCCATTTTTTAATTTCAATTTTGTAAGATATATGCAATACACATTCCAGGCACCTTATCCACGCATGCAATGTCGATAACCCATATTCGTAAAGATTGGCCCTTAAATTCAAGGCTTTAATTTCCTGCAATTTATTCATAACGGTTGGCGTTGCTCCATAAATACCACATCTTTGAGTAGAGGAATCGCTAAGAATTGAGAAAACCTTGCCATCAATCATTGTTAAATGAAACACATGTTTAACAATAACTGTTTTATCTTCAATGTTAGAAACTGTTGACACTATTGCATTAATTTGATTTTGTATGTAATTAGTTTCATCTTGAATCAAAGATTTTGTTTCCTTTTCAAAAATCAGTTTAATCGGCCTGCAAAAACGTGTAGATGATGGACGTGGGTTTTCCCATATAATATGGTTATCGTACTTTAGCTGCAAAGGTACCAAGCAAATTGCAAACAAATATTCATCTGTTTTACGGAATTCGTTTGAACTAAAGTTTTGCTTATAGGTTGAATGGCCACTGCTACCATCACATCCCCATTTATAAATCAAAGTCAATTCCGTATAATTGAATTCCTCTATGACCTTTTTTTGTAACTGTAAAATTCTACATGAAGTGTGATCAACTAAGTCCTGCAGAGGCACTTCTGCTATTACATCGGATACCTTTATTCCATTACTTGGGTAGCACTTTTCTTTAGCTTTCAAAATTCTATAATACGATGGGTATATATCCGCGTTACGGATCTTAGCACCAGTACGCATCGCATTATAACTTGCTTTTGTATATTTTCCATCGATAAACAGACGTAATGCTTCTTCATCTGTATATGGTACTGGTTCCTTAGATTGTGCATTAACAATTTTTTTAATTTTAGTTGCTCTCGTTGGAGATTCATTATGTTCTTTCGCGGCAGCATCCCTCTTGCCAGATTTATAAAGACTAATGCCAGTAGCGAAAACTAGTTTCTCAGGTGAACATCCACTAACTAAGGTCGACACTTCCAAGCGCTTCCCTTTTTCAGATTTACATGAAAAATCTGATCGAGGTCTACCAAAATTTGACGTTGACGGTTGGATCCCTAAATCCTCTGGAATTTTAATCACGTTTTCAGAAGGAAGATTAAATACTCCATTCAACCAAGTTTTGTTGGAGTCTTCAAAATATTTCTTAGATCTTTTTGCTTTTATCCATCTTTCGTTAATTGAATACTTTAATCTCCGTACAGCTAACTTAACTTTATTGCAATAATCTTCTGTTTTAGTTTTCTGTATCCCACTTTTAGCATGAAAATAGCTAATGACAACTTCTACTCTTTCTTTGCTTTCCATTTCGGCAATCCACACATTATATAGTTCTCTCCGTGTTATGGGTATGTTATCTATATATGTATATAAAAAGTTTACCGGTAAATAATTGCAGCTAATTTTTTTTACCATCTAAAGTGGACATTACACAGATCAACAGGGCACAACTCAATTCACGGGAATCCACGGGAATCCTATTTAAAAGTTACTCTAAAAACCAAAAAATGCTAAATTTTTACCACACAAAACACATATTTCCTCTTATCTATTATTATGCACACAGAGCATTCAAATTCGACATTTATTTATAATATAGCTTAAACATACCTGACATAATGCAGTGTAAAAAAATAAAGACAAAATTTGCTCTTCTTTGATGTTACGATCAGTTCAAATGTGATGCTGTTAATCGACTGAGCTGCTATAACAACAGTGACAATGCAATTGTTCATTTTCAAAACATCATAACAAAGCAAATAAGCAAAAACTAAAAAAACCTGATATACAGTTATGCACAGTGGATAGTTATCTAACAATTACCAAACAAATTATGTGAACTTTGAAACATAAAAATATTGACTTTTTTCCAGCTAGATTGGCGTCTTGGACCACTGTGCGGGGTGCGTCTAGATGTAGGAATTTAAGCCAAGCGGTGATTGGCGGGAGCGGGGAGTTGTTGTAATATGTATCCGTGGGAATCTGGGTGTATGTATGTATTCTTCTGTGCTTTATTTAGGAATTTAAGGCTTATCGTGATTTTTGAGGGGTGATTTGTGTGTATGTATGTCTGTAGGAGTTTAAGGGTGATCGTGATTTATGAGAGGTGAGGTGAGGGTGTTCATGTATATGTATCCGTATTTGTGTGTTGTATGTCTGTATGAGTTTCAGGCTTATCGTGATTTGAGGTGGGTGAGGGTGTTGTTGGAATAGATAAAATGTGTGTATGTGTGTGTGTGTGTATGTATGCCTGTAGGGCAAGGCTGTCCTTGATTTGGGGTTAGGTGAGGGTGTTATTGTAATACGTATCTATAGGAATTTGTGTGTTTGTATGTCTGTAGGAATTTTTGTACATGTATGTTTGTTGGAGTTTAAGGCTGATCGTGATTTGGATTGTTGAGATTGATCGATTGTATGTGACCTTGAGAATTTGTGTATGTATATCTGTAGGAATTTAAGGCTGATTGTGATTTATGAGGGGGAGGGTGTTGTTGAAATAGTTTGAATTTTTCGTAGATGAATTCTAGTATGTGTGTGTGTGTATGTAATTTTCTCACGCTAGTATTTATATATAAGTAGAAATAAATTGTTTCTCATATGAACATTTTTTGCTTTAAAATATTATCATATATCTGAACTCCCTAAGCCTAGTATGTTTTTCATATTGGAGGATGAGATTACTTTATATTTTGTCAAGCTTAAATTTGTCCAGTGTTAAAGTCTGTCGGTCAGAAATTTGTTTATATTTATATAAATATTAATTTCAGATGTTGTAACACTCTTGTGTACGATCGTGGCGATTTTGTGTGTGTGTATGTGTGTGTGCGCGATAGAGTTTGGCAGTCTGTGATAAGTTTGTTTATTTATGTACACTTGTCTTCTTCGACTTTCGTCTTTTCAAGCGTCAATAGTTTGGGGAACGGTTTATATGTTTTCATGATGTAGATATATAAGTGTGATTGTTAAAATCCAATAAATACTTGAGCATGGTTAACATATGTACATATGTATCTACAAATTGATTTTATTTATGTATGTATGTACATACAAATAAGTCTGTGGCTCCCTGTTTAAATTATTATTTTTTGTCATGTGCGTTCTTTTGTTGTTGTTGTAAATATCCACCTCGTGTATATATGTGAAATATCTTCATAGTTTTTTTTTATTTGAAATTAAAAAACGTTGTATTAATTTTTGATGTATTTACTTAAAAGTTTGTGAGGAGTTTCTGTTTTGAGTAAAATTTAATTACTCTCTAGTTATAGTCACTATACTAGAAATACTTAATATATTTAATTTCCATTTGTTTAAAGTTGATGTAGCCCATATAGTCAACGTTAGAAATATTTTGATATAAAATTTTTTCCAACCATCGGCTTTTTTCTTTACCTTTTACATTTATTTTAGATCATCTTGCATTGACTTTTAAAAGTTGCCAAACAGTTTGAAATGAAACTAATCTAGCAGTCTAGCTTAGGTGATGATACCTTTTTTTACTTTTTATTTTTTATTGATAAACATTTAAAATCAAAAGAGAGTTTTATAATGAAATTGTTAAAGTCATTATTGTTGAAAACATCCGCTACTTCCGTTGCGATGAAATCATTCGAATTAGCTTTGAAACCTTGCGCGTCTATTAAAACCATTTTTTTAATCCATATTACTTAATTTATAAGACTTTCCGGACTTTTTATTATTCGATCATCAGTAAAAATGCAGTAGCTGAGGTCCTTGCTTGCTGTTTCAAATTAAATTTCTATATCAATTGTTCCGCTATTGAATAAAAGGAGCTTTTATCTTAAACTCTGATGCAGTTACAAGCGCTTGAAATTCTTTCATATACTTGATAATGCCACTATGTTAACATTAATAGGCTATATGTTTATTTTATAAAGGGTGATCGCCTATGCTTTTTATTTGATGCTATAGATGGTATGTTTTTTTTCTCATTATATTAAAGTTTAGCGTATTGTATACATATTTCTGCTATGTTTAAGTATGCTATGTGTTCATGTCAGACAGGCTGTCAGTCAGTCAGTCTCTTGTTTTATTTATTTTTTCTTCTGATGTATCACTACTTTTTTTGATTTTACTACTTGATATAGAGAACATTAATATAATTTTTAAATCCATTATTTTTAATGAAAATATATACATATGTATGTGAGTATGTACATATGCAAATGTATTCATATCTACATATATGTGAATATATGTAGGTATGTAGAAATTAGTTTACATACAAAGAAATACATGTTTAATAAACAACTATTGCACCAAATCGATCTCAAAAAACTCAGTCACTTCCACCATGAATTCAGCGTAGGTGGTTTCATATAGTGTCAGAAACATTGGAATATCTACGTTTGAAAGAATTTTTGCCCAAAATATTTCTACATCAGGTTTGTTGGTTGACCCCTTGAAGTTATTGTTGGTGATGTAGCCTGAGTTGTATCGGATTGAGATATTATGATTTCTAACTTAAGAAAGGTCCTCACCACCTTCTATCAGGTTCTTATATTTTTTTAGCATGTATGTACATATTAGCATGCTTTTGTCGATAGTGATGCGAGAGTCCGAGATGTAGTGACGTTTCAGTTAAAAATCTATACCATTAGAATTTACGATTCGCTCTTTTGAATCTTTTACAAAGTAGATACAAACATATATATTTCATATAGCACAGTCATAAAATTTCTTTGCTTACAAAATTGTGTGACGTGAGGAATTCTTTTAAATTTGCATGCTTCGGCATGCTTTCAATATTTTTTCTGTAAATTTATTTGATACTCATACAGATACAGATATAAAGTAAGATCTGCTTACATTGCATTTTACAATTTATGTATGCTTCAGCATGATTCCAGTTGAAGTCCATATTTATTCAGTAAGTTTGTTTGATACTAATTAATACACATGTATATTCTTCAAGATTGGAAATCTGAGTCCAATTTCTATAGTTTATCTATATTTTCTAAAGATCTGATAGCTATAGAAATGAATAGAGAGAAGATCTTTTATAATAGCCCATTTGCATATTTAAAAATTTCGCTTGCTAGAGCTTTCGAAATGAAAAATGTACAACTTTCACTATAAAAAGTGATAATATGATGTGTTACTGAATATTACAATGTATTGTAATTTATTTTGAACGCTTAAGTTTTCATAATATTTCATACAGACCAACAAGTTTAGAGAATTTCCAGTATATTAAGTTAATTATCTTTCTTAAGACCTATCATTCCTAATCAATCCTTCAAAAAACAAAACAAACTAGATTTTTCCTTTTTAATTTTATTTTTACTTTCATTAAATTTCAACATTTTGTTCATCCTCAAATTACTATATTTAACAGTTTTTTCTCATTTGTTGAGTTTACTTTAATCGGAATCATTTTAATAGTGAGATGAACTTTTATATTGTATACGAGTACATTAAGTACTTCTTTGTATATTTCAATACATTTATATGAACCATCATCACATCATTCCTTTTATTGATCTATTAAATCGTTCTACTATAGGTGCTTTCATATTGATTAATATTTATTCTTCTATTTAGACATGAATTTAAGTGTTTATTAAAAAATTCTCTAAGATCACCTGTTTAAAAATTTTTTGGTACTCGTCCCAATTCAAAAGTATTTTCTATTGCCTTGGTATTTTCGAGTTCACTTTTTATTTTCAACGGCACTGACCATATAAACTTTGAGGATGTATCAATTACAGTCTACAAAAATCAATAATTTATATTTTCTTTACAATAGCTCCCCATTTTTACTAAATCAGCTTTCCAAATACCATATATTTCTTTTGTTATATTTCTACAATACACAAACATTGCTTTTGCTTATGGAGTTCGTTTACTAAATGTCTTTTAAAAGACGTTGAGTTGTTTTACATATTTTTTTGGAGACTGTTATGATTTACTTGATGCACCTTTAGCTATTTATACTAACATGTAGTTAATTTTCTAATCTATAAATTTTATCGTTCAGCTGTTCAATTTGTTTTTCAAAAGATGATTTAGTTTTTATAATATCTTTCTCAAATTTGTAATTGTTTTCTATCTCTAATTTTATTTCACGTTGTAGTCAATCAATTTACATTTGAATATATTCTTGAATTATATTATTGTCCCCCTTAAACTATATTATTAATTTGTCATTTAGTTTTTCGATTTGAGTAGAAAAATGTATTGATAATATCGTTCTCTTTCAGAGAACGATGCTGATTCTGTATACATTATTGGAAATTATAACTTTTAGTAAATTTCAAATTAAAATTTGCCATAGTTTTTTTTGTTTTATCAAATATTAAAGACAATAAGCCCTGTGTTAGAGCCCGTCTTGGTACTTACTGCCAACTTGATTTTTACCCTCATTCAGCTCATTGTTACTGCTAACGAATTTCAGTTTGTTATTATGATTCCTGCGTTGAACATAGTGAATATCTACTTCATTTCTCGCTTCCAAGAGTGAAAAATTAGTACAAAGGTATTCCCTATTAGAAGTATGTGAGTAAATATCATCTGCAGCATCATCATCATTATTAGCATCATTAAATAAGATGGTGTAATCAACTATTGTTCCTTCTACAAATTTCGTTAATGTGCTAACCTCTATCTTGGGTGATGGTTTCTGAGACTTTAAAATTTGATTATTTTCAACTTCTGTCATCATTTTACTTTCTTCGAAATTGTTTCAATACATTTGTTACCGCCACTGCGTTCAAGTACGAAACAATGTAGTTCTGTTCATGACAATTATAATTCACAATTAAAACATTATACATAAATCTTTTTCGTGCAATTAAAGTATTATACATAAAATTTATACTGCAATTTTGTACTGAAGAAAGTCATAGTAGTCGTGTAATTAAAGTATTATACATAAATTTTATTCTGCTGGTTTGAAACTAAAAAGTATGTACTTAATTGCTAATTCTATAAAAATAATTTCCGATTATGTATGTATATTCTAAATTTAAGGAATTAAGTTGACAATAAAGAAATGAGTGCATTTTACCAAGCTAACCTGTGTTATTGATCTTGCCAAGCCATCAGGAGCTGCTACTGTTAACAAACTTTAAATTCTTTTTATTACTTTGCCTAGTCGATTAGACTGTTGCCGTAATTTGCTGTTTGCTGTACCCAGTTTCGATTGCCAATATCAACATAACCTTGGTCATACGTGTGCACGGTCAACCACATAACATGGACGCTGCTTCGAAAGAAAATGTACAACAAATATGAGTTCTGCCACGAGTATATCACCGGCACTACTATAAAGTGCAACACATGTAAAAACCCTATCACGATACTTGCGCCAAGGTCTCAGACCCACAAACGACATGGTTATGTCGAACGTGTAACCTAATTCACATTCTTCACACACTTCTTCAATGTCGTCAAAAAGCATAGTAAGTAGGAAAAAATCCCTTGAGTTAGAAAAGTTAGAGGAAGAACGTCAACTTGCGGTACGATGCGATGAAGAATATTTACGTAGAAAATATCAAATCCTCCAACAACTCGACGAAGAAGATACAGAAGTTCAACAATGCGAGACAAAAAATCAAGTAATTGAAAACGCAAATAACCCATGCTCGCAACATAATTTGCAATCGTTTGACGTACATACACGTGCGCCAACGATGCCAAGCAATATGCAGTTTACGTCTACAGTCACAAAATACTGCCGACCATGATACAATTATACAGGGTGTTTTTTAGAGGTATAGAACTTCGAATTGAAATAAAACACAAGAAAATCGTTTTAATGTCCATCAATTTGGCTTTATTGGAAGGATAATTTTATGCCATTAACGTTTAAATATGATTTCGGGCATGTGGCCGCCGCGGCTGGCTCGAATAAAGCCAATTCTACAGGTCCAATTTTCAACCACTTTTTCGAGCATATGGGGCCGTATGTTGGCAATAACGCCACGAATGTTGGCTTCCAAGTCCCTTAACGTTTCTGGTTTGTTGGCGTAGACGAGCGACTTCACATATCCCCAAAGAAAATAATCCAATGGTGTCAAATCACACGATCTTGGTGGCCAATTGACAGGTCCATTCCGCGAAATTATGCGCTCATCGAATGTTTCCTTCAATAAATCGATTGTGACGTGCGCTGTGTGGCATGTAGCGCCGTCTTGTTGGAACCACAACTCATCCACATTCATGCCATCCAATTCGGGAACAAAATAGTCGGTTATCATGGCTCTATACCGGTCTCCATTAACGGTAACTGACTCTCCAGCATTATTTCGGAAGAAGTATGGCCCAATGACTCCACCAGCCCATAGAGCACACCAAGCAGTCAGTTTTTGTGGATGTAATGGCGTCTCAAGGGTCTCATGTGGATTCTATTCACTCCAAATGCGGCAATTTTGCTTGTTGACGTAGCCATTCAACCAAAAATGAGCCTCATCACTGAACAAAATTTTGCGATGAAAATCAGCATCGAGATTAATCTCATTTTCGGCCCATACACCAAAATCACGACGCATTGCATGGTCTCGCGGCTTTAATTCTTGCACAAGCTGGATCTTGTAAGGTCGCAAGCCAAGATCTTTGCGCAAAATCTTCCATAAAGTTGATGGACAAAGCTCCAATTGCTGTGCACGGTGGCGAATCGATTCATTCGGGTCCTCTTCAACACTTTGCTCTACAGCGGCAATTGTTTCTTCGACGTCTCTGCGGATGCGTATTATCACATAGAGTAAACGTAGTGCGAAAACGATCCATGGTTAACCGAATTAATTGCTCTGATGGACGATTATGTCGACCATAAAATGGACGGAGCTTGCGGTAAACTTCGCGAACTGAACCATTATTTTCGAAATAAATTTGCACGATTTGCAAGCGTTGTTCTTTTGTCAACCTGTTCATGATGAAATGGCAAACCAAACTAAATATTAATCACTTGACAGCTGACAAAATGGCCGCCAGTTAAAAAAGTGATGCCAACTTAAAATACTATACCTCAATAAAAAACACCCAATACAAGGTACTTGCACGACTACAACAAAATTGCAACACCAAGAAACACACGTATTTTGTTGGTAGAAACATACCTATAATTGTCAGAAGCAGATGTCTTTTGTTTTTAAAAACAGCTATCACAGGGTAACTAAAGTACAATTGCAGACGCAGCATTCATGCATGAATATAGTCATTCAGTGTTGCCAATATGTGTGTAATATACCGTGTGTAATTTCTGCTCTCATGTGTGGGCCATGTAATGAGATTCATGTATAATCTGTGTGTAATTATACCTTGGGTTCTATTTTTATTTATTTTTGTTTTCATTTTAACCTATACAAAAGATGTGTAGTGTAATTTTCTTCAATGTGTAATTGGAGACACAGCCATAGGCAAATTCATTGGCAACACTGTAATCATTTTATTCACACGCATACATTAACATTTTTGCAGCTTGTAAACAAAGTTTGACAACTATATGCATTGTAAACATTAACAGGCTGTGCTTGTGCAAGTACCTTGTATAATTGTATTATGATGCCGACCCTCAAGATTCAAAATTTATTTACCCAAATTTTTCAATTCACCATAACCATACTGAAACACAGCCCGGCCATATAAATTTACATACCACACAGGCGTCACACTTATTTGCCAACGCCAGACAGGCGGGAAATTTTCAGCAATTACCACAACAACATATTCCTCTAACAAGCAGACCAACCAACAAGTTACATGCCCGTTAAACCATACCTAAAGACTTGCCATGTTTTTCAGGAAGCCCAGAGGAATGCCCACTTTTTAATTCGACCTACAACTGGTCTACTTCTGTTTGTGGATTAACAGACGCGGAAAATTTAATAAGACTCCAGCGAGCTCTGCGTGGTGAAGCTCTAGAAGCAGTCAAAAGAATTCTGGTGCATCCGTCATGCGTACCACATGCTATGTGGACTTTGAAGTTGCTATACGGCCAGCCGGAAAAAAATATTTTTTCTCTGAAAAGCAAGATAAAAACGTTACCACAAGTAAATCTAAACAAAATGGATGCAATTACCAATTTTGCTATCCAAGTAAAAGGGCTGCAATCAACGATTGAAGCCTGTGGCCTTATGGACGAACTAAATAACTCATCGCTGCTTCAAGAAATTGTTTCCAAACTACCACCGCACTACCAAATAATTTGAGGTTCGAGTAAGCTTGCAACAAAACAATAAAAAAAAGCAAATCTTGTTGAATTTTCCAATTGGATTTTCGACATCGGTCTGTCAGCTAGCACAGTAAACATTGAAAACAATAATACTGCTGAGTCTGTTTTCCATCGTAAACAAAAAAATATTTTCGTACAAACAAACGCAGAAATTAATAGAAAGAAATGTCATGTTTGCAGCGGAGAATGTAGCAGTGTTGCAAATTGTAAAATATTTGTCTCAGCCGACCGCAACAAGAAATCGAACATTTTCAAAACACACCATCTTTGCAGACACTGTTTAAAATACATATTGGCGTGTGTTTGAACAAAGACAAAATCTGCAAAGTAGAAGGCTGTCAGTACAAACATCATTATCTACTTCATAAATACGATGACTGCGAAAATAAGCAACTCTATTCAGCTAAAGACAAGAGTAACCATAGTGTGCAAAATATAAATACACATGACATTAATAAACAAAAAATTCTCTTCAAAGTTATTCCAATTAGAATTTATGGGAAAAACAATAAAGTGGTTTCTACATATGGTCATCAATAAGTCTAATAGAAGAAGAAATTACAAAGCAATTAGATTTAAAGGGAGAAACTGAACAACTTTGTCTAAAGTGGACTGTAAATATAGAAAGAATTGAAAGCAATTCACAACGTTTGACAGTGCAGGTGTCTGGTTATAATAATAAGCAATTTGGTATGGATGTTCGCACAGTAAAAGAACTTAGGCTGCCTAAACAGACACTTGATTACGAATATCTTTGCGATAAATTTAAGTATTTGACAGGGTTGCCGATTGAAAGTTATGAAGCAGTTACACCAAAAGTTCTTGTATTGTATATTGTCTCAACAATATAAATATAACAATTTCAAGATTAGAGAAGGTGGAAGAAATGAACCAATTGGTGTAAAAACAGCCTTAGGCTGGACAGTTTTCGGCCCATGCGGCATTAATAAATCTGCAGAATACAATAGTTGGTCAAATGTTTTTTTAATATTGAAAGTTTAGGCATTAATTGTCAAAATTTGAAGGCTAATGAAGAAGACGAAAGGTCGTTGCAACTTTTAAGCAATTTTACTAAACAACGTGATGACCGGCACTATGAAACATGCTTGTTATGGCAAAACGACGAAACAATACTGCCTAATAATTATGAAATGGCAAAAAGCTGACTTTTATGTATTCAAAAGCAATTAATGAAGAACAGTGAGCTTTCAGCAGTTTATACTAAAACAATTGAAGATTATATAAACAAAGGTTATATCAGCAAAATTGATATAAAAACAAAAGGTGAAAGAATTTGGTAGCTTCCCACGTTTCCTGTTTATAATAAAAACAAACCAGGCAAATGTCGTATTGTCTGGGACGCTGCCGCAAAATTCAAAGGCATCTCGTTAAACTCTGTGCTATACAAAGGCCCAGATCTCTTAGCTTCCTTACTAGCAATATTGTTTCAGTTTAGAGAACGTTCAGTAGCTTTATGTGGTGATATTGAACAAATGTTTCAACAAGTTTACATACGCAAAGAAGACCGACACGTTCAACGTTTTCTGTAGAGAAACTGCGAAGCCAATAGGGAGCCAGATGTTTACATAATAAACGTCATGATATTTGGCGCGTCATGCGCTCCGTCTATTTCACAATATGTGAACAATACAAACGCATCCAAGTATGAAGCACAGTTTACACAAGCAGTCGCTGCTGTAAAAAGTAACCATTATGTAGACGATTTCCTATATTCAACAGATACAACTGATCAAGCCATAAAATTAGCAAACGAAGTAAGATATATTCAAAAGCAAGCTGGTTTCAATCTGAGGAATTGGGTTTCAAATAAAATCAAGGTAGTTAGCAGTCTAGAAAGACTACAGCAGTCAAATGATAAGGAAATAAATATGGGTTCAGACAAGAATTTGGAAAAAGTCTTAGGCGTTTTCTGGAACCCAATAGAAGATAAAATTGTATATAAAATATCACCTTATATACTAAACGAGGACATAGTTTCTGAAAATAATTCTGAAAATTTTAATGACCATATATGACCCGCTGGTATTAATTGGTAACTTTGTTATGTACCTAAGGATTATTCTACAGGAAATTTAAAGAAGTGGTGTCAACTGGGACGATCCAATCGACGACGAACAATTCGCCAAATGGAATAAATGGTTGAAATATTTACCGGACTTAGAAAAAATAAGTATCCAACGCTGCTATTTAAAATCAATTAGCGATTATACCGATGCGTATACTGAATTGCACACATTCGTAGACGCTAGTGAAAGCGGCTACGCGGCAGTAGCTTATATACGAATAACTCGTAACAATGAAATGGTTTGCACGCTGGTAGGCTCTAAGACCCGGGTAGCTCCTATAAGAATGAGTTCAATACCACGTTTGGAGCTCATGGCGACTCTAATTGGCACCGCGATTCGTAAACAGTATTGTAAAAAATCAATATATTTTAATAAATAAAAAATATTTTTGGTCTGATTCAAGAACAGTGATTAGTTGGCTAACGCATAATAATAAAAAAATATCACCAATTCGTTTCCTTACGCATTAGTGAAATTCTCGAAACAACAGATATACAGGAATGGCATTGGATACTAGGCAAACAGAATGTTGCCGATGAAGCGACTAAGTGGGCTAAAAGTCCAGATATTTCTGTTAGTAGTCGATGGTTCAAAGGGCCAGATTTCCTTTTGCAGCCAGTAAGCGAATGGCACAACTATAACACCGTTTCGGAGAGCTGCGACACGGAAATAATTGACCACGTCAACGTACATGACACAAACGAAATCGTCATCGATACAAATCGCTTTTCTAACTGGAATCGCCTGTTAAGAAATACTGCGTACGTGCTGCGTTTTCGTGATATTGTTTAAAAAAAAGCCAATCCAAGCGACGAATTCAGTTCTGCAGAGCTATTTAGAGCAGAAACTGTACTATTTCAGTAGTAGGGAACTGGGGGTTCGGCCCCAATTAAAATTGTTAAATTGTGGCTGAAATTGTTAAATTGTGGGCTGAAATTGTTAAATTGTGGCTGAAATTTTAAAATTCTTGGAAATTTGTGAAATTTGATACGTACGTGTGTATGTGTGTGTGTGTTTTCGGCGGCGCTTTGATGTTTTTGTTTACATAAGGAGTTTTTTGTATACATTAACCCTTGTGTGAACGGGTGATTTTTTTTTGTGGTGACATTAATTGTGTGAACGGGTAATTTTTTTAGGGGGAGGATTAAGGGGTTTCATAAGATTAAGATTTTATAAGTATATACATATAAATATGCCGACGGGAAAATCATGAAATGATTTTTCCTAATACCAATAGGGAAATTGTGAAAATAATTTTTCCTAATACCAATGGGGAAATTGTGAAAATTATTTTTCCTAATGCCTAAGGGAAAATCATGAAATGATTTTTCCTAATGCCGACGGCAATGCTTGATTATTTTTCCTAATGCCAACGGCAATACATGATTATTTTTCCTAATGCCGAAGGAAATACATGATTATTTTTTTCAAATGCCGACGGCAAACGTGATTATTATTTTTTTCAAATGCCGACGGCAATACATGATTATTATTTTTTTCAAATGCCGACGGGAAAACATGTTTATTTTTTTCAAATGCCGACGGGAAAATCTTGGAAATGATTTTTTCTAATGCCGACGGAAAATTTGTGGGTGTGTCTAGCTGTAGGATTTTAAGTCTGGCTATGATTCTTGGAGGACGAGGTGTGTCTAGCTGTAGGAATTGAAGTCTGGCTGTGATTGGTGGAGGGTGGGATGTGTCTAGATTGTGAGACCTTAAGGCTGACCGTGATTTGGGTAGGTGAGGGTGTTTTGTAATATGTAACCATGGGAATTCGGTGACGTTTATGCTTGTTGGAATTTAAGCCAACGTATGGGATGTATTGGAGGTAGATCGACTGGTGGAGGGTGGGGAGTTGTTGTAATACGTATCCGTGGGAATCTGTGTATATGTATGTTCGTAGGAGTTTAAGGCTGATTGTTGTTGTGATAGATAGAATGTGCCTATGTGTATGTGTATGTATGTATATGTAGCAGTTTAAGGCTTTCCTTAATTTGAGGTAGGCGGGGGGTGTTATTGTAATATGTATCTATAGGAATTTGGGTGTTTATATGTTTGTAGGAATATTTATGCATGTATGTATATAGGAGCTTAAGGCTGATCGTGATTACGATTGTTGAGATTGATCGATTGTATGTGACCTTGAGAATTTGTGTATATATATCTGTAGAAAATTTAAGGCTTATCGTGATTTGTGAGGGGCAAAGTGTTCATGTAATATATAACCGCGCAATTTGTGTATATATATGTAGGAGTTTAAGGCTGATCATGATTAATGAGAGGTGAGGTGAAGGTGTTCATGTATATGTATACGTATCTGTGTGCATGTATGTATGTCTATATGACTTTAAGGCTGATCGTGATTTAGGTTGTGAGATTGATAGATTGTATGTTACCTTGAGATTTTGTGTATATATATCTGTAAGAACTTTAGGCTGACTGTGATTTGTGAGGGGAGGGGCGTTGTTGAAATAGGTTTAATTTTTCGTAGATGAATTTTAGTATGTGTGTGTGTATGTGATTTTCTCACCATAGTATTTATATGTACGTAGAAATAAATTCTTTCTCATATGAACATTTTTTGCTAGAAAATATTATCATATATCTGAACTTCCCTAATCCTAGAATGTTTTTCATATTGGAGGATGAGATTGCTTTGTATTTTATCAAGCTTAAATTTGTCCAGTGTTAAAGTCTGTCGCTCAAAAATTTGTTTATATTTGTATAAATATTAATTTCAGATTTTGCAAAATTCTTGTGTACGATCGTGGTGATTTTGTGTGTGTGTATGTGTGTATGCGCGATAGAGTTTGACTGGTCTGTGATAAGTTTGTTTATTTAAGTACATTTGTCTTCTTCGACTTTCGTCTTCAAGCGTCAATAGCTTGGAGAACGGTTTGTATGTTTTCATGATGTAGATATGTAAGTGTGATTGTTAAAATCCAATAAATACTTGAGCGTGGGTAAGAAATTTGATAATATGTGTACCTATGTACATATGGATCTACAAATTGATTTTATGTATGTATGTATGTACATACAAATAAGTCTGGGGCTCCCTGTTTAAATAATTTTTTTTTGTCATGTGCTGTTGTTGCTGTTGTAAATATTCGCCAGGTCTTTTGTGTATAGATGTGAAATATCTCCATAGTTTTTTTATTTGAAATTAAAAAAACGTTCATTTAATTTTTAGATGTATTTTCTTAAAAGTTTGTGAGGAGTTTCTGTTTTAAGTAAAATTTAATTCCTCTCTAGTTGTAGTAACTATAGTATAAATATTTAATATATTTTATTTCCATTTCTTTAAAGTTGATGTAGCCTAGTGCGTTAACTTTCGTCAACGTTAGAAATTTTTCGGTGTAAAATTTTTTCCAACTATCATCTTTTTTCTTCACCTTTTTCATATATTTTAGAACATCTTGCATTAGCTTTAAAAAATTACAAACGCTTTGAAATGAAACTGATTCAGCAGTGCAGCTTAGGTGATGATAGTTTTTTTGTTATCCACTTTGCTTCTCTTTCCTTTTTTATTGATAAACATTTAAAATCAAATGGTGGTTTTATAATGAAATTGTTATACTCATTATTGTTAAAAACATCCGCTACTTCTTTTTGTAATGAAAATCATTCGAAACCTTACTCGTATATTAAAACCATTTCTTCATTCATATTACTTAATTTATAAGACTTTCAGGACTTTCTATTATTCAATCATCAGTAAAAATGCAGTAACTGAGGTCCTTGCTCACTGTTTCATATTAAATTTCTATATCAATTGGACCGCTATGGATAAAAGGAACTTTTATCTTAAACTTTAGTGCATTTGGAAGTGCTTGAGATTCTTTCATATAATAGCTTTGTTGGAATCTTAGATACGAGTACACAAAATATAGAATTGCATAACGTTTGTTTTTAATTTTTATGTTAAGATCATCATCATTTGGATATGAGACTGCATTTAAATGTACTTTTAAATTAGTTAAATCATAATGAGGAAACTTGTTTTCTTCTTGAATAGCGATCAACAGAAAACGAAATCGTTTTCTTACAATTTAGGTCTGGCCTCTCAACGGGTCCTCTAGTATACAAGATGACTTTCTATATCAACATATCTGTCTACTCTTTGTCACCGTTAAGGGACAATTAAATGTTAAAATTTTAATTCCTCAAATTGTGTTACTTCATACTGATAATATGTTTTCATTAATAAGGTATATGTTTATCTTATGAAGGTTACTCGCCTATGGCTTTTATTTGATGTTCTAGATGATTTTTTTTCTCATTTTATTAAATTTCAGCGTATTGTGCATATATTTCTGATATTTTTAAGTGAGCTTTATTTACCAGTCAGACAAAGTGTACGTATCAGTTGATCACACAGTCTCTCTTTTTATTTTTTTTTTTTTTTTTTTTTTTTTTTTTAAATGTATCACTACTATTTTTACAGATTTTACTACTTGAAAAAGAGAATATTTGTATAATTTTAAATGTATTCATATATACATATAGGTAAATATATGTATGTATAGAGAAATTACTTTATCTACAAAGAAATACATGCTTAATAATCAACTATTCTAGAAAATCTATCTCAAATAATTCAGTTACCTCTACCATCAATTCACCGTCTGTGTTTTCATAGTATCAGAATCGCTAGAATATCTATGTTTGAGAGAATTTTTACATCGAGTTTTTCTACATGAGGTTTGCTGGTTGACCTCCTTGAAGTTATTGTTGACGTAGGCTGGGTTGTATCACATTCAGATGTAATAATTTCTTAGTTAAAAAATGTCCTCATCACCATCAACCATATCTGTATACATTTCATTCATGAGTTGGGTTGATCCATATACAATTGCTGTCTACAGATTAATGATTAGAAACAAGTTTCTCATCACCTTCTAACAGATTTATATATTTTGCTAGCATCCATGCCTTAGCATGCTTCAATCGATAGTGACGCGGGAGTCCGACATGTAGTGGTGTTTCAATTAAAAATCTATTCTATTAGAATTTACGATTTCGCTCTTTTTATTTTTTTACAAAGTAGATACATATTTATGTATTTCATTTAGCACAGAGTCATAAAATTTCTTTGCTTACAAAATTGTGTGACATTCTTTTAAATTTGCATGCTTAGGCATGCTTTCAATATTTTTTCTTTAAATTTATTTGATACTCATACAGATACAGATATAAAGTAAGATCTGCTTACATTGCATTTTACAATTTATGTATGCTTCAGCATGATTCCAGTTGAAGTCCATATTTATTCAGTAAGTTTGTTTGATACTAATTCATACACATATACATTCTTAAAGATTGGAAATCTAAGTCCAATTTATGTAGTTTATCTATATTTTCTAAAGATTTGATAGCTATAGAAATGAATAGAGTAAAGATCTATTATAATAGCCCATGGGCATATTTTAAAATTTCGCTTGCTAGAGCTTTCGAAATGCAAAATGTACAATTTTCACTATAAAAAGTGATAATATTAGGTGTTACTGAATATTACACTGTGTTGTAATTTATTTTGAACACTTAAGTTTTCACAATATTTCATACAGGCCAACAAGTTTAGAGAATTTCCAGTATATTAAGTTAATTATCTTTCTTAAGACCTATCATTCCTAATCATTCCTTCAAAAATACAAACCAAATTAGATTTTTCCTGTTTAATTTTATTTTTTACTTTCATTAAATTTCAACATTTTGTTCATCTTCAAATTATTATATATTTAGCAGCTTTTTCTCATTTGTTGAGTTAACTTTAATCGGAAACATTTAAATAGTGAGATGAACTTTTATATTGTATACGAGTACATTAAGTAATTCTTTATATATTTCATTTATATGAACCATCATCACATAATTCCTTTGGATGATCTATTAAATCATTCTACTATTGATGCTTTCATATTAAGTAATGTTAAATATTCTACTTATGCATGAATTTTCCAGTATCTATTAAAAAATTCTTTACAATCATCCATTTGTAAGTTTTTTGGTACTCATAACATTTCAAAAATATTTTCCACAGCCTAGGTTTTTTCGAGTGCAACTTTTATTTTCAACGGTATTGACCATAGAAACTTTGAGAATGAATCATTTACAGTCTACAATAATCAATAATTTCTATTTTCTATAGAATAGTTTCCCATTTCACCTCAATCAGCTCCATAAAAGATCAACTATTTCTTTCATTACATATCTACAATGCACAAACAATTTTCGAGATTTATTATAGAGTTCGTTTACGAAATTTCTTTTTAAAGACATTGAGTTGTTTTAAAGATTTTTTGGAGAGTGTTGTGATCTACTTGATGCACTTTCAGCTATTTATACTATCATGTAATTAATTTTCCAATCTATAAATTTTATTGTTCAGCTGTTCAATTTGTTTTTTCAAAAGATGATTTAATTTTTAGTATGTGTTTTTTCAATTTTATAACTATCTTCTATCTCTAATTGTATTTCACGTTGTACTCCATCAATTTGCATTTTAATATATTCTTGAATTATATTAATTCCTTAAGCTGTATTATTAATTTGTCCTATAGTTTATCGTTTTGAGTTTCCAGAAACAATTTACTGATAACATCATTCTCCGTCAGTGAATGATGATGATTCTCTATCCATGTATTAGTAGAAATTATATATTTTATATAGTTTTCAAAATAAAATTTCTCATAGTATTTCCATGCTTTATTATCAATCATTAAAGAAAATAAAGCTACTATTGGAGCCTATATTTGATCATCAACTTGTATTTTATCTTCATTTAGTTTTAGGTTACTATCACCAAACTTCCATTCATTACTCAAATCTTAATGTGGGCCATAGTTTGTATCTAATTCAATTCTTCCTTCCAAGACTGATAAATGAGTATAAGTGTCTTCAGAATTCGAAGTCTATGAGTAAAAATCATCTTTATCATCATCATCATCATCATTCTCAGTATTAGCATCATTAAATAAGATGATATCATCAAATATTGTTCCTTCTGAAAGTTTCTTTGGTGTACTTGTCTCTATATTGACTGATGGCTTTAAACTTATATTATTTTCAGCTTCTATCTTGATTTTACTTTCTTCTTTCTTGTGAATTCTTTTAATATTTCTAGAACTATTTATGAATTCTTTGAGAGGTTCTGTTATAGGTTTAAATGTATCTTTTCTAGCTCACATGTATCTATTTCACCAGTTTCACCAAATAATTTCTTGTCATCACCAACTGTTTTAAAATTTTCTCATCCATGTTTAGCAAATAAGAGGTATCAGCTATTAGATCAGGTATCAGCTATCAGATCAGCTTATCAGGTAGCTGGTCTGGTTTTCAGATCAGCTTATCATGACCTGGTCTGGTTTTCAGATCAGCTTATCAGGACCTGGTCTGGTTTTCAGATCAGCTTATCAGAACCTGGTCTGGTTTTCAGATCAGCTTATCAGGACCTGGTCTGGTTTTCCGATCAGCTTATCAGGACCTGATCTGGTTGTCAGATCAGCTTATCAGAACCTGGTCTGGTTTTCAGATCAGCTTATCAGGACCTGGTCTGGTTTTCAGATCAGCTTATCAGGACCTGGTCTGGTTTTCAGATCAGCTTATCAGAACCTGGTCTGGTTTTCAGATCAGCTTATCAGGACCTGGTCTGATTTTCAGATCAACTTATCTGATTCAGATTGGGTTATCAGTTTACAAGTAGCTGCCTATTTATAACATTTAGATGAATACAGTTTAAGGTCAGATGAAAAACGAAAAAGTAAACTTTTATGTAGTCAAATTCTCTTTTTTTCTATAACGATCATCGTTCAATTCAATAGCGTTGCTTATAATCAAAATCCATATTTAGCCTTCCAACATGCTTTATATTTGTATCATCTTACTTAAAAATTATAATTACATTATGATTATCTAGTATCAAATGTTTGGTGATTCTGGTATAAGTTTGACTTCAGCAGAATGCATCAACATTCTTAACTCACTCCATACAAAAATATGTTTCTCACATCTAACATCGTTAAATATCATATCGGAATTACTCTTAGCTTTGTTAGGAGAAATAACAGATTCAGTATCTGTAAATGTGTATTATCCCATTCCTTTAATTAATGAAATTATGTAATTTCTTTAAGTATCCATATTTAGGTTGATAGAGAGATTTTGAGTATTAATATGTAGATGTTTTAAAATTTTAGTTCATTAAGACTTTTTAGCAAGCCAATCATAACATATTTTTTATTTTATTTTTTTACAATTTGACAGACCAACTATTTTTGCGCAAATAAAATTTGGTAGAAGGGAACTATGACTTGTTTTTGAACTAACGTTTGATGAATCATCAAAAATTTCGTACCATACTATTTTTAGGTTGTTTCACTAACCACATTTGTGTAACTAAATGCATTTTATAAATATTATCTCTTATTAAAAAAATAAAATAATACAGCTATACGATATCAGAAAATATTTTCTGAAATCGTGTAGATGTATTATTTTATTTTTTTAATAAGAGATAATGATGTATACTCACATTCAAAACAACATAAAACTATCATTTGTTTTGAGTATGAGTATACGTCAATATTTATGAAATGCAATTAGTTACACAAATATAAATATTGCTAAACATGGATTAGAAAATTTTAAAACAGTTGGTGATGACAAGAAATTATTTGGTGAAACTGGTGAAATAGATACATGTGAGCTAGAAAAGATACATTTAAACCTATAACAGAACCTCTCAAAGAATTCATAAATAGTTCTAGAAATATTAAAAGAATTCACAAGAAAGAAGAAAGTAAAATCAAGATAGAAGCTGAAAATAATATAAGTTTAAAGCCATCAGTCAATATAGAGACAAGTACACCAAAGAAACTTTCAGAAGGAACAATATTTGATGATATCATCTTATTTAATGATGCTAATACTGAGAATGATGATGATGATGATGATAAAGATGATTTTTACTCATAGACTTCCAATTCTGAAGACACTTATACTCATTTATCAGTCTTGGAAGGAAGAATTGAATTAGATACAAACTATGGCCCACATTAAGATTTGAGTACTGAATGGAAGTTTGGTGATAGTAACCTAAAACTAAATGAAGATAAAATACAAGTTGATGATCAAATATAGGCTCTAATAGTAGCTTTATTTTCTTTAATGATTGATAATAAAACATGGAAATACTATGAGAAATTTTATTTTGAAAACTATATAAAATATATAATTTCTACTAATACATGGATAGAGAATCATCATCATTCACTGACGGAGAATGATGTTATCAGTAAATTGTTTCTGGAAACTCAAAACGATAAACTATAGGACAAATTAATAATACAGCTTAAGGAATTAATATAATTCAAGAATATATTAAAATGCAAATTGCTGGAGTACAACGTGAAATACAATTAGAGATAGAAGATAGTTATAAAATTGAAAAAACACATACTAAAAATTAAATCATCTTTTGAAAAAACAAATTGAACAGCTGAACAATAAAATTTATAGATTGGAAAATTAACTACATGATAGTATAAATAGCTGAAAGTGCATCAAGTAGATCACAACACTCTCCAAAAAATCTTTAAAACAACTCAATGTCTTTAAAAAGAAATTTCGTAAACGAACTCTATAATAAATCTCGAAAATTGTTTGTGCATTTTAGATATGTAATGAAAGAAATAGTTGATCTTTTATGGAGCTGATTGAGGTGAAATATGAAACTATTCTATAGAAAATAGAAATTATTGATTATTGTAGACTGTAAATGATTCATTCTCAAAGTTTCTATGGTCAATACCGTTGAAAATAAAAGTTGCACTCGAAAAAACCTAGGCTGTGGAAAATATTTTTGAAATGTTATGAGTACCAAAAAACTTACAAATGGATGATTGTAAAGAATTTTTTAATAGATACTGGAAAATTCATGCATAAGTAGAATATTTAACATTACTTAATATGAAAGCATCAATAGTAGAATGATTTAATAGATCATCCAAAGGAATTATGTGATGATGGTTCATATAAATGAAATATATAAAGAATTACTTAATGTACTCGTATACAATATAAAAGTTCATCTCACTATTTAAATGTTTCCGATTAAAGTTAACTCAACAAATGAGAAAAAGCTGCTAAATATATAATAATTTGAAGATGAACAAAATGTTGAAATTTAATGAAAGTAAAAAATAAAATTAAACAGGAAAAATCTAGTTTGGTTTGTATTTTTGAAGGAATGATAGGTCTTAAGAAAGATAATTAACTTAATATACTGGAAATTCTCTAAACTTGTTGGCCTGTATGAAATATTGTGAAAACTTAAGTGTTCAAAATAAATTACAACACAGTGTAATATTCAGTAACACCTAATATTATCACTTTTTATAGTGAAAATTGTACATTTTCCATTTCGAAAGCTCTAGCAAGCGAAATTTTAAAATATGCCCATGGGCTATTATAATAGATCTTTACTCTATTCATTTCTATAGCTATCAAATCTTTAGAAAATATAGATAAACTACATAAATTGGACTTAGATTTCCAATCTTTAAGAATGTATATGTGTATGAATTAGTATCAAACAAACTTACTGAATAAATATGGACTTCAACTGGAATCATGCTGAAGCATACATAAATTGTAAAATGCAATGTAAGCAGATCTTACTTTATATCTGTATCTGTATGAGTATCAAATAAATTTAAAGAAAAAATATTGAAAGCATGCCTAAGCATGCAAATTTAAAAGAATGTCACACAATTTTGTAAGCAAAGAAATTTTATGACTCTGTGCTAAATGAGATACATAAATATGTATCTACTTTGTAAAAGAATAAAAAGAGCGAAATCGTAAATTCTAATAGAATAGATTTTTAATTGAAACACCACTACATGTCGGACTCCCGCGTCACTATCGATTGAAGCATGCTAAGGCATGGATGCTAGCAAAATATATAAATCTGTTAGAAGGTGATGAGAAACTTGTTTCTAATCATTAATCTGTAGACAGCAATTGTATATGGATCAACCCAACTCATGAATGAAATGTATACAGATATGGTTGATGGTGATGAGGACATTTTTTAACTAAGAAATTATTACATCTGAATGTGATACAACCCAGCCTACGTCAACAATAACTTCAAGGAGGTCAACCAGCAAACCTCATGTAGAAAAACTCGATGTAAAAATTCTCTCAAACATAGATATTCTAGCGATTCTGATACTATGAAAACACAGACGGTGAATTGATGGTAGAGGTAACTGAATTATTTGAGATAGATTTTCTAGAATAGTTGATTATTAAGCATGTATTTCTTTGTAGATAAAGTAATTTCTCTATACATACATACATATATTTACCTATATGGATATATGAATACATTTAAAAATTATACAAATATTCTCTTTTTCAAGTAGTAAAATCTGTAAAAATAGTAGTGATACATTAAAAGAAAAAAAAAAAAAAAAAATTAAAAAGAGAGACTGTGTGATCAACTGATACGTACACTTTGTCTGACTGGTAAATAAAGCTCACTTAAAAATATCAGAAATATATACACAATACGCTGAAATTTAATAAAATGAGAAAATCATCTAGAACATCAAATAAAAGCCATAGGCGAGTAACCTTCATAAGATAAACATATACCTTATTAATGAAAACATATTATCAGTATGAAGTAACACAATTTGAGGAGTTAAAATTTTAACATTTAATTGTCCCTTAACGGTGACAAAGAGTAGACAGATATGTTGATATAGAAAGTCATCTTGTATACTAGAGGACCCGTTGAGAGGCCAGACCTAAATTGTAAGAAAACGATTTCGTTTTCTGTTGATCGCTATTCAAGAAGAAAACAAGTTTCCTCATTATGATTTAACTAATTTAAAAGTACATTTAAATGCAGTCTCATATCCAAATGATGATGATCTTAACATAAAAATTAAAAACAAACGTTATGCAATTCTATATTTTGTGTACTCGTATCTAAGATTCCAACAAAGCTATTATATGAAAGAATCTCAAGCACTTCCAAATGCACTAAAGTTTAAGATAAAAGTTCCTTTTATCAATAGCGGTCCAACTGATATAGAAATTTAATATGAAACAGTGAGCAAGGACCTCAGCTACTGCATTTTTACTGATGATTGAATAATAGAAAGTCCTGAAAGTCTTATAAATTAAGTAATATGAATGAAGAAATGGTTTTAATATACGAGTAAGGTTTCGAATGATTTTCATTACAAAAAGAAGTAGCGGATGTTTTTAACAATAATGAGTGTAACAATTTCATTATAAAACCACCATTTGATTTTAAATGTTTATCAATAAAAAAAGAAAGAGAAGCAAAGTGGATAACAAAAAAACTATCATCACCTAAGCTGCACTGCTGAATCAGTTTCATTTCAAAGCGTTTGTCATTTTTTAAAGCCAATGCAAGATGTTCTAAAATATATGAAAATGGTGAAGAAAAAAGATGATAGTTGGAAAAAATTTTACACCGAAAAATTTCTAACGTTGACGAAGAGTTAACGCACTAGGCTACATCAACTTTAAAGGAATGGAAATAAAATATATTAAATATTTATACTATAGTTACTACAACTAGAGAGGAATTAAATTTTACTTAAAACAGAAACTCCTCACAAACTTTTAAGAAAATACATCTAAAAATTAAAAGAACGTTTTTTTAATTTCAAATAAAAAAACTATGGAGATATTTCACATCTATACACAAAAGACCTGGCGAATATTTACAACAGCAACAACAGCACATGGAAAAAAAAAATGATTTAAACAGGGAGCCCCAGACTTATTTGTATGTACATACATACATACATAAAATCAATTTGTAGATCCATATGTACATATGTACACTAGGGATTATGACTTTTTTGTAACATGTATTGTGCATGGCCGTATATGATGAGAAATGGGAAAAAAATAATAACTGCGTTTTTAGTTTTTCATTTTATTAGAAAAAAATCCCGCACCGACCAAGATTAAAAATTGTGGGTTTTAAACTGGAAGAAGAAGACAACTCAATTGAAAAGGCCTAAAATTTTTTGTAATGTACAAATATTCTGTTTATTTATGAGTTCTGTTTTACTTTTTTTATTTTCAAGATAAAATAAAAATCACAATAATAGCTTGCAAATAGTTTGATTATTTAATTTTTTCATTAGATGCAATAAACTTCAAGTTCAAAGTGCGTTCAGTTTTACAATAAGTATAGATTTCTTGTATTACTTTAATCGCTCGTTCTGCACAAATATTGGTTCGTTTTAAATTTAGAATAGCGGAATCTTCCTTCACCCAGTGTTTAAGTAAACATTTATGAGCATTTTTGAAGGACTTTACAGATGTTTCCAAATTTTCAAAGTTATTGTAGCGAAAACGTTGATCTGAAAACCATATATCGTACCATGCGCTGCATATAAATTGACAAATTGGCAAAAGTTCTGTCCTGTGTTTGGGTTTGAGTATAAAAGTTAAAAGTGCCAGAATGGCTCTGGAATTCCAGCGGGCGTTACTGAGTGCTGGTAACACACGGAATTTGATAAAAGGAAATAAGTTATTTTTCTCATAATATTTGAATGCTTGTCCTAGTTCGTACAAATACTGCATGTCATCACGCCACTTGATACTGTGTATTTCCAATATGATATCGCTTTGCTTGAAGTTTTGTTTAAGATTTTCGTATTCGGTAATCAATTCTGTAAAAATTTTTTTTTTTTTTTTTTTTAATACATATAACTTATTTATTGCATCTTCAAAAAAATGAACTAACAATAAGTAATCAAATCTTAAGTCTAGATATAATTAATGTGTCCGACCAATGCCGAAAACAATTTTAGTGATAGTAGTTATTAATACAATAATTATGTACTAGCAAAAAAAATTATTCTCAAAAAGTTTCATCTGAGGTATTGCGTATTAGAGCCTTGGTGTCCCTCTTTTTTAAGCGGATGTGTCCAGTAAAGTTCAAGATGTTACGAGCAAAGGGATTAGGATGGGACTCGAGTTTAGTTAAATATTTGCCTGCGTATTTTGAAATATCTTCAGTCACTAGTGGCATATTTAAATCACGATGTAAATTTGAATTTTTAATGTACCATGGAGCCGATGTTATTAAACGTAAAATTTTGTTTTGTCTTCGTTGGATTTTCTCAACATTTGAAGCTGAAGCAGTGCCCCATAACTGAATTCCGTAGCACCATATTGGTTTCAAAAGCGACTTGTATATTAACAGTTTGCAGTCTAGGCTGAGTGTTGAATTTCTGCCAATCAACCAATGTATTTGAGATAACTTAAGTTTCATTTGAGTTACCTTAGAGTCAATATGATGTTTCCACGTAAGCCTTCGATCAAGGTGAATACCAAGGTATTTCACGTGAGAATGTTGAGGAATACTTTGATTGTTTATTCGAATGGGGGAACAAGTATCTCTTCTTAGGGAAAACGTTATATGGACACACTTTTGTTCATTTACTTTAATTCTCCATAAGTTCAACCATATTTCCAACTGGGTAATATGTTCCTGGAGATTGCGGGATGCCTCAGAAGGGTTTTCGTGAATACTCATACAGGCTGTATCATCGGCAAACGTAGAGGTATGGATATTATTGCTCACAGGCATATCACAAGTATATATTAAATACAAGACTGGCCCCAGAATACTACCCTGTGGGACACCGGAAGATATAGATTCGGGCACACTCATGAAGTCTCCTTCCACAACAGTGAACTTCCTATCAACAATATAACTTTCCAAAAGTTTTTGAATGTTTACTGGCAGGTATGTCTTCAATTTTAAAACTAGGCCTTCGTGCCATACTTTGTCAAACGCTTGAGAAACATCAATGAAGAGGGCAGAACAATATTTATTTTCTTCAAATGTCTTCCTTATAACTTGCACCAACCTATGCGTTTGCTCAATTGTGCTATGCTGACTTCTAAAACCAAATTGATGATCCGGGATACACCCATTATCAGCTAAAATTTTGGAAAATTTAGTCATGAGCAGCTTTTCGAAAAGCTTTGAGATTGTTGATAGTAAACTTATAGGCCTATATGACTCAGCCTTAGTAAGATCTTTACCCGGCTTTGGAATCATTTTGATCTTCGCCAGTTTCCAGTTATGTGGAAAATACTGCAATCGCAAAATGGCATTAAAAATAAATAGCAGGATTCTTATTGCGATTAGAGGCAAATTCATCAGCATCTTGTTACTAATTCCATCAATACCTGGAGCTTTCTTCGGATTGAGTTCAGCAATTATTTTTTGTAATTCACACAGCTTAAACCTTATGGGACGAGGGGGTAGAGAAACTACATTCGGCAAATCAACAGCGCCCGTACATGAATAGGGAGTGAATACAGCTTTTAAATGCTCAGCAAATAAGTTACCTTTCTCGCTATCGCTTCTTGCCCATCCTCCGGTCGAAGTGCGCAGTGGTGATTTAAGCTCAACGGGTCTTTTAAGATTTCTAGCAGCGCGCCATAAAGAGTAATTAGATGCTGACGTGACATCGAGACCTTCTAGAAATTTTTCTAGTAATGCTGTTTTTTCCGACGATAGCAACTCTTTGAGTCGTTTAGTACATTCTTTAAGTCTGAGTTTATTTAGGGGTGATCTGTGTTGTTGCCATTCTCTTCTAGCTCTCCTTTTTTCACATGCAAGCCGTTCAATATCCGCAGAATAAATTCTATTAAAGCCAGTCTGCGGATGGGAAGTAGTGGCATGTTCAGCAGCCTCTTTAATATTTTCGTTAAGATTGGCAACGTTAAATTCAATATCATCGGATGTACTTAGCTTAATGTTTTCCGTACAATGACTACTGAGATTTGAACCCCAGCCAATTAACACGACTTATCATCTTCACATATGAGTTCGGCAAATCACTCCTTAGTGGGTTAAAAATTGTAACTATTGTGGGAGAGTGATCGGAGGAGAGATCTAGAGAGGCCTCTACGTGAGTTAGGTCCCTAGGGATATTTTTCATGACACCAAAATCTATTACATCCGGAATTTTTTGTACGTCAGTAGGCCAATAAGTGGGCTCCCCACACGAAATGACATCCAAGTCCATTTTTGAAATTGTATTAAACAACGCTCGACCTCTAGGTGTAACAAGACGCGAGCCCCAGTACGTATGTTTTGCATTGTAGTCGCCAGCTGCCAGGAAACAAGATCCAAGCGATTTGTAGAACTTCTCATACTGCTCTTCTGTAACTGCAAATCTGGGAGGTGAGTAAATTGATGATATCACGAAATTCGCACAAAAATTTTCTACGAAAATATTCGTTGCTTGCATATATTCTTCTGTAAAAATATCGTACGAAATATTTGGTGATGTTGATTTTGCAACAAGCATTTCATTCATGACATGCTTTAGAATCAAATCTAAAACATGATGTTGACAACCAACATATTGCGGAGGTGAAAAAGATTTTTCCTGAAACGATGTCTGCAGTAAATGAACAATTCCATTTTTTTTTCCTGTATTGACATTTGTTGTATCACAAATAATCATTTTAATGGAATTCCATAGTTTAAATTTATGTAAAATTTTTTTGATGCCTGCAATATAATATCATAGTTAGTTATCTGTTTAAAAACTTTTTATTTAATTAGCACCTTCAAATATTGTCAAACTTTTTCCATTATGAAGCTCCATGACCGCCAACCTGACTTCTTTAAGCTCGTTTGTCAACACCACTACCTGCACTTCTTTTTTACCATATTTCTTCCCATCAAAATGCATACACCAATTTTCTTCTTTTAATGTAGCCATATACTTTTCTTCCATACGTTCCGCTGCTTTTATGGAGGCCTTATAGACACCAGATTGTGAGGGTGTTGGAATATCAATACCCGATTTCACCAACTCTTTACATATTTTTGCTGCATTTCTCGTGCTCACGTTGAAAGTCTGAACCATTTTCACTGCAGCCTTAGTTGAACAGGTCACTTTTTTAACTCTTGGTTCATAGCTATTATCGTCTGATGATGTATAAAATTCTGTGTCTTCTTCTAGGGACGATATTGTTGTGTCAGATACATTTATGTCTGGGACTAAGGCGGTCGTAACTTTTCCTTTTAATAAAGCAACTTTTGATGGATGAATAATCATTTCCTTGGCTGTTGTGTATCCAACATCTCCTTTCGTACTTGTTTGAACTGCGTACAACTTTTTATCTTCCATGCTTCCATGCCTTCTGGATTGATTACATCAAATAATTCTCCAAACACTATTGTTGGGTTTCCATTAGGTCGCTTTAAAAATTTACAGTAACGATCTAAAAGCTTTTCTACTTTTCTTTTTATCGAAGATTCAAGTACACATGGAAAATTTAATTTCGACCATAAATCAAGCAATTCCTTGGCAATAATCTGGCACCTTATCTTTCTATTTCTTTCGGTTCTTGCCAATGCGTTGTATCGTCCTATTATAACTATCTGCTTTGGTATTCTGCACATTTCATTCAAATTTTTATCTATGTTAATTATTTCTCGTCATTTAGTTTTACTTCTTTCAAAATGAGTCAAATTATTTTCCCATACCACCGAATTTTTCAAAACAGCACTTGCACTATTTCTAGAACTCATTACTTTAATTTAATATATTAATATTTCTGTATAAATGCAACCACACACTCAGAAAGCACGCACCAAGTGATGAACTCATGAACAATAGTAGACAGCAGCAGTTTGTTTACAGACGATTTCTGGAATTTACCGTTACTTTGCAGTCACACAGCAAAGCAAAAAGCAAAACAAATCAGAGAACGTAAGCGAGAAACCAATGGTTATGCTTTTCTTTGAGAATTTACATGTAAACTTTAATCTTGGTCGGTGCGGGATTTTTTTCTAATAAAATGAAAAACTAAAAACGCAGATATTATTTTTTTGCCATTTCTCATCATGTACGGCCCTGCATATTTTTTTTCTTTCAAAAAATGCAAGAAGTCATATCCCTAATGTACACATATTATCAAATTTCTTACCCACGCTCAAGTATTTATTGGATTTTAACAATCACACTTACATATCTACATCATGAAAACATACAAACCGTTCTCCAAGCTATTGACGCTTGAAGACGAAAGTCGAAGAAGACAAATGTACTTAAATAAACAAACTTATCACAGACCAGTCAAACTCTATCGCGCATACACACATACACACACACAAAATCACCACGATCGTACACAAGAATTTTGCAAAATCTGAAATTAATATTTATACAAATATAAACAAATTTTTGAGCGACAGACTTTAACACTGGACAAATTTAAGCTTGATAAAATATAAAGCAATCTCATCCTCCAATATGAAAAACATACTAGGATTAGGGAAGTTCAGATATATGATAATATTTTCTAGCAAAAAATGTTCATATGAGAAAGAATTTATTTCTACGTACATATAAATACTATGGTGAGAAAATCACATACACACACACATACTAAAATTCATCTACGAAAAATTAAACCTATTTCAACAACGCCCCTCCCCTCACAAATCACAGTCATCCTAAAGTTCTTACAGATATATATACACAAAATCTCAAGGTAACATACAATCTATCAATCTCACAACCTAAATCACGATCAGCCTTAAAGTCATATAGGCATACATACATGCACACAGATACGTATACATATACATGAATACCTTCACCTCACCTCTCATTAATCATGATCAGCCTTAAACTCCTACATATATATACACAAATTGCGCGGTTATATATTACATGAACACTTCGCCCCTCACAAATCACGATAAGCCTTAAATTTTCTACAGATATATATACACAAATTCTCAAGGTCACATACAATCGATCAATCTCAACAATCGTAATCACGATCAGCCTTAAACTCCTATATACATACATGCATAAATATTCCTACAAACATATAAACACCCAAATTCCTATAGATACATATTACAATAACACCCCCCGCCTACCTCAAATTAAGGAAAGCCTTAAACTGCTACATATACATACATACACATACACATAGGCACATTCTATCTATCACAACAACAATCAGCCTTAAACTCCTACGAACATACATATACACAGATTCCCACGGATACGTATTACAACAACTCCCCACCCTCCACTAGTCGATCTACCTCCAATACATCCCATACATTGGCTTAAATTCCAACAAGCATAAACGTCACCGAATTCCCATGGTTACATATTACAAAACACCCTCACCTACCCAAATCACGGTCAGCCTTAAGGTCTCACAATCTAGACACATCCCACCCTCCACCAATCACAGCCAGACTTCAATTCCTACAGCTAGACACACCTCGTCCTCCAAGAATCATAGCCAGACTTAAAATCCTACAGCTAGACACACCCACAAATTTTCCGTCGGCATTAGAAAAAATCATTTCCAAGATTTTCCCGTCGGCATTTGAAAAAAATAAACATGTTTTCCCGTCGGCATTTAAAAAAAATAATAATCATGTATTGCCGTCGGCATTTGAAAAAAATAATAATCATGTTTTGCCGTCGGCATTTGAAAAAAATAATCATGTATTGCCTTCGGCATTAGGAAAAATAATCATGTATTGCCGTCGGCATTAGGAAAAATAATCAAGCATTGCCGTCGGCATTAGGAAAAATCATTTCATGATTTTCCCGTAGGCATTAGGAAAAATAATTTTCACAATTTCCCCATTGGTATTAGGAAAAATTATTTTCACAATTTCCCTATTGGTATTAGGAAAAATCATTTCATGATTTTCCCGTCGGCATATCTATATGTATATACTTATAAAATCTTAATCTTATGAAACCCCTTAATCCTCCCCCACAAAAAAATCACCCGTTCACACAATTAATGTCACCACAAAAAAAATCACCCGTTCACACAAGGGTTAATGTAAACAAAAACTCCTTATGTAAACAAAAACATCAAAGCGCCGCCGAAAACACACACACACATACACACGTACGTATCAAATTTCACAAATTTCCAAGAATTTTAAAATTTCAGCCACAATTTAACAATTTTAATTGGGGCCAAACCCCCAGTTCCGTACTACTTATTTCGACTGGCACAAACAGAGTTCTATGCAGAGGAGATAAACCTTTTAAAAACAAACAAAAAACTGAGCAAAACAAGCCCCCTGTTTAAAGTTACACCAAAACTGGATGAAAACCACATTATTCCAGTAGAAGGGCGACTAGATAACGCATTTATTTCAAATGACACAAAATTTCCAATCATTTTACCTAGAGGGAATCGTATAAAAGCTGTGTTTTAATTAAGAACGTTCATATAAAATATAAACATCTGAATAACGAAACAGTGGTAAACGAGATAAGACAGCGATATTATATTCCGCGGTTACGGGCAGTGCTTAAAATGATATTGAAACACTGGCAAACATGCAAAATTAAAAAATCAGTTCCAAATTATCCTCAAAGGGCAAAGTTACCAGAAGCCCGATTAGCAGCATTTTGCCCACCATTTACCCATTTACCTACACGGGGGTGGACTACTTTGCCCCAATTATGGTTACCGTGGGACGGCATACAGAAAAGAAGTATGGTGCACTTTTAAATTGCCTTACAGAACGGGCAGTAGTACATATTGAAATTGTTAACACACTTAGTACGTTGTCGTGCATAATAGCAATCCGAAATTTTATATGCCGCCAGTAGTATGGGATTTGGGGTTCTGGGTGAATTAAAATTTTAAAATTTTAATTACCAAAATTTTAAAATTCTTGGAAATTTGTGAAATTTGATACCTACGAGGGTGGTTCAATAAGTCCGTTCAATTTTTTTTTTCATAAGGAGTTTTTTGTTTACATAAGGAGTTTTTTTATTACTACATACGAGGGTGGTTCAATAAGTCTGGTTTGTTATGACCGTCGGAATTTATATGTATGTATGTTTGTTTGGTGGATTAAGGGGTTTCATAAGATTAAGATTTCATAAGTATACATATATGTGCCAACGGGAAAATCATGAAAATGATTTTTCCTAATACCAACGGGAAAATCATGAGATGATTTTTCCTAATACCAATGGTGAAATAGTGAAAATTAATGCAATGCATGATTATTTTTTTCAAATGCATACGGCAAAACATGAATATTATTTTCAAATGCCGACGGCAAAATATGATTATTATTTCCTAAAACCAAAGGGAAAATCGCCGGTTTTGCCAGACTGTAGAAATTTATTATCGTAATACTATATCAGTAATATCAGAGAAAATAGATTTGATGACTACTAGGCGATTCTCATATGAATCGTGGGAATGTGTATGTGCGATTTCCTCACGCTAATAAATTATTGATCATACCGACATTTTATGATGTAAAATGTTCTCATGTATGTGAACTCCCCTAATGCTTGTGTGTGGGTGGTCGAGTTTGTCTGTCCCAGATAAGTTTATATTTTGTTTATTTGTTTAAGAAATATTTATTTCATAACATTATGAAATTCTTGAATGTGTATGTATGTACATACATATGGATGTGTGACCGTGGGAATTTGTCCATGGAATATTTTGTGGCTCTGTAAAATTATTTCTTCAGGTTATAATTGTGACATATGTAACAAAGTTTACATATATGAAAAATCCTTTTTGGATCACCTTAAGACCCATAGTATGATGAATCAAGGGGGCAAAAATCAAGACCAACCGCTCTCTCTTCAAAATCAGCAGCAGCAGCTAAACACATCATCATCATCAGCAACAACCTTCTCTACAATACCCTCAATATCAACTACCAGTGAGTTATCAGCAATACGTTATGCCTAACTGTTACCCTACACCAATGTCATTGAATAATCAGTTTTTGGGAACAGGAGTACCAATATACAATATCAGCAATATGAGTATCCAAGCTACACTTATAATCCCCTTACAGGAGATAATCAATTGCAGCAGTTTTCCAATTTGATGCAATGGCAACCTCTTACTTACCATCAACAAGAACAACAAGGAGTAGATATCCTCGGACGGACTTTATTGATCGATGCTATGGATATAAATTTACATGATAGCGATGAAGAAATAGAAGTAGAAGAAATAGGAGAAGAAACTCTACTAACTCCAATGAATACTTCACATGCTAGGACAGAAGAAGATAATGTGAGATATTACAAAATATCAAGAGCATTTAAAAATAAGATCGTCACATATGGATTAAACAATAAAAAAGACCAACTGCTCTTGGAAGAGTATGTTCGAGAAAACAAAAATATTTTCATAGAGATGCTTGAAAGTCATTTACTAAGCCACACAATAATAAAATTTAATAGAAGTATTGTGGGAGAATATCTAAAAATTGTGGGTGAGGAAATGGATCTCAATATAATTCATCATAGAGCTAAAATGAGTTTGCTGACGAAGGCAGATAATGTAGAAGAGCTATTTTCTAACCAAATATCCGAAATTAAAAATAAAATGTCTGAATTCCAAGAGAGGGACTCTGGTTGGACTTTGATACGTATAGTTCGAGCTGAAATAAGCATCAATAAAGCATCTCTCGTTAAAGGTTCAAATTATGTATCTACTCCTGAAAAACTTTATAAAAGAAAAGCTTGCATCAATATACAAAACAATGATGCATATTGTTTTAAGTGGTGTCTGATTGCTGCAATGGATATCACGAAATACGATAACCCGAAACGTTGTAGTTCTTGCAACATCCATGACATTGCTGCTGACATGATTTATACGCGAAATGGTGTAGCCTTAAATTTTAAAAATTTAAGGTTCCCATTAGCACTAACTAAAATCAAAGAGTTCGAGGTGAATAATCCAGCAATAAGTGTAAATGTTTTTGGGTACGATGAGGCAGCTGATGAAATCATTGGTCCTTATTATGTGACCAAGGAGGAGAAAATTAACCACGTCAACTTGCTCCTTTTAGAGAATGCAGAAGGTCATCACTATGTTTTGATAAAGAATATATCAAGGTAAGTTAAAAAATTATTCAACTCTTTATTTTAAGGATACATATACTTGCTATATATTTTATAAAATATATACGTTTTATTTATAAACTTTTTTCTATTTTTCATCATTCACAGACTTTTAGTCAACCAAACTACAAAGCACCATAATAAGCTGCATTTCTGCAATAGCTGTCTGCAGTATACACATAGCGAGAACGTCATGTCTAATCATAAAGCAGAATGTGGCAAGATAGTAACCACTATGCCAACAGGTGCTCCCTCTCAATAAGGAGCTTTATATATCACTCTCCCAATTTACAAAAATGAGCGATAGTCATAATCTTGAAATAAGATTTCTTGATACAATACGCTTTATGGCTGAGAGTTTGGAATCATTCGCTTGCAATTTGTCAGATAATGATTTCGGCACTATAAGATACTTATTTCAGTCAGAAAAAGAGTTTCAGGTCATTAAGAAAAAAGGTATTTTTCCGTATGAGTACCTAAACTCATTTCAAAAATTATATGAATGTCAGCTTCCTTCACGCAGTGATTTCTTTAATAAGCTGAACAGTAAAGACTGTTCTTTAGAGGAATACGCACATGCTGAAGAGGTATGGAATACTTTTGGTAGCAAAACAATGAAAGATTACATGGAACTTTACTTAAAAACAGACGTTCTCTTACTAACAGATATTTTCGAGAACTTTAGAAAAGTTTGCAAGGGCTGGATCCATGTCAATATTATACAGCTTCTGGACTTTCCTGGGATGCAATGTTAAAATATACAAAAATTGAATTAGAATTATTGACGGACATGTACAATTTTATGAAAAAAGGTATACGTGTGGGAACCGTACAGTGTAGTCAAAGATATTCAAAGGCAAACAATAAGTATTTACAAGATTTTTATAAAGAAAAGCCTTCAGAATTTCTTATATACTTAGACGCAAACAACCTCTAGGGGCGATGTCGGAATATCTTCCTTATGGTGGGTTCAGATGCTTTTGAAAAAAATTTTTCAAACTTCTCAATAATGCAGTGTATGGTAAAACCATGGAAAATGTGGACAAGAGGAGAGATGTTAAAATTGTCAAAAATTGGAACAGAACAAATCGGAACCATTTGGGGGCACAAGATTGGATATCCAAACCCAACTTTCATAGTTTATCTATATTTTCCGAATATCTGGTAGCTATCGAAATTAATAGAGTCAAGACACACTACAATAAACCAATTTACTTGGATTTTGCGTACTGGAGCTTTCCAAATGGAAAATGTATAATTTCCATTACGGACACATGCAACCTAAGTTCAAGACAAAACTCTCATTAAACTATATGGACACACACTCTTTTATTTCTACAATAAAAAGGGACGACTTTTATGCTGACATAAATAATGACATAGATCAACTTATTTGATACATCGGACTATCTTGCAGACAATATTATAATTTTCCAATAGTTAATAAAAAAGTTTTAGGTATGATGAAGGATGAAAATTGCGGTAAAATAATGACCGAATTTGTTGGGATACGTTCAAAGATGTACTCATTTAGTGTAAAAAACCAAAATGACATTAAAAAATCGAAGCGTGTAAAGCGATGAATATTAGATAAGTATAGTTTAGAATCTTATAAAAATTTTCTATTTAATAAATCCAATGTACGTATATGATAATATGTTAACATTTTAATCTAAGTTACATCAAGTATATACTAGTCAGTCAAATAAGGTAGTCTTAAGTTATCGAGACGATAAAAGAAAAATAAGATCTAATAATATTAAAAAATATGCATGGTATAATTTTCGTATTAAGGATGAATACGAACTTGACATATTGCTAGAATGCAAGAAAACAGATAAAATTAATTAAAAATTAATGTACATAAATTTTTAGTTATTAAAAAAAAGTCTTTTGTTGTAAAATTATTGTACATAAAATCTTAGTTATTTAGAAAAAATATTTTATTGTAAAAATAAGACCAAAAGTGATGTACATAAGAATTTAAAAAAAAAAAATTTAAATAAAATATTGAAAAAAGAATGAAATATGTAAATGGTTTTTTTTATTGCAACTTAAATTTACTTAATAGAAATTTTAACAACAAGTGTCTACATTTTTATATGCATGTATTTTGTTTCTCTACTTGCTGTACTTAGTTGGATCAAAAAAATTTTGTTTTTGCTTATTTTTTTTTTTTTCTATTTTTATTTTTTATTATTCACAGACTTTTAGTCAACCAAACTACAAAGCACAAAAGTAAGCTACATTTCTGCAATAGCTGCCTGCAGTATACGTATAGCGAGAACGCCATGTCTAATCATAAAGCAGAATGTGGAAAGATAGTAACCACTATGCCAACAGGTGCGGATGCTATTCTACAGTTTAAGGGGCATCAGAGAAAAATGGATGTGCCCTTCGTGGTATATGCAGACTTTGAGTGCATATTAGAAGATATAAGTGATAGCGTAAGTAGCAAAACTAGCTTAATTGAAAAGCATACACCTTGTGCATTTAGTTTTTATATTAAGTGTCTCCATGACAAAAAGTTAGATAAGTTAAGAGTATATACAGGGAAAGATGCCTCACAAAAATTTGTAACATTTTTAACTCAAGATTGTGAGGAAATATACAATAATTATTTAGTAAATAATAGACAAATGGATACTTTATCCGCTTCTGATATTTGTAATTTTTATAGTACGGTGAATTGCCATATATGTAAAAAATTTTTAGGTAAAGATCGCGTTAGAGATCACTGTCACATTAACGGAAAATTTAGAGGTGCAGCCCACAAAAACTGTAATTTAAATTACCAAATACCCAAATTTATACCATTTTACTTTCAGAACTACTCAAATTATGACTCACATCTTTTTATTAAAGAATTAGGCGAAATTTCAATGCAACTGAAAGTACTCCCTCTCAATAAGGAGCTTTATATATCACTCTCCCAATTTACAAAAATGAGCGAAGATCATAATCTTGAAATCAGATTTCTTGAGTTTGGAATCATTGGCTTGCAATTTGTCAGATAATGATTTCAGCACTATAAGATCCTTATTTCAGTCAGAAAAAGAGTTTCAACTCATTAAGAAAAAAGGTATTTTTCAGTATAAGTACGTAAACTCATTCCAAAAACTAGATGAATGTCAGCTTCCTTCACGCAGTGATTTCTTTAATAAGCTGAACAATAAAGAGTGTTCTTTAGAGGAATACGCACATGCTGAAGAGGTATGGAATACTTTTGGTTGCAAAACAATGAAAGATTACATGGAACTTTACTTAAAAACAGACGTCCTCTTACTAACAGATATTTTCGAGAACTTTAGAAAAGTTTGCAACTTTCGTGGGATGCAATGTTAAAATATACAAAAATTTAATTAGAATTATTGACGGACATAGGCATGTACAATTTTATGAAAAAAGGTATACGTGGGGGAATCGTAGAGTGTAGTTAAAGATATTCAAAGGCAAACAATTAGTATTTACAAGATTTTGATAAAGAAAAACCTTCAGAATTTCTTGTATACTTAGACGCAAACAACATCTACGGTTGGGCGATGTCAGAATATCTTTCTTATGGTGGGTTCAGATGGTTATGGCATGACGAGCTGAGTCTGGACCCAAAAAGCATAGCTGACAATGGAATAGACGGTTATGTATATGAGGTCACTTTGGATTATTCTTCCCACCTACATGACTTGCATAATGACCTTCCTTTTTGCGCTGAAAATAAAAAAGTTAGGCAAGCGAAGTATAACAAGTTGAAAACCGATTTCTCTACAAAGCAATCATATGTGATACACTATAGAATTCTAAAAAAATGCTTAGAATATGGCTTAGTTTTAAAGAAAACACATCGCGTTCTAGCATTTGAACAATCTCCATAGTTACAAAGCTATATCGACCTAAATACCCGACAAGACATACTACAATAAACCAATTTACTTAGGATTATGCGTACTGGAGCTTTCCAAATGGAAAATGTATAATTTCCATTACGGGTACATGCAATCTAAGTTCAAGACAAAACTCTCATTAAACTATATGGACGCAGACTCTTTTATTTATACAATAAAAACGGACGACTTTTATGCTGACATAAAGAATGACATAGAACAACAATTTGATACATCGGACTACCCTGCAGACAATATTTATAATCTTCCACTAGTTAATATATAAAAATTTGTTAGTTCGTCCGCTTCACGCTTCATATTAATGTCATATTCATATTTTTCAATTGATATTTTTGTACCTAAGTTATAAGTAGTTGTTGTTAATAATTTTGTAAGCCACAGATTTTGTTTTCTATATTTATAGTTGTATTTACTGAAAAGTACAACTAAAACTGTAATTCTTATGTTTCATAAAATTTACTTATTATTATATTACGAGTATGTATATTATATGACGAGTATATATAGTATATATATATATATATATATATATATATATATATATATTTTTTTTTATATTATTTTTTAATTGTAATCTATCACTACATACGATATATATACATATATATATATTTTTTTTTTTCTACAAAAACTTTTTAACGTACTGTTGAAATTTTAAAACGAGAAATAATTTTCATTATGTATTAGTATTATTAAAATTTAAAATTTTTATTATAATCATGCTGTTAGATTTGTTCAAATTTGGCGTTGGCTGAAGTATTTTGCACGTTGACTACAAAACTGGAGGTCCTGGATTCTAGTCCGGTCTCCGACAGTCAGTAAATACCAACAACACTTATTTTTCCTAGTTATAGGTTAATACTAAATAGATTATCTATTGGTACATAATAAAAAAACAATGCATACAAACAAAACTTTTCCAATTTTTAATATAATACAGCATACTTTACGAGCACCTTTGCAAAGTTTGTCTAATTATCTGGTGCCGCGAAGGGTTATTTATTTTAAACAGTAGCATAACCAGGTAGCACCTCCAGATGTCGCTGTAAGATAATGCGCGAAAACCTTCTTTAAATCCATTACTAAATGTGTTTTGTTATTCGTTAAATGCTGCCTGTTATTAGCACTAAGTACACTTACATTGAATACTTACGATAAATATTTTTTATTACGAAAAGTGTACATAGAGTTATTGTATAACATTCCAAATTAAGGTTTGTTTTTCTACTAAGGTTGAATTTCAGAAATCACAACAGTTCTAAACAGTTAATGTGTGAATAAAAGGAAATAAATTAAGCGCATTCTATAAATTTTTCGAATTGCATCCTACAATCGGAATATGTCAAGACCAGTTAAATATATTAAAATAATTTTTTCAGGAACATTAAAAAGACTCATATGGGAGTCGGATGGTTATCGCATGACAAGCTGAGGCTGGACCTAAAGAACATAGCTGACAATGGAACTGACGGTTTTGTATATGAGGTCACTTTGATGTATTCTTCTCACTTAGATGACTTGCATAATGACCTTCCTTTTTGCGCTAAAAAAAAACTATGCAAGCGAAGTATAGCAAGTTGATAACCGATCTCTCTACAAAGCAATCATAAGTGATACACTATAGAGTTCTAAAACACTGCTTTTAATATGGCTTAGATTTAAAGAAAACACATCGCATTCTAGCATTTGAACAATCTCCATAGTTACAAAGCTATATCGACCTAAATACCCGACGTAGAGCCACTGCTAAAAATGATTTTGAAAAAAATTATTCAAACTACTCAATAATGCAGTGTATGGTAAAACCATGGAAAATGTGGACAAGAGGAGAGATGTTAAAATTGTCAAAAATTGCAACAGAACAAATCGGAACCGTTTGGGGGCACAAGATTGGATATCCAAACCCAATTTTCATATTTCATCAATATTTTCCGAAGATCTGGTAGCTATCGAAATGAATAGAGTTAAGACATACTACAATAAACTAATTTACTTAGGATTTTGCGTACTGGAGCTTTCAAAATGGAAAATGTATGATTTCAATTACGGGTACATGCAACCTAAGTTCAAGAAAAAACTTTTATCTAATATATCTATACAATAAAAACTGATGACTTTTACGCTGACATAAAAAGTGACATAGAATAACAATTTGATACATCGGACTATCCTGTAGACAATATTTATAACTTTTCACTAGTTAATTAAAAAGTTTTAAGTATGATGAAGGATGAAAATAGCGGTAAAATAATGACAGAAGATGTACTAATTTAGTGTACAAAACGGAAATGACTTAAAAAAATCAAAGGGGGTAAAGAGAGCAATATTACGTAAGTATATTTTAGCTTCTTATAAAAATTGTTTATTTAATAAATCCAAGGTATATGATAATCTGTTAACGTTTAAGTCTAAAGCCTACAGTACACGGACATTTTCAGCATGTTGGTTGCGTTTTTTAAAATTATTAGTAGTGGCTACATGCCGTAAAATGTTGATAGTATTTTTGTTTCAAAATACAAATCTGGCACATGCAGCCGAATTAAACACATTTTCTGAGGCAACACATCTGTAAGCATGTGAATATCTACATTTACATATGTTACTAGTACACGGCATGTATCAAATGTAGCTTCGTGATGACGTCAAAATTACGTCAGAACCACATGCGCATGTGGTTTTTTACATGCGTGTACTATAGGCTTAAGTTACATTAAATATATACTAGTCAGTTAAATAAGGTAGTCTTAAGTTATGGAGACGATAAAAGAAAAATAAGATCTAATAATATTAAAACATATGCATGGTATAATTTTCGTATTAAGGAAACTAGCCCTGAATACGAACTTGACATGTTACTAGAAGAGATTGCTAGAATGCAATAAAACGGCTAAAATTAATTACAAAATAATGTACATAAAATTTTAGTTGTTAAGAAAAATGTTATTATTGTTAAAAGCTTAGTTATTAAGAAAAATTCTTTTATGGTAAAAATTATTGTACATAAAATCTTGGTTATTAAAAAAAATCTTTTATTATAAAAATTATTATACAAATACACATGAATTTTTAAGAAAAAAATGTGAAATAAAATATTGAAAAAAGAATGAAATATATACGTAAGTGGTTTTTATTTCAACTTAAATGTACTATATAGTAATTTTAACAACAAATGTCTAAATTTTTATATGTATGTAAGTATTTTCTTTCTCTACTTGATGTACTTAGTTTGATCAAAAAAATTTTTGTTTTTGCTTATTTGCAAATATTTGTTTACATTATTTTGGTTTTATTTATATTTCACTTAATCATGCACAGTATTGTTAAAGTTTCCTTGAGGGGTTCTACACAAGAGGATTTGAATTTCACAATATTATGAAATTCCATTAAATTTCATTAGATATTTTCGTAAAGACAAAAAATTTACATTTTCGGATAAGTCCATGAATTTTTCACTACACACAAGTTCCTATTATTCTCTAATCGAAAAGATGATTCCTAATTTTCCTTTAGAAAAAATAATACAAAACAAGGAGAATATTTCAATAATACAATTTTATTTTATTTTATTTTATTTCTGTTAATAATACCATTTAATTTAATTTCTTAAATATTTTATTTATAATGATGGAAACATTTCATAGTATCCAATTATTAGATGTTCTAATATACTTTTCCGTAAAAAATATATTGTACATCTACAAGTATCAGGTCCTTCGTCACAGTTCGGATCGTACTAAGGACAGCTTTTGAAGTGTCCTTCTGTGTTGTCTTCATCTTCTAGTATGCCATATTCTTCGTTCTCATCCAGCATATTTTGGAAAAATTTTATCATCTCCCAATGATCAAAAAGCCTGAAGCTTTCAAAATCTCTTATAAATTGGTTTAGAGTACGTCTAATTTGGCTCATTTTATTTGCTGATAAATGAATGATGATGAATTTTGAAAGATTTTTTAAGACTAATTTGTTCTTTAAATTTTTCAAATATCTATACTATCATCGCTTTTCCATATTTATTTATAGCACTCTATCTCTCTCTCTAACCCTTTTCTCTCTATAACTATCTTTTTCTCTCTATCACTATCCCCCACTTATTCACTATTTCACCATAATTATTTTCGATTAACTTTCTTGAAGTCATCATCGCTACTTTTAAGATCATTTCCAGTTAAACATTCAAAGTGAGAAGAACTAAATAAAAAAATGGACTCCACAACAAATCTAATTTAAAAATTTAATTCTCTAAACAACAAAACCTTAATCCACGTAAAGGAGCTTGACACGTCCATGAAATATACTATTCGAAATGTGAAACGTGTAACAACAAAATATGAAGCAACACTAAAAGTTGAAATGGATAAACATATAATGTTCCTGCCTAAACGATATAATACTTTAACAGATGACGATATTAAAGATCTCTCGAGCGGATCATTTTGCCTAAGTAGAGAAGGTGAAGAACACCTAATCGTTGAGAATGAGCTGAGTGAATTTCTAATTCGAAATTTCCAATATCCTGTCTGGCAATAAATTATATTAATTACGTTTTTTAAATTATGAATAAAAAGGACATTAAAGAGTTTTGTAAAATATAAATGTTTGTGTTTTTATTTAATATTTTCAGTTATTTCATAAAACAATTTAAGACATAAATGTCCACAGGTAAATGTATTAAAATTCTGATATTGATTATAGTTGTATTTGATATTTGTACCAAAGCTGTCGAAATATTATTTTTCATTGATGTTTTTATAATATGCTACCCAATGTGTACCAGGTCCTGTTGATGCATCTAAATTGATTATTCCACATTCAATTTTCTTTGTTCTTTTGGTAGAGTATTCAACATGAAAACTCCTCTAAAATATGCAATATTTATAGAGAAACGGTTTAGGTCCACATCAGAAAGTGGTCTGTTGGGCAGCATCTCTAAGAGTTTTTTGATTCCTCTTTATGAACTAAACCATAACCCTTTTTATATGGTTTTAAGTAAAGTCCTTTTCCAACTGCTATAGATTCCATCGCTCTATTATGTCTAGTTGCTTCATCAAGTAGATTTTTAGCATTCTTTGTTGCATTTACAGCTTTAGCTATGGCAGCACCTCCAGTTGTTAGACTACCAATTGCACCCAGAACAGTTAAAATCAGTATTAGAGGTAAAAAACCACCAATTTTTGGAACAAGTATTAAACGTGGTACTATAATTTGAGACTTTCTTCCTTTTAATGACTTGCTAATAGTTTTTTGTGCAATTTTAATAGCTGAGTTAATATCTAATGGTTTTTCTTTTTTTAGTATTTTTGTTGCAGCTCTAATTGATGTTCTAAATAGTGTTTTAACATTTAGTTTGTTCTTTTTAAAATTTTTCTTTTTCTCCACACCCATACCAAATTTTGTGTTGGCTTTTATTGCGTTAGTAACCATATATGCAAATGATTTTTCAGCAAGACTACTATCTTTTGATAAAACTCGATCCCAAGCGGAGTTTTCAAGTATTTTATCAGCTTTATGTCTGGTACTTAAATCCTTATTTTTGGAATAAGCAATATCGTGATTTTTACACGCAGAGTCCAATAAATTAATTCCTTTATCGCCTCGATTTAAACGTTTTTGTAGTTTTGTTCCAGATCCACAGTACTGATATCCAGGTAGATGAAGTTCAACAGGTAAAGCGTTTATTATTTTGTCTACTATACCTCCTCCAACGACGGTGTTTTTATGACTAAAAGTTTTCTGATATCGTATAACCATATTATCTAATTTTTCCTATATAAGAGGTAATATATATGAAATGCATTTAGTTACAAAAATGCAGTTAGTAAAACAACATAAAAATATTTTAGTTCGTAATATTGATGATTCAGGGAACATCAGTTCAAAAATAAAACATAGTCCTCTCTTACCAAATTCTATTCGTGCTCTAATAGTGGGACCATCAAATTGTGGACAGACTAATGTTATGATTGGCTTGCTAGAAAGTCCTAATGGACTCAAGTTTGAAAACATCTATTTATACTCAAAATCTCTCTATCAACCTAAATATGAATACCTAAAGAAACTAATTTCACCAATTAAAGGTATGGGGTATTATACATTCACCGATAATGAATCAGTTATTCCACCTGACGAAGCTAAAACTAATTCAATTATGACATTTGATGATGTTGCATGTGAAAAGCAGAATAATATACGTACCAGCGAGCTGCAATTTTCATGGTTTTCGATGATTTACTCATACAATAAAATTTTTAATCACATTTAATCACGTACAAAACATTCAACGTACAATAAAATCAGCATCGTTCTAATATCTATTCATTGGAATGATTGTGAGTGGAGGGATCGAACATGTTTTACTCAATTCATTCACATACATTAAATGTTTTATTCAGTTTTAATCATGCAACAAAACTCAATGTTGAATATAATCAGCATCATAGAAACGAACGCATCGTTGGAATAACTGTGAGTGGAGTGATCGAACTTGGTTTATTCAAACTTCTATGTGAACAAGCGCTGACGTTGAATAAAATCAAAGTAGTCAAGTTCGTTCAAGTTATTTTAAAACACACACACACAAACATGTCAAACAGGGGTGGAAAATTGGAGGTTTCTTTTTGTTCCAATTATAAAAAAGGTGCAACATTTCGTCGGCTTGTTTCTGGTTTGCGGCACAGTATATTGAAAATACATTATGTCTGCAGCAAACCAGAAACAAGCCGACGATTTGTTTAACTACGAGTTTGAAAATTTGCTTGCTTTTATGGTTAAGCGATTGTCTATATGCATTTCGTTCCCGCTTTTTGGAACTTATCAGTCGACTTCAACCCAAAACATTTTTGAATTTAGCTAACAAACTTCGTATGTTTATAGTAAGACTCTTAATACTATATTGAGAATCACAATATACAAACATAATAAGTTTGAAAGCCTCAAACAAAAATTTTTACAAAACAAGCATCTTTATTCGATTGTGCATTAAGAGTCTTACTATAAACATACGAAGTTTGTTAGCTAAATTCAAATATGTTTTGGGTTGAAGTCTACTGATGAGTTCCAAAAAGCGGGAAATAAATGCATACAGACAATCGCTTAATCATAAAAACAAGCAAATTTTCAAATTAAATAAATAAAGACTTTATGTCAAATAAATATACTTCGGTATTTCATTTAACTACGAGTATTAATAACAAAATCTTCAAAAGAACTTACATAAGGGGAACTCGTTTAACCTGTTTTATATCTCTTAGAGTTTAACCTTCTTATTTACAAAATATGTTTGATGCTTATTAAGAGCTTATTTAACAACTTTCTTTACTATAGTTGTCATAGACCTTTAATAATTATAATATATTTTTTTTATAAATAATGCAGTAAATATTTAATAGCTCTTAGAAAAATACAAGGCTGTAAAAAATTTTAGCAGCAATTTTTGGTCTTAAATTGCCTGTTATATATACGTGACAATAAATGAATGAAATTGTTGTACTTGTAAATTAATAACAGCTAAATTGCTTGCACATACATACATATGTATGTCAAGAAAACTTATATTGCACAAACTCAACTGATATATAAGGATTTACCAGTAAATTTTTTTACTGAATAAATGGTTAAAATGTTTTGAAAAATTGCAAGACTTTTGCTGTTATACATATCAAAACTATGTAACTAAAATTTTTTAAATTTTAGAGAAATAAAAATTTGTGTCTTTGAATCTTAAAAATATATAACTAAATATAAGTTTCATAAAAAACACAGTTTCTTTACTTTTCCCATCCCTGATATGAAACTCCTAAATTAAGTGCACATACCCATACATACTTAAACATTGATTTGTTGGCTCTTTATAAATACAACATTCATACACAATGATTTTTTTCATTTTCACTTTTACTCTGCATCAACTACTTGATGCTGATTAGAATGAAAATTTTTTCCTTTCGCATTATGTTCTTGTTCAAAACACTCATTGTCGAGCCAAAAAACCAATCATTCGAACTGATTGGTTTGATGCTACGCATGATTATAAATCATATCCAACAACATTCCACTCACTTCAGCGATTAAAACTTAGCAACGAATATGTGTGTTTTGAACAAGTTTGATTTTTTCAACAAAAATACATGTTTTTAGGATATTGATTACGTATGATTATTTTTCCGATCACTCGTTGCAGTTCCCTGATACGTACATATTTTTGTATGGGCGACATAGGGATGTTGATTCATTCTACCTGTGTCAAACTTATACCAGAATTCCCAAGTATTTAATAAGAGACAATGCAAATGTTAATATAATGTTTAAGCAAGATGAGACAAATATGAAGCATGTTTATAAGGATCATGTTGCCAGCGATATGAGCTATGAAAAGTTTCAAGAAATTTGTCGAGAGTTTTGGAAGGATAAATATGGATTTTTGATGATAAGCAAAGATAACGAATTAAACGATGGTCGCTACAGAAAGCAATTTGACTATTTCATAACTATATAAACTACTGTTCATAAAAATATACTTTAGTTATTAATCTAACTTTAAACTTGATACATCTATTTGCTATAACCTCATCTAATACTTGATAAGCTGATCTGAAAACCAGACCAGGTCCTGATAAGCTCATCTGAAAACCAGACCAGGTCCTAATAAGCTGATCTGAAAACAAGACCAGCAACCTGATAACATGATCCGATAGCTGATACCTGATCTAATAGCTGATACCTCTTATTTGCTAAATATGGATGAGATAATTTTAAAACAGTTGGTGTTGACAAGAAATGTCTTGAAGAAAAAGCTTCGTAGTATAAAAACTGGTTAAATAGATACACGTTAACAACTAAGAGATACATTTAAACCTATAACAGAACCACTCAAAGAATTCATAAATAGTTCTAAAAAAAAATTAAAGGAATTCCCATAAAAGAAGAAAGTAAAATGAAGACAGAAGTTGAAAATAATACAAGTTTAAAGTCTCAGAAGCCATCAGTCAAGATAGAGACAAGTACACCAAAGAAACTAGCAGAAGGAACAATATTCGATAATACCATCTTGTTTAATGATGCTAATAATGAGAATGATGATGACGATGATGAAGATGATTTCTACTCACAGACTTCCAATACCGATGACACTTATACTGACTTATCAGTCTTGGAAGGAAAAAATGAATTAGATACAAAGTATGGTCCACATAAATATTTCAATAATGAATGGAAATTTGGTGATAGTAACCTCAAACTTAATGAAGATAAAATACAAGTTGGTGGTCAAATATGGGCTCTAACACCATGTTTCATAAAATACCAAAATGTTTCATAAAATACCAAAAAATTATGATAAATTTGAACTCGAAATCTATAAAAAGATTTTAATTACTACTAATGCATATAGAAGAGACTATAAACCTGACGGTCAAATTAAAGGTACTAGAGGATATAAATATAAACATATTATTATGAAATTTATTGACGAGAAAAACCAGAAGAATTTAAGCGAATCAACAGGATCTAATCCAAAAGGTAGCTATTTAGGTGATGGAATGATGGAATTTAACGCCCATAAGCCAAATTATATATACTGGGACGATCCAAATGAGTTAGTAGATCGACTTCGACTACTGCTTGCATCACAAGCTGCAGGTCATACTAATCAATTATTGAAGAACTACGTGAAGCAAATATAATACATTAACTTTAAAAAATATATACATATGTATGTATATAAAGTATGTCTGTTGATAAATTTGGACATTATTTAAACGATACTAGCAGCATAATTTCTTTAAAAAATGCACCTAAACTGCTGGGGTTTTTTTATGGATACGAACAACAACATTGATGTCCAAAACAAAAGAATCAAAAATGTTGCAAAACCTCTGGAGGAAAACGATGTTATCAATAAATTGTTTCTGCAAACTCAAATCGAAAAACTAGAAGAGAAATTATTAACATACTTTAAGGAAGACAATAATTTAATTCGAGAAGATATTCAAATGCAAATCGAGGAGCTACAAAGCGAAATAAAATTAGAGATAGAAGACAATTATAAAATTCAAAAAGACATTCTAAAAATTAAATCTTATTTTGAAGAACAAATTGAACAGCTTAATGAGAAAATGTATAGATTGGAAAATAACATGTTCGTATCAATTGCTGAAAGTGCGTCAAGTAGATCACAACACTCTCCAAAAAATCTGTAAAACAACTTAATGTCTTCAAAAAGAAATTTATTAAACGAACTGCATAAGCAAGCTCGAAAAGTTTTTATGCGTCGTAGAGTTGTAATGAAAGGAATACATGATCTTTGGCAAGCTGATTTAGTTGAAATGGGGAACTATTCTAGAGAAAACAGAAATTATCGATTTTTTGTAATTGACACATTTTAAAAATTTGCATGGGCAGTACCACTTAAAACTAAAACTGCACTCGAAACAACCAAGGCGATGGAAAATATTTTTGAATTGGGACGAGTACCAAAAAACTTACAAATAGATGGCAAAGAATTTTTCAACAAACACTTTGGAAAATTAATGGATAAATATAACATTAATCACTACTCACCATATAGCGGTATGAAATCATCCATAGTAGAACGATTTAACAGAACATTGAAAGGAATGATGTGGAAAGAATTTAGCTTCAATAGAAAAGTTCATCGCACCATTAAAATGTCTCCGATTAAAGTCAACTCAACAAATGAGCAAAAGCTACTAAATACAGTATACAGTCATTTGAAGATGTACAAAATGTCGAAATTTAATGTTGGAGATCATGTACGCATAATCAAATATAAGCATACATTTGAAAAAGGTTATACTCCAAATTGGACCACAGAAATTTTCACAATTACAAGAGTTCAAAATACAAATCCTACAACATTCATATTAGAAGATTATCTTGGTAATCCTACTAAAGGTGGATTCTATACTGAAGAACTTTCGAAAACTAGATATCCATATACATATCTAGTTGAAAAGGTTCTTAAAACTAAAGGAAAGGAGGTATACGTTAAATGGCTGGGATTTTCTAATCAACATGGTGCTTATGAGTGTGCTCTAACTGATTTTCATTCATACAACAGCATTCCAAATGTAGACACCTACAACAATATGTTTCATATAGGGGAACATACAATTGAAATAGCAATTGGATCTTACGAATTAAATGATATAATTGATTTTATAGAAGAGCAATACAAACGACTCTGTCCAGAAAATAAGATTTTTATTGAAGCCAATAACAATACAATGCAAGTTAAAGTTAATAGTTCTAAAGATCCTGTATATTTTAATAAAGACAACACAATTGGAAAACTTTTAGGATTCAATAACAAAATCCTAACACCAAAAAAATATTATTACTCAGATCTTCCAGTTAATATTTTTAAAGTGAATCTCTTGCGAATTGAAAGTAGTATCGCTATTAACACATATATGAAAACTCCAAATCGCATACACTTCATGAATTTCCGATTAATGTGCCTCCAGGCTATAAAATAGATGAGGTCCCAAGAAATCTCATCTATTTACCTGTGAACACCAGAGAGATAAGTTTACTAGCGCTGCGCGTAGTTGATCAACACGGTGATTTAATTAATTTTCGAGGAGAGGAAATTACAATACGAATACATTTGAGGTCAACTAAATAATGCTAATATACAACACAAATAAATTGAAAAATATAGCAGCAAGAACAACAACAACATTAAAGCGACCAGCTCAACAAAAAGCTCTAACAACATCAAATAAAAATTTTCTAAAGTCCTTGAATTTTAAATTGAAGACAAAATGAGTTCAATAATAGATGTCTTAGATAAACCCTTGTCGGATGAGAATATAATCAAAAAGGACTATCATACATATGTACCATACTTACAATCTTACAATAATAATGATGAAATCAGAATTTCAATACAAAATCAAGATTTGTACATGCTACCCAGTGAGAGCTACATTTATGTAGAAGGATTTGTTGCTGATGATAATAACTCCAAATCTTCTTCATCTTCGGAGAACTTTATATTAAAAAACAACTTTGTAGCATATCTATTTTATGAAATTTGCTATGAGCTCAATGGAATTGAAATTGATCATACAAGATATTTAGGAGCCCCGCCGCACCATAAAAAACTTGGTTTCTCTACCACCAACAGAAAGCAATGTGATGCAAAATGCTGGATGGAACAAAATTGACGATGTCACTCTTGCAAATGGATTTTTCAATTTCTATGTACCTCTAAAAATGCTTCTAGGATTCGCTGAAGACTACAACAAAGTTATATTAAATGGAAAACATGAATTGATACTCCTCCGCAATAAGAGCGACGAAGATCTTGTACGCTCGAGTGTTTCTACTGAAAAAGCTAAACTTACAATTTCACTCATCTCATGGAGAATACCTCATGTTCAATTATCTGACCTTAGCAAATTGAATATGATTAAAATTATTAACAATGGCGCTTCTATACCCATGGCATTTTGCAGTTGGGATTGTCATATTAATCCACAATTAAACACAGGAACTAACCATATTTTTGTTATGATTTGTTACGAGGGGTAGGGGGGAGGGGGGTCTGTAAAATTGTTACGTAACATAAATTTTACTAATTTCGTACAAAAACACTTAGATTTTTTATTTATTTATGTACTTAATTTATCAAAGAAATACATAATAAATCAAGAATCATGAGTGTTAAATAGATATAAATATATGCATATACATATGTCTGTACATAAATACATAATTGTTATTATTTATATTTTGCAAGCTTATTTGATTTTTGTCTACGCACTGTGTTAGTCTAACAGAAAATAAAAATAAAGGAACAAAAGTATTCGAATTCCCGAATATTCGTCCATTCTCAATTACTTGCATTTTCCCATAAATAAAATAAATAAATGCATAAATCCTAAACGAAACTTAAGAAAATGTCATAAAAATATTTGTATATTAGTTTGTAATAACTAAATAAAGAAATTTACTTCAATTCAAACAACAAGTTATTTAAAAATACATACATATGTATGTGTATGAATTGAATTTAATTTTTTTTTTAATAAAAACTTAAAAGAATTTAAATTTTTTTAAAGTTCTTGTTACGTTATTGTAAGGGGGGGGGGGGTCAAAGAATTGTTACGGTCTGTTACTGAGGGGGAGGGGGGGGGTCAAAAATTGGAGAAAATGGCGTTACGTAATATGTGGATGGCCCCAAACTAATTCAAACGATTTCATCGCAAAAGAAGTAGCGATTGTTTTCAACAATTATGAATATAACAATTTCATTATAAAACCACCATTTGATTTTAAATGCTTATCAATAAAAAAGCAAAGAGAAGCAAAGTGGCTAACAAAAAATTATCATCACCTAAGCTGGAGTGCTGGATCAGTTTCATTTCAAACCGTTTGTCATTTTTTAAAAGTCAATGCAAGATGTTCTAAAATATATGTAAAAGGTGAAGAAAAAAGACGATGGTTGGAAAACATTTTACACCGAAAAATTTCTAACGTTGAGGATATAGGCTGCATCAACTTTAAACAAATGGAAATCAAGTATCCAGAATATTTTTAATGTAATTATCATAAATTTGGTGTATGCGCATTAAAAAATGCTCTTTTACTCACAAAAGAAATATCTTGCTTTAAATGACCTTTTTACTTTTTAAAATATTTATACTTAAAAATATATGAATGTATGTATTATTATAAAATTTAAAAAAAATTTAAACAATAAATGCATACAAAATAAAAGAATGTACAAGTGTTTCCTTATTTCAAATACAAACTACATAAACGGAATAGATGGAAGTGGGGAGGAGGAGTAGTTAACTTTTTTGCTTACTTGCAAAATTATACTTTTTGTTTCTCTGCTGATGACTGTACTTAGTTGAAACTTTGCTGCTTTAAAATAATCGTAGTCAAAGAAATATCTGCGTTGCAAAATATAAATGTATACAAATATTACGTCTGTATTCTACAGAGCCACAAAATATTCCATGCACAAATTCCCACGGTCACACATCCATATGTATGTACATACATACATACATACAAATATATTTCTTAAACAAATAAACACAATATAAAATTACCAGCGGCAATCAAGCTGGACCCACCACACACAAGCATTAAGGGTGTTCACATACCTGAGAACATTTTACATCATAAAATGAAGGTATGATAAGAAATTTATTAGCGTAAGGAAATCGCACATACACATTCCCACGATTCATATGAGAATCGCCTAGTAGTCATCAAATCTATTTTCTCTGATATTACTAATATAGTATTAAATTTCTACAGTTTGGCAACACTGGCAATTTTCCTTTTGGTATTAGGAAATAATAATCATGTTTTGTTGTCGGCATTTGAAAATAATAATCATGTTTTGCCTTAGGCAATAGGAAAAAATAATCATGTTTTGCCGTCGGCATTTGAAAAAAATACTCATGCATTGCAGTCGGCATTAGGAAAAACTATCATGCATTGCCGTCGGCATTAGGAAAAATTATCATTTATTGCCGTCGGCATTGGAAAAATTAATTTTCACTATTTCACCATTGGTATTAGGAAAAATCATCTCATGATTTTCCCGTTGGCATATATGTATACTTATGAAATCTTAATGCTATGAAACCCCTTAATCCACCCCACAAACATACATACATATAAATTCCCACGGTCATAACAAACCAGACTTATTGAACCGCCCTCGTATTTAGTAATAAAAAAAAACTCCTTATGTAAACAAAAAACTCCTTATGTAAACAAAATATTGGACGGACTTATTGAACCAAATTTCACAAATTTCCAAGAATTTTAAAATTTGGGTAATTAAAATTTGAACATTTTAATTCACCCAGAACCCCCAATCCCATACTACTGGCGGCATATAAAATTTCGGATTGCTATTATGCACGACGACATACTAAGTGTGTTAACAATTTCAATATGTACTACTGCCCGTTCTGTAAGGCAAGTTAAAAGTGCACCATACCTCTTTTCTGTATGCCGTCCCACGGTAACCATAATTGGGGCAAAGTAGTCCTCCCCCGTGTAGGTAAATGGGTAAATGGTGGGCAAAATGCTGCTAATCGGGCTTCTGGTAACTTTGCCATTTGAGGATAATTTGGAACTGATTTTTTAATTTTGCATGTTTGGCAGTGTTTCAATATCATTTTAAGCACTGCCCGTAACCGCGGAATATAATATCGCTGTCTTATCTCGTTTACCACTGTTTCGTTATTCAGATGTTTATATTTTATATGAACGTTCTTAATTAAAACACAGCTTTTATATGATTCCCTCTAGGTAAAATGATTGGAAATTTTGTGTCATTTGAAATAAATGCGTTATCTAGTCGCCCTTCTACTGGAATAATGTGGTTTTCATCCAGTTTTGGTGTAACTTTAAACAGGGGGCTTGTTTTGCTCAGTTTTTTGTTTGTTTTTAAAAGGATTATCTCCTCTGCATAGAACTCTGTTTGTGCCAGTCGAAATAGTACAGTTTCTGCTCTAAATAGCTCTGCAGAACTGAATTCGTCGCTTGGATTGTCTTCTTTTTAAACAATATCACGAAAACGCAGCACGTACGCAGTACTTCTTAACAGGCGATTCCAGTTGAAAAGCGATTTGTATCGATGACGATTTCGTTTGTGTCATGTACGTTGACGTGGTCAATTATTTCCGTGTCGCAGCTCTCCGAAACGGTGTTATAGTTGTGCCATTCGCTTACTGGCTGCAAAGGAAATCTGGCCCTTTGAACCATCGACTACTAACAGAAATATCTGGACTTTTAGCCCACTTAGTCGCTTCATCGGCAACATTCTGTTTGCCGAGTATCCAATGCCATTCTTGTATATCTGTTGTTTCGAGAATTTCACTAATGCGTAAGGAAACGAATTGGTGATATTTTTTTATTATTATGCGTTAGCCAACTAATCACTGTTCTTGAATCAGACCAAAAATATTTTTTATTTATTAAAATATATTGATTTTTTACAATACTGTTTACGAATCGCGTGCCAATTAGAGTCGCCATGAGCTCCAAACGTGGTATTGAACTCATTCTTATAGGAGCTACCCGGGTCTTAGAGCCTACCAGCGAGCAAACTATTTCATTGTTACGAGTTATTCGTATATAAGCTACTGCCGCGTAGCCGCTTTCACTAGCGTCTACGAATGTGTGCAATTCAGTATACGCATCGGTATAATCGCTAATTGATTTTAAATAGCAGCGTTGGATACTTATTTTTTCTAAGTCCGGTAAATATTTCAACCATTTATTCCATTTGGTGAATTGTTCGTCGTCGATTGGATCGTCCCAGTTGACACCACTTCTCCAAATTTCCTGTAGAATAATCTTTAGGTACATAACAAAGTTACCAATTAATACCAGCGGGTCATATATGGTCATTAAAATTTTCAGAATTATTTTCAGAAACTATGTCCTCGTTTAGTATATAAGGTGATATTTTATATACAATAAACTGTGTTTCATACTTGGATGCGTTTGTATTGTTCACATATTGTGAAATAGACGGAGCGAGTTAACATCTCTTATTTTAAGATAGTAATAACAAATCCATAAATTCAAATATAACTAAGATAGTAATAAAAGATGATAACAAACCCATAAACTCGAATGTAACTATTCTAAGCTAGAGATAAGACAAACATCATAAATACAACTATTGTAACGATAAGAAACACATTTTTTCTTTTCTAACTTAATACAAATAACTCAAAACATGTTTTACTGATAAAAAAAGGTACTAGTAACCTAAACAAAGAAAAACATATTTTGAGTTAGAACAAAGAAACATTAAACATAATTATTATTATAAATAGATGTTAAGGAAAATATGTTAGTTAGTCTTAAGAATATATTTAATAAAGAAACGCACATTTCGGTGCAGAAAAAAAAGAAAATATATTTTTTTTACTCATTTCCTTAAATAGGAAATTAACTTGGGGCTCAAGCCGGTCTAAACTCTTGACCACAGCCAAATATTCTTGACATTCAAGATATTTAAATAAAATTCCACGGCTTTGAAGAAAAACAAACCAATCTCTAAAAAAGTGAGAAATTACCACGCTGGACCAACGTCAGAAACGGCAGAAATATTCAATTCCTTACGATCTATGGGAAAAGACAACGACACAATGAATCAAGATATCGCACGCAGCTTTACGAGCACAAATAGAGCTACTCACACAAACTCTACAGAATACTCAATTGAAGGTAAATACACTGGAGGCGGAACGATCTCCCCACACAATCATTACGCAGGAACAACATAGTGACTTCACACCAAATATAACTGATGCAACTCAGATAAATTTAAAAACATTCGAAGCCATACCGTGCTTTAGTGGGGATAAAAACCAATATAGATCCTGGCGGAAAAGGGCATGGACATTCATGGAAAATATCAAACAATTTTCCAACCACCCAAATTACTACACAGCATTCACGATACTGCATTCAAAAATTGTTGGAGAAGCAGCAGACATCCTCATCAACCACAATACCAAGATGAACTTTTATTCTATAATTAACAGGCTTGACTACACCTACGCAGATCAACGACCATTATATGTACTTCTCGAGGAAATGAAGAAACATAAACAGGGAAGACAAACACTCTCAGAATTCCACAGCAAAATCAGCAAAGCACTGAACCTCGCACTTTCGAAGATAGAGATGTCAAGTGATCAGGGATCTGCATCCATGGCGGAATATGCAAATCAGGAAGCAGTCCGTACATTCATCACAGGACTCAACAGCAAATATACAAGCGGTACATTATATAGCCATCATCCAAAGGACCTAGAAACTGCATTTGCAATCGCAAGCACTATATACCATGACAACGCAAATATGCAGTTCGACACACTGGCTACAACACAACAATACAACCAAAAACCAAACTTTGGACCACAACGATACGAAGATAGAAGGAGGTACAATCCCAATGTACAAGCTCAATTTAATCATCAACCACGGCAGGAACCCGTGGAAGTGGATAGTTCGCAACAATTTAGACGTTCAACACAATATTCTCCACAGCAGCAATACAACCCATTCAGAAGGGAGCAACAACCAACAAAAAGGGATAGAATGCCTTCATCAAAAAATTATAATCCGAACAAAGTTCAACGAGTAAATCAGACGAGAGATGAAGATATACAATCACTTGTACCACACACCGAATATACTTATGAAACCGGCAGCGCTTTTTTAGGCGAATAAACGGATTGCCATGTCTGCAGAGGCACTGCCAAACAACAGGTAAATCCGTTAATATATTAATTGACACAGGTGCGACAAACAATTATATTAGTTCTAAGTGCAACATAGGAAAATCTATTCCAATAAAACCAGTTAAGGTAAAAACGCTTCACGGATACTCTTTAACGAAAGCAAAAAATATTATTACACTATTAGGCCATAATTTAGTATTTTTCGAAACTGAAGCCTTAGAAGAGTTCGATATGCTTCTCGGGGAACATGGTCTCAGAGCCATAAAAGCAGAAATTAACTTATTTGAGTATAAAATCACGTATAAATTTAAAAGAAAAGAAGAAATTAGCGAACAAAAAGTGAATTACACGGTCAATAATGACAAATTTAAAAATGAAATTGAAAGTATAATGAGAATAAATGACAAAACCAACAAAATTCTGCCCTTTACAACCACTGTACAAGCTACAATTAGGACAAAATCAGAAGATCCTATTTGGGTGAAACAGTACCCGTATCCAATAGCAGACAATGAATTTATAAATAAAGAAATTCAAACATTATTAGACAACCAAATAATACAACCTAGCAAAAGCCCATACAACTCTCCAGTATGGACCGTTGCGAAAAAAGGCACAGATGAGGAAGGGAAATCAAAAAAACGTATGGTAATAGATTTTCAAAAGCTTAATGCTCAGACTATAACTGACAGGTACCCTATCCCAGATGTAGCAATGACTATTCAAAATTTAGGTAAAGCAAAAGTCTTTACAACACTAGACTTAGAGTCAGGATTTCACCAAATCTTGATAAAAAAATCAGACAGAGAAAAGACTGCATTCAGTGTGAATGGAGCAAAATACGAATTTCTTAGAATGCCATTCGGCTTAAAGAACGCACCTTCTATATTTCAGCGATGTATAGATAATATTCTGCGTCCATATATTGGTAAGTTCGCTTACGTTTATATCGACGACGTGCTTATATATTCTTCTTCGCCTGAAGAACACATGGAACACATTCGAATAATAATAAACGCATTACACAATGCAAATATGAAAATTTCTGACGAGAAATCACATTTTTTCCAAGACTCAGTAGAATATCTTGGTCACGTAATCAAACACAATAAAATAACTGTAGATCCTAGTAAGATCCAAACAATAAAGGATTATCCAATACCTAAAAATTTAAAAGAATTAAGGTCATTTTTAGGACTAGCTAGTTATTATAGGAAATTTGTACAAAACTTCGCTTCAATAGTGAAACCTCTTACTACATTCTTACGCGGAGACAATGGCGGTGTAAACAAAAAGCAAAGCACAAAAGTATTAATTAATCTAGATAAACCAGCACTCGAAGCGATAGAGAAAATTAAAGATATGTTACAAGCACAAGTCGAATTATTTCAACCAGATTTCAACAAGCCCTTCGAACTAACGACTGATGCAAGCAACTTTGCAATAGGAGCTGTACTTTCTCAGAATAAGAAACCTATTTCATTTATATCTAGAACCCTTAACCAAACTGAACAAAACTATAGCACAAACGAAAAAGAGCTTCTTGCGATCGTTTGGTCACTTCAAAAATTAAGAAATTACCTTTACGGTATAGCAGACTTAACCATTTACACGGACCACCAGTCACTTATTTTTTCTATATCTGATAAAAATCCCAACACAAAATTGAAACGATGGAAAAATTTCATCGAAGAATATGGCGCTAAATTAGTATATAAACCAGGAAATCAAAACGTCGTCGCTGACGCATTGTCACGTCAACAGATTAATAATACTTCGAGTTGTTCACAACATTCAGCACAAAGTTCGCCAATCGAAAAATTGAAACGCGTGAAACAACCATTAAATGCATTTAAGAATCAAATAATTATTCACTATAACACAGATAACTTATGCAAATATCTTCACAAAATATTTTCTCATATGCACGACACACACTTTCTATTCAACCAAGGACGAATTATTAGACAGATTAAAACAAATAATAAACCCAAAAGTAACAAATGCTATAAAAATAGAGGAAGAAACTCTATTCCACGTCGAAGATAATATCATTTCTTCTTTTCCAAATGTAAAAATTGTAGTAGCTCAGAAAATGACAGAAGACATAGAAAACATAGATAGACAAAAAGAAATCGTAGTACTAGCACATAGACGAGCACACAGAAATTACAAAAATAACGCTCAAGAAATACAGACAACGTATTTTTGGCCAACCATACGCACCATGTGTAAAAAAGAAGCACAAGACTGTGAAATCTGTCTTACAAACAAATACGAAAGAAGACGAAATAAACAACCAATTGGAGCAACACCGATTCCAAATCATGTGGGAGAACACATACACTTAGATTTATTTTATATGATCGGAAACACATACATCACCACAACTGATAAGTACTCAAAATATTGCTATATACGAGAAATTCCAAATAAGAAAAACATACACAAATACATCGAAGAAATACTATCGCAAATCTATCCAAATGCTAGATTCATAATGACTGACAACGAAGCAGCATTATCAAGTATATGCGTAAAACAGGTTTATGAAAAACTACATATTGAGAATAAGCTAACGCCAACATACCATTCAACAACAAACGGTCAAGTGGAACGCACTCATAGCACGCTGATCGAACTCACTAGAGTCCTAGCTCAAGAACACAATTCTTCACCAGGAGACGAAATCTTTAATGCCGTTCGGCAATACAACAAAACAATACACTCAGTCATTGGAGAGAAACCCGAGGATGTGTTTTTTAACCGGGGAGCACATCCTGATATTAAAGAAAAAATTGAAATAAACCAACAGAAAATACTTCTATATCACAACAAAAATCGTAAGAACATCACATACCAAGCAGGGGACGTTATATACTCCAAAACGCACCGACGCAATAAAAACGTAAGGAAATACTCAAAACACATTGTAAAGGAAGATAAAGGTAACACAATAATTACAAACAAAAATATTGTTATACATAAGAATAATATACGAGTACAAACATGCAAAGAATAATAATATTATTATATATATCCGTCGCATTCGGTAACAGACTAATAGACTTAAAAGACAAAAAATATATAATGATAGAGACTGACCCTGTATACGTTTTTCAGGACACAGCGTTCTTATACCATATGACAAACCTTTCTAGAATCTTGACACCCTACGAAAATATAGTACGATTTGCATATAATTTAGAACAAAACTCTGCAGAATATTTGTTGATAACTAAAATAGAAAATCTGAAGTCACAACTACTTCCTAGAATCTCCAGAACTAAACGTTCACTTAATTTTCTAGGATCAGCCCTCAAACTTATTACAGGAACACCTGACCACGATGACCTAATCGAAATCAAGACGGGATTGAATATGCTAATAGAAAATAATAATAAACAAAAGAAAATAAACTCTGAATTTGAAAAAATATTAGAAAGAATTAGCCCCGAATCTATTTCAGAACATTTAATACTTACCGAAGTATACAACGAACTACATTCTATCGCTACAATGATTAATTTCGCAAAAAACGGAAACTTTTATTCCGGAACTTTAAATTTAAAAGATATTCAACAAATAGTGTATAATGAAGCGTTAGATCTACCTATAATAAATATATTAGAATATGCCGATATTAATGTTTTTTATTTTCATCACACAATTGTAAACACCTATAAATACCCATTATTAAAAACGAAATGTAAGCTATTTAATTTGTATTCACTAGCATTTAAGCACGTAAAACTATTACTAGACTCTAGAATAGCAAAATGCAATAATAAATTTACAAGTATCGAAAAATTTAAAAATTATCTAGGAAACTTTATATGCAGAATTAAGAAACCGGACAACTGTACTATTAATGTATTAGAAAACAGGCCAGCCAAATGCGAAGTGATACATGAAAATAACGCACCGCTATAAGTACTCGAAAGTGGAAACATCATTACAGATTACGAACACACCTGGAATAACGTAAAAATAAATGGACTGTATCGTCGCTAGCATTAAAATTCAAATAATAACGGAAAGCAATATTTTGCCACTGAAAGTTGCTGTCAAGTATGTTTGCAGGTACTAGTTTTATCCCCCAATGATCGTCTCAAATTTTAGGAATCCGTTTTCCTAAAGCAAAGTTAGTATACATACTCTTTTTAGTGCAAGTGTTAGTGAATCGAGCTTTGCTTTATTCAGCAATTTAGCCTGGCACTTTAGAAACCAATAAATACCGGCCATTACAGGTTTTAGCCACCATTTTTGCACGAGGACTTACTTTTATCAAGTGATTTTGCCAGATTCATAATTATAAATTTTAAGTGATACAATTTGTGCTTTGTACGATTGGGAAAAAATTACTGGGAAGCCTAGTGATTCTTCACAATAGTCTATTATTCATGCAAGAAAAAAATAAAGAATTTCGGATAATTCGCACGGCAAAACTTCAACTCGGTGCCTTTTCCAATTGTGGTAAGAGGAATATTTGTTATTTGTGTCTTCCTAAGTTATTTTGATCAAATTGTGGAACTTTATTTTAGAATCGGCACCGAATAAGCTTTTCTTTTTTACTCCACAATCACCTGACCAGGCAGAAGGTATAGCGTAGCCCAAATTCTGCCATTGTCCTCAGTAAGCAGGCGATCGTCCAAGTGTCGTAAATATTGGAACATTAATTAATTTGCAAGGGCAGAAAACTATAATTAGGACAATTAGGCGATTCGACCTTCATAGTTGGTGCATCTAAGCGCAGAAACCCATTAGTGTGGAATCGGAAGCCAGCGCAGTTCCCCGTTGTAGCTCCATCCTGCGTACGACACGAATTGTAAAAAAAAAAATGTTCATTTCATATTGTATACAGACGCAATATACTGAGTTTCGTAGTTAACAAAAAAAATTATTTAACAAAAACACATTTGAAAACGTAAAAAAAAAGGAATAATCTAAAAAGTGAAGAAAAAGGGAAAACATACATGCATAAGAATTTAGTATATAATTAAATTACAAGTAAAGGTACATGTTGCTTTAATTCGTGCGGGATTCTCAATGTTGATAAGCAAATAAAAATTTAAAAAGCCAATAAGGAATAAAAACCCCGACAAAGTTCCCATATAATGTTGCAACCAATTGGTAAAATACTCATGTAATCAAGAACAAGCATATAACTCTACAAAAAAATAACACAACAGGCTACTACATACATTATACTCTACTCTTTATATCTTGCCTACTCTTACGCACGCGCACCCTTAAGCTGAATGTACATTCATCGTGGGATCAGCGGCAAATCAAAGTAAGTTATCTCATTTCTTCCTTTTACCTAACATTGAACATTATAATTTGAAAAAAAAAACAACAAAAACATCATCAAAAATAACGGAGAAACATTTATAATTGTAGCTTTTTATGTTTCTCGTGAGTTTGCTTTTGCACAAGGTTAATCTAAATATGTAAAATAAATAAATTGCAAAGAAATTATCAGTTATTGCTAAAAATTGAAATATTTCCGATAGAAGTGAATTACAGATTTACCTTAAACAAGGGTAGAAAATTTTTGGTGATGTTTTAAAATATGTAGATAGTGTCTAAAAGATAATATTTAAATAAAACAAGAAGAGATTTGGAAGTTGAAAGAAAACCAAAAGGAAAATATAAGAGTTGCAATTCAAGTTAAAAGAAAAATTAATTTTTATTAGAGTGAAAATGTTAATGGACTTCAAAGAATTTTTTATAAAAAAAAAGTTGAAGAGAAATTTTATGTAACTATATTTTGATCGGTGGAAGCTCCCGCAGTATTTAGTGAGGAATGAAGGTAAACTTTTATTTTTGATCTATTAATTGTATATATACATACTAACAACATATTCTGGGAAACTTTTGTCTCGGTGTAATTCCCAGTTCAATTCTATTGGAATTGATATAAAAAAAAGAACATATAGACCTTTATTTCATTGATTTACCAAAGCTTAGCGAACTTTGGCCAAATTTTTTTTTCTACTTTGAGATTCATTTGTGTAACCAATAACATGTTTATAAACATTGTATGGAATCTTGCACGAAGACACAACATAAGCCCAAACTTTATATGTAAAAACAAAAAAAGAATACTAAGACTGGTAAATTTTTACTCCGGTTTAATATACCTAGGTGATTTGTAATAAGTTTTTTTTGTAACTACTAATAATAGAATTATTTATTGTGTAATTAGGATAAGTTATGAAAAATATTGGATTTAATTTGAATTTTTATTTGTGAATAAAAATACCATGAATTTCTAAATTCGTAGTATTTGATTTCAAGTGGTTGGTGATGTAAATTGTGGTAGCTTTATCTTAAATTTGGGATCATCGAATCTTGGGAATTGTCGGTATGTAAACGGTGATCATGGTTGGGTGGGCAGAAGGTTGCAACGTTAACATCAGTTGTAACGATCAATAAAGTGACTGATTTGAATTGTATCATGATTTTTTTTTGTTATCACACATATTTACACCTCATTTAATTTTCCAGAATGTTATGTAGTTTCCGGTATTTCAGTTCCAATTGCTTGTTATTTTACCATAGTTTCGATAGCAGGGATGTAAATTTTCTTTTATTTCGCATGCATATTAGATATTAGATTCTCTCGTGGCAGGTACCAGTGCCGATTAGGTAAATTTTCACACCCCCCTTTTTAGCCGACGAGCCAGAGCCGGAACTATGCATGCCTATATCTAATCAAGCCTTACAACAACCTCATTATTCTTTCCATATATGCTACAGAGAATTAATATTTTTGGCGCCCAACGTGGGGCCCACATAAAAACTTATTGTTTCAACTTCAATATTTCCCATCTTTTGTTTCGTGGGCCGCTGGCAAAGTCACTGCTATCCATTTTTGATAATATTTTTAAACACAATAACCAAATTAAGAAATTAATAGAAATGTTGTATATATTTTTAAACACTTTCGCAGGTATTTGTTTATTTTTGTCTTTGCTGGAATACAACATTAATAAACATGTTTTGTACCAGTGTGGATATTGAGGGACAATTACACGCAGACATAAGATGTTAGGAACTGATGATCTAGAGGGAAAGCAAAATCTAGGTTGTTGCCAACATCGTTTTTTTTTTTTGCTTCATGTGTCTTATTTTTTTTTTGTTGTCTGTCTTGGAATCTAGACTCTGAGTTATTTTTGGTATCTTGCCAACAGAAAGCAACATTTTCGACTTATACAAATTGAAATTACAAGTTTAAGGAATCGCCTTCTTGGTTGAAAACGAAACCGAGATGCGCCATTAAACGGTGTTTTCATTTTAATTTTTTTTACCTGATATTTTTATTTTTTTTGAGAATTTGATTAAATCTACATTTTTTTCAACCTTTCAAATTAGTTCTATATTTGGCACCACTTTGAACATCATCACCACAAGAAATCGAATATAGACTATTGTATTTGAACTATCGAATTTTTTTTTCTTTTCTTCTTTTTTTTTTGCATAAGGGTGGTTAGGGATATGAAAATTTTCTTATTACCCATTTTATTTTAATATTTCTTATTAAAGAATTTACACAACCCGTTCGTACTTTATCGTTTTACATTATTTGATCATTACCATTTATCTTTCCTTTTGAACTACTGAATATTAATCGATCAAATGCCCTTGAGACATAGCAACGAGAATTTATCAGCAATCCCAGCTGTAGATACTTTGGCTACTGGCTCAACTGCCGCACCCTTAGCTCCGCCTACGACTTTATCTTGTGAGATTTGCAAGAACAATATATCACTTAAGGCAAACTCAATCCGTACTTCGTGCAACCACACCTTTCATAAATCGTGCTTCTCAAAGTCAACAAATAATAAGTCTACTTGTCCCACCTGTGGTACAAGGATTGAATTACCTAGGAACCCAAAGCCTTCGGTGCCAAGCAATATGGTTACCCGTCACCAAACGCGTAAGAATGTTTTCGATGACAATCGGCTAGCAGGCAGTTCGTTAGTGCAGGTCGAGCAATCTCCTAGTAATACATCCAATGTGTCCGGATCCTCTCCTCGTAGTATTGATGAAGACAGGAGAATGATAAGGAATTTGGTGACAGCAGCTGTTGGCGCTCAACAGGCTGAAATGTTATCAACCTTGAATCAGACTTTAGCTCGGTTAGTCGAGTCGAATATTGAATCAGGATTTAGACGATTGAATTTAGAAAACGTGAATAACTCACCCAACCTTCATGGGGATCAAGTTGTTCCTCCGCAAGGTAACAGGGGAGCAAACGCAATGAATAGAAACCGGTCCCTTGATCAACTCCTAGGACTCCCACCTACCACTGAGACTCGCAACCGGAATTTGGTCATCAGTAACTCTCCTAATAATTTCAGAGGTTTTCCTTCGGGGTCGGCAGGTGATTTATCTTTACGTCCAGACAAATTAAGCCAGATTATTAGCAATTGGAAGTTGAGATTCTCAGGAAATTTAGAAGGATTATCCGTTGATGCTTTTCTCTACCGGGTTGAGGCGTTGACAAATCAAACTTTAGGGGGAAATTTTAGTCTGCTTTGCGACAATGCTAGCACTTTGTTTGAGGGAAAGGCGAATACCTGGTTTTGGCGTTATCACCAATCGGTAGGGACGATAAGGTGGCCTGAGCTTTGCGCCGCTCTACGTAGTCAATATAGAGATACTAGAATGGACATGGACTATAGAGAAATGATAAGGGACAGGAAACAAAAACCAGGTGAAAGCTTCGATTCCTTCTACGAGTCTATAGTGGAGCTTACTGATCATCTCGAGCAGAACATTAATGAAAACTTACTGGTGGAAATATTGCGTCGAAACTTACTTCCGGAAATACAACACGAAATATTGAACATGAGTATATCTTCGGTCAGCGAGCTACGGAAAATATGCAGGAGAAGAGAATTTTTTTTGCAAGACTTAAAGAAAAGGAATATGCCACCAAAATTTTTAAGTTACCCTAAACGCGTTGCTGAGCTACTTGAACCTGAAGTTGACGTGAGTGAGTTGAGATCGGAGGGAAGTGATTGTGTCGTCTCCGAAATCGGCCTATGTTGTTGGAATTGTCGCGTAATAGGACACCGTTATCAGGAGTGCTTAGCTGAAAGAAGTATTTTTTGCTATGGATGTGGGACCGCAAATGTATACAAACCCTCATGTCCCAAATGCAATCCGACAAAAAACTCGTTACGGAGTGCACAAATAAGTGCACGCAAAACCTCCGACAGAAAGACAACAGAACGTGCCACGAGCACCGATCAGATTTAATTTCCAATAAATTTGATAGAACATTATTTATTAGCGATAATAACACCCATTTGCGACAGTTTAAGCCAATAATACCTTTTGACATTAAGATGCAGAATTATGAGAGAGTGAGAAAGAGAATTTTTGAGGACCCAGCTGAAGGAAAGAAAATAGCTAGATCATCCATGCGCGCTAGAAAATTTTGGAATAGTATAAAAGAGAAACAAAAAGTTGTATCGGCTTGTGTGATTGGAGCAGCAAATGATATCCGGCCCTACGCTGAAGTTGAGATTTTTGGAGAAAAAGTGTCAGGGTTATTGGACACGGGAGCTTCGATTAGCTGTATAGGGAGCGATTTGGCGAAGAAGTTTCTTGACTCGGGCAATCCATTTAGGAGGCTTAGTTCGAAAGTTCGTACGGCTGACGGCATGCCGCAGAGTATTGTAGGTTTAATTAGATCGAAAATAATATTTAGATCTGACGAACATATTTTGGATATTTATATAATTCCGTCGCTATCCCAACCCCTATATCTCGGTATAGATTTTTGGAGAGCTTTTGGGCTGTTACCAGACAATTTTCTATCAGCTTTTTCATTACCTCTCCCTAGTGTTGCCTCTTTAAATAGCTCATTGAAAACGTGTGTACTAGATCAATCTCAGAAAATTATGTTGGAAAAGGTTATAGAATTGTTCCCTTCGTTTTCAAAAGAAGGGTTGGGTAAAACCTCTTTGGTTAGTCATTATATTGATACGGGTAGTGCGAAAGCGATCAAACAACGACACTATCCTGTCTCGCCCGCTATCGAGAAGCTAATGTATGACGAGGTCGACAGGATGATTAGCTTAGGAATAATAGAGGAAATAGTGCCTGGAGCTCTCCTGTGGTACTCGTACGGAAACCTGGCAAGAAACGACTATGCTTAGATAGCAGAAAACTGAATGAGGTAACGATAAAGGATGCATATCCCTTACCCAACATCGACGGAATTTTGAGCAGACTTCCGAAGGCTAGGTTTATCACCGGACTGGATCTTAAAGATGCCTTCTGGCAAATCCCTTTAGATCCAGATTCTAGGGACAAAACAGCGTTCACAGTTCCCGGGCGACCTTTGTATCAGTATAAAGTAATGCCCTTTGGGCTCTGTAACGCACCCCAAACTATGTCCCGATTGATGGACAAGGTGATACCTTCACACCTTCGGAATGAAGTTTTCATATACCTGGACGATCTATTAGTGGTTTCGGATAGTTTTCAGAGGCATTTAGAGGTGCTCACAGAAGTTGCTAAACACTTAAGTAGGTCTGGTTTAACAATTAACGTTGAGAAGAGTAATTTCTGTGTGGAAGAAGTGAAGTATCTTGGACATTTACTGGGAAATGGTGTTATACGCACTGACCCCGACAAAATCTCAGCAATTATCGAGTACCCGATACCCAAATCAATTAAGGATGTAAGACGTTTTCTCGGAATGGCCGGGTGGTACAGAAAGTTCATAGGGAACTATGCTTCATTGACGACCCCCCTTACTGATCTTTTGAAAAATAGAAAGAAATTCATATGGAATGACATGGCCCAAAAGGCTTTTCAGGAGTTAAAATGCCTATTGAGCTCGGCTCCTGTTCTGCATAGCCCCGATTTCGAAAAACCGTTTTTTATACATTGCGATGCAAGCCAGACAGGTATAGGAAGTGTCTTGGTCCAAGTGAACTCGGAGGGTGATGAAGTTCCAGTGGCATTCATGTCAAAGAAACTCAATAAAGCCCAAAGAAATTACTCCGTGACCGAACAGGAATGCTTAGCAGCAGTGTTAAGCATAAAAAAATTTCGGGCATACGTTGAAGGACATGAGTTCACGATAGTGACCGATCATGCATCACTAAAGTGGCTCATGTCCCAAACTGACTTAAGCTCCAGGTTAGCAAGATGGGCATTGAAACTCCAAGGCTATGATTTCAAAATTCTTCACAGGAAGGGAAGTCAGAACATAGTTCCAGATGCACTTTCTCGTACACATTCGGACCATTCAGACCTCGATTGTATTGATAGCCGGACTGATTTAGTTCTTAGCGGTCTGTCAGACAGAGACCATATTATTGACCTAAAGTCACCACATTTTTATTCAGAAGAATATATGAATCTTGTTAAAAATATGACCGAAAACCAAAGCAAGCTCCCCGACGTAAAGATTGTAGATAATTTGGTGTATCGACGAACAGAACACTCAAACGGAGACTCTCTTCACGATGATTCATGTTGGAAGTTATGGGTACCACAGGAGATGATCCAAGAAATTTTAAAATCGGCACACGATAACCGGTTATCAGCACATTTTGGTATTAACAAGACGGTAGAACGCATAAGAAGATACTATTTCTGGCCTGGATTAGTGAAGTCTGTTACGGAATACGTTAATGCATGTGATGTATGTAAGGGTACGAAACACCCTAATGTTACTCTGAGGCCGCCTATGGGAAAACCTGCTATGTCGGATCGGTTGTTTCAGAAGTTATATGTGGACTTTTTAGGACCTTACCCACGCTCACGAACAGGGCATGTTGGTATTTTTGTTGTATTAGATCATTTCTCAAAATATCCTTTTCTGAAACCAGTAAAAAAAATTGACAGCAGAGGTTGTATGCAGATATTTAGAGGAAGAAATTTTTCACATGTTTGGAGTACCAGAGACGGTGGTCTCTGATAATGGCGTGCAATTTAAATCAAAAGTTTTCCAATACCTTCTGAAAAGATATAATGTATCCCATACGCTTACTGCAATACACTCACCACAGGCTAATGCATCTGAGCATATAAATAGGTCCGTTTTGGCAGCAATTCGTGCTTATGTGTCGCCTGACCAGAAAAACTGGGACGAAGCTCTCAGCAGTATAGCTTGTGCGTTACGATCTAGTACGCATGCTTCAATTGGGGTGGAACCCTATTAATTGACGTTCGGGCAACATATGATAACAGATGGACATACGTATAGACTATTACACAAACTTAAAATCCTGGACGACAGGTCAGTTAATTTTAATCGAGAAGATTCAATGGACTTGGTACTGACTAAGGCTAAGCAGCTCATGGAAAAACAATTTAAACGAAATGAGAGAGCATACAATTTGAGATCTAGAGAAGTTAGTTTCAGGGAAGGTCAGGAAGTATTTAGGCGGAACTTTAAGGCATCTAATTTTGAAAAAGGCTATAGCGCAAAGCTTGACCATGCATTTATTAAAGCTCGTATAAGAAAAAAAATTGGAAACTGTTATTATGAAGTTGAGGATCTTCACGGAAGACCAGTAGGAAAATATCACGCGAAAGACCTCAAAATCTGATGATATTACCTGAATCGAATTTGATGGAAAATTTCTTAGTAGTGAAAACAAAATATCGTCAGAACATATTTTGTTCTTATGAATAGGCTTTTCGTTCGAGTTGACACATCTATTTCAAACTTATTTTCTTTTGCTCCCATTTTTGGAAATTGTTCTTAAAACAAAGTACCATACTCATATTGACTTTTCATTATCTTTTTATAAAAACATCTTTGCATTCTGACAGCTAGGAATATTTTTTATTGTACAGTGCCCTAGTAAATGACTTAAATCTCTTATTGCTAGCGGGATCAAATTTTGCCACCCCAAAATCTGATCTTGGTTGGAGAGTTGTGTATCGTCGCTAGCATTAAAATTCAAATAATAACGGAAAGCAATATTTTGCCACTGAAAGTTGCTGTCAAGTATGTTTGCAGGTACTAGTTTTATCCCCCAATGATCGTCTCAAATTTTAGGAATCCGTTTTCCTAAAGCAAAGTTAGTATACATACTCTTTTTAGTGCAAGTGTTAGTGAATCGAGCTTTGCTTTATTCAGCAATTTAGCCTGGCACTTTAGAAACCAATAAATACCGGCCATTACAGGTTTTAGCCACCATTTTTGCACGAGGACTTACTTTTATCAAGTGATTTTGGCAGATTCATAATTATAAATTTTAAGTGATACAATTTGTGCTTTGTACGATTGGAAAAAAATTACTGGGAAGCCTAGTGATTCTTCACAATAGTCTATTATTCATGCAAGAAAAAAATAAAGAATTTCGGATAATTCGCACGGCAAAACTTCAACTCGGTGCCTTTTCCAATTGTGGTAAGAGGAATATTTGTTATTTGTGTCTTCCTAAGTTATTTTGATCAAATTGTGGAACTTTATTTTAGAATCGGCACCGAATAAGTTTTTCTTTTTGACTCCACAATCACCTGACCAGGCAGAAGGTATAGCGTAGCCCAAATTCTGCCATTGTCCTCAGTAAGCAGGCGATCGTCCAAGTGTCGTAAATATTGGAACATTAATTAATTTGCAAGGGCAGAAAACTATAATTAGGACAATTAGGCGATTCGACCTTCATAGTTGGTGCATCTAAGCGCAGAAACCCATTAGTGTGGAATCGGAAGCCAGCGCAGTTCCCCGTTGTAGCTCCATCCTGCGTACGACACGAATTGTAAAAAAAAAATGTTCATTTCATATTGTATACAGACGCAATATACTGAGTTTCGTAGTTAACAAAAAAAATTATTTAACAAAAACACATTTTAAAACGTAAAAAAAAAGGAATAATCTAAAAAGTGAAGAAAAAGGGAAAACATACATGCATAAGAATTTAGTATATAATTAAATTACAAGTAAAGGTACATGTTGCTTTAATTCGTGAGGGATTCTCAATGTTGATAAGCAAATAAAAATTTAAAAAGCCAATAAGGAATAAAAACCCCGATAAAGTTCCCATATAATGTTGCAACCAATTGGTAAAATACTCATGTAATCAAGAACAAGCATATAACTCTACAAAAAAATAACACAACAGGCTACTACATACATTATACTCTACTCTTTATATCTTGCCTACTCTTACGCACGCGCACCCTTAAGCTGAATGTACATTCATCGTGGGATCAGCGGCAAATCAAAGTAAGTTATCTCATTTCTTCTTTTACCTAACATTGAACATTATAATTTGGAAAAAAAAACAACAAAAACATCATCAAAAATAACGGAGAAACATTTATAATTGTAGCTTTTTATGTTTCTCGTGAGTTTGCTTTTGCACAAGGTTAATCTAAATATGTAAAATAAATAAATTGCAAAGAAATTATCAGTTATTGCTAAAAATTGAAATATTTCCGATAGAAGTGAATTACAGATTTACCTTAAACAAGGGTAGAAAATTTTTGGTGATGTTTTAAAATATGTAGATAGTGTCTAAAAGATAATATTTAAATAAAACAAGAAGAAGAGATTTGGAAGTTGAAAGAAAACCAAAAGGAAAATATAAGAGTTGCAATTCAAGTTAAAAGAAAAATTAATTTTTATTAGAGTGAAAATGTTAATGGACTTCAAAGAATTTTTTATAAAAAAAAAGTTGAAGAGAAATTTTATGTAACTATATTTTGATCGGTGGAAGCTCCCGCAGTATTTAGTGAGGAATGAAGGTAAACTTTTATTGTCGATCTATTAATTGTATATATACATACTAACAACATATTCTGGGAAACTTTTGTCTCGGTGTAATTCCCAGTTCAATTCTATTGGAATTGATATAAAAAAAAAGAACATATAGACCTTTATTTCATTGATTTACCAAAGCTTAGCGAACTTTGGCCAAATTTTTTTTTCTACTTTGAGATTCATTTGTGTAACCAATAACATGTTTATAAACATTGTATGGAATCTTGCACGAAGACACAATATAAGCCCAAACTTTATATGTAAAAACAAAAAAAAGAATACTAAGACTGGTAAATTTTTACTCCGGTTTAATATACCTAGGTGATTTGTAATAAGTTTTTTTTGTAACTACTAATAATAGAATTATTTATTGTGTAATTAGGATAAGTTATGAAAAATATTGGATTTAATTTGAATTTTTATTTGTGAATAAAAATACCATGAATTTCTAAATTCGTAGTATTTGATTTCAAGAGGTTGGTGATGTAAATTGTGGTAGCTTTATCTTAAATTTGGGATCATCGAATCTTGGGAATTGTCGGTATGTAAACGGTGATCATGGTTGGGTGGGCAGAAGGTTGCAACGTTAACATCAGTTGTAACGATCAATAAAGTGACTGATTTGAATTGTATCATGATTTTTTTTTGTTATCACACATATTTACACCTCATTTAATTTTCCAGAATGTTATGTAGTTTCCGGTATTTCAGTTCCAATTGCTTGTTATTTTACCATAGTTTCGATAGCAGGGATGTAAATTTTCTTTTATTTCGCATGCATATTAGATATTAGATTCTCTCGTGGCAGGTACCAGTGCCGATTAGGTAAATTTTCACACCCCCCTTTTTAGCCGACGAGCCAGAGCCGGAACTATGCATGCCTATATCTAATCAAGCCTTACAACAACCTCATTATTCTTTCCATATATGCTACAGGACCTAAACTAATACAATTCAATTACTCAACAAATCTAGATGGAAAACAATACTACAACCACCAACAAGCACTCAAAGATGCCATACATAACCAACACGACGAACAATTACAAATAATACGCATCTTAGAGTCTAATGGTAATTACAAATTTAACAATATCCAAGAAATATCAACCTTCCTGATACCCATCTAAGAACATCCAGTCAAATACACATTTTATTTCATATTGGGACTATGTACATTAGCATTACTAACTTAGGGTATGATTAAATTCTGCGAATGCTACAGGATAAAGGAAATAGAAACACAAAGGAAAAAAATCGACGAATTATATGAAATAGAACTTCTCAAACTCCGACAGAGACAATATACAGTTTAAAACGAGAAGGTTTTTTTTAAGAAGGAGGAGAGTTAACATCTCTTATTTTAAGATAGTAATAACAAATCCATAAATTCAAATATAACTAAGATAGTAATAAAAGATGATAACGAATGTAACTATTCTAAGCTAGAGATAAGACAAACATCATAAATACAACTATTGTAACGATAAGAAACACATTTTTTCTTTTCTAACTTAATACAAATAACTCAAAACATGTTTTACTGATAAAAAAGGTACTAGTAACCTAAACAAAGAAAAACATATTTTGAGTTAGAACAAAGAAACAGTAAACATAATTATTATTATAAATAGATGTTAAGGAAAATATGGTATTTAGTCTTAAGAATATATTTAATAAAGAAACGCACATTTCGGTGCAGAAAAAAAAGAAAATATATTTTTTTTACTCATTTCCTTAAATAGGAAATTAACTAGCGCATGACGCGCCAAATATCATGACGTTCATTATGTAAACATCTGGCTCCCTATTGGCTTCGCAGTTTCTCTACAGAAAACGTTGAACGTGTCGGTCTTCTTTGCGTATGTAAACTTGGTGAAACATTTGTTCAATATCACCACATAAAGCTACTGAACGTTCTCTAAACTGAAACAATCTTGCTAGTAAGGAAGCTAAGAGATCTGGGCCTTTGTATAGCACAGAGTTTAACGAGATGCCTTTGAATTTTGCGGCAGCGTCCCAGACAATACGACATTTGCCTGGTTTGTTTTTATTATAAACAGGAAACGTGGGAAGCTACCAAATTCTTTCACCTTTTGTTTTTATATCAATTTTGCTGATATAACCTTTGTTTATATAATCTTCAATTGTTTTAGTATAAACTGCTGAAAGCTCACTGTTCTTCATTAATTGCTTTTGAATACATAAAAGTCAGCTTTTTGCCATTTCATAATTATTAGGCAGTATTGTTTCGTCGTTTTGCCATAACAAGCATGTTTCATAGTGCCGGTCATCACGTTGTTTAGTAAAATTGCTTAAAAGTTGCAACGACCTTTCGTCTTCTTCATTAGCCTTCAAATTTTGACAATTAATGCCTAAACTTTCAATATTAAAAAAACATTTGACCAACTATTGTATTCTGCAGATTTATTAATGCCGCATGGGCCGAAAACTGTCCAGCCTAAGGCTGTTTTTACACCAATTGGTTCATTTCTTCCACCTTCTCTAATCTTGAAATTGTTATATTTATATTGTTGAGACAATATACAATACAAGAACTTTTGGTGTAACTGCTTCATAACTTTCAATCGGCAACCCTGTCAAATACTTAAATTTATCGCAAAGATATTCGTAATCAAGTGTCTGTTTAGGCAGCCTAAGTCTTTTACTGTGCGAACATCCATACCAAATTGCTTATTATTATAACCAGACACCTGCACTGTCAAACCTTGTGAATTGCTTTCAATTCTTTCTGTATTTACAGTCCACTTTAGACAAAGTTGTTCAGTTTCTCCCTTTAAATCTAATTGCTTTGTAATTTCTTCTTCTATTAGACTTATTGATGAGCATATGTAGAAACCACTTTATTGTTTTTCCCATAAATTCTAATTGGAATAACTTTAAAGAGAATTTTTTGTTTATTAATGTCATGTGTATTTATATTTTGCACACTATGGTTACTCTTGTCTTTAGCTGAATAGAGTTGCTTATTTTCGCAGTCATCGTATTTATGAAGTAGATAATGATGTTTGTACTGACAGCCTTCTACTTTGCAGATTTTGTCTTTGTTGAAACACACGCCAGTATGTTTTTTAAACAGTGTCTGCAAAGATGGTGTGTTTTGAAAATGTTCGATTTCTTGTTGCGGTCGGCTGAGACAAATGTTTTACAATTTGCAACACTGCTACATTCTCCGCTGCAAACATGACATTTCTTTCTATTAATTTCTGCGTGTGTTTGTACGAAAATATTTTTTTGTTTACGATGGAAAACAGACTCAGCAGTATTATTGTTTTCAATGTTTACTGTGCTAGCTGACAGACCTATGTCGAAAATCCAATTGGAAAATTCAACAAGATTTGCTTTTTTTATTGTTTTGTTGAATAGCAAGCTTATTCGAACCTCAAATTATTTGGTAGTGCGGTGGTAGTTTGGAAACAAGTTCTTGAAGCAGCGATGAGTTATTTAGTTCGTCCATAAGGCCACAGGCTTCAATCGTTGATTGCAGCCCTTTTACTTGGATAGCAAAATTGGTAATTGCATCCATTTTGTTTAAATTTACTTGTGGAAAAATAATTTTTTCCGGCTGGCCGTATAGCAACTTCAAAGTCCACATAGCATGTGGTACGCATGACGGATGCACCAGAATTCTTTTGACTGCTTCTAGAGCTTCACCACGCAGAGCTCGCTGGAGTCTTATTAAATTTTCCGCGTCTGTTAATCCACAAACAGAAGTAGACCAGTTGTAGGTCGAATTAAAAAGTGGGCATTCCTCTGGGCTTCCTGAAAAACATGGCAAGTCTTTAGGTATGGTTTAACGGGCATGTATAATGTTGGTTGGTCTGCTTGTTAGAGGAATATGTTGTTGTGGTAATTGCTGAAAATTTCCCGCCTGTCTGGCGTTGGCAAATGAGTGTGACGCCTGTGTGGTATCTACATTTATATGGCCGGGCTGTGTTTCAGTATGGTTATGGTGAATTGAAAAATTTGGGTAAATAAATTTTGAATCTTGAGGGTCGGCAGCATAATACAATTATACAAGGTACTTGCACAAGCACAGCCTGTTAATGTTTACAATGCATATAGTTGTCAAACTTTGTTTACAAGCTGCAAAGATGTTAATGTATGCGTGTGAATAAAATGATTACAGTGTTGCCAATGAATTTGCCTATGGCTGTGTCTCCAATTACACATTGAAGAAAATTACACTACACATCTTTTGTATAGGTTAAAATGAAAACAAAAATAAATAAAAATAGAACCCAAGGTATAATTACACACAGATTATACATGAATCTCATTACATGGCCCACACATGAGAGGAGAAATTACACACGGTGTATTACACACATATTGGCAACACTGAATGACTATATTCATGCATGAATGCTGCGTCTGCAATTGTACTTTAGTTACCCTGTGATAGCTGTTTTTAAAAACAAAAGACATCTGCTTCTGACAATTATAGGTATGTTTCTACCAACAAAATAGGTGTGTTTCTTGGTGTTGCAATTTTGTTGTAGTCGTGCAAGTACCTTGTATAATTGTATCATGGTCGGCAGTATTTTGTGACTGTAGACGTAAACTGCATATTGCTTGGCATCGTTGGCGCACGTGTATGTACGTCAAACGATTGCAAATTATGTTGCGAGCATGGGTTATTTGCGTTTTCAATTACTTGATTTTCTGTCTCGCATTGTTGAACTTCTGTATCTTCTTCGTCGAGTTGTTGGAGGATTTGATATTTTCTACGTAAATATTCTTCATCGCATCGTACCGCAAGTTGACGTTCTTCCTCTAACTTTTCTAACTCAAGGGATTTTTTCCTACTTACTATGCTTTTTGACGACATTGAAGAAGTGTGTGAAGAATGTGAATTAGGTTACACGTTCGACATAACCATGGCGTTTGTGGGTCTGAGACCTTGGCGCAAGTATCGTGATAGGGTTTTTACATGTGTTGCACTTTAAGTAGTGCCGGTGATATACTCGTGGCAGAACTCATATTTGTTGTACATGTTCTTTCGAAGCAGCGTCCATGTTATGTGGTTGACCGTGCACACGTGTGACCAAGGTTGTGTTGATATTGGCAATCGAAACTGGGTACAGCAAACAGCAAATTACGGCAACAGTCTAATCGACTAGGCAAAGTAATAAAAGGAATTTAAAGTTTGTTAACATTAAGTAGTAGCTCCTGATGGCTTGGCAAGATCAATAACACAGGTTAAGCTTGGTAAAATGCACTTATTTCTTTATTGTCAACTTAATTCCTTAAATTTAGAATATACATACATAATCGGAAATTATTTTTATAGAATTAGCAATTAAGTACATACTTTTTAGTTTCAAACCAGCAGAATAAAATTTATGTATAATACTTTAATTACACGACTACTATGACTTTCTTCAGTACAAAATTGCAGTATAAATTTTATGTATAATACTTTAATTGCACGACTACTATGGCTTTCTTAAGTACAAAATGGCAGAAAAAGATTTATGTATAATGTTTTAATTGTGAATTATAATTGTCATGAACAGAACTACATTGTTTCGTACTTGAACGCAGTGGCGGTAACAAATGTATTGAAACAATTTCGAAGAAAGTAAAATGATGACAGAAGTTGAAAATAATCAAAGTTTAAAGTCTCAGAAACCATCAGCCAAGATAGAGGTTAGTACATTAACGAAATTTGTAGAAGGAACAATAGTTGATTACACCATCTTATTTAATGATGCTAATAATGATGATGATGCTGCAGATGATATTTACTCACATACTTCTAATAGGGAATACCTTTGTACTAATTTTTCACTCTTGGAAGCGAGAAATGAAGTAGATATTCACTATGTTCAACGCAGGAATCATAATAACAAATTGAAATTCGTTAGCAGTAACAATGAGCTGAATGAGGGTAAAAATCAAGTTGGCAGTAAGTACCAAGACGGGCTCTAACACAGGGCTTATTGTCTTTAATATTTGATAAAAGAAAAAAAACTATGGCAAATTTTAATTTGAAATTTACTAAAAGTTATAATTTCCAATAATGTATACAGAATCAGCATCGTTCTCTGAAAGAGAACGATATTATCAATACATTTTTCTACTCAAATCGAAAAACTAAATGACAAATTAATAATATAGTTTAATAATATAATTCAAGAATATATTCAAATGTAAATTGATTGACAACAACGTGAAATAAAATTAAAGAAAGAAACCAATTACAAATTTGAGAAAGATATTATAAAAACTAAATCATCTTTTGAAAAACAAATTGAACAGCTGAACGATAAAATTTATAGATTAGAAAATTAACTACATGTTAGTATAAATAGCTAAAGGTGCATCAAGTAAATCATAACAGTCTCCAAAAAAATATGTAAAACAACTCAACGTCTTTTAAAAGACATTTAGTAAACGAACTCCATAAGCAAAAGCAATGTTTGTGTATTGTAGAAATATAACAAAAGAAATATATGGTATTTGGAAAGCTGATTTAGTAAAAATGGGGAGCTATTCTAAAGAAAATATAAATTATTGATTTTTGTAGACTGTAATTGATACATCCTCAAAGTTTATATGGTCAGTGCCGTTGAAAATAAAAAGTGAACTCGAAAATACCAAGGCAATAGAAAATACTTTTGAATTGGGACGAGTACCAAAAAACCTTTAAACAGGTGATCTTAGAGAATTTTTTAATAAACACTTAAATTCATGTCTAAATAGAAGAATAAATATTAATCAATATGAAAGCACCTATAGTAGAACGATTTAATAGATCAATAAAAGGAATGATGTGATGATGGTTCATATAAATGTATTGAAATATACAAAGAAGTACTTAATGTACTCGTATACAATATAAAAGTTCATCTCACTATTAAAATGATTCCGATTAAAGTTAACTCAACAAATGAGAAAAAGCTGTTAAATATAGTAATTTGAGGATGAACAAAATGTTGAAATTTAATGAAAGTAAAAATAAAATTAAAAAGGAAAAATCTAGTTTGTTTTGTTTTTTGAAGGATTGATTAGGAATGATAGGTCTTAAGAAAGATAATTAACTTAATATACTGGAAATTCTCTAAACTTGTTGGTCTGTATGAAATATTATGAAAACTTAAGCGTTCAAAATAAATTACAATACATTGTAATATTCAGTAACACATCATATTATCACTTTTTATAGTGAAAGTTGTACATTTTTCATTTCGAAAGCTCTAGCAAGCGAAATTTTTAAATATGCAAATGGGCTATTATAAAAGATCTTCTCTCTATTCATTTCTATAGCTATCAGATCTTTAGAAAATATAGATAAACTATAGAAATTGGACTCAGATTTCCAATCTTGAAGAATATACATGTGTATTAATTAGTATCAAACAAACTTACTGAATAAATATGGACTTCAACTGGAATCATGCTGAAGCATACATAAATTGTAAAATGCAATGTAAGCAGATCTTACTTTATATCTGTATCTGTATGAGTATCAAATAAATTTACAGAAAAAATATTGAAAGCATGCCGAAGCATGCAAATTTAAAAGAATTCCTCACGTCACACAATTTTGTAAGCAAAGAAATTTTATGACTGTGCTATATGAAATATATATGTTTGTATCTACTTTGTAAAAGATTCAAAAGAGCGAATCGTAAATTCTAATGGTATAGATTTTTAACTGAAACGTCACTACATCTCGGACTCTCGCATCACTATCGACAAAAGCATGCTAATATGTACATACATGCTAAAAAAATATAAGAACCTGATAGAAGGTGGTGAGGACCTTTCTTAAGTTAGAAATCATAATATCTCAATCCGATACAACTCAGGCTACATCACCAACAATAACTTCAAGGGGTCAACCAACAAACCTGATGTAGAAATATTTTAGGCAAAAATTCTTTCAAACGTAGATATTCCAATGTTTCTGACACTATATGAAACCACCTACGCTGAATTCATGGTGGAAGTGACTGAGTTTTTTGAGATCGATTTGGTGCAATAGTTGTTTATTAAACATGTATTTCTTTGTATGTAAACTAATTTCTACATACATACATATATTCACATATATGTAGATATGAATACATTTTCATATGTACATACTCACATACATATGTATATATTTTCATTAAAAATAATGGATTTAAAAATTATATTAATGTTCTCTATATCAAGTAGTAAAATCAAAAAAAGTAGTGATACATCAGAAGAAAAAATAAATAAAACAAGAGACTGACTGACTGACAGCCTGTCTGACATGAACACATAGCATACTTAAACATAGCAGAAATATGTATACAATACGCTAAACTTTAATATAATGAGAAAAAAAAACATACCATCTATAGCATCAAATAAAAAGCATAGGCGATCACCCTTTATAAAATAAACATATAGCCTATTAATGTTAACATAGTGGCATTATCAAGTATATGAAAGAATTTCAAGCGCTTGTAACTGCATCAGAGTTTAAGATAAAAGCTCCTTTTATTCAATAGCGTAACAATTGATATAGAAATTTAATTTGAAACAGCAAGCAAGGACCTCAGCTACTGCATTTTTACTGATGATCGAATAATAAAAAGTCCGGAAAGTCTTATAAATTAAGTAATATGGATTAAAAAAATGGTTTTAATAGACGCGCAAGGTTTCAAAGCTAATTCGAATGATTTCATCGCAAAGGAAGTAGCGGATGTTTTCAACAATAATGACTTTAACAATTTCATTATAAAATTCTCTTTTGATTTTAAATGTTTATCAATAAAAAATAAAAAGTAAAAAAGAAGCAAACTGGCTAACAAAAAAGGTATCATCACCTAAGCTAGACTGCTAGATTAGTTTCATTTCAAAATGTTTGGCAACTTTTAAAAGTCAATGCAAGATGTTCTAAAATAAATGAAAAGATAAAGCAAAAAGCCGATGGTTGGAAAAAATTTTATATCGAAATATTTCTAACGTTGACTATATAGGCTACATCAACTTTAAACAAATGGAAATTAAATATTTCTATTATAGTTACTATAACTAGAGAGGAATTAAATTTTACTTAAAACAGAAACTCCTCACAAACTTTTAAGTAAATACACCTAAAAATTAATACAACGTTTTTTAATTTCAAATAAAAAAAAACTATGAAGATATTTCACATATATACACGAGGTGGATATTTACAACAGCAACAAAAGAACGCACATGACAAAAAATAATAATTTAAACAGGGAGCCACAGACTTATTTGTATGTACATACATGCATACGTAAAATCAATTTGCAGATACATATGTACATAGGTTCCCATGCTCAAGTATTTATTGGATTTTAACAATCACAGTTATATATCTACATCATGAAAACATACAAACCGTTCCCCAAGCTATTGACGCTTGAAAAGACGAAATTCGAAGAAGACAAATGTACTTAAATAAACAAACTTATCACAGACAGCCAAACTCTATCACGCACACGCACATACACACACACAAAATCGCCACGATCGTATACAAGAATTTTACAAAACCTGAAATTAATATTTATACAAATATAAACAAATTTCTGACCGATAGACTTTAACACTAGACAAATTTAAGCTTGACAAAATATAAAGTAATCTCATCCTCCAATATGAAAAACATACTAGGCTTAGGGAGTTCAGATATATGATAATATTTTAAAGCAAATAATGTTCATATGAGAAACAATTTATTTCTACTTATATATAAATACTAGCGTGAGAAAATCACATAAACACACACATACTAGAATTCATCTTCGAAAAATTCAAACTATTTCAACAACACCCTCCCCCTCACAAATCACAGTCAGCCTTAAATTCCTACAGATATACATAGACAAATTCTCAAGGTCACATACAATCGATCAATCTCAACAATCCAAATCACAATCAGACTTAAACTCCTACAAACATACATGTACAAAAATTCCTATAGACATACAAACACACAAATTCCTATAGATACGTATTACAACAACATCCTCACCTAACCCCAAATCAAATACAGCCTTGCCCTACAGGCATATATACACATACACACATTTTATCTATCCCAAAAACACCCTCACAAACCTCAAATCACGATAAGCCTTAAACTCATACAGACATACAACACACAAGTACGGATACATATACATGAACACCCTCACCTCACCTCTCATAAATCACGATCACCCTTAAACTACTACAGACATATATACACACAAATCACCCCTCAAAAATCACGATAAGCCTTAAATTCCTAAATAAAGCACAGAAGAATACATACATATACCCAGATTCCCACGGATACATATTACAACAATTCCAAGAGCTAGACAAACTTAGAACTATGGCTAAACTTATGGAGAATAAAAGTAAACGAACAGAATTGTGCTCAGGTAACATTTACCCTACGAAAAGATAATTGTTCCCCCATTAGAATCAAAAATCAAATTGTTCTTCAAGACTCACATGTGAAATACCTTGGTATACACCTTGACTTACGGCTTACGTGGAAACTGCACATTGAATCTAAGCTAACACAAATGAAACTAAAATTAACTCAGTTACATTGGCTGATTGGTAGAAATTCCACCCTGAGTTTAGATTCTAAACTTTTGATATCAAGTCGCTTTTGAATCCTATATGGTGCTACGGAATTCAGCTATGGGGCACTGCTTCAGCTTCAGACGTAGAGAAAATCCAACGAAGGCAAAATGAAATTGTACGGTTAATAACATTGGCTCCATGGTGATTTAAATATGCCACAAGTGACTGATGAAATTGCAAAATTCGCAGGCAAATATTTAATAAAACTCGAGTCACACCCTAATCCGCTTGCTCGTAATATCTTGAACTTCACTGGACACTTCAGATGAAACTGCTGGAAAAAAAATTTTTTTTGCTTTGCACGAGTCTTATGTATTACTAATATTTTTTTTAACAAGTTATTGCGGCTGCAGCACTTTCTGAGAAAAAGTGGCGATCAGTATTTCCGTCATTGATATTACCATGCCGAGACTTAATTTAATCTATTATTAAGCAGTTCCTTTTTTTACTTTTTCTGTATTTTTCTAAAAAAAAAACTTTTCCTACTATTCTTACGAATTCGCCAGATTTTATTTGGAATTCGGTAAGAAATGTGCAATTAGTATCCAAAATATGTTATTAAGCAGTTATGTACTCAGAGATGGTATTTATAAGTATCCGCATTTGGAACTGTGGAGAAATTAAAGTTATTCATTTATGTTGGAACTGTATTGTATTGCTTAAGATATTAGCAACCGCACCATCTACCATTCTACAATGCATTTCGTATGAAACATCAAAAACAACCCCATTTATCTAAAAGATATCACATTTCAAGTTTATAATATGTATTGTAATCACTTTCATTAAAAACCTTTCTTATAATATTTTGATTATGTCTTTCTAAGATACACTTAATCTGCAGGCCAATAAGTAGATAGATGTTCTATTCAATCACAAATCTTCCTTGATGTTGTTTTTACCATCCTTTACAATATGAATAATGAAATAAAATTTACTTCACAAATTTTGATGTATAAATATCTTATAGTATTACCTTAAGGTACAAATGCAGTAAAAATCATTAACACATCTGAAAAAACTTCATTTTCTAATTTCTGCTAATACTGGCCTGGATGGCAGCTAATCCATGAATGGCATATTAATGTGAGATTACTTTTCACTTTTTTCACACTCCATTAGTTAACCTTCAAAATCGTTTTTCAATATTGCAAGCTAATAATGACCAACCCGCGGTATCATCGAACAAAGCCTTCAAACCACCAACAATCTCATTCTATTTCTTATAATAAATTTAAATTTAGTCGGGCTTAAGTTCAGTAATTTCAATTCTTGTTGAATGAAATATTTTTATTAATTAATGTGAGTTTCTAAAGAAGAAAAAAAATAATTAACGGCCTGGCCCACTATGTCGACAAGAAAGTTCCTTTCGCTTACTTATATTGAAAACAAAAACAAAATAAGAGAATTTGCTTTTGTTTTCAATGTAAGTAAGCGAAAGAAACTTTCTTGTCGACATCGTGGGCCAGGCCGTAAATTAGACTTTATAAGCTGGGGAAAATACCGATATTTTTGTGTACCGTCACGCACTTCATCAGCACCCAAGTCTATCTACTGGGGTAGAGATTGTTATTAACATCAGCTATTTAACGACTAAGAAATTATTTCTGATTAAAATTCACTATAGTTCAACTAAACATTTAAAATTGTCTCACTTAAATTTAAATAATAAAATATAAATTTCCGACTGTTTAATACACTCAAAGTCACCTAATTTGGCAAAAAAAAAATACACAGATGTTACTATATCATGCATTTTCGATGTAAAAATTTTTCTTTCTTGGAATTTGCGTAAACAATTTTGCATTTAGAAGTGGTCTTCTGACCGTTATATCGCTAAGTTTTAAATTTAGTTTGATTTTTATTTCCCTGGCTGGTTTAAAATTGTTACACTTGCCTCCCCTTGGGTGAAGTTTTTCTTTCTACTTTCTGCCTTATTTTTATATTTTATTGCATTTGATATCATTTTTGCAGAGCATGAGAGAAGCCTTTGATTATCAAAATAAGATGTTCCCTCTTTCCTTAATTCTTAAATTCATTTTTATTGCCAAAAAGTATCAAAAAAGTATGTATTTAAAATTCAATATACAGTAAATTAATTTTATTTAACTTATTTTTACTTTATTCTAAAAAAATTTTTACTTTTCGCCATAAAAAGAAAAATAACTCAGTCGTTTATCACTGCTATTTCAATGTTAACAAAAAAACCCTATCAGCCCAATCATGAATATTCCCTCGGAATTTTTTTCTCACGGAAAATAATTTTCTCGAGAAAACATTCCTCAAATCATAAATTCTTTGGGAAGAAACAAGAGTAATAAGTGTCATCACCGCACTATGAAGCTCGTTGTTTTGCTTGTTTGTTGATGTTTCTCCCTGTTTTTTTTTTTTTGAGTGAGAGTAAACAAAATTATCAAAATTCACCAACTTGAAAAAATATGTAAAAAAGTACATAAATGATTTATTTGGGTATTATTTGTGTTTTTCCAAATAAAAGAACTATAAAATACAAGTTTATGTACGAGGTCTGATCAAAAAAAGTTTTGTGTAAAAAATTAATTTAAATGCGCAAGGACATTTGAAATGTTGACTGTGGCGTTTGGCGAGTAAACTATTAGCAGAACACAAGCTCAATTGTGGTATAACCGGTTTAAGGAAGGCCGAGAAGATGTCAATGACGATGCTCGTCCTGGTCGCCCGAGCACGTCAACAACCGATGAAAACATTGAAGCAGTGAAGAAAATGATTTTGGATAATCGTGGAATCACTATTAGAGAGGTTGCTGATAATGTTGGCATATCGTTCGGCTCATGCCAAGCAATTTTTACGGATGTTTTAGGCATGAAACGTGTGACAGCGAAGATTATTCCAAAATTGCTAAATTTTGAGCAAAAACAACGTAGCTGAGGAGCTGTTGAACATCGTCAACGACGATCCAGGTCGTACGGTCAATAAGGAATACTACCTTGAAGTTATGCGCCGTTTGCGCGAAGCAATTCGTCAGAAACGCACAGAATTGTGGAAAAAACAATCATGAATTTTGCACCATGATAACGCACCAGCTCACACATCGATGCTTGTGTGTGAGTTTTTGGCCAAAAACAATACCGTTATCATGCCTCAACCACCGTATTCAGCGGACTTGCCTGACTTTTTCCTCTTCCCAAAACAGAAGACACCGATGAAAGGAAAGCGTTTTGCTACGATTGAGGAGATAAAAGAAAAATCGAAAGAGAAGCTACGATACCAAAAAGCGAGTTTCAGAAGTCTTTCGAAGATTGGAAAAAACGCTGGCATAAGTGTATTATATCTGAGGGGGATTACTTTGAAGGGGAAAATATAGTTATTGATGAATAAATAAATACTTTTTGAAAAAATTTAAAATAACGGTAATTGTTTTATCAAATATAAATTTTATTTTAATGGATTATTAACTTTGTTTTTATGTAAACTCCCTTCTGTTTTAGAAGCGAAAATTTTTTAGTAAAAAAAGGAAGTTCAACTGCGTTCATTATATCTACTTTTTTCTCGAAGAGTTTTTTATTCCCGCATTTGGTAAAAAAAAAGGGAAAAAACAAATTCATGATAGGAGAAAAGGGAAAAGTGAAAAAACTCGTGCGGAATTTTTGTTTATGATTGGGCTGTATAAAAATATAATTTACCGTTATTTTCAGGTATACCAAATTTATTCCAAAAATTATATATTACAAACAATAAACACACTTGTCAGATTGCTATGACCAGCGTTTAAAAACGTCTCATTCGTGTATTTTTTTACTTCTGCTCATACTTTTGCTTCTGAAAATTCAAGAATCGCAGTAAAAGTTAACACCATAAACGAATTGCAATACACAACGAAGATTTTCAGCTGTCGACATGTTCGAAAAGTTTTCTGTTTATCTAACTGCTGCTTTAAATAAATTCGGAAGTTAATGTAGTAATGTTGTGTGTGTTTTTTTTCTTTTGATTTTACAGTTTCGCTTGCTGGAAGAAATGTTGTTGTTGTTTGTTTAGTAACATATTTGTACATACAGAGAAAAACACTCATACGCAAACAAAACACACATTCAAACACATACGCACAAACATTCTGCTTCGTTAACTTTGTATTTATTTAAAGCAGCAGTCAGTCAAACCGAAAACTGTACGAACATGTCGACAACTGAAACTTCGACTACGACTCTTTGAATTTCAGTAGCAGAAGAATGAGCAACAGGTTGTGATTGGGCAGTCAAAAAATAAAAATTCAAAGAAATAGCACAATTTTACGACTTTTGCTATTTCGACTGCAGTTTTTAACACTGGCTATGACGTATAAACTAGTATTTAATATTTTTTTATGAATGCAGTACAAAGTTTAACATATATATTTAAGTGGTACCGCTATTTTCCTGCCCGCAACTGTATAACAAGCTAATACAAAACCGTTTTCTTTATATATAGCTATTGATAAAGATTGTAGAAGATCAACGAAAATTGTACATACATATGTATGTATTGAAAGTAAAAATCATAATTTCCAAAATTAAAAATCATCATTCCAGAAAAAAAATCATAAAATCATATTTTGGTCCAAAAATCATCAAAAATATGATAAAATCATTTTGGCAGCACTGCTCACAGGCTCTCAGGTAATGGACCCAAGTGAGCTAGACTCTTAATTGTTCACTCTTCCTTACCAACAACCTGTTGACCTAACATAACTCTTGTACTAATTATTTATTAATTCTGAGATAAAGCCTTATGCATTTCATCAGAGAAGTACTGGGAAAATGTTTTACTAAACAAATGATAATCACCTTTCTCAGGAACTAGCTGATCGCCGCAAATTAATTTTTTTTATCATATGTGTTTTATTTACGCTGATTTAATCAAATTGGTTAGATATTTTCAGAGAGGCAGTGATTCTGCCTATGTCCCCCTCTTGGTTCTTGGGGGACGAAATGAAGGGAAAACGGCGCACTCACGTTAAAATGGCTTTGTTTTTCTTTTGAGTACGGAAACTATTGCTTTCTATTCTAAAACGGTAATTAATATTTTCTGAATAAAGAGGTTTACCGCCCTTGGACCCTATTCTAAACAGTTTAGTGCAAAGATGATCAAAAATAAAAATGAGATGTATTAGCGCTCGCTCTCGCAACCCTAACTCCCAGCAAACATATTGGCAAACACCTAAAACAAATTTCATAATGATATGAATAAAAATGTCTTTTCAAAACGTTTTCATTTCCAGCCTTAAATATTTTGTAGCATAAAAGGCATGGAATGTTATGAAAAGCATCATTTATCATAAAATACCGTTCACATCTCATTTCGTAGACGTGTAGCTTTTATTTTTTTTACTTTGTTTTTTGTGTGTTCAATTGTAATTGAATCGTGTGTGTTTACTGTGCTTTGTTCAACAAACACCAACAACAATGCTTAATAAATTCCTGAAAAAAATGACGATACTCCGGCGCATGTGTTTTCATCGCTTGCTCAACGATGAATGAATGAGTTTTTAAAAGAGCGTAACAAATGTGTATGAATTTTTTTCAAACAATTGTTGTATGGGCTGAACATCTATGGTTTAGTGGAACTTTATATAGCCTATGTCCGTTAAAGGGTTCCAGTCTTTATTTTGTGGCAAACATTTTCTAAATTGGACTGGTAGTTCCGGAGATTGCCTCTTACACACACATAAACCAACAAAGATGGAAACATACAAACTTTTCAGTTTTATAATATAAATAACTAGAGTAGAGATGGGCAAATGAAAAAAAATCATCGATATATATCGTATCCATATTTTTCAACAGTATCGATATATATTTTGTTAAAAAAACAATAATTCGATATATCGATATTTTTCCCACAAATGTTGCAGAATATCCCAAATTTAAAACAAATACACACACTAACATATCGTGACACAACCGCCAAAAAGAGTTTAACTTTATTGTGTATAAATGTCAAAATATCTATTCTAAAAATATATATATTTTTTTCAAAACCGTTTAAAACAAAAAAAAACTAATTTGACGTTTTATTGTTTTTGCTTTCAAAAATTAAATCAGTCAATGCTGTCAGTAGATTTTTATAATAATATTTACGTAAGAACTTTTCTCTTATTTGACATATTTCTATGGGAAATTTGTCAAATAAACCTGTAATAAACCTAAAATATTTTTTATGAATTAGACCGTAAGCCTTTAGAAAGCCTTAACAATTTTTAGAAATAAGGCTGTTAATCATTGCTTAATGAATGAACATTGTTGAACACTTCAAAGTTCAACGTTGCGGAATAATAAAAATATCCACTCGGCATCAAGTAAACAATGATTAAATATTTAAAGAAATTGCAACAACTATCGAAATTAAATCTTACTGAACTCCATGAGTCGAGAAACCCAAATTGATATTGATATCGAAAAAGGAAATAAATTTATCCATTCATCCGTAGGTTTAATTTCTACTATAATATAATTTCTGAAAAACTGTAGAAAAGTATGCATTAATTTCGAATGCGCCATTAGTCACTTTAAGAAATTTAATACAAAAGAACTACATATGTTAAGTTATAAGTAACCTACTGTAGCTCCTTAAGGCTTTATTAGCCTTTACTTTCTGTTGCTGTTCAGTGCTGTGCCGATTAAACGGTAAAGAACGGTCACAGTTTTTCACTAAAGTGATGAGTTTTGTATCGTTCATTGTTATGTTTCAATATAGTTTTCTGTTTTTCTGGTAAAATTAAATTTTTTAAATTCTTCAAGCACAGTTTACTTTGAAATATTTTTATTTTATTTTATTTATGCTGACAGTTACAATTACTTAACAGTTTTTTTCATTTTCACAAGTTGAACCGAAACTGAACAGAACGGAAGAGAAAAACTAACGGCTTGTATAAGATTTCTATAAAGAAAAAAAGAGTCAGATGATTAGTAACAGAACAGGAAGTAAAAACTAAAGGTAGAATTAGTTTGTACGTGCTGTTGCGTTTTGAATCAGCTGTTTTGTTTCTGTTCAATTGAAAGTCTGTATGTGTGGTTTGTTTTTCCTTTTTCGTTCTGTTCTGTTACGGACAAATCTGTAGAAAATAGAATTCAACGTTAAGTGACAGCCAAAAGTGTGTATGTATTAGTTTGTTGTGATATTTTGTATACAACTAAAATCAGTTTTATACATAGGTTGCCAGCTAATTCCTTGCACAGGAAAAGTAATTGCAAAATATTTTATACAGAAAAGAACGGCACAGAACGACAACGAAAAGTAAAAACTAATGAGGCCTTAATTCTGCCTTTAGGCTTATACCCACACAAATCAAATTTGGCATTTAGATTAGTTAATAAACAAAAGTCACCAGGCTGTTATTCACCCTTATTCCAGTTGTCGACATCGACGTCACTTTAACACAATACCAACAAAGTGGGGCTTGCTTACTGGCTTTCAAGAACAATTTTGTGCTACTGACAATCTATTTCCATTCTCTAAGGTCTAGAAAATATCATTAATCCGCCAACAGCAGTCAGTTGTTTTCGGGAAGGGATACACAAGCCCTAATTTTTTGGTATTGTGTTAAAGTGATGTGACTATATTTTTCTTCTCATCACTAGCAGTTATTACAATATCGCACGGTTAAAAAACGGCTAAAATTAAAATAGACCTCTTAAAAATATCGAAACTCGATACTCGTATATAAGAATCTATGTATCGTTATATTAGTTTTTGAAATATCGGCGATATATATCGATATTTATTTTCTCAAATATCGATATTTCGACATATCGATATTTTTTGCCCATCTCTAATGCCGAGTACACACTACGGAATTTTGTGACATCGCAAGAGTTTGTACTAGTGGCAACGTTTGTCATTTACGATATTTTTCGTTGGGTGGCATTGCTTACACAAGAAATACCCGATGTGTACTCAGAATAAGGATGTACAAAAAACATCGATGTTCTTGAAAAATGGATGTTTTGTGTCGAAACATTGCAATAATCCGATGTTTTTCTTTTGCTTCTAAGCAATCGAAAAACAGCGATGTTTTCTTTCGATGCATCGAAATGAAAAATTGTATACAGACCGTGTAGATTAATATATAAACTTGTAGACATATCGACCCTTATTTTCGATTTAATCATAAGCGACAAAAATTAAAGTTTTCAGCAGAAGGTTTTTTATAATACTCAAAATTTTACAGCCCGTATCTTAAAAGTTATCAAAAATTTTGGAAGTTTGATAATTCTAAACTACGGATACGCCCATAAAATTTTAATTTCAATAAAAAATTGTATTTTCGATTACATGTCGCATACGATAAAATCGAAAATAAGGCTCGATATGTATCATCTACTAATCGTCAAAAGCGGTTTTCACTATTGCAAGACACTAACGAGAAGCCCGCTGCATTATCGCTAAAATCTTTTAAGCCACCACCTATATATCTGAGAGAAAAAAACTCTAACGCGCTTTTAAAAAACTATTGTCGGCCATTGGTGAAAATACTTTTCACATCATTCCAATTAAATGGGGTAATATTGATGAAACTAAGATCCAAATATATGATGAAAAAGATTTCCGGAAAATTATTAGTGAATTTGAAAAAAACAAAACAAATTTTTACACCTATCAACTTAAAAGTGCTAAAGGTCTACAAATAGTATTAAAGGGCATAGATTCATATGTTGACCCCGAAGAAGTAAAATGTGCTCTTATCGACAAAGGATTTAAGATTAAAAGTGTTACCAATATAATTAACAGAGAAAAGGTCCCCCAACCCCTATTTTGGGTCGAACTGGAGCCGAATAACATACAATTGAAAAAAATGAAACCCATCCAATTTATAGCGTAAAGTTTCTCTTGCACCGAAAAATCACAGTTGAAGAGCCACGTAAGCGTTCAGGTCCCGTACAGTGCCACAATTGCCAAGAATATGGCCATACTAAAACTTACTGCAAATTACCTACAGTTTGTGTTATCTGCGGTGAATTGCACAGTTCTGTTAGCTGTACGAAGGCAAAAGACCAAGCTGAAAAAAAATGTAGTAATTGTGGAGGTAATCACACTGCTAACTATAGAGGATGTCCTGTATATTCTTTCGTTAAAAATACTATGGCACAAAAACCTAAATTTGCTCTAGCTCAATCAGCAAACGCTTTCTCCGCCAATTTTCCTCCAATGAGCCAACCAAGTACTTCACGTGTATCATATGCCGATGCTGTTAAGACAAATTATTTTCCCACGCAGAAAGTGTCCCCACCAAGTAATTCAACAAATGCTAACACAAGCTTTAATTTCAGTCGCCTTGAAGCCACCATTGATAATCTGGTACAAACTATAAACAACTTTACTACAAATATGACTAGCATGATGCAAGAAATGCTGCGAATGCAGAATACTCTGCCTCAAGCATTAATTAACAAGCCATGAACACGTTAAAAACATGTTTCTGGAACGCAAACGGCATCCGCCAACACAAAAATGAGCTCGAGCACTTCCTTTCGGAAAAAAATATTGATGTAATGTTAATTTCTGAGACTCATTTGACTTCGAGAAGCCTTTTTAAAATGAATGGCTACACCTTATATGAGACTAAGGACCCGAGAGGAAGAGCATGCGGTTGATCAGCAATTTTAATACAGTCAAGACTCAAGCACTATATTCTTGATAACATCTGTGCAGAACATTTACAAGCAACTAATATTTGTGTTGAAAATTTTTCTACAAATTTCCTTATATCATCAATTTACTCCCCTCCAAGATTCTCAATCACTGAGGATGAATACGAGAATTTCTACAAATCTCTTGGGCCTTGTTTCGTAGCAGCTGGAGACTACAATGCAAAACATACGTTCTGGGGTTCACGCCTTATTACACCTAGAGGAAGAGCGTTGTTCAATACAATTTCAAAAATGAGCTTGGACGTCATTTCAAGTGGAGAGCCCACTTACTGGCCTACAGACATAAAAAAAATTCCGGATGTTATAGATTTTGGAGTCATGAAAAATATTTCTAGAGATTTAGTTCATGTCGAAGCTTCCTTAGATCTCTCCTCCGATCACTCTCCCACTATCGTTACAATCTGTAACCCACTAAGAAGTGATTTACCTCACCCATATGTGAAGATGATCAATCGTGTTAATTGGCTGAGATTAAAAAAATATCTTAGTAGTCATTGCTCGGAAAATATAATGCTAAGAACATCCGATGATATTGAATCTAACATTGCGAATCTTAACGAAAATATAAAGCAGGCTGCTGAACATGTAGTTGCTCTACCCCCTCGACCCTTAAAGTTTAAGATGCGTGACGTACAGAAACTAATTGCTGAACTCAACCCGAAGAAAGCTCCAGGTATTCATTGAATTACTAACAAGATGCTGATGAATTTGCCACGTATGGCAATTAGAATCCTTCTATTTATTTTTAATGCCATATTAAGACTAGAGTATTATCCACACCTCTGGAAGCTTGCCAAGGTCAAAATGATTCCAAAGCAGGGCAAAGACCTTACCAAGGCTGAATCGTAAAGGCCAATAAGTCTACTATCAACAATGTCTAAACTTTTCGAAAAACTGCTTATGATAAAATTGTCCCCAATTCTAACTGATAATACGTGCATACCAGACCATCAGTTTGGTTTTAGGAGTCAGCATAGCACGATTGAACAAACTCATAGATTGGTTCAATTTATAAGAAGAACATTTGAAGAAAAGAAATATTGTTCTGTCCTCTTCATTGATGTTTCTCAGGCATTTGCTAAAGTATGACATGAAGGCCTTATTTTAAAATTGAAATCATATCTACCAATAAATTTTCTGAAGCTATTGGAAAGTTATATTACTACCCGGAAGTTCACGGTTATTGAAGGAGACTTCATGAGTGTGCCCGAATCTATATCATCCGGTGTGCCATAGGGGAGCATATTGGTGCCAGTTTTGTATTTGATTTATACTTGTGATATGCCTTTGCAATATCCATACAGCCTGCCTTAGTGTGCACGAAAACCCTCACGAGGCTTCCCGATATCTACAAGAACATATTCCACAGCTGGAACTATGGTTAAACTTATGGAGAACTAAAATTAACGAACAAAAATGTATTCAGCTAACATTTACCCTGCGAAGAGATACTTGTTCCCCAATTCGAATCAACAATCAAGTTGTTCCTCAACATTCACATGTAAAATACCTTGGTATACACCTTGATCGACGGCTTACATGGAAACACCATATTGACTCAAAGCTAACACAAATGGAACTTAAATTAACTCAGATACATTGGCTGATTGGTAGAAATTCAACACTCAGTCTAGATTGTAAACTTTTAATATACAAGTCGCTTTTGAAACCCATATGGTGCTACGGAATACAGCTATGGGGTACTGCTTCAGCTTCCAATATAGAGAGAATCCAACGAAGGCAAACAAGATTTTAAGAAAATATGTTTGTGCTTAATACGATATTTATGTATTATTGATTGGTTGGTTGGTTTACGTGGCTGCCCACTACACGCAGGCATTCAAGTAGAATCTAGAAGATTCCTTTTTGAAAGGACCACTACACTCATCGGTGTCAACCTATGTAGAACCGTACCTGAGTATTCTGATACGGTGATCGTTATTAGATCCAACCCGTCGCGTTGAGATATCTGATAAGGTCATTCAACCGAATCTCAGATAGATCTGATAGATCATCTAGTACATGACTGCCTAAAAATTTGTGTCTCGAGAGATGCAAAGCTGGGCATTCGCAAAGAAAGTGAAAGACTGTTTCTTCTTTGCTTACTTCTTGACAACTTCGGCAGAACTCATTGTAGGATAGACCTATCCTACTAGCATGTCAGCCGACCGTCCATGTCTCTACGGTTTCTGTTTGTTGTATTATTGATTACTATCACTAAGTTTATGCCTGACACTGGTTGGGCCTAATTATTATATCTAGATTTAAGATTTGAAAACTTATTGTTAGTTCATTTTTTGAAGATACAATAAATATATATACGAATGAAAAAAAAATTTATCTATTTGGTGGCATGATTCAAGTTAGTACCTGTAAACATGGTAAATATTATGTGAACAACTGGCAGCACTATTATAAGCGGCGAATAAGCTCGTGTCAGATTGAGTGGTGAAAAACTTGGTAAACTATTATTTCTAAACAGTATTAAAAAAAAAGTATTATTAATAGTTTTTTAAATAAATAATTAAAACAACAACAATCGATGTATAAAAACATCGATGTATGTTTAAACCAAAACGCTATTCTTGTATATATTTTGATACTTTGTATAATTTCCCCTATTTAATTAAATAGTACTCAGTCAAGGTCCAAATTTATTCCGCTTTTAATCATTCTTGATTAGATTTTGACTAGTAAAATATCTAACGGTTTGGTTTATTCTTTCGTTCGGTACTTTGATATATTTTTTTCTGTGCTTGTTAAAACACTTTTGTAGTGAGAATTGCAAGAGAATTATCACTTCTCCACGCACAGCGATTTATCTAAAAGGTAAAATAACGAAAATAAAATATCCTTTTTTTTTGCACAATTTAAACAATTGTTTTTTATTTTCCTCCATCTTTACACGCAAATATTTGGTCCTTCGAGCCGGATTTGTGTCAAAGGCACTAATTATTTAATTTTCTTTATGTTAAAGATACACACATATATTCCACATCAAATTTTCCGACGGACAAATTATCTTCGGTTCTTCCCTTTTTACAATTTCACTGGATAATAAAAGATGCGTAAATAATTTTATTATTTTTTTTATACACCATATATTAAAGTGAAATAAAATATAAAAAGTGAAAAATACATATATAAAATAAAAAAATGTAAAGATAAAGAGGAGAACAGTTATTGTTGTTTTCATACACTAACATACATGATTAATCGCTTTACAATAATAGCAAAAGGCATATTTGTGTAGAAAACGCCATCTGGCTTTCAAATATCTTTGCTAAATTATTAATTGTGACGTTTGCTTTGATTTATTTTCGCTTTCTATATTTCGTGCTAAATAAATTAACAGTGCGTTTGTTTACGTTGACGGACAGAACTACTAGTAAAAAAGTAAAATTTTATTGGAAATTTTCTCATCGGTGAATTGTTAAAGTGAAAAGTAAATTAGTGACAAATTAAAATAAATAAATTTAATTCGCGATTGCATAATTAAAGCATTAGTGTTGTGATACATAAATTATTTATGGTTGTGAGACATAAATATACTTAGCTTTTATTAATTCTCTGCTTCTTAATTTTATTTTCTACTGGATTAATATGCACTCTATAGACGGTCAAATTGGTAGAAAATTTATTTAATTATGTTTGTAGAAAATTTTTGTGAACAAATTTGCAAATATATTTACTAATCAAATTTAATTTAAATTTTATAAAATTTTAACTTAAAATTCGATCAAATAGTTGATACGAATATTTAGTGGAAAAATTATTTAAACTAAAGCGAGGTTTTTATATATTTCAAATAAATTAAAGCAAAGCAATTTTGTATCACAAACAGAAAATGTCTTCTGCAATTTTAAAGAAATTTATTCGTGTATCAGAGGGGTTATTATGTAATCCGATTCGAACGGAAATGCTTTCGAATTGTAATGTTAATAACATACACATTCGAACAGTTTTCTTTTCGAATCGAATTACTTAATAACCCCCCAGATGCTCTTATCAAATTTGAAAATGTACATAATATATACACATAGACGAATTAAAAGAATTATGGGATAAAATAAAAGTTGTTTATGAGGATTGTCTTGAGGAGATGGACAATAATCCAAAAACCGATCCCACAGATGCCGCTACAACAATGGCTAAATATGATGCGTCTTATGCGGCTTATTTAAATTGGTTGTCTGCAATTAATAAAAAAGTGCAACAATTTGAAAGGGTGCCAAAATTAAATAAACCGATGGTGGGAAATGCTGCTGCTACCACAAGTAATTCTGATCATAATTTATCTTTACCCCATGTGATGTAAACACATTTGTAGGTGATTATGTTTCATGGCCACCCTTTCGAGACCTTTTTACGGTTTTATATATAAATAGTTCGCGTCTAAGTAATATAGAGCGATTTTGTCACTTGTTAAGGAAAACTGCCGGTGAAGCAAAACAAATCGTATCAAAATACCAACTGAGTAATAAGGGTTTTGATATTGCCTGGTAACATTTAAAAACAGCATATGAGAATCCTCGTATGCTTGTAAATGATCAATTAAAAATTTTGTTCAAGCTTCCTTCATTTGATAAAGAGTCTAGCGACGGTCTTAAAATTTTGCAACGAGGTATAAATAATTGTTTGACTTCGCTTGCGATATATAAAGTTTCAACCGAAAGTTGGGATCCAATCATAATTTTTATGTGTATTCAACGTTTGCCCACGTCTACAGTCAGTTTATGGAAACAAAGCGTTAGAGAAAAATCTAAATGAAAAGATTTTGACGCCTTTCTGACAGAAAGGATTCAAACTTTAGAATGCATGCGCGATCTTAAAGACTTATCGGTAGGAAAACCTTCAATACAAAAAACCAAAGTTCATGTAGCGAATTCGAGTTCTAGTTCAACTTCTTGTGTTCTTTGCCGTGCACCAGGGCAAGGGTCTTTCAAAAGAAGTATTCTATGGTTAAGAAATTCCGTTGTTATGTAAATTGCTTGTCGCGGGAGCATGAAGTGAAAAATTGTAAGAGTGCCGTCAATTGTAGTACGTTCAACAAAAGGCATCACACTTTGTTACATCGTGAAGCAACGATTTCTCAGGATGTGCCCACCGCTACTCCAGCTTCGGTTTCCACTACTGCTGCACCAAGTGAGAACATCGAATTACCATCGACCTCCAGAGGCATACGCTCCAACGGCACTTTCCATCGTCAAGCTTTTCACGTTACTCAAAACCGTAAAGTGATTTTCGGAACTGCTATGGTGAATCTTATTCACCAGGGTATGACATACCCTGCCCGGGCTCTTATTGACGCGGCCTCAGAAACTCGCTTGAAACTACCTACACATTCGACGAATGTTAAAGTGTCTGGTATTAACCAAACAGTTTCTGCCACAACTAGAAAGGTTTGCCCTTTAAAAATTAGTTCGCTGGTAGATCGAACTCTTGTCCTAGAAACAATGGCCTTTGTATTACCAACTATTTCAGGTGCATTGCTAGTTTTCTTAGTCGGTCCAGAGCTTCGCAACAGGTTTTTAAGTTTACAATTGGCCGATCCCAATTTTTATCAATCAAGACCAGTTGATATTTAATTAGGGTCTGATATCTATCCACAGTTGATTTTGAGCGGGATTCAACGAGATGGTTTCGAATCTTTAATCGCTCAAAATATAATATTTGGATGGATAATTACAGGGTCTGTTATAGAAACACCGGTTCAGATGTATTCAACTACTATTGAAACTTCACAGGAAGATAGTCTGAATAGGAATCTTCTTCGCTTTTGGGAGCTAGAAGAAACACCGAAAAGAAAAATAGCTTCACAAACTGACAAATTTTGCGAGGAAATTTATAGGAGAACTACGCGACGCAACTCCGACGGCCGCTATGTAGTGACGCTACCTTTTAAGCCGGAATTTCCTCATTCTATTAGTTTGGGCTCTTCAAGACAGAATGTGATGGCACAATTCTTGAGAAATGTGTCCTCCCTTTTGCGAAAAAGTGATGTCAAGGTATTATATGATAAAGTGTTTAAAGAATATTTAACTTTAAATCATATGAGACCAGTGATGAGTGATTGTGCTAAATCATCATTTTCGTGTTATCTTCCTCATCATCCTGTGATTAAAGATAGTGCTGTTAACTCTACGTTGGAGGCTATTTCGATGTGTTTTTAATTGCGACATTAAGGAAGTGTATAGACAAATTCGTCTTGATCCTACTCAAACTCAGTATCAACGTATACTATTTCGGTCCTCTCCGACGGAGGAGGTAAAAGAGTATGAGTTACAGACTGTAACCTTCGGTGTAAATTGTGCTCTCTATCTGGCGATACGGGCACTTTTACAATTCCCCTAACGGGTGCTCATGATATTTCATCTGCTCTGAAGGTGTGGAATCAAATTCGATCTGCTTTATCTTCGGCTAAATTTGAGCTTAGGAAATGGAATTTTAATGCGATTGAAATTTTCAATGGTCTTCCTTCCGAGTATCTCGTAGATTCGAAACTTTTAACATTAGCTGAATTCAGCAGCTCAAAAACTTTAGGTATTCAATGGAATGCTCAATTAGATTAATTTAGTTTAAAGTGGAGCCTATTGAATTATAGCAAAATTATTTAATCCCGTAGGTTGGCTAGGACCTGTCATCATTATTGCCAAGATTATTATGCAAAAAATTTGGCGTGACAATATTGAGTGGAATGATAAGTTGCTTCCTTCCACGGATCATGAATGGAGAAAATTCGTAAGTTTATACATGGAAGTAAATAATATACAAATACCGAGATGGGTAAAATATGGGCCTGGTACTTCTGCCGAACTTCATGTTTTTTCTGATGAATCAGAAAAAGCATACGCGGGAGTAATTTATATTCCAATTGAGTCATTTGCAGAATATTATACATACTTGCTTTCCTGTAAAACGAAAGTTGCTCCTCTGAAGACGATTTCTCTGCCTCGCTTGGAACTTTGTGGTGCAGTGTTGGCTTCTGAACTGCTAAAAACTATTATTAGAGAAATTGATATACCACTTAAGCAAGTATATTGCTGTACAGACTCAACTATTGTCCTTTGCTGGTTGAGAAAAACGCCTACTGGACAACGTTTGTCGCTATAGAGTTTGCAGAATTCAAGAAAATGTGGGAAAACACAACTGGCATCATGTTAGGTCTGAAGACAATCTAGCGGATTTGGGTAGTAGAGGACTTTCACCGACGGATTTGAGTAAAAGTGGTCTCTGGTGGCATGGAACCAGGTGGCTACGCGAGCCTAAATATAAGTGGAGCATAAAAGATCTTAACCCTCTAGATACTGATGTTGAAGCCAGGGCTACCAGAACATACGCAACTTTCTTTTCGAATTTCGAAGATATTCTCGATAGATTTTCTAAGAGTGATCGTGCTCTCAGAGTGATATCGTACGTGCTTCGATTCTTCCATAGGACACATTCTTCGCACAAAGGAAAGCACTTGTTTGAGTCTACAACAATTTCAAGCGAAGAAATAAGAGATAAAATTACGGTTAGCAATTTTGGCTCAGAAAGTGCATTATCCTGAAGAACTACAATCTCTTTTGTTAAATAAACCGATTTCAAAAAAAGTTCGTTACAATCGCTTAATCCATTTTTGGATAACAACGGAGTAATGAGATTGAATGGTCGTTTGGCGAAATCTCCATCTTTGTCTTATACTGAAAAAACATCCGATCATTCTACCATACTCCTTTGGTTGAGTGATATCCGGCTCATCGCCGATGTAAACTTTTCATTTTAAATTTGTTACGCATGCATATATCTCTGTATTTTAGAATATTTGAATTTTTTCTAAATACCAGATATTAAACCTTTTATTGAATAGCATTGTTATTGCAAGGTGGCCGGCAATGTTTAAACCAAAACGCTATTCTTGTATATATTTTGATACTTTGTATAATTTCCCCTATTTAATTAAATAGTACTCAGTCAATGTCCAAATTTATTCCTCTTTTAATCATTCTAGATTTTTCGGAGTACTTTCTTCGATTTTGACTAGTAAAATATATAACAGTTTGGTTTATTCGTTCGTTCGGTACTTTGATATATTTTTTTTTCTGTGCTTTAAAACACTTTTGTAGTGAGCCTTGCAAAAGAATTATCACTTCTCCACGCACAGCGTTTTATCTAAAAGGTAAAATAACGAAAATAAAATATCCTTTATTATGCACAATTTAAACAATTGTTTTTTATTTTCCTCCATATTTACACGCAAACAATGTATTTTATGAAATATCGATGCGACATCGATGTATGTTTACAGTATCCATGCCTAACTCAGCATAAGTATAGATAAAATTCATGTAAAATTTGTTTCCTTTCGCTAAAATTGTGGTCGGTAATCTTGTGTTGTTATTATGTGTATTATTTTGTTGGTTTTTTCACCATTTTTTGTCGATGGGAAACAAAGTTTTCACCTCTTATTCCCGATAAGGGTAAATATTGACAAAACACTGGTTTATTAGTTTTCGAAATACTTGGCCATCCACATGAAAAGCAATCGACCAACCGTATATCGATATTATAATTTGAGTGTTGGCAAAGCGCTTTAAACGTTGAATATCTTACCACTTGCCAACGTTTGAACCACCTTAAAAAACACTTTGCCGATGTTGGCCCGATTGTATCTTTCTGCGAGGGACGCAATTTCAAATAAATTTTACCCATTTAGGAAATTTTAAAAGCAAAATGTTCATTTACACTTTGCCTTCTAGTTAAGTCGCTAAACATACGAGTACAGCAAAGTTGACATATTATGACAAAAGTTTTTTCATCGTTCGTACCTTTTTTAATTTTTTTAATTTCTGCTTCTTGTTCGTCAACAGCAGCACCCAATAGAGTGAAGATAATACCAGCTTGCGAATTAACACCAACAGCAGTTACTACCATTTTACCACTACCCTCCATGATATGAGTACCAGATAATACCATAGGATCAATGTCAACACCTTTTTTAACATGGTCAGACTCGCCAGTTAGTGAAGACTCATCAACCTGAATACATGATTAAAAAATAAATATTTTAATTACATAAAACATTGAATATTCAAACAGAATTACCTTCAAGTCATTACTTTGTATGAGAATGCCATCAGCTGGTAACAGATCACCATATTTTACTTGAGCAATATCGCCAACGACAATATCACCTACAGATATTTGACACACTTCGCCTCCGCGTATTACTGAAAATTTATGTTCACCTTCTATACGATTTTGCAAGCCTCGAAATTGTCGCTCCTTGGAATAATCATTAAATGCTGTCACCAGAACAACTACTATAACAGAAATTAAAATGGCCAGGCCTTCAATCCACCCATGATGATCATCTTCCTCTTGTAAAACAGCTACGAAAAGCCAGAAATTGGGGAATAATGAAACAAATAATTAAAAATATATCACACTTACGAGCATCTTCATCGGCAGGTTTGTAAAATGAAAGACCAAGGGATACTAACGCTGCTACTTCCAGAATAATAAGCGTTACATCTTGCAAAGCTTCCCATACTAAAGTTAGAAAGGTTTTAGGAGGTTTAGGTGGTATAGTATTCGACCCAAATGTTTCTCTTCTATGTTCCACGTCAGATTTTGACCCACCCAAACCTATGAAATCAAAAAGTATTTATTTTTTTCATTCTTAAATAATATATTTACATGCTTAGGAATCAATGTAGCACATTTGTACCTTCATTTGGTGATGTATAGAGATTTTTACAAATTTCTGTTACACCACCCATTTCTTGAATTTTCTGCACACCCTCACGTCCTCTATTCTCCATGAGTTCCCGCAATTGCTTAAGAGAAATCCCATATTGAGCAGGTCTTCCATCTATTGTTGCCATTTATAACAATCACTAAAACAACAGAGACCAAAGTATTTTGAAACCTTGAATCATATTCAGTTTTGCGTAATTGGAAACAAGGGTTTTCGAAATTTAATCATTTAATCGTGTTCTCTATCACTCCTTTAACAATACAAGAATAAAAATCATTTGTTATTTATAACGTTTGACAGTAAATGTCACATTGAAATGGTCTAAGTTAGACGATGCAAACACCCTACTTGAGCCTTAAATAAGCACTTTCTTTGCTGTGTATTTTGAAAATTTAATTTTCACTTTCACGGCTAACACAGATTTTAAATCATAATCTTAGCTATTTTGACGCGACTTTAAAAACGGAAGAAAATCCATTTTCTCTGAGTGGATATAGCTGCCGTTTAGTCATATTGTAAAAAGTGGGTTGGGCGACGCTCACTAATATTAAATAATCGATTACAGCCCCTTTCCCACACGTAAAGTTTAATTTGCAAGAGCTTGAGAGAAGAAAAAACTAAACGGAGTACAGACTTTTGTCACTTACATGGACATCAAATTTTGTCAGGAAATGGAACTAATAACTTTCACAAATATATATACGTAATAAAAATTTTTATTTTATTTTTACAAAACGGTGGTTCTTTAAAACACAACAAATTGCATAGCATGACCAACAAACGCTTGCAAAAGTTTTTTATACAATGCAATGGCTTCTTTTCTCGATCATTCGTATACGTTAACTTTTCAAAAATCAGATAATTAAGACTAAAAGAAAAGATAAATCTGCAGGGTTGCATCTTCATATAGGGCGACAGCTCGGCCTATTCTGACTACAAGTTGTTCCAGCTTTCGTCGTACGACTCGTCCAGGTTTTGAAAACTGCTGCACCATGGCTTGATTTTCTCGGCTGAATAAAAAGATAAAAATTTTCGATTGGTTACTTGAATTCCTGGTACGTCTTCTATTAAATAGCGGTCGTTTCCTAAAACTTTGAAAATTATGTATGGGACAAGGAATTTCGGTTCAAGTTTTGTTAAGCCACCTGTAGCAGGAGCATTATTTTCGATTACCACCACATCACCTTCAGCATATTGATATTGCGTTGTATGTTTGGAATTAAAACGTTTTTCCCATTTTTTTTCGTTCCTTTTAGATATTCTCAGAGGAAATATTAAGTTTGTCGACAATTGGTAATGAGTTTTCTACAATGTCATCATCAATGGTTATTTGATATATCCCGTAGTTGGAAATCAAATACGAGTACGTTGGGCGTAAAACCTGATATGGAGTTCCTTTGAGAGACAGTAGTTTGGATGTAGGAAAGAATAGTCTGGTTTGCATGCTCGACCTGACCATTTTCTCGAGGAGTACGGACTACGGTTTTAAGATGCCTTATGGTGTTTACATTACAGAAATCTTCAAACTGCTTTAAGGTGAAAGCGGTGCCTCGGTCGCTGACAATGCATTTCAGAAGACCAAAATATGTTGGCATTTCGTTTAAAATGCTGATCACGGGGATGTTTTTATGTTGCGTACAGCTTTTACAATTAAGTACTTGCTGAATGAGTCCCATACTGATAATATGTCACAATACCTCTTTCGCTTTTCGTAAAAGGACGGTTTGGAACGGAATTGGTTGTATCTCACCGTAATGTAAACGGGCTTCGGACTTACCGGGTCGATTTTTGTTACAACAACATTTAATGCAGCTGGCGATATATTCCTTCGTATATTTTCTCATTTTCCGAAACCAAAATTTCTGTTGTATTCGCAAGTGGTATTTTCAAGTCCAAAATCACTCATGTCGCCATGAGAATATTTAACGATTCTCCTTTGGATGTGTTTCGGTATGACTATTTTCAAACCGTTTTCATCTTTTCGGTAAGGTCGGTGATTTCGTAAACAAAACTCTGATTTTATCTGTTTCTCTCGATCAGATGTTAAATCACCTCTGAGTACGGCCATAAGATGAATAAGTTTTTTATATTTTAGTTGCATTGTAACCACCCAGTCTTCAACCTCAGCAGTCACCCAGCGGTTCAATTTCGTCTGTTGGCTTATCTGGAGCACATTTCAAGGCATCAACGTGTGACATACGTCTACCTTCACGATGAATAAGTGCGAGATCAAATTCTTGCAGACGAATCCACCACCTAGCAATTCAGGGCTTGAGCTCTTTGTAAGCTCTAACTTTCGCCACGGTTGCACAATCGGGCACTAAGAGGCTTGTTATGAACAGCATCGTGCGGTTGATAAGAGAAATTTTTACAACAAAGTTGATAAATCGGTATTACGAAATGAAAAGAATGAAAAGAAGTATCAACCATAATTTATCAACCATCAACTACAAAATCACTATTGTGAATAGCTATTAATGGAAATTTATTCTATTTTTTGCAACTACAAAACAGTAGGAGATATATATTACCTCGAAATGTAAGTAGTAAATAAATAGAAATATATAAATAAATATCGTTAGAAATAAACAAAATAATTGATTTTATGCACAGGTTGCATATTATGAGCAACAAAAATCAAATTGAAGGTTTGATGGAAGCAAACTCGGACATCACAAAGGCCTCTCACTGTAGCTTATTTTTGTCATTTGTCAGCTATTATTTTTTTCCTTCAAATGCATATTCACAATTGCGAATACCTACTTAATCATTCACAACTTTATCAATTGGTTTTCGTAATACCTATGTATTTCAACCATAGTTGACAAATTGTTTCACTTTTCAACCAGTTGATGGTTGCTTTTCATAATAAGCCTGTAAGTAAAAAGATTTTCCCAATAAATTCTAAAACGTTCGAGAGCTTCAACTGCTGCAAAGGCTTCAAGTTCATAGCTATGGTAACGACTTTCTGCGTCAGTATAGTAGCGGCTATAGTAAAAAATGGAATTCCACTGCTTAATACCATCAGACTGCAATAAAATAGCGGCGAGACCTATACTACTCGCATTTGTATGAACCTCGTGGTGCGCCTTACTGTTGTAACGTGCTAAAAATGTCTGTTTACTTAAGGAATCAAAGAGCTTTACGAAAAATTTTTGTTGGTAAGTACCTCATGCAAAAACATTTTGCTTACGTAACAACATGGTAATCGGTCTTGATATTATGGAATGGTCTTGTACAAAAGAAGCTCGTTAAACCTAGAAATCTTTTTACATCGGTTACGTTTGTCGGCTGATTAAAATTCTTGATCACCCTACGTTTCTTTTCACCACGTCGTATACCATTTACATCAATGACATTTCCCAAATGGGAAATTTCTTGCGATAGAAAAACACGTTTATCAAATCGGAGGGTAAGGCCACTTCATCTCACCTGGCTTCAGTCTGTCACGTTCAAAAACTGCGGGCAGTTCACGAGACCGAAAGTACGGTTGTATTTATAATTACCGTCATGAGTAACGAAAGCGGTATACCTCTTAGATAATTCATCAACCTCAATTTGATGTTATCCCATACGTAAATCTAGCGTTAAAAAAACGATTTCCAGCTAACTGATAGAATTTTTCGTCCATAACCGGCATTTTTGACGTTATAGCATTTAATTGCCGATGGTCGACGCACATTCGGTGTTCAACATTACTTTTGTTAACTAAAACAACTGGCGATGCGTACAGAGGTCAAAAAAAACTATTCGACATAATAGTAAAACTAAATAATATAAAAATTTCATCAAATAAAAATCGTATTATTAATGATCTAATTTTTTTTATTGAATACAATTTGAAGTTGCTCAATAAAATGCTTTCTAAGTTTTTTTTTGTAAAATTAGTCAATAAATATTTTTATTGATGAAAACAAAAAAATGTTAGTATATGTCAAATAATTTTTGCCCACTGTTTTTTTTGTTCGTTTTCGAGCAAATCATTTGTGATGTTAGTTAAAATTTATCGTTTGAATGAGCTTCATCATAAGTTAGATGCATTTCCATTTTGGCTACATCGTTCTGCAAAACAAGAACGATGTTAAAAAGTAATTCCTTTCAAGGCAATTAATTTTTTCCAAGCGACAGTCTTCATCTTCGATAATTAAACGTTTCCCCTTTCCGCATAAGATATCTCTACCTAGTAGAATATTTTCATTTAAAAGTGCATCTTTGACAAGCAGGTCCAGTTGGAACGCATTGTCATAAATGATCAAAACGGTATGTACTTTACTTGTACATACATATATATTAACCACCAGAAAAAACTTCTAGAAGAACTTTGGTCTTGTCTATACCAAAAACTATTGCAGCATACGATTTTCGGATTAAATACTTATTGCTGCCAGGGTCCACAAAGGTATTGGTTTTGTGTCCATTTACGTTGACAACCTTAAAAATGTCACTTTCATTCGTCTTGAAATTAATTTGATTAACGCCGATTTTTAATGTTGTTTTCTCCGTGCACTTTTAAGTGGGGTGTGTAGTACGCTGGAAAATTTTTTACGTTGACGGCTCAGGACAATTTACGGAAAAGTGTCCTAACTCTGGTTCTAGACTCGGCGGTTTTTCTTGCTCAACTTTTGATTTTATAATGAGAAAGAAAAAGAAAAAGGTATACAAAAGGTATATATTACTTTCTCAACTCTCTCATACAAAATCAAAAGTTGAGCAACTAAAACTGCCGAGTCTAAAACCAGAGTAATTTTAAACAATTGTAGCACCATAATACAATAATAAAAGGTACTTGCACGACTACAACAAAATTGCAACACCAAGAAACACAAGTATTTTGTTGGTAGAAACATACCTATAATTGTCAGAAGCAGATGTCTTTTGTTTTTAAAAACAGCTATCACAGGGTAACTAAAGTACAATTGCAGACGCGGCATTCATGTGTAATTGGAGCCACAGCCCTATGAAAATTCATTGGCAACACTGTAATCATTTTATTCACATACATACACTAACATTTTTGCGGCTTGTAAACAAAGTTTGACAAGTTTCTGCATTGTATACATTAACAGGCTGGGCTTGTGCAAGTACCTTGTATAATTGTATCGTGTGTAGCACTTTATTTTGCTGAGCGAGTTTTCGTTATTGCTCTTGACCATGATACAATTATCCAAGGTACTTGCACGACTACAACAAAATTGCAACACCAAGAAACACACTCATTTTGTTGGTAGAAACAAACAGAATTTAGTCAAAAACAGATGTCTTTTGTTTTTAAAAATAACAATTACAGGGTAACTAAAGTACAATTGCAGACGCGGCATTCATGAATGATTATAGTCATTCAGTGTTGCCAATATGTGTGTAATATACAGAGTGTGAAATTTCTACTCACATGTGTAGGCCTATAATTAGATTCATGTATAATCTGTATGTAATTCTACTTTGACTTCTATTTTTGTTTAATTTTGTTTTAATTTTAACCTACACAAAGTGAGTGTTGCTACAAATACGGCCCTGCTCTGTAAATCGAGTCGATCGAACGATTTCCAAAATAAATAATGATCCTGATGTGATATTTGTGGCTATATATAATAGCAAAAATAAAAAACGTCAGAAAAAATATTTATATGATCCAGCAATGCATAGAATGTACTAATAGTACAATTTATTCGTTTTGGTTTGACGATAAGAATGCTTGTTACAATCATAGGCTGGAAATTTTAAATTTGCTTATACTAATATTTCTAAGAAGGCATTCTGCCTGGGAAACTTACCAGTATAAACCAGCACATATTGAAAAAGTAAAAATTTTAAAACACTAATTTGAATAAAAATTAAAATAAAAAATTATGGAAAATAATTACTTTAAGTTAACATGTCTTTTATTTTATCTCCCTGAATTAACTTTAAAAAATTAGTAAATAACAGCATCATGACTTCGGTGTGAACGTAAATACTTCCATTTATACAACAATAAAGAAAGTATATTTGCCCTACAATAACGAAAATAATCACGTTTGTTCCCTCTTTATGTTGAACATCCATACAAGCTGTATGCTGCGTACATTAATAAAGTAGCTAGCGAAACTAAATTCATTTTTAATTTTAAAACAGAATTAAAAACGTGTGAAATAAAAAAAAAAGAAATACCAAAAACAATTCACACACCCAAACACAAGTATTCATGGTAAGCATACATATGTATAAATTTGTGTTTTTGTGTATAAAAACTACTACTCTCTTTTCTGTTGTTGGTTTTGCTCAATGCAAGGACAGTATTTTCTATTTACACTTTAAACTTTCCCCCCTCATCCATAGAAACTTAAAATTTCTGTTTATGTAAAATGTTCGCAGTGCAACATCTATATAAATCTATAGTCTTTTTGCTTATAGTATCAAACCAAAAAGTTTGTCTTAAGTAGAACAAAAATAAGCAAATTAACTAACATATGCATAATTAGTAAAAAACAAACGACAATGACAAGACTGTTGTAAATTTAGAGATGGTAAAAATGAGCATTCATTACAAAAAAGCTTTCAGCAAATTGTAATACGATGAATCAAAACAATTCACATATTCCATTTGCAATAAAAGTTGCGTACATAAAGCAGAAATCTAAATCAACTGACACCACACATAGTGGACCAAACACAAAGAACGCTGATGATGAAGGTGTAGTGGCCTTCGAAAACAGCCGGTCGTTTCGTTTTAATACGTGTTTGTCAGAATATTTACAACTAACGTTGGTGTTATTTGTTCATTAATAATTATCACATGTAATTTGGCTTACAAATTAAAAATTTCTTGTTTAAATAAAAAATGTTTATTTACAAAAATTACTGTTTTCCATCTTGACTCCAAAAAGAATTACCTTTTTTAATGACAAAAATACCAATTTTATATGAAAAAATTTTAAAAAATAAAAATTATTTGTATTTGTATTTATTATTTTCCAAAACATTACAAAAATTATTTAATTCTAAAAGTTAAATTTAAAAATCTTCTATACAAAAATTTCTTTACATGCTAAAACATTTACCAAAGACTATCAATTAGGAAAAAAATGTACATTACATATATACAGCCATGGTTTTAGGAATTTAAATTTGTATATACATAATTCCCTAAAAAAGGAAAAAAAGGAGCGAGGGAGGGAGGGAGGCACTTCAATTAATAATTTAACGACCTTATCCACCTATGGTATAATAAGAGATCTTCACCCTCGTATAAAGCACCAGCACTCCCAACGGTCAACAAGTCCATAGGAGAAAAATATCTAGACATTTGAACGGTCTGCAAACTTCGAGAGCCATCAAAACATCTTCTTACCAAAGGATTCTCCAGAGAACCTTCCAGAAACCTTAAGGCTCTTTCGACCAAAAAGACATCCACTCGCCTAAAATCAACCGATCCGTAAATGAACCTACACGATGGCCTACGAAACTGACCATTCTGTCCGATGTATGGTTTTAGCCCAAGACATGCTACTAGAATCATTCGCTCCCATCTCTTAATCTTCTCCATCTGGGATGAAAAAATTCCAAACCAAGTTGGAGAGGCATAAGAGACGATTGGACGAACAATCTGGCGATATACTAAAAGGCACACTTTTTTATCAAGACCGCCTCTACGCTTTAAAACACTCTGATATGACGAGTATATTCTCTTAACTTTTTCAAGAATGTCATCAATATGGCGATAAAATTCAAAGTTTTCATGGAAGGTGACATCAAGGTATTTCATTCTGTCCGATATCCCAATCACGTCAAATAAAAAGTATGTACAGAAAGGCAACACTGACACTAAATTGCTAAGTGCGCCACACGACGTAAGACGGACGAAAAAAAAATAACGTGTTCTACAAATGGAAATTATTTGGTATTCGTGCGTGTGCCATTCGTGCGTGTCTTGATTGTGACGTGTTCTATAAACATGCTGTTAATAGCATAACCGACCGACGCTTACAAAAATTTTTTATACAATACAATGGCTTCTTTTCTCGATCATTCGCATACGTTAACTTTTCAAAAATCTATAATTAAGAGACTAAAATAAAAGATAAGAAAATGAAAAGATAAATCTGCAGGGATGCATCTTCATATAGGGTTACTCGTAAAGTTCCATTGTTCGTTTATTTTGTTTTTTCTTGGTTATGTACACATGGCCAGGTAAAAAATAACAATTGGATTACTATTGGAAGAGCATTTCCTAATGTGTTAGGCTGAGTTTACATCTGGAATTTCATGTGTGCGATGTTCCAAAAAAAAAAGCTTAACCACTAACTACTGATTTAAAAAAAAACTGTGAAAAAAAAGTATTCTGAATTTTTTTGTAACATTTTAAAAAATTATTATTATTATTAAATATTTGCCAGATTGCCAGAAAGACTGTGAAACAAACTTTAGAGATTTTTGATGGTGCACCCTCAACCAGCATTGGTCGAAAGTTAGCATTTTTTTTGCAAATCAAATTTTTGGATGTAGCAAAAAATTTGCACGCTCTTTTTTTGTACCTTTTTTGGTCTTTTATTGTAAATAAACTTATTGTAAGTAACTTGTAGGAATCTCTTGACAGGAGACGACATTTTCTAAAAACATTTTCTAACACAATTTTTCCCAATAAAAAAAGTTTTATAAAATTATGTATTTGAAACATTTTAACTTTGTTCGATAGTATACATTTAGCTTTGCAATATAAAAAAATTATTCTCATACTTTCAATACTTTTCGAAATATTTAAAATCGGATTTTGATTATAAAATTAAATTTTCTACATTTTTTTCTTTTTGCCTAAAGTGTTGATCTCAATTTTTTTACTTCAAATGTTTCTTAATTGTTTCTATGTAATCACAATAGGAGACGTAATTGTCTATTCAACGGTATATAATATGTATACCTTTGCATTATATCAGTCTTAAAATGTATACATAAATATAACACCTCAGGTGAAAATTTACGTGTTTTTTCTGCTATTCAAATAAACTCAAATTTTTTATGACCTTTATTAAATATTTTTTTTAATTAATTACTTTTATTTGGCTCAAACATATAAAAATTAATAATTAAAGAAAAAAGTGGGCCTTTGCACTCGGATGTGTACTCGTATATTCTGCAAATCCAAATGATACATAACATTAGCATTTGTATATTAGTGTTAGTTCAGAATTATTACTTGTTTCTAAGTCTCCTTCGTCAAAAGTAGCGATGGGTGTTGGCTGTATTAAGAATAAGGTCTAACAAATGAATGACTGCGCTTCGATTATCCACTATTATCGGAGATGGTAAAATTTCCGCTTTTCTTTTTAACAATAACGTACTTGATGGCAAAGGCCCACTTTTTTCTTTAAGCACCTTCCTTAAAATATCGTATTTATTTCTAAAAAAAAGGCCCAGATTAAGAATGAGTGCTAGTGTGTCTTCCACCATAAAATGTTTACTATATTTTGGTCTTAGAACGCTTTCCACCATCCGTGTTAATCGTTTTGTAGGTGTAATTGGTAGCATATCTACAATTTTGGCAGCTTCTATATGTTGGGTAACGGTTATAATTTTTATTTTAAAAATTACTTTTTAATCATTATTTCTTGATTTTTATTTATTCCTCAGAAAATAATAGTTTTTTCTTGGTTTTTATTTATTCCTCAGAAAATAACAGTTATTTATTGATTTTTATTTATTCCTCAAAAAATAAAAGTTATTTTGTGACTTTTATTAATTCCTCACAAATTAAGAGTTATTTTGTGAATTTTATTTATTCCTCACAAAATAAGTTATTTTGTGACTTTTATTTATTCCTCACAAAATAACAGTTACTATTATTTTTTTGCTTAATTTTTAAAATGTAGAAAGCGTAATTTTTGCGTTAAAATTAATATTAACGGATTAAAAATTGAATTTATCGCCAGAGTCTGTAAAAAAAATCTTATGTGTTAAATTTACTTTTTTATAGTTAAAATAAAATTTTTTTGAGCAAAAAAATAAAAATCAAAAAGTAACTGTTATTTTGTGAGGAATAAATAAAAGTCATAAAATAACTCTCATTTTGTGAGGAATAAATAAAATTCACAAAATAACTTTTATTTTGTGAGGAATAAATAAAAATCAAGAAAGAACTGTTATTTTCTGAGAAATAAATAAAAATCAAGCAATAACTACTATTTTCTAAGGAATAAATAAAAATCAAAAAATAATCGGTAAAGTTGAGTTTTTTATAGGTAGTCCATGTAACATGGAGTATCATTGTATATTCCTTGTGCACGTAGCACTTCTCTATTAGTGTGATTTTTTCAGTTGAAATTCGGAAAATAATCGTTATTTGCGATCCCTAACTTGAATGAATCATTGATTTCATTTTCCGAATACGTATTTATCAAGGCTTCTTCTTTAATCCTTTTGCTCCTGCATCGAACGTTATCGTAATCCTTACTTGGCCGATCAAACTTTTTTCTATATATATATATAACCAATACTAATTTCTATTCTGACATTTACAAATTTATTTATTGCATTCACTTATCTTTTTTTTCATATAATTAAAAAAAAATTTATTTCAATCGATGTTTGCATATAAACCATATCGTCATATGATTTCATAAAAGCCCTAAGTTACATTTAAAAAATTTTACAGGAGAAGCAAAAAACTCTTTAATATGAAAAATTAACCTAAAACTTTCAAACTTTTTTGAGTTTAAGCTTAGTTTTTATTAAAGAATTAATAGATGAAGAAAAATATCCAATTTTTGTATTACTTGCAGAGATGTGAAACTTGCGCCTTTGAGCATTTGTTTTTTGTGAAACCGAAAAGGGCGTAAGACAAATTAAAAAATGGTTTTCTTAATCTTAAGGAAACGTTTTCTTATTTTCTTCATTAATTAAATTAAATATATATTTTTTACTTACATTTTTAACTAATAAAACATAAATAGTAACCAACAAAGCAAAATTTAATAAGAGGAAATTCTGATTATAAAAAGATAATTTCTATATGCGGAATTAAAATTATCGGAATTATCAGAGCATTGTTGTTGCAAATTAATATTTATAACAACAATACTATTACAATTCCGAACACTTTTATTCCGCATGGAATGCAGAACATGCCTGAATTGTACCACATATTACTCACTGCCATGTGGTAAATTAGTATAAAAATCATGACAACCTTTTCTGATATGAATACCTTGAGATTATTTAGATTAGAGAAGTAAAGCTTAAGAAGAGAGTTGTAATCCAAAAAAAAAACGAATGAGTAATGTGATGGGTGTTAGGTGGAAATGGAGATTTTCGCGAATCTTTAACATACTGAACGAATTCAAAAGGGGGATTAATTTTTTTTATTAATTTTTCTTTTGATTACCGGATCGATTGAATCGCATTCCATTTGGGTGAGTTCAACTATTAAATATTTTTGCTCTATATTTTGACAAAAACAACTATCGGAATATATTATAATATGGTGACTGAGTAAACATTTTCAGCCGTATTCATAAAAATTTTAAACAGCATTTCAAATGTTGTTTAAGCAATTTTCGCTAAAATTGTATTCATAATAGAATTTTAGCTTAAAATGGGTTTTTTAAATCTTGTGTAAATCAGAAAATTTTAAAATTTACTGCACCCAGTTTAAACCAATTTTCAGATGACATTGTTGTAATTTTGCTTCGTGTTTGTTTTCCTTTTTAACTTTGCATGTGGGTATGTACATATGTATGTATATATGCCAGTGTTATTTAATTTAGTTTTTTTGTAGAAACTATTGACGAAATATCAAATGGACTCTAAAAATTTTTTTAAAAAAATGAGCGATCCACTTTCCGTTACAACCATTGTTTTCTCACTTTCTATGTTAGTCCATATTTACACTATGCAAGTCTTATTGCTAAGCTGATTAGTTTGTTAGGAACGAGAGACGAGGGGAAAAGAAACTTTACTGTTCTCCTCGTCTCTCTCTCCATCAAACTAATCAGCTTACTAATAAGACTTGCATAGTGTAAATATGGACTTAACAAAAATAATAAAAATTTGTAGAAAATTAACTAGTGATGTATAAACACTCAAAACAAATAAAATAAAACTCGTTATTCTAGTGCTTCTTAATCTGCAATAAAAAAATCACATAAAAAGCACTTTTCAAAACGATTCGCTGTGAACTCTTTTTATTTTTTTATGAAATACGAGTTTAAACACATTTTTTATTTTATAAAAACAATATTTTTCCGAAAATGGACAAAAAAACAAATACAGATAGGAGTACTTTGTTAATTAATAATCGTTGTTTTGCAAAACTATGATGCAAGTGACAAATAGATAATAGTGTTGCCACGATATTTAAAAAAAAACAAGTTCATTGATTTTTAGTTCAAATACTGATTATGAATACCAATATTTAAACAACTTTTTTTATCCTTAAAATGTTTTTTAACTAATATGCTTTTAAAACCTCAATTAACTGTTTTTGATGCATACGGCTGTTTTAATTTAATTAATAAATTTTTTAATCTCTTAAGGTCCAGTTACACTTAGCAAATATTTGCCCAAAAAAACGTAACCAATACTTTTGCCCAGGATTAGTGGGATTTAAGTTGGTTTTTATATCACAAAATAAAATAAATTTTATATTATTTTTAATAAATGCGAACACATATTTAAAAAAATATTGGAATAAAAAAATTAAATTTTAACTTGTCTGCTGGTCACGCTTTTTTTCAGCAAATATTTGCCAAGTATGACCGGACCTTCATTAAAGCATAAGAAAATTAAATGCTTGTAAACAAAAATAAAAATTACACTACTACTGACACCACACACAGTGGACCAAACACAGAAGAACGCTGACGATGAAGGTTTAGTGGCCTTCGAAAACGGCTGGCTGTTCCGTTCAACTATGTGTTGTCAGAATATTTACAACTAACTTTGATGTTATTTGTTCATTAATAATTATCACATGTAATTTGGCTTAAAAGGCGATACGAACATTAGCCTGTTCAATTCATTAAATATAGAAACAAATGCAGTTCGAATAATAATAATTAAATTAACTAAAATTAATAGTCATGGGCTTGTGGCAAAAATTAAATAAAAATATACTTAATAGTAACAAACCAAAAAAGTTTGTCTTAAGTAGAACAAAAATAAGCAAATTAACTAACATGTGCATAATTAGTAATGAAAAAACGACAATGGTAAGACTGTTGTAAATTTAGTGATGGTAAATTTGGGCCTTCATTACAAAACACATTTCAGAAAATTGAAATACGATGAATCAAACCAATTCACATATTCCATTTGCAGAAAAGTTTCGTATATAAGGCAGAAATCTACATCAACTGACACCACACACAGTGGACCAAACACAGAAGAACGCTGATGATGAAGGTTTAGTGGCCTTCGAAAACGGCTGGATGTTGCGTTCAACTATGTGTTGTCAGAATATTTACAACTAACTTTGATGTTATTTGTTCATTAATAATTATCACATGTAATTTGGCTTAAAAGGCGATACGAACATTAGCCTGTTCAATTCATTAAATATAGAAAATTACACTACTTTTTACCCGGGTATTGTGTTTATCAGCCTATGTATGTACACCCAAAAAATAAAGTTTTAAAATCAAGAATAAACATTTTGATTTTAAAAACGAAAACTTTATGAAATAGAACTAAGTTTGTTTTGTGTTATTTTAAAAATTTTCATTCTTTGCTTAAAAATTAAAACTATTTTGGAATGAAAAATTATTATTTTTGTTTTAAGAAACAACAAGCTTGATATAAAGTTGAACATACTCAAATTAAGAACTTATGTTTTTGAATTAAGAATGAAATATTCTTGAAGTAATAATGAAGCATTTTTGTTTTAAAACTAATTATTTTTATATAAAAAATGAAATGTTTTGAATTAATAATGGAGACTTCTTAAATTAAGAATGAAACGTTTTAAATTAATAAAAGAGAATTTTGAAATTACGGATGGTTCGTATTAAAATTAAAAATGTTAATTTTGTTTGGAATCAAAATGCCCTTATTATGAAAAATGTTCGGTCTTCGACTGTAGTCCAAAGCGCTAATCGAACGAATTTTCATTTGCGTCATGACGAGTATTCAACAAAAAATGTCGCTATTATGTTACGAACACCGTGTTTTTTAAAATTTCGCAATAATTTTAAGATTTTATGCGCAAGGATCATACAGGATAATGGACATTAATATACACTTGGTCGTAATAACAGATTAATTCTTTTTTTTTCAACACGACACAAATATAAAATGTTATTCGGGGAAAAATATATTCTTTTATTTAAAAAAATTAAAATTATTGATATAATAAAATATTTTTGTTTTTAGAATGTTTAAAAATACATTTCTTTTTTATTATGATTTCAAAAATTATAATTTTTATTTTAATAAGAAAACATTATAGTTTTTGAAATTTTTAAAATGAAAGCGCACATTTTTGTTTTAGAACTGTTTCGTTATAAAAATAACAATGTTGTATATTAATATTATAAGAAACATTCATATTTTAAAAATGATTTTTAAAAATGCAGCATTTTTAAAACAAAAACGAAAGATTCTTGTTTTAAGAATGCTTTTTTGGTTCAGTGTATGTATGTATGTACTCGAATGTACCCAGCGGTAAAACTCAGAAGACCTTCTTACTTCCGGCCTTATTAAATGCCTGCTCAGGTATTTTTTCGATTTAATTACTATTCTTATCAAACTGCCAAAGAAGGCCTTATAGAAGGCCTCGGCTTTTCCGCTTAAAAGATAAAGTACACATTCCCTTCTATGAGAAGGGAGAACAGAAGGAGTAAAGTATTTTGTTTTGCTTTTTTTTGGCAAAGCAAAAGCAAACGAATTCATGTTTTTGACTCAGTTACCATTCTTATGTAACTTCTGAAGAAGGACTAATAGAAGACTTCGGCTCTTTAGTAAAAAAAAGATGGGATACCCATTCCACATTCCCTTCTATAAGAAGGCAGAACAGAAGTAGTAAAGTATTTTGTTTTGTTTTTTTTTTGGCAAAGCAAAAGCAAAAGAATTCAGATGCCGTTATAATAAACAAAATTCCATATAAAAATACCAAATACAGAACGATTAAAGAAAAGAAAACGTAAATCATTTTAGTTGAGTTTTGTACGTTTAAAAGATAGTTGTGTTGTTCGATCATTAGTATGTATATAAATACTATGTGGGTTCTTGTTATTTTTGAAGTTTCCTTTCAATATGTTCGACACCTCGGGCCTGTTTCTCAAAACTTACAATTGCTATAATACAAGTAAAACAGTTGGGAAAATATTTTATATTCATATTTGAGTAACTGTTGAAGTGAACGGACGTGTTTTTTTATTCTCCGCATTTATAAAGCTCAAAATTGCAAATGGAAAACAATAACAAATAAAATACACAAAATAAATACACTTTCGGTTGATCTTGCCGATACATGATCTTTATTAAAAATTAAAAAAGTGTATCAAAATTAATAAACAAACTTGGGGACCATATGTGGACAATAAAATTGTTATATTTCATAACAAAATATTGAAACTTAGTGTTTTTTTTGCGCTGCAATGCCGGCAGAATGCAGTAAATGTAGAACATTAATTAGGTGTGAGACAGGCATACAATGTGATGAAGTTTGTAAGAAAGTCTATCATTGTACAGCAAAATGTTCTGGGCTTGACCAATATTCGGTTGGAGTCCTTGAAAGTAAAAATTATGTGAGATTCATATGCGATGACTGTATACAGTACATTCATAATGTTGATATTGTGTTGAAAGACAAACAAGATGGAGTCGCCAAAAACAAACAACAATTGGTGGATTATAAGTATGAATTTAATGCGGTTTTAAAACAGAACGAAAATGGGATTAAAAAATTATTGGAAGCTATTGAAAAGCGGGATGAAGAAAGGCTGAAGAAAATAGATAGTGCTCAAAAACTGTTTGATAAAAATTTACAAGAAGTTCAAAAATTATATGGATCTGTTAATGACTTTGAAAATAAAAACAAACAAATGTATACATCAATAGAGGAAAACAACAATAAAATGTGCAACGAAATAAAGAAAGTTATAAAAGAGACAGTGCGCCAAAAAATGTAATGTCATATGCAGAAACAGTGAGAAGCAAAACAGTGATGCCTAGTGTAACAAAAAAGTGCCTTTAATAATTAAACCCAAAGAAAAACAAGGAATTGAAAAAACAAAAGAAGAATTAAACAAGAAAGTAGACCCGGTAAACTTAAAAATAACTAGTGTTGAAAATAGAAGAAATGGAACTTTAGTAATACAAACAGATAATGATGAAGAAAGAGAAAAAATAAAAGTAGCTATACAAGACCAAATGAGTGAAGGTTATGAAATTAAGGTGCCCAACCCAGTGGCAATGAGTGTTACAATAACAGATATATCATTTAAATATTCTGAAGAAGAAATAATGGATAAGCTAAAAAAACAAAACCCAATTTTGCGTGAAAGTAAAATGAAAATTTCTAAAATATACAGTTTTAACAAGAATAACAAAACAATTTATAGTGCTAGAGTTAATATTGATAATGAGTTATACAAAAAAATAATGGAAGAACAAAAAGTAACGGCCTGGCCCACGATGTCGACAAGAAAGTTTCTTTCGCTTAGTTATATTGAAAACAAAAACAAAATAAGAGAATTTGTTTTTGTTTTCAATGTAAGTAAGCGAAAGAAACTTTCTTGTCGACATAGTGGGCCAGGCCGTAAATATTGGTTGGGAAAAATGTAGAGTTTTCGACGGAACCGAACTAACACAATGCTTTAAATGCAAAGGTTTTAGCCATATAGCTAAAGATTGTAGAAAGCAAGAAATATGTATAAAATGTCATGGAAATCATAATAACAGAGAGTGTGATCAGGAAATAATAGAAAAATGTATAAATTATATACGAATAAATAAAAAGCTTAATCTTGGTGTTGCGCCATAATAATAATAATAATAATAATAATAATAATAATAATAATAATAATAATAATAATAATAATAATAATAAACTTAATAATATTTTAACTAACCAAAATACTGAATATCCCTAATAATAAATAAATAAATACATAATACATACATACATACATAAATATATATATATTACCATGTAATATTACACATATTATTAACTGTTTACTATTGGAATAAAGTAAATATATAGATATGTACATAGAAATAAGAATAACTGCTCAATAAATATAATTCACTTGCAAAGTATTAGCAAAGCAATCAAGTTGGTTTTATTGAAGTGGTTTTATATATTTTTTCACCGTGCCCTAAATTTAATTCTTTAAATTATAATTTACTTAATTTAAATTTGTTTCTTAAAAACTATTAGGAAAAAACATTTTGGCGCCCGAGCAGGGACTAGTGGAAAATAATAACCAATTAAATTGATAAATTAATTCAATTTAATAATCGTGGTTTTTTAAATTTTATAAATTGCTTAAAATTTAAATAAAAAACAATTAAACATTAAATAATAAAGTGCAGTGTTAGTTAAAAACAATAACAACAAAAAGCATTTGTTTATTAAACAAACATAAAAACTACAACTACAATATCATCTACGTCTTCATAGTCAATATCACCTAAAAGTCTTGTCCAGATGCCCCGTTGCCGCTGTATTCTTTGTAAAGCTGAAAACCAACAGGGGAGTAGTTCCAATTCCGAACAACAGGTAAAAAGTGTAAAAAATATCTGTGTTATTTTACCCTTAAATTTGTAAGTTAATCAAATTTAAGAGATTTTTGTAAATTACTCAAAAATTCAAATCGCTTTGCAAGTCGAACACAAAGAATATTTTTTACACTTCAACATTTGTGAAACAATTTATTTATTTAATATTATTATTAAATCAAATCCACCCTTAAAAGTGAAATTTATCGCGAGTGTTTTTATTGTTCTTATTAATACACATTCGTACAAACATAATTCTTTCTCATCATTACTGAGAGAAAATTTAACAATTATTTCTATTTACCGTCGGCATTTTTGTCGCGTTAAATTAATTTTATTTGCGTTAAAAAATACACAAAACTATTCGCGAGTGTTGATTTTATTAATTTTAAATAAATTAAATAATAAAATTTTCACTTTTATTCTGTCCTTTTATTCGCTTTTTATTAATTTATTAAGATCAGTGTTCCATTCCGTTTGTTCCTATACCACTTGTAATAATTTACATTACAACAGCTGTAACAGTGGACCCCATTCACACTAGGATCGAAAAGTTAATTTTCAAATAAATCAAAATTACAAAGTCGTTTGTGTGTTCACACTAGCATCGAAAATCTAATTACATATAATTAGTAAATAATAATATCAAAGTGTGTTCATACTTTGTTTTACATATTAAATTAACTTAAAAACTATTTTACTTGGTAAATAAATATATTTACCAAAGGCTGTAAAAAGTGGTTTTTACGAAAAATTAAATAAATTATTTTTAATTTCGGAACATTGATTAAATTAAATATTTGTGAATAAAAGAGTAATCTACATAAAGATTAAATTTCCGAATATGTGTATCCGGCGAGGAAATAATATATTGAATAAAAATAAGTTAAATTGATAAGGTAATTCAATTTAACAATACTGTTTTAAATTTTATAAATTAATTAAAATTTAAACAAAAAAGTAATAAAAATATGGCAACTAAGAAGCGCCAAGAGGGTGTTTCCGAACTGGAGATATTAGAAAAACTAATCGCCAAAAAATCAAAAGTTATAAAACATATTGAAAGGATTCGACAGTCTATACTAGAGAAGACTATTTCGTTTAATCCTGTTGAGCTGGAATGTCGCTTAGACATTCTAAAGGATTATATTGACCAAGCCATGAAGCTTCAGTCTGATGTGGATAATTTAGATCCTGATAATGACGACAGAGCTGAGCTGGAGGATATTTGTGTCACCACAAAGTCATTATTTTTAACCATTTTAAATAAAAATAGACAGCCAAATATACCTGAAACGTCTTTCAGTGTACAAACTCACCATTCCAGGCTTCCAAATATGAGGCTACCCAAATTTACTTGGAAATACGCGGAATATAAGAATTTTATGAGTTTGTTTGAAAATTTGGTACATAATGATCCGACGTTGACAGATATCGAAAAATTTAATAATTTGATATCATGCTTGTCCGATTCAGCTTTAGGTACAGTAAAAGCTTTTCAGATTTCCGAAGAAAATTATCCCAAAGCTTTAGCCAGTTTGAAGAAGGTATATGACAATGAATGTCTCATATTTTTCGATAATATATCGAAACTTTTTGATTTACCGGAAATTACAAAACCTTCGGATTCTGCTTTGCGAAGCATGATAGATACGGTGTCGGCAATATACGATTCGCTCTTGTCAATAGGCGATGACAAGAAAATAACTAATGCCATTTTAATACATTTAGTGATGTCAAAAGTTGATCCAGTCACAAAATCAAAATGGGAAGAACAGCAGGACTTTCAAAGGCTCCCATTATGGTCAGACTGTGAAGCCGCCTGGAACAAACGCTACCAGCATATTTCTGCGGATGAATCTTCAAGTTCAAGACCGAGGTTTAATAAAATTAAAACTGAATTTTCAAATAATAAAAATACTAGGACATCATTAAATTGCACAAAAACAAAACAATCTGCTGATAAATGCTTATTCTGCAAATCTACACAACATGTAGTAAATAATTGCCCTTCATTCAGTGCTGAGCCTGTTAATAAAAGATTTGATTTCATAAAATCTGTGCCAGCATGTATTGTTTGAAAAAAGGCCACATACTGTGTGTGCAAGATGTTGAGTATGTAGTGGTTCTCATCATTCACTGCTGCATAAATATACTACAAGTTCTAATGTAAGTAGCCTTTCTCAAGAGCCATCTACTTCACACGCTGCTGTCAATTATTCATCATCGGATGAAAGAATCATTCTGGCAACAGCTGTGGTGAGAGTACGAAATAGTTCTGGTCAATTAATACCAGCTAGAGCTCTTTTAGACTCCGGTTCTCAACCAAATTTGATTACTGAGGAACTTGCACAGCTACTAAGATTAAAAAGAGAAGGAGGCAGATTAAGTTTAAATGGTATTAGCGACACAAATTCATGTTCTAAGTCTTGTGTTGATTTAAATGTCACGTCGAGGGTTAATTCTACTCAATTTACGTCCAAGTTTTGGGTATTGAGTTCAATTACAGATTTACAACCTGATCACAGATTAAACGCAAATATCTGAAATATTCCTAAGAATGTTGAATTAGCTGATCCATTCTTCTACAAACCACAGAAAATTGATCTGTTAATTGGCGCAGAAAATTTCTTTGACTTAATGTGTTTAGGTCAAATAAAATCTGGCCCGAGCCTTCCAATTCTTCAAAAAACTTCGCTTGGTTGGATTGTAACTGGAAAATACAATCAATCAAAGGGCTCAAAAAATAGTAATGTTTTTCATTTAAGTTCCGCTATAGAAAACGAGAGCAATATTGATTCAATTGTCAGAAAATTCTAGGAGTTAGAAGAGCTTCTAAACGAATCAACAAAACTGTACTCAGAGGAACAGCAACAATGTGAGGACAATTTTATAAATACTGTACGACGATTAACGTCAGGACGATTTGAAGTCTCTTTACCTTTCAAATCTGATGCAAAACTATTAGGATCATCCTTTGAAACTGCCAAACGACGATTTCTTTCATTGGAACGAAGATTATCCAAAGATGATACCATGAGGCAAATGTATCAGGATTTTATGAAAGAGTATTTTAATTTAGGTCACATGTCATTTTTAGACAAAATGCCAATTACTCCTCATTATTGCATTCCACATCAATGTGTTCTGCGGCCTCAGAGTACAACTACTAAACTTCGAGTAGTTTTTGATGCTTCAAGTAGAACTTCTTCGCATGTATCACTTAACGAATTCTTAATGGTTGGTCCTACAGTTCAAGAAGAATTGTATTCTACATTGATCCGTTTTCGACTTCACAAGTACGCAATCACTGCATATATTGAAAAAATGTATCGTCAAGTATTGGTTGATGATAATGATAGAAATTTTCAATTAATCCTTTGGAGAGAAAATCCATCTGATGATTTAAAAGTGTTTCGATTAAATACAGTCACTTATGGCACAGGCTCGGCACCGTTTTTGGCCATCAGATGTTTGATTCACTTGAGCGATTTGTACAGAGAGACTTTGCCTATTGGTTCAAAAGTTATTCGCAGTGATTTTTACGTTGATGATTTGATTACTGGAGCTGAAAGCTACCAAGACCTAATTGATATTCGTGACCAAGCAACTGAAATTTTGAGTTCAGCTGGTTTCAATCTCACTAAATGGGTTTCCAATCATCCAGACTTCATGAGCTCTTTACAAAATGAAAAACTTCTATAAAGCGATTCCGATTCTTCTAAGGCGCTGGGCATACATTGGATTCCGAAGAATGATACATTTAAGTTTCATTTGGATAATAATTTTCAAGAATTGAAAGCTACAAAAAGAAACATATTATCAGTTTCTTCTCGATTATTCGATCCTCTCGGACTATTATGCCCATTAGTAACAAAATCCAAAATATTATTGCAAGAACTTTGGATTCAAAAACTTGACTGGGATGAATCAATTCCCATGAGACTAAATACGTCATGGGAAAATTTCAAATCTAATTTACTGGAAATTGATTCAATTACAATCCCAAGATTCGTAAACACAACTTCGACAGCAAAAATTCAAATTCTCAATGCCTCAATGCGAGCATATGGTTGCTCTATTTACATTAGAAGCTCCGATTCAAATGGAATTGTTTCGAGACTACTGACTGCTAAGTCTAAAGTTGCTCCACTCAAGACAAAATCTCTTCCGAGACTTCAGTTATGTGCGGCACATTTGTTGGCTAAGTTGTGGAATCGAATTAAGTTTATGATTAAATTTGAAATCGAAAGTGTTACTTTCTGGACGGATTCAGAAATAACGCTACATTGGATTAAGACGCATCCATCCTCACTTGCCACTTTCGTTTCAAATCGTGTGGCGGAAGTACAAGAATGGTCAGAGCAAATTTCATGGCGCCATGTGCCAACTAAGGACAACCCAGCTGATATTGTATCAAGAGGATGTGATGTCCACGAATTAAAAAATTCTATTTGGTTTGAAGGACCTTTATTTTTACTAAATGAGAGTTCTCATTGGCCTGTTAACAAACACTTCGAGTTAACAGAGAATCAAAAATTATCAGAAACAAGAAAAACTCACGTGTTTCTTGCAGTAGAGGATCCTCAAAACTTTTTATTGGATCTTGTAGGGTGTTTTTTATTGAGGTATAGAACTTTAAGTTGGCATCAATTTTTTAACTGGCGGCCATTTTGTCAGCTGTCAAGTGATTAATATTTAGTTTGGTTTGCCATTTCATCATGAACAGGTTGACAAAAGAACAACGCTTGCAAATCGTGCAAATTTATTTCGAAAATAATGGTTCAGTTCGCGAAGTTTACCGCAAGCTCCGTCCATTTTATGGTCGACATAATCGTCCATCAGAGCAATTAATTCGGTTAACCGGTAAATTGGCCACCAAGATCGTGTGATTTGACACCATTGGATTATTTTCTTTGGGGATATGTGAAGTCGCTCGTCTACGCCAACAAACCAGAAACGTTAGGGGACTTGGAAGCCAACATTCGTGGCGTTATTGCCAACATACGGCCCCATATGCTCGAAAAAGTGGTTGAAAATTGGACCTGTAGAATTGGCTTTATTCGAGCCAGCCGCGGCGGCCACATGCCCGAAATCATATTTAAACGTTAATGGCATAAAATTATCCTTACAATAAAGCCAAATTGATGGACATTAAAACGATTTTCTTGTGTTTTATTTCAATTCGAAGTACTATACCTCTAAAAAAACACCCTATACAAAAAATTGATTCGAATAACTTCATACGTCTTTAGATTCGTTGATGGTTTAAAGAAGCGTAAAATAAATAAAAGTTCTATACCTACTGCAGTTGAATTAAAATGGTCATTCTATCGACTTGTAGAGACAATCCAGAAATCTAAATTTTCTGAGGAGATATCTAAGTTACAGAAATCTCAGGTCTTACTATCAAATATACAAAGATTGACAACATTTATTCATACGTTTACTGAAGAGAAACGAACTTTTTCACTATTAAGGGTAGGTGGGAGATTACTTAACGCAAAGTTGAAATATAATACTAAATTCCCACTTTTATTACCGAAAAATAATAGCTTTGTCACACTTTATTTGCGAAACTTGCATTTCGATAATTGTCATGCCGGCACAAAAGCCCTAATAGCTCTTTCGCGAGAAAATATCTGGCTTATTAATGCGAAAGAAGAATGCAATCGAATAGTTCGTAATTGTGTACATTGCTTCCGCTATAAACCAAAGCTAATGTCCCAAATAATGGGCAATTTACCCACTAATACTACTCGATCATTTTTAATTGTCGGCGTAGACTTTTGTGGTCCGGTCAATGTTTCATTGAGAATTCGTGGTCGACCACCGTTAAAAATGTATATAGCGGTTTTCGTGTGTTTCACTTCTAAGGAGGTACATTTAGAATTAGTATCCGACTTGTCTACTGATTCGTTTCTTCTCTCTTTTAAACGAATCCTGTGCGACAACGCGACGAACTTCGTCGGAGCCAGCAGGTTGCTGAAGGAACTGCAGCAAGCCGTATGATTGTACGCAGCGTCGTTCGGGGTAAAGTTCACCTTCATACCACCTCGGGCGCCTCACTTCGGAGGGCTATGAGAAGCCGCCGTGAAGCAAGCGAAGTTCCTACTTCTGCGAGCCGCGGGCAACGCGTCGCTCACGCAAGAAGAGATGGGGACAATGCTTGCAGAAGTAGAGGCAGTGATCAACAGTCGGCCCATTGCACCGCTGTCTCCAGACCCCAACGACGGAGAAGCGCTAACTCCAGCGTACCTGATAGTAGGAGAGGGTCTGCGTTCGCTGCCGCAAAAATCCGCAGGAGGCGAGATCGTCAGAGATACGACGTTATGGAAGCGATGGCGTCTGCTTTGCGGTCTCAAGCAGACATTCTGGCAGGCTTGGTCTCGCGATTACATCCGAGGACTTCAAGGCAAAGCCAAGTGGCACCAAGAGATGCCCAATCTAGAAATAGGCCAAGTGGTAATAGTCCACGAGGACAATTGGCCGCCACAACACTGGTTGACCGGGAGAGTCGTGAGCGTCACCGAAGGCGCCGACAGCAAGGTCAGGGTGGCGGAGGTCAAAACAAGAAGCGGCGTATATAAACGCCCAATCCATAAATTGGCTCCTCTGCCATATGCTTGAAGACTTCTAGTCCTTCAATGGGGCCGGAATGTTGCGCCATAATAATAATAATAATAATAATAATAATAATAATAATAATAATAATAATAATAATAATAATAATAATAAACTTAATAATATTTTAACTAACCAAAATATTCAGTATTTCCCTAATAATAAATAAATAAATACATAATACATACATACATACATAAATATATATATATTACCACGTAATATTACATATATTATTAACTGGTTACTATTGGAATAAAGTAAATATATAGATATGTACATAGAAATAAGAATAACTGCTCAATAAATATAATTCACTTGCAAAGTATTAGCAAAGCAATCAAGTTGGTTTTATTGAAGTGGTTTTATATATTTTTTCACCGTGCCCTAAATTTAATTCTTTAAATTATAATTTACTTAATTTAAATTTCTTTCTTAAAAACTATTAAGAAAAAACACTTGGACTAGACGAAAATCACCATAAAATGAATCGTGAGTGCCCCGTTTATATAAATAAATTGAGCACAAAACGGAGAAGAATTGGAATAAATTTGTAACAATCAAAGAATTTAGTTCGTATTATTTATACAAATGTTCAGGGTTTAATCAATAATTATAATCAAGTAGAAATTATGGTCGAAAATGAGCAACATGATTTTATAGTGCTCTCAGAAACGCACTTAACAAAAGACATCGAAGAAGAAGAAATCACATTAGAAGGATATGGACAAATCACAACATTTTCTGAATCCATAAGAACAGGAGGTGTAATAATATATTTTAAACAAAATTATAAAATAAAGAAAATTTTTGAAAAAGTAGAGGACTTAAAATACTGGATATATGCATGCACTGTTATAAATAAAAACAATTATTTTATATTGGCAGCAGTATATAGATCTCCATCATACAGTGAAGCTGAATTTTGTGAAAATTTTGAAAAAGTTATCGAAGAACTTAGTGAATATATTAATGAAATAGTAATAATAGGAGATTTTAATATAGATTGGTCACTAAATGGTTTTTATAAACAAAAACTAGAAAGTATACTTAATGACAACGGAGTAAAACAAATAGTTAATGAATATACAAGAGTAACACAGAATACAAGAACTACAATCGATTTAGTTATAACGAACAAAGAGAAAATATCAGTAGACATCAACAGTGACAATAAAACATCGGATCATGAGACAATGAGCATAAATATTGAATGTAACTCAAATGAATTAGAACAAATACAATACAAAGAAGTAAATAGTTTCAAATACAACAAAAATCTGTTTTCTAGAGAATTAGGCCAAGTGCTAACAATTAATGAAAATTATAGCTTAAATAACAATGTCAACTTTTTTGATGCGTGCATTGAACAAACTATTGAAAAATTTACAAAAATAGTTAAAATAAAAGAAAATTACGAATGCCGCTGGTTTAATCAAGAACTAAGACAGTTAAAGCAAGAAAAAATTGTTAAATACCAAATTGCAAGGTCAGTAAATACGGACATAAAATGGAAAAATTACAAAACAATAAGAAATATATATAAAACCAAAATAGTGAACGAGAAAAATAGATACATTTGCAATAGAATAAGTAATGCAGGTAATCAGAAACAAATGTGGAAAGAAATCAAAGATTTAATTCTTAAGAAAAACCGAACTGTGATAGAATCTGTTACATTTAATCAAATAGAATTTAAGGATAGTTACCAAATTGCTAATCAGTTTAACCTTTTCTTTATAAATAGTTTAAAAGATATAAGAGATAGTATAGAAGATGTGCAATATATAAATCAAGTACCTGTGATAACTAGCAAATTAAATTTTCGTGCAATTAATATTCAAGAACTCTTAGATATATGTAAAAGGATGAAAAAGAAACCAGGCTACAACAAAGTATCAATAAACATTATTTTAGATAATTGGAATTTAATAGGAAATAAACTACTTTATATAATAAATAAATCTTTAGATACAGGAATTTTTCCTGAGTCATGGAAAGAGACAATGGTAACACCAATTGAGAAAGTTAAAAAAACTCAAAAAAGTGAGGAATATCGCCCAAACGTGTGAAAAAATAATCGAACAAGTTGTTAAAATACAATTGGAAAGTTATATGGAGAGAAATAAGTTATTCTCAAACTATCAATCAGGATTCCGAAAAAGTTTTTCATGTGAAACAGCTGTCAATTACGTAATAAATAGGTGGAAAAAATAGACAAAAATAATAAAATAATGGCAATCTTCCTAGATTTTAGAAGGGCTTTCGAAACAATTGACCGAGATACATTGCTACAGAAACTTTACATGTATGGAGTGAAAGACAAAGAACTAAGATGGTTTAAAAGTTATTTAACGGAAAGAAGACAAAAAACTAAAGTGAATAATAAAATATCAGGTATATTAAACAATGAATTTGGTGTACCTCAAGGTTCTATTCTTGGCGCATTATTATTTATAATATATATACGATATGCCAAACATATTGAAAAAATGTGAAATAGTATTATACGCGGATGATACGTTGATTTTTACCGAAGCAAAAAATGAAACAATATGTCGAGAAAACATAATGTACGATTTAATGAAAATAAATGAGTGGCTTAAAATGAATAAATTAAAATGGAATGAAAATAAAACAAAATTAATGGAAATTAACATGAATAGTGATTTGGTAATTACAATCAATGATACAGTAATAGAAAAAGTAAATCAAATAAAATATCTAGGTTTTATAATAGACAAGGATTTAAAATTTAAAGAACATATTAAGTACATATGCAAAAAGATTGGTAAAAAAAATAGAATTTTTTAAACGTTTAAGAAATAAAGTCTCAATAATGACTGCAATTAACATATATAACATAATAATAAAAACCACATTTCGAATTCGGTTCCACTATTTTATATACATGCTGCACAAATACACAAATAGAAAGACTACAAAAATTACAGAATAAAGCAATGAGATCAATTTTAAAATACAATAGATATACGCCAACACAATTTATGCTCAACATACTGAAATGGTTAAATATAAAGCAGCGGTTACAATTGAACACACTCAAATTTATTAGAAAAATAAAAATAGGCGAAGCACCACAATACTTGTGTAACCAAATAGAATATGTTGGAGAAGTACAACCCTACTGCCTTAGAAATTCAGAAAACTTTAGACTTCAGAGAGTTTCAACAACCGCAATGCAGCGATCATTATTTTACAAAGGATTGAACCTGTATAATATGCTACCAAACGAAGCAAAAAATGAGGAGAATTTTAATACATTTAATAGAATAATTATAACATTTGTGAAAAATAATTCAACATAGAGCTTTGTTTTGATTTAAACTTTAATATTATGTAACTAGAATTAAGAGAACCTAAAGTACTTTAAATACTACTACTAAATAAATAAATAAAAAAAAATAAAATAAATAAATAAATAAAAAATATATTTTCACAACTATTTTACTTGTATTTCAATACTTGTAAGTTTTGAGATACAGGCCCCAGCAGTTGAAAAACTTATTAAACCCCTTTCAATATGACCTTTATTTGAAAGCCTTTTAACGGCCATTCTCTAGAAGGCCTTTTAACAGCCATTCTCTGGAAGAGTCATTAATTTGAAGGCCTTTTAGAATATCTGCAAAAGAAGCGAGAACAGAAGGCCTACCTCGCAATGACAACGTGTGTAAAAAATATATGGGATGGAGCGAGCAGGCCTTGTACATCCATAAGAAGGAGTACAGAGGCCTTTTAGAAGGCATCCTTACTCCTTCTTTTTCCCGCTGGGTATGTGTGTTCCTCTGCGGCCTTATATAAACCGAACGCGTGGACCGATTTTAATGATTCTTACGTCAATCGATTTGTGTTAATCCCGGGAGTGTCACTAAAGATAAGACAGTAGTAAAAATTCAATATGGCTGCCAACAGACGCCATTTTGCAAATGCGAAAAAAGTCGACGAACTATAACAAAATGGGTATCATTCGAAAGGTATTTTAAAATCATCTTTAGGTTTCTCTAATGACTTTTCAATTCGAATGACCATTTACGATATTTAACAGTTCAAAGTTGGTCGCAGTAAGGTTTTTTTATTTTTTTTTTATTACTACTTGTTTTAATTACTACTTGTCTCTCTTGTGTTTGTTATTTACTCTTTATCGCAAGGCGTAAGTTAAGGTAGAGATCCATAGCTCGCTTTTTTCGCGTTATGCTTTACACGCGTTTCATCCTCTTGTTTTATTCTATACTTTGTTCGCGTTGAGTTACATGCACTGCTTTTCATGCGCCATTTTATTTTTGTTTTGATCAGCTGTGTGCGTTTGTTTATAAATACTTATAAAGAAAAAATGGAGACTTAAATCGAGTTTTTAAAAGAATTTGTGGAGTTAGTCGAGTTTGTATATTTAATTTTATGTGCAAAAAATGCCTATGAACAATTTCAAAAAAAGAAAAGGTTTTGGGTACGGTCGTTGTATTTAGAACGGAATTTAAGTGGGTTTTTTGAAACCACATTTAAAAATTTAAAATTCTGACCCTGAGAAATTTCGCAGATGTGTTTGACTATTTATTCAGCATTTTAAAAGATAGTCTTGAGAAGAACTCGGCCAGGGCTATTCCAGCAGATTGTCGGCTGTTGTTGACTTTAATGTAAGTAAATTGAAAATTACATATAAATGTATGCACATTATTGGCTTAAGCAATAACTTTTCTAAGTAGCTATTTAATACAGATTTAGCGGAGATGACACTCAGTACGTAAAAATAATCGATAACTAATATGCAAAATTTGTTACTGAGAAAAGTGTGGTGAAAAGTTAATTAAAATACATCGCATTAATGAAAATATTCTCATATTTTATTAAACAAGTTTTTTTTACTAGTAAAGTTTTTTATTGAAAAAAAAGAAAAAAATTATCCACGACAAAATAATATTTATTGATAACGTAAGAAATAAAGTATTATTTAACATCTTTAGCATTCAAGAACAGCTGACTTTCTTTCATGGTGCTTGTAACGCGTACAAAAGTAGAAAGTAGACCTACTTTATGCTTTGAACGCGCCTACGCGTTCTGCGCTTTTTGCAATGTAACTTGTCACATACTATTACATTGATTCTACTTTTTTGACAGATGCATAGAAAGCGTAACGCGCAAAAAGCGAGCTATAGACCTCTACCTTTACATTTTTGTTTTTCGGAGTGAAACATTTTGCAGAAAAATGTGTTGTAATACGGTGCATTATAATCAATCAAAAAGTCGATTTTGAATTTTTGGTAACTCAGGGCTTTTTTGAAATCATATGACGATATCTAGTAGTTCTTATGTACAACATTTGGTAAACCTTGTCCGACCGTATAGTCCTATCAATGAGGTTTTACCACATCAATTTGCTGAGCGATTTATTCTTAATTGTTATCTCCATGATAGCTATAACTGAAATAATAACATTGAACGCATCGCAACTTATAGATATTTACGAGTATTTGTAGCTATTTTACAAGCAACGTATACAAAAGCACTAACAAATATCAGGTAAAAACATAACTATAGTAGGGGTGTGCGCGCAGGTGGCTTTGTCATTGTAGCTATACATATGTACATATGTACATACATATATCCTATCTATGTATAATTTTTAATTTTCATATGTTGAACCAAATAAAAGTAATTAATTTAAAAAAGTATTAAATAATACCTGTTACAAATGGATAGTCGGCTATAAAAACCAAGGTTGGCAAACGGTATTTTAAAAATACCGATACCGATTCAATATATGAACTTTAACTAAACTTTTAATAAATCTACATAAAAAACGTGTTAGTGGCATTATATATAGTAATCGAATTGTGCTGTCTTTTGTGCATTAAACAAAGCAGTAAAACAATAAGTGAGTTTTGTCAAAGTTTTTATTGTGTCATACATATTTTGCTTTACGATTTTCTTCCAACGCTAGAAACGTTACACAAAGCGTTGAAGTTGTATGTATCTGACACCGCCTTAATTCGTGTTTTGTTTTAAGCTGACACAGGAAAAAGTAAGCTTGAAAGCAGATATCAGGGTTGCCAGATTTCTTTCGACTGACATCCCCAATTTCAAAATTTTTATCCCCAAAATTCCCCAAAAGGCAATTTGTACTAATTTTACCACTTCTGGAGATGGATCAGAAGTGTCACAACAAATTCAATTATTTTTAAAATGTATATTAATTCGTAACAGAGATTTTAGCACTGAATTTTGTTTCTAATTTAATTTTTTATTGACTCCATTGCCGAAAAAACTCGTTCAATGCAAACGTTGCTCGTTGATACACAAAGTAAATTTAATATATACAATACTCTACCAGTTCTTTAAACGGCCGTGATCCAGCGGCATCTTGATATGAACAAGCTTCTGCCCAAAACATATTTAAGTTGTTTGTTATTTGTATATAAAATTGTAAGCATAAAATAAGGTAAATAACTAATTATCAAATAATTTGTAAATTATATAGTAAGTACGTGTAAACAATAAAATTAGCTGATGAGCAATCTGTCCAACGCGAGTAATTGTTTGTCTTGTAATAAACCTTATTTAAATCTTTCTAACAACAAATTTTAAAGACGAGTTCATTGTTGCCATTTATCATTTTATGTTATTTATGAATTAAAAAAGAGCAACTGGAATATGTATTGATATTGAAATATTCCGAGAAATAAATAAAAAAAAATATTAAGTAAAATACAAATCCCCAGAAAATCTCATAAAATCCCCAAAACTTAAAAGTTATCCCCAATTAAATCCTCAATCCAAAATTCTTATCCCCATTTCGAAAAATAAATCCCCGATTTGGGGATAAATCCCCTAATCTGACAACACTGGCAGATATAAGCAAAAGGCCGCCCGTGGGCACTTTGTTATACTCTTATTTACACGTACACACGTATGGAAGAAAACAACTCAATCTCTCATAATCATTCAAAACAGCATACATTTTACTCTTTCATTTTATCAGTAATACATAAATAATATAAAGATGTGTACGTGCCTGACTTTGCTTTAAAGTCAGGGTTCACTATATAAATAACATCCTTTCCACAAAAACTTGTGTAGCTGGAACTGCCATAACTTTCGCGATTTCAAATAACTGTGGCTTACAATGGCTTTGCTCTTTCCACCAATTTAGAATATTTATATGTATGTCAAGGGACACGTTTTTCGTTCTTAAAAGAAAACAAAAACGTGCTCATAAAAGAAATATATTTTTGAAATTTATTTTTGGTGGAAATCGGTATACCGGTACAGACATAAACGGTATTCTGGATACCGTTATTTTCTAACCGAAATGAATTTCGGTATCGGTTACCATACCGTTATCTAATTTTAGCGGTATTTTATTGGTATCGGTATTTTTTCGATACCGTTTGCCAACCTTGAGATTATTTTGTTTATCTCAAACAGTTTTAAAATAGATTTTAAATTCGATTTCCAGGTACGATTAATATTTACCATTCCTTGATTTGGAGGAACTTCACTAAACTAGATCAGTTCCCAATTTTTTTATTTTTAAAATTTCTATAGAATATGGTACTTTTCTTAATTTTTGAGAGGTGCCCCTTGACTTAAGCCAAAACAGGAGCGAATTGCATTACTTGCAACAAAGCACTTTGTGCTGAGCATTGAACATTGCTACATCGTTGCAATAGCAGTGATTTATCATCACAACAGCGTTTTTTTTTTTCATTTTCTTATGTAGGTCTTTTAATATTGAATAAAACCGAAATTGTCAAAAAAAATATATATTTCTTGTGCCTTTTTATTGCCTTATATACTTACGGTCTAATTCATGAAAAATATTTTTGGTTTATTTGACAAATTTCCCATAGAATTACGTCAAATAAGCGCTTAATAAACCTAAAATATTTTTTATGAATAATGCAGTTAGTCTAAAATTAACAACCAAATCACATCCTATTAAGCAGTCATATAATTTTTTCTAGGTCCCTTGGGACCTTTTCACTATTTTAAGACCCACTAGGCTAAACATGTATATAAACAACAATGTTTGCTGGCAACTTTTACTTGTTTTTATATTGAAAAATACTTAGCAAATCGGTTAACATGTTAACAGTTGTAATAAATATGGTCCAAAAAGAATCTTGGATTTTTTTCCCGTTTATTAAAAAACAATTTAAATTAAAGAAAAATAAAAAAGTTCAATGTACATTTAATATATTTTAAGGACCACATCACTTCTTTTATGACATGGATGACATCAACTACTGCCATGTTCATGACTTCATTGTGAATTTGGTAATTTTCTGGTGTCATACTGATGAGTGGGCCAAGGAAGTCATTAAAATTTTGAACAGAATTCATTCATATGTTGGCTTAGTTTTAATATACCTCAAAGACGTTCTTTATAGCTTAAAGAAGCAAATACACAAAACTTCCACCGTTTATATACAGTCGTATTAATTTAGCCGTTTTCTTTTTCACTTCCAACAAATCAATTTTCTAAGACTAACTAAAAGTAGAGGAATTTGTTTTTTATTCAGCACATATATTGCCCGCTACGAACCACGCACACAGTCACTTGACTAAAATAATTTTTTCCTTGTTATATGATATTTTGTGCAACTACATATCCAGGGCTGCCAGATCAAATTATCGAAAAATCGTCGAAATCCCGATAATATATAATATAATCGTCATTTCATGCTCGAAAAATCGTCAAAAAAATCGGACAAATCTATGTACAGACGATTGTAAATTCTTACTGCCTTATTCATAAAAAATATTTTAGGCTTATTAAGCGCTTATTTGACATATTTCTCTGGGAAATTTCTCTGGGAAATTTGTCAAATAAACCTAAAATATCTTTTAAGATTTAGACCATTACAATATTATTAGATCTGGCAATGTGCTGACAATGTGCTGGCAATCAAAAATTGCCAGCAAAAGGACGCAAGTGAAGAAAACAAACTGGGGAAAACGGCAACATTTTTCAGTTCTGACAACATTGATGAAAAATGTAAACAAATACTGATAAAAATATTGCCAATTTCATTGCATTATTTTTAAAGTAATTTTGTAATAAATTATATATCTAGATATTGGAATTAATAGCGAAAAGCCTCTAGTATCAGATTATTTAACTGTCATTGTTGACATTTTACTGATATTGAATATATCTGATGTTTTCATTAGACACTTTTGCAACACTTTTTCACTAATAACTCATAAACTAGACTTCGTGCGCATATGGCGCTACCATCAGTCAATAGCTTATTACAATGCGCGTCGGTAGTTATAAGGCTTATATCTCGGGAGACTTTCTGAAAAAAGTTATAGAGCAAAAAAATTTTTTTTTACTTAAAATAACAAAGTCATAGTTTTTTGCTTGTAACTCATAAACTAGATCGCGTGCGCATATGGCGCTACCTGCAGTCGATAGCAAACTGAAATACGCGTCGATTAAAGGTTCAATGACTTTCCGGGAGACTTTCTGGAAAAAGTTATTGGTTTAGCAAATTCGTTTTAATAAAAAATTTGCAACAAAAAAACATTTTCAGTTTTTTGCTCATATCTCAAAATCTAGATGTCGTGCGCATGTCGCACTACCTTCAATAGATTAAGGACAAAAATACGCGTATATAATGGGTTCTTTTTTATTCCGAGAGACTTTCTGAAAAAGTTATAGGATCAGCAACATTTTTTTTATTAAAAATTTGCAACAAAAAAGCATATTTAGATTTTTGCTCATATCTCAAAACCTAGATCTCGTGCGCATATCGCACTACCTTCAATGAATTAAGAACAAAAATACGCGTCTATAATGGGTACTATGTAGTTCCGGGAGACTTTCTGGAAAAAGTTATAGGTCCAGCAACATTTTTTTTTGTTAAAAACATGCCAAAAAACCATCTTCACTTTTTCACTAATTACTTATGAACTAGATCTCGTACCTATATGACATTATTGTTAATCAATTAAGAATAAAAATACGCGTCGATAATGGGTTCCAGCTTTTCCCGGGAGACTTTTTGGAAAAAGTTATAAGCAAATAAAAAAATTAAAAATTAGAAAATATTTTATAGTGTGGAACAACTGGGCAGCACTGATCAACTTTTTAGCGAAGCACGTTTTTTCTATTTTCGTACGTGCTAAATGTAAACAAAAGGTGAAAAAAAACTATGCTTTTTAATGCAATATTTTTAAAGTAATTTTTTACTAAATTATAAATTAAAAAACAGGAGTAATTAGCGAAAGACCTCTAGTATCAGATTATTTGACTGTCATTGTTGACATTTTAGTCATGTTAAATATATCCGATGTGTTAATTAGACACTTTTTCAAATACTTTTTCGCTTATATCTCGTAAACTAGACTTCGTGCGCACATGACGCTACCTTCAATAGATAGCTTATTACAATACGCGTCGGTTGTTATAAGGTTTATATCTCGTGAGACTTTCTGAAAAAAATTATAGACCATCAAACTTCTTTTTGTACTTAAAAAAATACAGTTTGAGTTTTTTACTCATAACTCATAAATCAGATTGCGTGCTCATATGACGCTACCTGCAATCGATAACAGACAAAAATATGCGTCGAATAAGGGTTCAATCATTTTCCAGGAGACTTTCGGGAAAAAGTTATTGGCTTAGCAAAAAAAATTTTTACTAAAAAACAGACCAAAAAGCGGCTTTAGTGTTTAGCTACTAATTTAAAAACGAGACCTCGTGCCCACATAGCTTTACCTTCTGTCGCTTTAGAATATAAATACGCATATATAATGGGAACTGTCATTTCCCGGGAGACTTTCTAGAAAAAGTTATAGGCCCACAAAAAATTATAAAATAGAAAATACTTAAAAAGAAAATTAACTTGGTGTCAGTGATACCTAGTCAATTTTTAGCCAAATACAAAGCTGCATGGTGAAAAATTGTTTCATATTCTTTCGTTCTTAACGAACGTCTGGCAACATTTTAAAATGTGTTGAAAAACTAATTGTCAAACAGCAAGAAGACAAAACGTGTTGCAATAATCCAAGCACAGAATATGAAATAAATAAGTTTGATAAAATATATAAATTTGATATGCCTTGGATCCAAGGTGCCGGCATAAAATTCTCAGAACTTAGAAGTAAAAAGAGTATTGCGAATTTTGGAACAGGCGCGCACGAAAAATTTGAGTTTGCTTTCAGATGATTGGAAAGAGTATGTGCATGCAGAACTATCACGGGATGGCTTAAAAGGTTATCTGCGACTATGCACAAATGGGGGTTCATCGGCAACCAACAATGCGAGCAAACATAAGTTTGAATTGGAAGCCAGGCGCCGAGATTACATATCACATTTTATATTAAGAATCGTTTACTGTCGAACTATGGAATTAAAGTGGTAAGTTAAAGAGCCGAACTTCATTGTGTTTTATTCATCACAATAATTTTATATTAGTTGGTTCTTGGCACGTGAAATGGAGCTCTTCAAATACAAATTTTCCCTTAAGGATTGGTACGATCACGATCCAGGCGCTGTTAATACAAACGATTTTATATCGATTACTGCGGTCAAACAAATGGATAAAATTTAACAAATTGTCAGCTGCTGGCTTGTCATCGGCCCATGTACAAGAAGTTATGGGATATTTGACTCGTCGTAAAAGATCAATTTCATTTGATGAATTCCTGATGTCTGCTGCAATATCACCTAAGTTGCCCCGTCCAAGTTGTTTTCATATTTTCATTTCATATCATTTATTTTTTAATATGTAATACATGTAGCCTTTTGGGCATTATAATTATGTTACAAGATGAAAATATACAATCTATTTACAAGTATTTAACAATATAGTAATTCAAAATATATTTTGTATTTAAATGTTCTTGTGCATATGTAATCAATATCTATTTATGCATTTAAGTGCTAGGACAAAATGTTAAAAGTTAAAAGAAAATAAGTTCCTCAGGATGTATCGTTGGTCATTTCCAAAGTCTTTGAGACTACACAAACTGAAATGAAATAGCAAAAGAAGTCGGTGTTAGGAAATATTTAAATTTTTAAATAAAATACTCTCCTTTTTTTGTGGCAATTTGCAAATATTTGTGTTGTGAAGCTGAAGTGAATAATTTCTTAATCAGTAATTTCAATTCTTATTGAAATTCACTACAGTTCAATTAAATTGTTTTACAAAATGAATTCTTCACTTTTCACTTAGTAGTATAGAACTTTCTTTGTATTTATTTCTTTTAAGAACTTTATTAATTCTTTTTGTATCAAAATCAATAGAGTTTTTTTTCAGTTTATTTCTAACCTCTAGTTCTAGAGATCCTACACGTGACCCAATTTCTTGACAAGATTAGTGGTCATTTTGGCAACATATGGAAGTGCACACGTGTGACACTGTATAGTTTAGGTAGTTCTAGAGGTCCTACACGTGACCCAATCGGTCACGTTTCTAAAATAATTTTGGAAATCGCCAAAAAATTATTTTTTGAGATCTGCTATTGGTTTATACCAAAAAATTGTTTTGTTTATTATTCAAAATTTCAATTTAGAGTTGTATAAGTTTCGGTTAATAAAAAAAATACTTGCCTTGTTCATAAAAAATATTTCAGGTTTATTAAGTTCTTATTTGACATATTTCTATGGGAAATTTGTCAAATAAACCTAAAATATTTGCCTAATATTGCTTTTTGAAGTTTGTTTGCTGTAAAATTTTTTTGGCGATTTCCAAAATTATTTTAGAAACGTGACCGATTGGGTCACGTGTAGGACCTCTAGAACTACCTAAACTATACAGTGTCACACGTGTGCACTTCCATATGTTGCCAAAATGACCACTAATCTTGTCAAGAAATTGGGTCACGTGTAGGATCTCTAGAACTAGAGGTTAGAAATAAACTGAAAAAAAACTCTATTGATTTTGATACAAAAAGAATTAATAAAGTTCTTAAAAGAAATAAATACAAAGAAAGTTCTATACTACTAAGTGAAAAGTGAAGAATTCATTTTGTAAAACAATTTAATTGAACTGTAGTGAATTTCAATAAGAATTGAAATTACTGATTAAGAAATTATTCACTTCAGCTTCACAACACAAATATTTGCAAATTGCCACAAAAAAAGGAGAGTATTTTATTTAAAAATTTAAATATTTCCTAACACCGACTTCTTTTGCTATTTCATTTCAGTTTGTGTAGTCTCAAAGACTTTGGAAATGACCAACGATACATCCTGAGGAACTTATTTTCTTTTAACTTTTAACATTTCGTCCTAGCACTTAAATGCATAAATAGATATTGATTACATATGCACAAGAACATTTAAATACAAAATATATTTTGAATTACTATATTGTTAAATACTTGTAAATAGATTGTATATTTTCATCTTGTAACATAATTATAATGCCCAAAAGGCTACATGTATTACATATTAAAAAATAAATGATATGAAATGAAAATATGAAAACAACTTGGACGGGGCAACTTAGGTGATATTGCAGCAGACATCAGGAATTCATCAAATGAAATTGATCTTTTACGACGAGTCAAATATCCCATAACTTCTTGTACATGGGCCGATGACAAGCCAGCAGCTGACAATTTGTTAAATTTTATCCATTTGTTTGACCGCAGTAATCGATATAAAATCGTTTGTATTAACAGCGCCTGGATCGTGATCGTACCAATCCTTAAGGGAAAATTTGTATTTGAAGAGCTCCATTTCACGTGCCAAGAACCAACTAATATAAAATTATTGTGATGAATAAAACACAATGAAGTTCGGCTCTTTAACTTACCACTTTAATTCCATAGTTCGACAGTAAACGATTCTTAATATAAAATGTGATATGTAATCTCGGCGCCTGGCTTCCAATTCAAACTCATGTTTGCTCGCATTGTTGGTTGCCGATGAACCCCCATTTGTGCATAGTCGCAGATAACCTTTTAAGCCATCCCGTGATAGTTCTGCATGCACATACTCTTTCCAATCATCTGAAAGCAAACTCAAATTTTTCGTGCGCGCCTGTTCCAAAATTCGCAATACTCTTTTTACTTCTAAGTTCTGAGAATTTTATGCCGGCACCTTGGATCCAAGGCATATCAAATTTATATATTTTATCAAATTTATTTATTTCATATTCTGTGCTTGGATTATTGCAACACGTTTTGTCTTCTTGCTGTTTGACAATTAGTTTTTCAACACATTTTAAAATGTTGCCAGACGTTCGTTAAGAACGAAAGAAAATGAAACAATTTTTCACCATGCAGCTTTGTATTTGGCTAAAAATTGACTAGGTATCACTGACACCAAGTTAATTTTCTTTTTAAGTATTTTCTATTTTATAATTTTTTGTGGGCCTATAACTTTTTCTAGAAAGTCTCCCGGGAAATGACAGTTCCCATTATATATGCGTATTTATATTCTAAAGCGACAGAAGGTAAAGCTATGTGGGCACGAGGTCTCGTTTTTAAATTAGTAGCTAAACACTAAAGCCGCTTTTTGGTCTGTTTTTTAGTAAAAATTTTTTTTGCTAAGCCAATAACTTTTTCCCGAAAGTCTCCTGGAAAATGATTGAACCCTTATTCGACGCATATTTTTGTCTGTTATCGATTGCAGGTAGCGTTATATAAGCACGCAATCTGATTTATGAGTTATGAGTAAAAAACTCAAACTGTATTTTTTTAAGTACAAAAAGAAGTTTGTTGGTCTATAATTTTTTTCAGAAAGTCTCCCGAGATATAAACCTTATAACAACCGACGCGTATTGTAATAAGCTATCTATTGAAGGTAGCGCCATGTGCGCACGAAGTCTAGTTTACGAGATATAAGCGAAAAAGTATTTGAAAAAGTGTCTAATTAACACATCGGATATATTTAACATGACTAAAATGTCAACAATGACAGTCAAATAATCTGATACTAGAGGTCTTTCGCTAATTACTCCTGTTTTTTAATTTATAATTTAGTAAAAAATTACTTTAAAAATATTGCATTAAAAAGCATAGTTTTTTTTCACCTTTTGTTTACATTTAGCACGTACGAAAATAGAAAAAACGTGCTTCGCTAAAAAGTTGATCAGTGCTGCCCAGTTGTTCCACACTATAAAATATTTTCTAATTTTTAATTTTTTTATTTGCTTATAACTTTTTCCAAAAAGTCTCCCGGGAAAAGCTGGAACCCATTATCGACGCGTATTTTTATTCTTAATTGATTAACAATAATGTCATATAGGTACGAGATCTAGTTCATAAGTAATTAGTGAAAAAGTGAAGATGGTTTTTTGGCATGTTTTTAACAAAAAAAATGTTGCTGGACCTATAACTTTTTCCAGAAAGTCTCCCGGAACTACATAGTACCCATTATAGACGCGTATTTTTGTTCTTAATTCATTGAAGGTAGTGCGATATGCGCACGAGATCTAGGTTTTGAGATATGAGCAAAAATCTAAATATGCTTTTTTGTTGCAAATTTTTAATAAAAAAAATGTTGCTGATCCTATAACTTTTTTCAGAAAGTCTCCCGGAATAAAAAAGAACCCATTATATACGCGTATTTTTGTCCTTAATCTATTGAAGGTAGTGCGACATGCGCACGACATCTAGATTTTGAGATATGAGCAAAAAACTGAAAATGTTTTTTTGTTGCAAATTTTTTATTAAAACGAATTTGCTAAACCAATAACTTTTTCCAGAAAGTCTCCCGGAAAGTCATTGAACCTTTAATCGACGCGTATTTCAGTTTGCTATCGACTGCAGGTAGCGCCATATGCGCACGCGATCTAGTTTATGAGTTACAAGCAAAAAACTATGACTTTGTTATTTTAAGTAAAAAAAAATGTTTTTTGCTCTATAACTTTTTTCAGAAAGTCTCCCGAGATATAAGCCTTATAACTACCGACGCGCATTGTAATAAGCTATTGACTGATGGTAGCGCCATATGCGCACGAAGTCTAGTTTATGAGTTATTAGTGAAAAAGTGTTGCAAAAGTGTCTAATGAAAACATCAGATATATTCAATATCAGTAAAATGTCAACAATGACAGTTAAATAATCTGATACTAGAGGCTTTTCGCTATTAATTCCAATATCTAGATATATAATTTATTACAAAATTACTTTAAAAATAATGCAATGAAATTGGCAATATTTTTTCATTTTTTGTTTACATTTTGCATGGTGTAAGATAGCAAACCAAAACATCCGGTTTGCTAAAAATGTTGTTTTCTTCACGACGATAGCAAAAGGTACCCTACAAGAAATGAATGACCGAAACTAACACAAACGAAATTTTTTCACTAACACATTTGCAATAATTTTCCATTGAATGTAAGAGTGCCAGTCAATTGACTGGTCATTTGACCGGTAGTGATGACCGACACACTTATAAATTATATATGTTCCTCTCTAACATTTGTGTTAGAGTGAAACATCTAATGTGCATATTCCAAAACTTTTAAGACATCGCATTTTATTGTAAAATATACAATTCGTTCGGTTTGTGAAATTAAAATTTATACATACAAGTGAAAGGTAAGTAACAGCAATACTGCATAAAAGAAATTGAAAAGTTTAATGTAATTTGTACATTTATGTATTTTTGTTTTAAAATTTTAGATATTTACAAAAAAAAAGTGTGTTGGAGCTGGGAAAAAGCGTGAAGAAGACTAGGGTGGTACCTCCTACGTTATTTTGTATTTTGTATTGTATATATAAACAGATGAATATTACTTATTTCTTTATTTTCTTATAATAAAATACAAGTAAAATAACATAAAAATTATGTTTATTTATTTAAAAGTTACATTTTGCCAGTTTCTATGTAAACATTAAAGGCCGTGATACACTAGCCTACACGATCATGCGATTTTTGAAAAAATACTGCCCTGTACCCATGTTCTGTAACTCCCGCGTCGAGAAAGTTTTCGCTTGAAATGTGTGAAATGAAACAAAAATGCAATAAATTGAAACAAACAGCTGCTTTTCTCACTTAACTGTGTCTGTAACTTTTTTTGGCGAGTAACAGCTGTCACGTAAAGAAATTATTCGCCAATTTACAGAAAAAGTGTGTCTGTACAATTTTTGCGAGAAAAGTTACCGCTTTGAACTGTCAAATTCACTCACAAATAAAAACTCTGTGAGAAATTAATTCAAAAATAAAAAATATATTAGAAAGTCAAGTGCGATGGATAATAACACGGAAAATGTTAGTATTTTGTTTTTTTAAAGTGATTTTTTTCATTATTAACAATTTTTCTTTTATAATTTTAGAAAACTATGCGAATTTCTAAGCAACAAAAAGAAAAATTGGTAGGCTATGTAGTATATGTCTTCGCAAGAAGACAATTTGATGGCATTAACTCTTTATATGCACCACTTCAACAATTTTGTTTTAACAATCACTTAATTACACCACGAAGCAATTTTTATTTTTTGTATTATTGGAAAATATTTAGTAAACAATAAACATATTCTAAACAACAAACATTAAAGTCGCACTATACATTATTTCGTACAGCCGTCTGTTATATTTTCGCCGCCGTCGTTGAAAATTTTTAAATTTTAGTAAATTTTGGTCGCCGTCCACGACATTTGTGATAAGCGTTCACAACGTCTGCGATGTCACGTCGGCTTCGACTATTACATTTTGACATTTCTAACGTAACGACGTAATCACTTTTGATGGTTTTCGACATGACTTACAGACAAACTTTTTTCTCACTTTTCGAGAAACAATGGAATATTTTGTTTCACATCTTTTCGACGAAAAAAGTTCTCGCCAAAGTTACAGAACATGGGCACTGGTATGATGGAGTCTATGAAAATTTTCAAAAGACTAAAACAATTCATCAGATCAGGGTTGTATTTTTTCGTAGATCGCGCGATTGTGTAGAATAGTGAATCATGGCCTTAACTAGTAATAGTTGACCAGTTTCTATGTAAACATTGACTAGTCATAGTTTACCAATGCTTATGTAATCAGTGACTGACAAAATAGAAGCAGAGTAAGCAGTTCAGATATATGTGTTTTAATTAAGTGAAATGAATAAGTAAGAGAGAGATAAAAAATCACACGAACACAAATGTTTTGGTCATTTTTTTCACCAAGCCCTTAATAAACTAACTGGGGACTGTGACCGAAGTTTCAGTGATCGATACTAGTCAATTGACTAGTAGTCTTCTTGTAGGGTAGATTTTCAGTGCACACGGTTGTATCAAATTTGTCAGAAAATCTTACAATTTATTGCCAGACGGTTGTATGACAATAAATTCATTTGACAAAATCGTCATCGAAAAATTGTCTGTTTACACGGTTGTCATATGCAAAAATTGTCAGATCCAAGGCATATCAAACAGGTACATGCATCAGCCAAATTACTCATCCGCTGATTTTTTGTTTACACGTTTAAAACGAAGAATTGATTTGACAATTACTTTTGTGCCTTGTTTGATGCAAAGTAAATTTATATCAAGTATATGCAACTACTCAGGTGATTAATTTTTTTCTCGTTTCGTGGCAATGCATGAATGTCAAAAGTTGTTTACAATTTGCGTACGCCATTTTGTTTTGTTTTGCTTTGTTATACACAATTGGGTATACTGACAACGTATGTGAAATAGTTTAAATAAATTTTTACTTAAAAAATGTGTTACAAAACATTTAAAAATAATTATATTTAATTATTAAAGTACATATGTATCTTTTATTATACTTATTTCACATATTAAAGGTTTATCAATTAATAAATTTACTTTGGTTTTGTCTATCCATACATTTTCTTTTTGTTGTATGCAGATCTGGGACTATTGCATTAAATAAGAAAATGCATTGACCATTTTCCCACAATAAACTAAATCAATGCAAATGCCAATTTATTACATTAGCACTAATTTTAATAATAATAGTGGAATTCAAAGACATTCATCAACATTGCATTGTTACTCTTAGTACACTATTTTTTGCACCTCTAAACACATTATGAATAGTATTATTGCATTATCAGTGAAACATATAGTGCAAAATACAACGTAAATGTGTACATACATAAAAACATACGTACATACATAAATATGTAAATTTTTTCCTATGTACATATCGTCATCTAAGAGGAAAAATCATATCACTACGTTTTTTATAATTTTTCGAGAGAAAGACTAAACTTGATTAAATTGTTCCAAGCGGTAGTATTTTTCGTTTATAAGATCACCATTTTTTAACATATAACTTTACAATAAACGAAAACCTAAGTTCTGATCTTTTCTTAATTGCACGGTTTTTCATATGAGCTCGAGATGCAACGTACTTGAAGTATGAAACTTTTTGATTTTTTTCAATTGGTTCTGAAATCTAGTTTGTATTTATATTGACAGTTTTTTTTTCGTTAATTTGTATGTACGTACTTATAAAAGAGCCCTCAATGAACTTTAGTGTATTTAATATTTTTTATTTGTGCTATCTCCTAAAAATATTTTCACGTTTTATTCAATTTTACTGTGTACAATATGTGATAGTGCAATAATATTGCATTACTTCATGATGTGCTTAGTGGCAACACAAAATTATTATATTTTTTGTCATGCGATTAGCTGCTAATGCAATATTAATCCCTTACTTTTAAGAGATTTTATTTAAGTGCAAAAAATAGTGCACTACAAGCATCAAATTTAAATTTGCACTAAAATTTTTGTTTTTTAATCAGTGCTTATGCAAAAGTAATGCAAGTTGTCCAGGTCTGGTTGTATCCATCTGTTTTTGACATTCATCCATTATTCTTACACAAACAAATCGCGTGTTGTTTTTGTACTTTCTTAGTTGTTGTAGACCTGCATATACTTTATATAAATATGCTTTGGTTTGATGCATACAATTTTTTGACAATTCCCTACAAGACGACTACTAGTCAATTGACTAGTAGCGATCACCGAAACTGAAAAAAATGACCAAAACATTTGTGTACGTGTGATTTTTTATCTCTCCCTTCCTTATTCATTTCACTTAATTAAAACACATATATCTGAACTGCTTACTCTGCCTCGTTTTTGCCAGTCACTGATTACATAAGCATTGGTAAACTATGACTAGTCAATGCTTACATAGTAACTGGTCAACTATTATTAGTCAACGTTTACATAGAAACTGGTAAAATGTAACTTTTAAATAAATAAACATAATTTTTAGGTTATTTTAATTGGTTTTTATTATAAGAAAATAAAGAAATAAGTAATATAATTTTTAGGTGGTACCACTCTAGTCTTCTTCGCGCTTTTTCCCAGCTCTAACACACCTTTCTTTTAGTAAATATCTAAAATTTTAAAACAGAAATACATAAATGTATAAATTACATTAAACTTTTCAATTTCTTTTCTGCAGTATTGATGTTACTTAACTTTCTTAGCACTTGTATAAATTTTAATTTCACAGACCGAACGAATTGTATATTTTACAATAAAATGCGATGTCTTAAAAGTTTTGGTATATGCACATTAGATGTTTCACTCTAACATACATGTTAGAGAGGAACAAATATAATTTATAAATGTGTCGGTCATCACTACCGGTCAAATGACCAGTCAATTGACTGGCACTCTTAAATTCAAAGCATATTTATATAAGGTCTATTCCAGATGCATAACTAAACAGTCCGCACTTGTACAAAGTTATCCAAAAGCGTTCCAGATAGCAATTTTTGTGCAATTGTGAGAGCGAATGACAGAGTAATTTTTTTCATTTCCTGTACAAACTAGTACGAACTTTTTCTTCTGGATAAGTTCGGACAAGAATTAAATAATAAACTGTATTTTATTTACATATGAAACTGAAAAATTAATCAGAAAATTTGCAAATATAGGAAAAAAGTTTTTACATACAAATTTATTAAAAAGCAAAATGGAAGGTTTTTTGAACAAAGTTGAAGTTGTAAGTACAATTTGCATATTTCTCCATTTCTTTAATATAAAAATATGTTTTTTTTTTCAATAATTCTCGTAGCTTTTACTTTGTTGGAACTTATTTTCATTTACTTTTTACAGCTGTTGCCAATGATGCAAAATTTTTGTTATTATAATGTTATGCGTTTTAAGCGACTAAAATCACTTAAATTAAATTTAATGTAAAATGTAAGCAACATTACTATTTCAAGATGTGCAATTATGGTTTTTTGCGTTCCAGCAATTTTGGATAACTTTTGCATATTCAGAGAGTAATTTTCTTTTTTCTCTCATTAGTCCGAACTTGTACGAAATCTTGTGGAACAGACCTATAAAGTATATGCAGGGTTACAACAACTAAGAAAGTACAAAAACAACACGCGATTTGTTTGTGTAAGAATAATGGATGAATGTCAAAAACAGATGGATACAACCAGACCTGGGCAACTTGCATTACTTTTGCATAAGCACTGATTAAAAAACAAAAATTTTAGTGCAAATTTAAATTTGATGCTTGTAGTGCACTATTTTTTGCACTTAAATAAAATTTCTTATAAGTAATGGATTAATATTGCATTAGCAGCTAATCGCATGACAAAAAATACACTAATTTTGTGTTGCCACTAAGCACTTCATGAAGTGATGCACTATCACATATTGTACACAGTAAAATTGAATAAAACGTGAAAATATTTTTAGGAGATAGCACAAATAAAAAATATAAAATACACGAAAGTTCATTGACGGCACTTTTATAAGTACGTACATACAAATTAACGAAAAAAAACTGTCAATATAAATACAAACTAGATTACAGAACCAATTTAAAAAAAATTAAAAAGTTTCATATTTCAAGTACGTTGCATCTCGAGCTTATTTGAAAAACCGTGCAATTGACAAAAGATCAGAACTTAGGTTTTCGTTTATTGTAAAGTTATACATATCTTAAAAAATGGTGATTATATAAACAAAAATACTACCGCTTGGAACAATTTCATCAAGTTTTGTCTTTCTCTCGAAAAATTATAAAAAAGTAGTGATATGATTTTTCCTCTTAGATGACGATATGTACATAGGAAAAAATTTACATATTTATGTATGTACGTATGTTTTTATGTATGTACACATTTACGTTGTATTTTGCACTATATGTTTCACTGATAATGCAATAATACTATTCATAATGTGTTTAGTGGTGCAAAAAATAGTGCACTAAAAGTAACAATGCAATGTTGATGAATGTCTTAGAAGGGATTTTAGTAAAATGCAAAAAAAAAATTGCACTAATATTATTAAAATTAGTACTAATATAATAAATTTGCATTTGCATTGATTTAGTTAATTGTGGGAAAATAGTCAATGCATTTGCTTATTGAATGCAATACTCCCAGATCTGCATACAACAAAAAGGAAATGTATGGATAGACAAAACCAAAGTAAATTTATTAATTGATAAACCTTTAATATGTGAAATAAGTATAATAAAAGATACATATGTACTTTAATAATTAAATATAATTATTTTTAAATGTTTTGTAATACATTTTTTAAGTAAAAATTTATTTAAACTTTTTCACATACGTTGTCAGTATACCCAATTGTGTATAACAAAGCAAAACAAAACAAAATGGCGTACGCAAATTGTAAACAACTTTTGACATTCATGCATTGCCACGAAACGAGAAAAAAATTAATCACCTGAGTAGTTGCATATACTTGATATAAATTTATTTTGCTTAAATTCAATGGAAAATTATTGCAAATGTGTTAGTGAAAAAATTTCGTTTGGGTTAGTTTCTGTCATTCATTTCTTGTAGGGTTACTTTGTAAAACTATGTGAGAAGCACAGAGTTGTCACAGTGTTTTCTCTAATGCGTGTACCCAAGGCACATTTACTACAGGTACACGCATTAGAGAAAACACTTTGGCAACTCTGTGCTTCTCACATAGTTTTACAAAGTAATTGTCAAAACACTGTATGCATCAAACAAGGCACAAAAGTAATTGTCAAATGAATTCTTCATTATAAACGTGTAAACAAAAAATCAGCGGATGAGCAATTTGCCTGATGCATGTACCTGTTTGATATGCCTTGGGTGTACCTGTAGTAAATGTGCCTTGGTCATATCTATTGTTTTGTGTTGCCAGACTAAAAGCATATATTAGAAATTATTACTCTACGTCGCCACCTGGTATGAAATTTTGCTGTAACTTGAAGTTATAACTGAGTTGTTAAAACAGATGCACTAACAATAATGTTTAAACTTCAAAAAACATTAACTTGAGCAGTCTACCACAGAATATGAACCAGAATCCTCACTTGTGAGTTAAGCGAAATCGCCGTATCAGCTGATGGGTAAATGGCATAAGGGAGAGAAAAAATTTGCTTTTTGCATGTGTAAAAAGCAATGGCTATACATAGCATTTATGAACATATGACTGTGAAAAAATACAAATTTAAATTTTGCAAAAGTGAATTATTTTACACATATTTTTAATAAAACTTAAATATTTGCATAAAAGAGCGGTGATTTTTGTGTTTTAAATTGTTTAAGTAAAGGCCAGTGGTGTTCGTCAGCTATTGATTATAAATTGCGACCTAAATAATATGAAAAAGTTAAAATATTTGCAAAAACATTTCCATGAGTTTTAATTGCCACAAAATAAATTTCGTTTAAATATATTTTTTTATGCTTAATGTACTTTAAATACAATAAATGTTAATGTAATCGGTGATAAACCTATTCGTATTACGTGTTTTCAATAATTTCTGCCAATGCATCGCTTTGGAATTGGTTGTTTTCATAAAAAATTTTAATTGTTAGTCTACGGTCGCTTGTTAAATTGATCAATTTTGTGTAATAAAAAAGGTGAAATAGAAAAAAGAACTAGCTGGAATTAGTTCAGATTGCGATAAATGGAAGATGACTATTGTAATGTGCCTTTGAAGCATGTGAAACGCGAATTACGTCGCGGCATTCTGGAATGCCAAAAACACGGGCTGATGCAAAGTGCCAAATGGCTGGCTGAAATGAACCATGGTCTGTGCGATATACATAGACATCGATGCAAATAGTGAAAAATTCAAAGCAAAGTGGAATATGGTAATTACTTTTTGGCCAAATGTTATTTTGATGTACGGGAATACGACCGGGCGGCGTATTTGGTGCGTAATGCCGAATCTGCATCATCATTTATATGCTACATATATATGGACTTGGAAAAGCGTAGATTGGACTCAACTGCAGACTAGTCGAATCTTAATGATTCGGGCCACGTAAAAGATTTGGCAGATTTGTTGGCTGCTTTAAAAGCTGAATACTCTCGGGGACCTTTGGATGGTTATGCCATGTATTTGTATGGTGTAGTACTGAAAGCAATTGATCTTAATCAAACTGCTCAGTAGTTACTGATACATTCGATACGTTCAGCACCTATGTTTGGGGTTCTTATGTGGATGTGATCATTTTATGGTCATTACATACTTTCAAAGAGCCTTGAAACTAAATTTCAAATATCTGGCCGCTTGGACTTTAGTGGGTCATGTATTTATATATGTAGGTGAAAAACACGAATGCTGACATACAAAGTTATAGAAAAGCTGTGTAGGTAAGGCTTTAAATGTTGATTCAATACACATTAGATTCTTTTTTTACATAAAAAATATATACATATTTACACACATAATTTTTTAATACATGCTTAAATTATTTTTATTTTAGGAGAGACTTATGAAAAAAATAGATTGATTTGTAAATGTCATAAAATGTTACAGTAAAGCATGTGGTGTCGGTGATATCGAAGGTATTGCTATGTATAAAATGGACAATCTGCGTGAAAAATTAGGAGCCTTAGAGCTGACTGTAATGTGCTACATTATGTATTGCAGCGATGAAAGGGCATCGGCTGATAAACAAAGTTTATTTAATTTTTTTTCTGAAGGTTAGTATCTACTTAATACCTAGCTGAATAGCTATTTATTTCTTAAGAGCAAAACCATCATAGGGATGTGTTATCAACCACATCTTAGACTTATATTATTTAACAATTTTATTTTATTTCAGAATTTTTGGAGTCCCAGGTGGTCAACTTTGTCCCACTGTAACTCTTCTCCTGCTTAAGCCAGAGTGCTGCCCAGACATGTGTTATAAAGGCTAAGTCTTCCTATAAACATGATCGAAGTTTCAAACAAATCCAGTCAATATTTTAAAAGTTCCAGATTTATTAACATTTATTTTTCAAAAGTCCTCACTGTGCAATGTAAATGTTTGTCGTTATATATACATATATCTTAAAATCCAAATATATACTTGAAAAGAAATTAAATTAGCAATTATATTTAATTAGTTTTCCATTTGAATTTGTTAAGGTATTAAGGCGTATTTGTAGTTATTATTGCGCATATACTCACCCCAAATTTTTAGTAATAAAATCTTCAAAGAAAAAAGTTATGTTCAATTTTGGAATTGTTTTCTTATTTATATTTTTATTTTTTTATCAACTGTATAAATATGTATATATTTTTAGATCATCTCAAATTGTTACAAAAAGAACTCTGCACTACATACATATGTAAACAAAAGTAAATTCCAAAATTTGCAAACCGAAAAACAAAATGAGAATATTTACTAATAGAATTGATTAGATTTTTTAACAACTTAAATAAAAATACTTTTACTTATGCCACCAAAGTCTAAAGTTGTTTTCTCCTTGCAAAAATTCGTCCTTAGCTCTTAGGGGTCGAATGGTCTTTCTACATAGCAGCGATATCTCGTTTAGGTTCTTCCAGATTTTCTTGCCGTTCACCTTTTGAAGAAATTAAAAAATAGCATTATTAAAATTGTATTTTTAGTTATAAAAAATTATATTTTTTTTAGAAAAAAAGACCTTTTTGTCCATGGAAGTAGGGCTTTATGTCTATAAAACAAAAGTTGAATTTCTTTTATAAAGTATTCTGTAGCCAGGAAAATGGCTTTTTATTTATTGAAAAGTGATTTCTTTTTTGTCTCAAGTACTTCTGAAAAAGAACACAATATGAACACATTTGCTTTCCAAATGATACGAAAACTTCTTTTTTTCGCGACTTATAAACTTGTGTTATTGTACATCAGACTATACCACAATCGTCCTTTCCAATGTACACAATTCCACATTGTCAATTAACTTCATATGCACACATTAGTCTTATTTCTGACAAGTACTTGTAAAATAGAACACAAAGCGAACACAATTGGATTCCAATTGATCCGAACACTTCTTTTTTAAGCGGTTTGTTAACCAACGTATTTGTATATTGGGAAAGAACATCACTCCTCCTTCCAATGTACAAATTTCCACACAAACAATTCACTTTACGTAGATACAAATCACTTATTTTTGTTAAGAACTTGCAAAACACACAAAAGGAACGAAACACTTGAAATCCAAAGGATCCGAACAGTGCATTTTTATACGACTTGTTAACTTGTGCTATTGCACATTGGACAAGAACATCATTGTCCCTTCCAATTTACACAATTCCACACTTACACTTCACTGCATTGCAAGACGAGTAGCTGACAACAAATTGTCAGACATCTTACAATCGTGTGAACACGTTGAAAAATTATTGCCAGATATTTGTCAGACATTTTAATATTGTCAGATGTGCGAAGCTTATGCATCTGACAATGGCGTCATTGTAAGAGAATTCTTTCTATGGGAAAATAAAATGAAAATATATATGCCGACAAAATCATTGCAATTGCTTCTTTATGGTTCATAATAATTTGTATTTTCACTTTTTACATTTAACACAACCAAAAGCGATTGCTATTTAATTTGCGGTCTCCACCTGACATAAAATGACTAACTTTAACATTAACTTCAAGTTAATGTTATGTGTAGACTGCATAGACTAACAATTAGACTCGACACGACTGCATAAATGTTGCGATAGAGATAGCAACATTGGAGAATTTTGCTATATTTTTCTCTATCACACCAAGTATGCAGTTTTGACGTTTAATAATTTCAGTGTTTACTAAAAATAAAATTTCTTGGCAGGATTTGGAGCAAAGTGGAGAAAAAGTGATATTGCGCAAAAATCCTAGCCAAAGTTGGTAATATGTGGACAAAATTTGGTAGATTGTTTTGTCCACATATTACCAACAGTGAGAAAAGTGATCAAAACAAAAGTGATAGTGAAACAAACATCGATTTACTGGGAGCATCACACAACAAAATTGAAAATTTAAGTATAAACTTATTTTTTATTTTAGTTATTTACAATAGATTTTAATAATATATACTTATTTTCTAGGAGCCACAGATGCACTATGGATTGTCCTACAGAATAGAAGCTGGTTTTGTTCCCGAGAGAGCCAACTAAGTAAGTAATTTATATGAAAACTGTGCAAAGTGAATTTTTTAAAGTGAGTTTTATGTGTGGAATTTTGTACATTGGGAGGGACAATGATGTTCTGGTCCAATGTACAAATTCTTTGGTTAACATGTCACCTTGAAATGAAGTGTTTGGACCAATTGGAATCCAATTTTGTTCGCTTTTTGCAAGTGAATTACGAAAATAAAGTGTAGGTGTGGAATTGTGTAAATTGGAAGGGACAATGATGTTCTTGTCCAATGTTCAATAGCACAAGTTAACAAGTCGTCTAAAAATGCAGTGTTCGGATCCTTTGGATTTCAAATGTTTCGTTCCTTTTGTGTTTTTTGCAAGTTCTTAACAAAAATAAGTGATTTGTATCTACGTAAAGTAAATTGTTTGTGTGGAAATTTGTACATTGGAAGGAGGAGTGATGTTCTTTCCCAATATACAAATACGTTGGTTAACAAACCGCTTAAAAAAGAAGTGTTCGGATCAATTAGAATCCAAATGTGTTCGCTTTGTGTTCTATTTTACAAGTACTTGTCAGAAATAAGACTAATGTGTGCATATGAAGTTAATTGACAATGTGGAATTGTGTACATTGGAAAGGACGATTGTGGTATAGTCTGATGTACAATAACACAAGTTTATAAGTCGCGAAAAAAAGAAAGCAAATGTGTTCATATTGTGTTCTTTTTTACAAGTACTTGAGACAAAAAAGAAATCACTTTTCAATAAATAAAAAGCCATTTTCCTGGCTACAGAATACTTTATAAAAGAGATTCAACTTTTGTTTTATAGACATAAAGCCCTACTTCCATGAACAAAAAGCTCTTTTTTTCTAAAAAAAATATAATTTTTTATAACTAAAAATACAATTTTAATAATGCTATTTTTTAATTTTAATTTCTTCTAAAGGTGAACGGCAAGAAGAAAATCTGGAAGAACCTAAACGAAATATCGCTGCTATGTAGAAAGACCATTCGACCCCTAAGAGCTAAGGACGAATTTTTGCAAGGAGAAAACAACTTTAGACTTTGGTGGCATAAGTAAAAGTATTTTTATTTAAGTTGTTAAAAAATTTAATCAATTCTATTAGTAAATATTCTAATTTTTTTTTTCGGTTTGCAAATTTTGGAATTTACTTTTGTTTACGTATATATGCAGAGTTCTTTTTGTAACAATTTGAGATGATCTAAAAATATATACATATTTATACAGTTGATAAAAAAAATAAAAATAAGAAAACAATTCCAAAATTGAACATAACTTTTTTCTTTGAAGATTTTATTACTAAAAATTTGGGGTGAGTATATGCGCAATAATAACTACAAATACGCCTTAATACCTTAACAAATTCAAATGGAAAACTAATTAAATATAATTGCTAATTTAATTTCTTTTCAAGTATATATTTGGATTTTAAGATATATAACGACAAACATTTACATTGCACAGTGAGGACTTTTGAAAAATAAATGTTAATAAATCTGGAACTTTTAGAATACTGACTGGATTTGTTTGAAACTTCGAACATCTTTATAGGAGGACTAAGCCTTTATAACACATGTCTAGGCAGCCCTCTGGCTTAAGCAGGAGAAGAGTTACAGTGGGACAAAGTTGACCACCTGGGACTCCAAAAATTCTGAAATAAAATAAAATTGTTAAATAATATAAGTCTAAGATGGTGTTGATAACACAATATGATGTTTTCAAGTAATTGTGATTTAACTTACATCATCCGACTCTAAGCACTTGTATGTATAATGCGATGGCCGATCATATTCTTCTTTGCCTTCATAATAACTCACTAAGGCCATGAAGCCTTGATATAAACTTTGTTTATCAGCCGCTGCCCTTTCATCGCTGCAATACATAATGTAGCACATTGCAGTCAGCTCTAAGGCTCCTAATTTTTCACACAGATTGTCCATTTTATACATAGCAATACCTTCGATATCACCGACACCACATGCTTTACATTTTATGACATTTACAAATCTATCTATTTTTTTCATAGGTCTCTCCTAAAATAAAAATAATTTAACCATGTATTAAAAAATTATGTGTGTAAATATGTATATATTTTTTATGTAAAAAAAGAATCTAATGTGTATTGAATCAACATTTAAAGCCTTACCTACACAGCTTTTCTATAACTTTGTATGTCAGCGTTCGTGTTTTTCATCTACATATATAAATACATGACCCACTAAAGTCCAAGCGGCCAGATATTTGAAATTTAGTTTCAAGGCTCTTTGAAAGTATGTAATGACCATAAAATGATCACATCCACATAAGAACCCCAAACATAGGTGCTGAACGTATCGAATGTATCAGTAACTACTGAGCAGTTTGATTAAGATCAATTGCTTTCAGTACTACACCATACAAATACATGTCATAACCATCCAAACGTCCCCGAGAGTATTCAGCTTTTAAAGCAGCCAACAAATCTGCCAAATCTTTTACGTGGCCCAAATCATTAAGATTCGACTAGTCTGCAGTTGAGTCCAATCTACGCTTTTCCAAGTCCATATATATGTAGCATATAAATGATGATGCAGATTCGGCATTACGCACCAAATACGAAGCCCGGTCGTATTCCCGTACATCAAAATAACATTTGGCCAAAAAGTAATTACCATATTCCACTTTGCTTTGAATTTTTCACTATTTGCATCGATATCAATGTATATCGTACAGACCATGGTTCATTTCAGCCAGCCATTTGGCACTTTGCATCAGCCCGTGTTTTTGGCATTCCACAATGCCGCGACGTAATTCGCGTTTCATATGTTCCAAAGGCACATTACAATAGTCATCTTCCATTTATCGCAATCTGAACTAATTCCAGCTAGTTCTGTTTTCTATTTTACCTTTATTATTACACAAAATTGATCAATTTAACAAGCAACCGTAGACTAACAATTCAAATTTTTTATGAAAACAACCAATTCCAGAGCGATGCATTGGCGGAAATTATTGAAAACACGTAATACGAATAGGTTTACCACCGATTACATTAACATTTATTGTATTTAAAGTACATTAAGCATAAAAAAATATATTTAAACGAAATTTATTTTGTGGCAATTAAAACTCATGGAATTGTTTTTGCAAATATTTTAACTTTTTCATATTATTTAGGTCGCAATTTATAATCAATAGCTGACGAACACCACTGGCCTTTACTTAAACAATTTAAAACACAAATATCACTTCTCTTTTATGCAAATATTTAAGTTTTATTAAAAATATGTGTAAAATAATTCACTTTTGCAAAATTTAATTTTGTATTTTTTCACAGTCATATGTTCATAAATGCTATGTATAGCCATTGCTTTTTACACATGCAAAAAGCAAATTTTTTCTCTCCCTTCTGCCATTTACCCATCAGCTGATACGGCGATTTCGCTTAACTCACAAGTGAGGATTCTGGTTCATATTCTGTGGAAATTATGATAAATCGTCACATCTGGCAGTCGTGTATCTTATTTATAAATGGGTAAACTCATCAAACAAGTAGTGGTAATTATACCACAGAGGATACCAGAGTTGAAGGAAGTGACTTAAGAAAAAAGCTCAAATCATCTGATTTGATCACTGTTAAAAAGGGACAAATATAGTGTTTGTTATTGAATATTTTTAGTACAATAATCAAAACAAACAACAGAAAATGTGTACTTAGTGAAATGAACAATTAAAAATTTTTACAAAATTAAATGAAAGATTTTGCAGTGTTGAACTAAATAAAACAATGTGTTAAATATTATTAGTATTGGGGGCTATTCTGGAATACGCGTCGAATTGGTGAAAGTTACATGCAAAACAAAAACAAAACTGTGTAAATGTAAAAAAAAAATTGTTTTTGTTTCGCATACAAAATTAACCGTTTTTAAAAGAGAGAGAAACGCGTTGAAATTCTCACGTTTATTTCATTTTAGAAATGTATTACAAACAAAAACAATTTTTGAAAATTTGTTTTTATTTTAATGTAAAGTTTCACTTTTTCGACGCGTTTTCCAGAATAGCCCCTTTATAAAAGTAATTAAAATTAGTTTCCAAATGCTTACAAACTCAATTTTAAACATTTTCCTTCAAACATATTAATTTTTAACTTGGTACTTGCAAAAAGCAAACAACGAATGAGACCACAAAGCATAAAACGAAAATACACTTGAGCACATGAACATTTGTACAAAATTAAATGGAGGAATTTGTGGTATTGAATTAACAAACACAATGCGAAAAGGATTATTAGTATTAATAAAGTGACTAAAATTTGATTTCAAATGATTAGAGACTTTGTTTTAAGCATTTTCGTTCGCAAATATTAATTTTTACCATTTATTTACAAAAACTAGGCTGCGAATGAGACCACAAGGAATAAAACGTAATTACTTTAAAATAATACCACGCGAAAGAAAAAGTAAAGAGGATTTGATGACTGTGTGAGCGAGACCTCTAAAAACACCACAAAATCACAATTATCTTCCGTCTTACTTTGTGCTCGTGTCACCACTGGTATCCTCTGTGAATTATACTACAAATCGTCTGTTAGTTATTGGTTTGCTGCAGACGTAATGTATTTTGAATATACTTTGCCGGAAACCAATAACTAACCAACGAAATATTGCAAAACCACAAACACTTACGCAAGTGAAGAAAACAAACTTGGTAAAACGTTAACATTTTCAGTTTTGACAACATTGTTGAAAAATGTAAACAAATAATGAAAAAATATTGCCAATATAATTGCATTATTTTCTAAGTAATTTTTTAATAAATTATATATCTAGATATTGATATTAATACCGAAAACTCTCGAGTATCAGATTATTTAACTGTCATTGTTGACATTTTACTGATATTGAATATATCTGATGTTTTCATTAGACACTTTTGCACCAGTTTTTCACTAATAACTCATAAACTAGACTTCGTGCGAATATGGCACTACCTTAAATCAACAGCTTATTACAATGCGCGTCGGTTGTTATAAGGTTTACATCTCGGGAAACTTTCTGAAAAAAGTTATAGAGTAAAAAACATGTTTTTTACTTAAAAAAACAAAGTTTTAGTTTTTTGCTTGTAACTCATAAACTAGATCGCCTGCGCATATGACGCTACCTGCAATCGATAGCAAACTGAAATACGCATCGTGCGCACATGGCGCTACCTTCAATAGATTGCTTATTACAATCATTGAACCCTTATTCGACGCTTATTTTTGTTTGCTATCGATTGCAGGTAGCGTCATATGAGCACGCAATCTAATTTATGAGTTATGAGCAAAAAGCTCAAACTGTATTTTTTTAAGTACAAAAAGAAGTTTGTTGGTCTATAATTTTTTTCAGAAAGTCTCCCGATATATAAACCTTATAACAACCGACGCGTATTGTAATAAGCAATCTATTGAAGGTAGCGCCATGTGCGCACGAAGTCTAGTTTACGAGATATAAGCGAAAAAGTATTTGCAAAAGTGTCTAATTAACACATCGGATATATTCAACATTACAAAAATTTCAACAATGACAGTCAAATAATCTGATACTAGAGGTCTTTCGCTAATTAGTCCTGTTTTTTAATTTTTAATTTAGTAAAAAATTACTTTAAAAATATTGTATTAAAAACCATAATTTTTTCACTCTTTGTTTACATTTAGCACGTACCAAAAAGTTTGCCAAAAGGAAAACACATGCTTCGCTAAAAAGTTGATCAGTGCTGCCCAGTTGTTCCACAATGTATAATAATTTCTAATTTTTTATGTGCTTATAACTTTTTCCAGAAAGTCTCCCGGAAAAAGATTGAACCCAATATCGACGCGTATTTTTATCCTTAATCGATTAATAATAACAACGTATAGGTACGAGGTCTAGTTCATAAGTAATTAGTAAAAAAGTAAAGATGGTTTTTTTGGCACGTTTTTAATAAAAAAAATATTGCTGACCCTATAACTCTTTTCAGAAAGTCTCCCGGAATAAGAAAGAACCCGTTATAGACGCGTATGTTTGTCCTTAACTTATTAAAGGTAGTGTGATATGCGCACGAAATCTCAGTTTTGTGATATGAGCAAAAATCTAAATATGCTTTTTTGTTGCAAATTTTTAATAAAAAAAATGTTGCTGATCCTATAACTTTTTTCAGAAAGTCTCCCGGAATAAGAAAGAACCCATTATATACGCGTATTTTTGTCCTTAATTTACTGAAGGTAGTGCGATATGCGCGCAATATCTAGAAATGAGATATGAGCAAAAAATTGAAAATGTTTTTTTGTTGCAATTTTTTTTTAAATTGAAATTTTGCTAAGCCAATAACTTTTTCCAGAAAGTCTCTCGGAAAGTCGTTGAACCTTTAGTCGATGCGTATTTCAGTTTGCTATCGATTGCAGGTAGCGTCATATGCGCAGACGATCTAGTTTATGAGTTACAAGCAAAAAACTAAGACTTTGTTTTTTTAAGTAAAAAACATGTTTTTTACTCTATAACTTTTTTCAGAAAGTGTCCCGAGATGTAAACAACCGACGCGCATTGTAATAAGCTGTTGATTGAAGGTAGTGCCATATGCGCACGAAGTCTAGTTTATGAGTTATTAGTGAAAAACTGGTGCAAAAGTGTCTAATGAAAACATCAGATATATTCAATATCAGTAAAATGTCAACAATGACAGTTAAATAATCTGATACTCGAGAGTTTTCGGTATTAATATCAATATCTAGATATATAATTTATTAAAAAATTACTTAGAAAATAATGCAATTATATTGGCAATATTTTTTCATTATTTGTTTACATTTTTCAACAATGTTGTCAAAACTGAAAATGTTAACGTTTTTCCCCAGTTTGTTTTCTTCACTTGCGTAATGATTTTTATGATGCTATATTGTCGATATTAATCCAAGAGTTATGTTCTGACGAGAATCCCAACCATTTAACGTAAACCATATTATTTCTTCTTTTTAAAATTTTTTCAACTAAATATGATTCTGGAAATTTGGTTTTCATTAGCTCATGTTCGTAAAAACCACCTTTAATTTCATGATCTTGATAGTCTTGTAATATATAAGTATTAGGGTTAGTATTTTTTATAGTTTTGATTTTAAATATTTCTGTTGTCCAGTTTGGTGTGTAACCTTTTTCAAATATATGCTTATATTTACTTATTCGAACATTATCATTTACTTTAAACTTGGGTTTTTGAAATACTTTTAAATTGTTGTAGACTGTATTCAACAATAAATTTTCATTTGACGAATTTACTTCATTTGGAGTCATCTGTATTGTTCTATGAAATGTATCATTATATTTATCAACAAGTTCTTGATATTTGTTTATCCATTTGTATGTAAATTTCTTGGTTTTCTATTGTTGTTAGTGAAAATACTTTTCATAGCATTTTGATGCAGTTTTATTTTTTAATGCTACAGCCCAAGCTTTCTTTGAAAAGGTATCTATTACTGTTAGAAGATATCGATATCTGTTATTATGTTCTGCATAATTTCCCATTTCCACCAAATCTGCTTGCCATAAATCATCAATTCCTTTCATTATAACTCGTCTTCTTTTAAAATTTTTTCGCGCTTGTTTATGCAGTTCATTAACTATTTCTCTCTTATATGAATTCATTTTCTTTATAATAGTTGTTCCTTATTAATATCTAAACGGAAATTTCATATGCTTATATATAATTTTTATCCTTTGATTTTAGGAAGCTCGAGTTTTCGTTTTTTAACAACATCTACAACAGCATTTTTATTAATTGACTTAAATATAAATTCTTCAATATTATCAAATCTTTCCTCGATATTCTTTAAGAAGCCTTCATTTGCAAAATGAACTTGATCAATCACTACTTTTTCAATAGCTTTAACATCGTCATCGATCCCTTTTGTAATCAAGTCTCGTAATACTTTTACATCTCGTCTGATAACGTTTAATTGTGAATTATAATCGTGTTTAAGTTCCTCACTTTGGTCCTTAATGGTTTTGATGATAACATGCATTTTCTGGATATCTTTTGCAATGACATCCATTTGGAAATTATATTTGAACGTACTTAACTTTAAATTATTTAGATTAGTCTTAATGGAACTTTCTCCAAACTTATTTATATAACTCATTTTTAATATATTATGTCAGCTTCTCTTAATTCTTCAACAATGGAAATTATTTCGTTTTTATGATTATTATGACCAGCACTTTCCGATGAAAGAAGTAAACGTAATCTGTCAACTAGTTCATTTGGATCATCCCAATATATATAATTAGATTTACGATTATCTGCAGTTTTTAATAATAATCCATTACCTTTTTTTAAAACATTTGGTTTCGTAGTAACAAAATGTTTTATTATATTAACATATTTATATGCTCGTGTACCTTTAATTTCATCATGTGGTTGATATTGTCGTTTGTATGCATTTGTACTCGTTAAAAGTTCTTTGTAAGTTTTCAAATCATTTTTAGTGTAATGTAGAGGTTTTAAATGAAAAACTAATTCGAATAATCCTGGAGTCATTTTCCACTTTGTACTTCCTATTCGAATAGAATTATCTGCATCAAAATGTAGTTCATTATTTGCATATCGCCAGTTTCCGCATTCATCTATGTTGAACCCATAAACCATATCTATTTTTTTATTAATCAAGAGCAGTTCTATATTTTTGACTAGTGAGGACTTATTATTATCATTTTCGGTTACCTTGAAGTTGTTCTTATCGTCGTTATTATCCTCGCTAACTATTTGTAAATCTAGTTTTCTTTTTTTTTGTTGGTATGTTATTAATCATATTATCATCATAACCCTCAGCATCATCAAAGTTATCAGAACTATCATCGGATGGTAGTGATGGAAGTTCTGAATCTGATATATCATTATTTGATTGATAAGCATCTGATTTGTAATCAGGTGTTTTTTTAATTATCTTTTTTAAAGGTTTTGCTGTAGGTGTATATGTATCTTTCAATAAATCACCGGATTGATAATCATCAATTTTTTCAATTATCTTATTCAGGGGTTTCGTTAAAGGCTTAAATGTATCTTCCAATAAATTGAGTCTATCTACTTCGTTTAATTTTATATTTTTTAGTTTTTCTTTTAATATCGTTCTTGTTTTAACAATATCTTTTAATAACTTGTTATTATTCATTTCGAACTAATTTGTATCTGGTTGTTAACTTCTTTGTATCTGATATTGATCTGGTTTGTATCTGCTTAATATCTGCTTTTATCTGCTCTGTATCTGCTTTGTATCTGCTCTGTATCTGCTTTGTATCTGCTTTTATCTGCTCTGTATCTGCTTTTATCTGCTCTGTATCTACTCTGTATCTGCTTTGTATCTGCTCTGTATTTGCTTTTATCTGCTCTGTATCTGCTTTTATCTGCTCTGTAGCTGCTTTTTATCTGCTCTGTATCTGCTCTGTTTAGCAAAATTTCAATTTAAAAAAAAATTGCAACAAAAAAACATTTTCAATTTTTTGCTCATATCTCATTTCTAGATATTGCGCGCATATCGCACTACCTTCAGTAAATTAAGGACAAAAATACGCGTATATAATGGGTTCTTTCTTATTCCGGGAGACTTTCTGAAAAAAGTTATAGGATCAGCAACATTTTTTTTATTAAAAATTTGCAACAAAAAAGCATATTTAGATTTTTGCTCATATCACAAAACTGAGATTTCGTGCGCATATCACACTACCTTTAATAAGTTAAGGACAAACATACGCGTCTATAACGGGTTCTTTCTTATTCCGGGAGACTTTCTGAAAAGAGTTATAGGGTCAGCAATATTTTTTTTATTAAAAACGTGCCAAAAAAACCATCTTTACTTTTTTACTAATTACTTATGAACTAGACCTCGTACCTATACGTTGTTATTATTAATCGATTAAGGATAAAAATACGCGTCGATATTGGGTTCAATCTTTTTCCGGGAGACTTTCTGGAAAAAGTTATAAGCACATAAAAAATTAGAAATTATTATACATTGTGGAACAACTGGGCAGCACTGATCAACTTTTTAGCGAAGCATGTGTTTTCCTTTTGGCAAACTTTTTGGTACGTGCTAAATGTAAACAAAGAGTGAAAAAATTATGGTTTTTAATACAATATTTTTAAAGTAATTTTTTACTAAATTAAAAATTAAAAAACAGGACTAATTAGCGAAAGACCTCTAGTATCAGATTATTTGACTGTCATTGTTGAAATTTTTGTAATGTTGAATATATCCGATGTGTTAATTAGACACTTTTGCAAATACTTTTTCGCTTATATCTCGTAAACTAGACTTCGTGCGCACATGGCGCTACCTTCAATAGATTGCTTATTACAATACGCGTCGGTTGTTATAAGGTTTATATATCGGGAGACTTTCTGAAAAAAATTATAGACCAACAAACTTCTTTTTGTACTTAAAAAAATACAGTTTGAGCTTTTTGCTCATAACTCATAAATTAGATTGCGTGCTCATATGACGCTACCTGCAATCGATAGCAAACAAAAATAAGCGTCGAATAAGGGTTCAATGATTGTAATAAGCAATCTATTGAAGGTAGCGCCATGTGCGCACGATGCGTATTTCAGTTTGCTATCGATTGCAGGTAGCGTCATATGCGCAGGCGATCTAGTTTATGAGTTACAAGCAAAAAACTAAAACTTTGTTTTTTTAAGTAAAAAACATGTTTTTTACTCTATAACTTTTTTCAGAAAGTTTCCCGAGATGTAAACCTTATAACAACCGACGCGCATTGTAATAAGCTGTTGATTTAAGGTAGTGCCATATTCGCACGAAGTCTAGTTTATGAGTTATTAGTGAAAAACTGGTCCAAAAGTGTCTAATGAAAACATCAGATATATTCAATATCAGTAAAATGTCAACAATGACAGTTAAATAATCTGATACTCGAGAGTTTTCGGTATTAATATCAATATCTAGATATATAATTTATTAAAAAATTACTTAGAAAATAATGCAATTATATTGGCAATATTTTTTCATTATTTGTTTACATTTTTCAACAATGTTGTCAAAACTGAAAATGTTGCCGTTTTGCCCAGTTTGTTTTCTTCACTTGCGTTTCGAAACATATATGAGTCACCTGGCTTAGTGCAGTCACCTCATTAACCCACAAAATATACAGAAGTGTCACGAGACGGAAGATAAGGGTATTTTTCTGTTTGTCTCGTTTTCCCTCAAATTTTTTCGGTGATTTTGTTTTGATTCTTCTCTCTAGTGCAATAGAACTACAACGCTTTTTACTAACTGTGTTAATTGGTAAGTAGTAATACACTACAATATCAAATACAGTATATTTTTCTCTTTTTTCTACGAATTTTAAAAAACCTGATAGAAGCTTTTTTTACCTGTCACTTTCTTCACTTCTGTGTATTCTGTGATTAAGCGCCTTCGGCAATCTATCGCCAAAGAATGAAGGCCAAGGCACATTTCATACATTTACACGCATTAGGTGCAACTATGTGCTTCTCACATAGTTTTACAAAGTAATTGCCAAAAAATTGTATGCATCAAACAAGGCATACAAGTAATTGTAAAATGAATTCTTCGTTATAAACGTGTAAACCAAAAATCAGCGGATAAGCAATATACCTAATGTTTGATATGCCTTGATCAAGGCGATCAATTTTTTTCGGCGGGTTAAATTCAGCGTTACAGTTGGTGATACTAACCTTGCGGCTACACGTTCAATAAATTGCTATATATTTTTTCACTCATGTGGTTTGTCAAAATTTTCTAAAATTTAAGTTGAAACGTAGGCTGCAAGCAATTTGATTTAAAATTTTATGTTCAAAATGCCGTCGTCGAGGAAACAATTAAACATTTTCGCCTCACTGCAGGTACTTCATGAAATAAGTGCAATTCTAGAAAAAGATAAACGGAAGGTTGCAAAAAAATTTTGGATAACATCTTTATTTTTACAAACAAAAAAATTATATTAAAACAGCTATTAAGTTGAAAGAAAAATTTAATGAAGCGTTGAAAGAAAAATTGAATTCCACCTGGTATTCAATTCCCAAATGTATGAGTGTGGTAGTAAAAAAGTGTGAATTTATTGAACTTTGAAACAACAATTGAACGTGTAGCCTCCAAGTAAAGTAGAAATTTGGCGTTTTGTAAGTGGATTACACACTATAGGAAATGAGTGACAGTCAAAAATTCATAAGTTTTGAATGATAGTGTTGGCGGTTCAGACTATCGATTATGCTCGGCACTCAAACCTTCATTCAAGAAAATAATTAAACACATAAACATAGAATAAACACAAATTGGATGCGCGTTATTGCTATACATTTTTTTTGTTAAAATGAATTATTTTAATGTTTTCATATCTCTAACAACTCTTCGTTCGATTTTGTTTTTAACATCATAGACAGACTTGCATTTAATAATAATATATGAATTCCTCCTAAAAAATATTTTCCGCGTCCAACTTGTGTTGTTTATGCTACAAAAATATCTCCTTTTGAGCAAAAGGTCATTCATATTCAATAGTGTGTACCCCACTTTATATTGTCAGGATACTATTTTGTTACTTTTACGAAATGCTCTCAAATGTGATACTTTTTTGAAATTCTTGACACCTTTTTGATACTTTTTTTTACCAAATGAAGGGTTAATTTTTTGTACTTTTAGCTTTAATATAATATATATAATATTTTTTTAATAATATATATTTTAAAATATTAATATAAAATTTAAATAAATAAATATTTTTTACTGTCATACGTGGTTATCGAGTTCTCATTGAACCTTCATAGTGAACAGTCTTAGCAGAGTTTTTCTTATATACATACTAAGCAAACAAAAAATCATGTAAAAAATATTCGTAATACATATTAACTTTTATAAATAAGCAAAGCAAATATTGCTAAAATGTTTTAACATAGTCAGTAATAACAAAAACAAACAAAAAACCGAAAAACAAAGTGACTTTGAGGAATACTCTACATACGTACCTCAAGAACAAAAAAGTCTCAAGTGAGTTCTAACGGCAGAAATGCATCTTTCACTGTGAGTTCTGAAACTCTTAACGTAAACAATAAAAATAAAAAATCTAATGATAGTATTTATCGAAAGGCAAAGCCACTTTTTCGTGAGCTATCAACTTTGCTTTGTTTAATGCCAACCAGTGATTCTCTAACATTACCGCTGCCTAGTACTTCACCACTTAAGCCAGCGACATCATCTGCTCCGGGCTCGTGCTGATCTCTTAACCAAGTTATCACAATTGATAAAGGTAGAAGTTCATAGCTCGCTTTTTGGGCGTTATGCTTTACACGCGTTTCATCCTCTTGTTTCATTCTATACTTTGTTCGCGTTGAGTTACATGCATTGCTTTTCATGCGCCATTTTATTTTTGTTTTGATCAGCTGTGTGCGTTTGTTTATAAATACTTATAAAGAAAAAATAGAGAGTGAAATCGAGTTTTTAAAAGAATTTGTGGAGTTAGTCGAGTTTGTATATTTAATTTTATGTGCAAAAAATGCCTATGAACAATTTCAAAAAAGAAAAGGTTTTGGGTACGGCCGTTGTATTTAGAACGGGATTTAAGTGGGTTTTTTGAAACCACATTTTAAAAATTGAAAGTTCTGACCCTCAGCAATTTCGAACCGCGACAAGAATGTCTGTAGATGTCTTTGACTATTTATTCAGCATTTTAAAAGATAGTCTTGAGAAGAACTCGGTCAGGGCTATTCCAGCAGATTGTCGGCCGTTAACATAACTCGGAAACTAAGCGTTTCCGCCAACTTTTTTATTTAATAATGTATAACGTTTTGGCGTGGGAGTCCAAGAGTGGTCCTGGGAAAATTCATCCACTGTTGTTTTTGGCCATTTTCGATTAAGTCGATTTTCTCAAAAACGGGTGGACAGAATTTTCGCACGGTTCGCTCATTTTTTTCACCAAAGTGTCCACTTTACGAATGTATAACGTTTTGGCGTGGGAGTCCAAGAGTTCTCCTGGGAAAATTCTTCCACGGTTTTTTTGGCCATTTTCGATTAAGTCGATTTTCTCAAAAACGGGTGGACAGAATTTTCGCACGGTTCGCTCATTTTGTTCACCAAAGTGTCCACTTTACGAATGTATAACGTTTTGGCGTGGGAGTCCAAGAGTGCTCCTGGGAAAATTCATCCACGGTTTTTTTTTTGCCATTTTCGATTAAGTCGATTTTCTCAAAAACGGGTGGACAGAATTTTTGCACGGTTCGCTCATTTTGTTCACCAAAGTGTCCACTTTACGAATGTATAACGTTTTGGCGTGGGAGTCCAAGAGTGCTCCTGGGAAAATTCATCCACGATTTTTCTTTAATTTCCACCCTTGAATTACCAAGATTGATGCCGGCTTCGTAATATATTTTTAAAAATACCCACAATTTTCCCCCCCATTTTTTCCCGGTTTTTTAATTCCCAAAATCGACGCTAACTCGTCGACGCTATCTTGGCTCACGTGAGAAAAAATTTAATTTTTGCATGTGTAAAAAGCAATGGCTATACATAGTATTTATGAACATATGACTGCGAAAAAATACAAATTTAAATTTTGCAAAAGTGAATTATTTTACACATATTTTTAATAAAACTTAAATATTTGCATAAAAGAGCGGTGATTTTTGTGTTTTAAATTGTTTAAGTAAAGGCCAGTGGTGTTCGTCAGCTATTGATTATAAATTGCGACCTAAATAATATGAAAAAGTTAAAATATTTGCAAAAACATTTCCATGAGTTTTAATTGCCACAAAATAAATTTCGTTTAAATATATTTTTTTATGCTTAATGTACTTTAAATACAATAAATGTTAATGTAATCGGTGATAAACCTATTCGTATTACATGTTTTCAATAATTTCTGCCAATGCATCGCTCTGGAATTGGTTGTTTTCATAAAAAATTTGAATTGTTAGTCTACGGTCGCTTGTTAAATTGGTCAATTTTGTGTAATAAAAAAGGTAAAATAGAAAAAAGAACTAGCTGGAATTAGTTCAGATTGCGATAAATGGAAGATGACTATTGTAATGTGCCTTTGGAGCATGTGAAACGCGCATTACGTCGCGGCATTGTGGAATGCCAAAAACACGGGCTGATGCAAAGTGCCAAATGGCTGGCTGAAATGAACCATGGACTGTACGATATACATAGACATCGATGCAAATAGTGAAAAATTCAAAGCAAAGTGGAATATGGTAATTACGTTTTGGCCAAATGTTATTTTGATGTACGGGAATACGTCCGGGCGGCGTATTTGGTGCGTAATGCCGAATATGCATCATCATTTATATGCTACATACATATATATGGACTTGGAAAAGCGTAGATTGGACTCAACTGCAGACTAGTCGAATCTTAATGATTCGGGCCACGTAAAAGATTTGGCAGATTTGTTGGCTGCTTTAAAAGCTGAATACTCTCGGGGACGTTTGGATGGTTATGGCATGTATTTGTATTGTGTAGTACTGAAAGCAATTGATCTTAATCAAACTGCTCAGTAGTTACTGATACATTCGATACGTTCAGCACCTATGTTTGGGGTTCTTATGTGGATGTGATCATTTTATGGTCATTACATACTTTCAAAGAGCCTTGAAACTAAATTTCAAATATCTGGCCGCTTGGACTTTAGTGGGTCATGTATTTATATATGTAGGCTGACATACAAAGTTATAGAAAAGCTGTGTAGGTAAGGCTTTAAATGTTGATTCAATACACATTAGATTCTTTTTTTACATAAAAAATATATACATATTTACACACATCATTTTTTAATACATGCTTAAATTATTTGTATTTTAGGAGAGACCTATGAAAAAAATAGATAGATTTGTAAATGTCATAAAATGTAAAGCATGTGGTGTCGGTGATATCGAAGGTATTGCTATGTATAAAATGGACAATCTGCGTGAAAAATTAGGAGCCTTAGAGCTGACTGCAATGTGCTACATTATGTATTGCAGTGATGAAAGGGCAGCGGCAGATAAACAAAGTTTATATCAAGGCTTCATGGCCTTAGTGAGTTATTATGAAGGCAAAGAAGAATATGATCGGCCATCGCATTATACATACAAGTGCTTAGAGTCGGATGATGTAAGTTAAATCACAATTACTTGAAAACATCATATTGTGTTATCAACACCATCTTAGACTTATATTATTTAACAATTTTATTTTATTTCAGAATTTTTGGAGTCCCAGGTGGTCAACTTTGTCCCACTGTAACTCTTCTCCTGCTTAAGCCAGAGGGCTGCCTAGACATGTATTATAAAGGCTTAGTCCTCATATAAAGATGTTCTAAGTTTCAAACAAATCCAGTCAGTATTCTAAAAGTTCCAGATTTATTAACATTTATTTTTCAAAAGTCCTCACTGTGCAATGTAAATGTTTGTCGTTATATATCTTAAAATCCAAATATATACTTGAAAAGAAATTAAATTAGCAATTATATTTAATTAGTTTTCCATTTGAATTTGTTAAGGTATTAAGGCGTATTTGTAGTTATTATTGCGCATATACTCACCCCAAATTTTTAGTAATAAAATCTTCAAAGAAAAAAGTTATGTTCAATTTTGGAATTGTTTTCTTATTTTTATTTTTTTTATCAACTGTATAAATATATATATATTTTTAGATCATCTCAAATTGTTACAAAAAGAACTCTGCACTACATACATATGTAAAGAAAAGTAAATTCCAAAATTTGCAAACCGAAAAACAAAATGAGAATATTTACTAATAGAATTGATTAAATTTTTTAACAACTTAAATAAAAATACTTTTACTTATGCCACCAAAGTCTAAAGTTGTTTTCTCCTTGCAAAAATTCGTCCTTAGCTCTTAGGGGTCGAATGGTTTTTCTACATAGCAGCGATATTTCGTTAAGGTTCTTCCAGATTTTCTTCTTGCCGTTTACCTTTAAAAGAAATTAAAATTAAAAAATAGCATTATTAAAATTGTATTTTCAAGTGGTTGTAAAAGCTTAAGTAAAAAAACCATTTTAAACCTAATTGGCTCGAACACTTGTTTTTCTCGCGACTTATTAAACTGTGTAATTGTAAATTGGACAAGAACAGCATTGTTCCTTCCAATGTACAAAATTCCGCTCATGCAATTTTCTTTACATATACACATAACAAAATTTCGCACATGCAATTCCGTTTAGAGATGAACATGAACATAAAGCACCTTCAAAAAACAACATCAAAGTGCACACATTTGGATTCCAATTGATCTGAATGCTTTATATTTCACAAGTTTGTTAACCAACATATTTGTGCTTTGGATAAGAACATTGTTGTTCTTTCCAATGTACAAATTTAGCACATCAAATTAACTTTACGTTGGTACATACAACAAATGTCGTGGACGGCTACCAAAATTTACACAGTGAAGAAAGCAAACTCTGAAAAAATAAAAATTTTTCTAACAGAGTTACAAAAAAAGGAGTAAATTTGTTTTGGTTTGCTTATAAAATCTGAAAAAATCTTACGATTTTGCAAAGCGTTTAAAAATAGTAATTAATTAATTTAATTATAAAAATAAATATATATATATATATATAAATATAATAAAGAACCTAATATCACAACTGTCGTTTTTTTCATTGCCATATTCTAGGAGAACAGAGCACTTGAAAATAGCATTCGATGTACCATATAGCGACTTGTACTATCCGATATTGAATCAAAATACCTTTCAGAATTACTAATAACCATTTTTCCAAGTACTTGCATTCAGAAGTTATAGTCCAGCAAACCTTTGAAAATCACTAAAATGTTAGAAAATTTTTCTTTCACACTTAAAACAAAAACTATTTATTCTAGTATTAATTAATTAGTCCATATATACACCATGCAAGTCTTATTGCTAAGGTGATTAGTTTGATGGAGAGAGAGACGAGGAGAACAGTAAAGTATCTTTTCCCCTCGTCTCTCTTTCCTAACAAACTAATCAGCTTAGCAATAAGACTTGCATAAACTAGGACTTACTGCCAATTTTTAGAAGACTAAAATAGCTTTCAGAAATAGTAACTATTATTTTCCGAAATACTATCATTCAGAAGTTAAAGCTAGCAAACTTTTGAAAGTCATTAAAATTAAAAAGAAAGTTTTCTGTTAATAAAACAAAAACGATTTTCTGTACCGTATTGTGTCGTATATCAATTGATAGCAAATTAAAATAGCTTTCATAAATTGTATTTGCCATTTTCCGAAATACTTTTGTTCAGAAGCTATACCCCAGCTAACTTTTTAAAGTCACCAAAATTGGGAAAAATTTGTTTCGCCTATAAATGATTCGAGTTAGTATTAATAATTTTTCTAAATACTTACATTCAGAAGTTAAAGCCCAGCAAACTTTTCAAAGTTAACAAATTAGTATAAAGTTGTTTTACCTATAAATGAAAAACTATTCAATGTAACATATACCGACTAGTACCATTCAATAGGGAATATAAACACCTTTCAGAATTACTAATAACCATTTTCCTAATTACTTGCATTCAGAAGTTATAGCCCAGCAAACTTTTGGAAGTCAAAAAATTAAGGAAGTAGTCTTTCACATATAAAAATGAAACTATTCATTGTACCGTAATAAATCGTACACCAATCGATAAAGGGCAAAAGTAGCTTTCCGATTTGGTAACAGCTAATTTCTGAAAAACTTGAATTGAGAAGTAATTTGTGAATTAATTTTAACAAATTTGCAATATTTTCATCATAATGCAGTTTTGCACATTAAAGGGCCACTCATACTATTATACTTTGTATTAATACATGTCAAAAATTCCAGTAATATGTGCAAGTGCGATAGTGTGAATGCAAAATGTCATGACGAATGGTAAATAATACGATAAAAATTTGACATTCCATAATACTTGACAATTTTTTGAAATTTTTCGAAACGATAATACTTTTCATCTGATCAGAGTTGCATTATTACGAAATCAACTAATAAACAAACTGATAAGTCGTCTGTTTCGACGCCGTTGCCGTGCCGTCGTTTATGGGAATATGTATTCGTCTGAAACCGGCTATAAATATTGAATATGCTTATCGTATTGAATAATTTTTCGTGTAAGCCATACCTGAAAACGAGCTAAATTATCAAATTTCCTTTTTATTTATATTATTTAAATCAACTACTTTGAATGTCGTTTATTTTCAAGGACCGGCACGACCACAGCTTTCATGAAACTGCTATGCCGACGGAAGTTAACGATTAATTCAGGCATATTAATACTGAACAGCTGTTTGTTTTCAAACTGTGTTTTTAATGTAATATGAGGTGTGATGGTGTGAACACAAAATGTAACTTTACGTTAGATTTTTTGACAGTCGAAACAAATGTCTTTAGATTTCTTTCTCGTAAAGTGTGATGAAAGTCTTTATACATGTATAATAGTCTGAGTGGCCCTTAAGTATGTCTGTGGAAACCTTGCAGTATTCTTCCTAGTAAAATAGTTTTTTTTTCATGCGTATATTTATTTATTGTATCTTCAAAAAATGAACTAACAATAAGTTTTCAAATCTTAAATATAGATATAATAATTAGGCCCAACCAGTGTCAGGCATAAACTTAGTGATAGTAATCAATAATACATAAATATCGTATTAAGCACAAAAATATTTTCAAGCTGTTTCATCTGGAGTGTTGAGTATAAGAGCCATAGTGTCCCTCTTTTTTAAGCGGATGTGTCCAGTAAAATTCAAGATGTTACGAGCCAGTGCATTAGGATGAGACTCGAGTTTTGTTAAGTATTTGCCTGCGTATTTTTTAATTTCTTCAGTCACTAGCGGCATATTTAAATCACGATGTAAATTTGAATTTTTGATGTACCATGGAGCCGATGTTATTAGTCTTAAAATCTTGTTTTGCCTTCGTTGGATTCTCTCTATATTGGAAGCTGAAGCAGTGCCCCATAGCTGTATTCCGTAGCACCATATGGGTTTCAAAAGCGACTTGTATATTAAAAGTTTACAATCTAGACTGAGTGTTGAATTTCTACCAATCAGCCAATGTATCTGAGTTAATTTAAGTTTCATTTGTGTTAGCTTTGAGTAAATATGGTGTTTCCATGTAAGCCGTCGATCAAGGTGTATACCAAGGTATCTTACATGTGAATGTTGAGGAACAACTTGATTGTTGATTCGAATTGGGGAACAAGTATCTCTTCGCGGGATAAATGTTAGCTGAACACACTTTTGTTCGTTAACTTTAATTCTCCATAAGTTTAACCATAGTTCCAGCTGTGTAGTATGTTCTTGTAGATATCGGGAAGCCTCGTGAGGGTTTTCGTGCATACTAAGGCGGGCTGTATCATCGGCAAATGTAGATGTATGGATATTGCTGCTCAAAGGCATATCACAAGTATAAATCAAATACAAAACTGGCCCCAATATGCTCCCCTGTCGCACACCGGAAGACATAGATTCGGGCACACTCATTAAGTCTCTTTCAACAACCGTGAACTTCCGGGTAGTAATATAACTTTCCAATAGCTTCAGAAAATTTATTGGTAGATATGATTTCAATTTTAAAATAAGGCCTTCATGCCACACTTTATCAAATGCCTGAGAAACATCAATGAAGAGGGCAGAACAATATTTATTTTCTTCAAATTTTCTTCTTATAAATTGAACCAATCTATGCGTTTGTTCAATGGTGCTATGCTGACTCCTAAAACCAAACTGATGGTCTGGTATGCACGTATTATCAGTTAGAATTGGGGACATTTTTATCATAAGCAGTTTTTCGAAAAGTTTTGACATTATTGATAGTAGACTTATTGGCCTGTACGATTCAGCCTTGGTAAGGTCTTTGCCCGGCTTTGGAATCATTTTGACCTTAGCAAGCTTCCAGAGGTGTGGATAATACTCTAGTCTTAATATGTCATTAAAAATAAATAGAAGGATTCTAATTGCAATACGTGGCAAATTCATCAACATCTTGTTAGTAATTCAATGAATACCTGGAGCTTTCTTCGGCTTGAGTTCAGCAATTAGTTTCTGTACGTCACACATCTTAAACTTTAAGGGTCGAGGGTGTAGAGCAACTACACTCGGTAAATCAACAGCAGCAGTACATCTGTTTGGGGGTAAATGGGGATTTTAAATGCTTTGCAAACAAGTTACCTCTTTCCGTATCACTTCTTGCCCAACCTCCGGTAGAAGTGCGGAGAAGTGGTTTAAACTCAACGGGTATTTTAAGATTTTTCGCAGCGCGCCACAAAGAGTAATTAGATGCTGGTGTGACATCGAGGTTTTCCAGATAATTTTTAAGAGATGCAGTTTTTTCATATGCAAGCAACTCTTGGAGTCGTTTAGTGCACTCTTTAAATCTGATTTTATGCTGGGGCGATCTGTGCTGTTGCCATTCCCGTCTAGCTCTTCTTTTTTCACATACGAGACGTTCAATATCAGTAGAATAAATTCTATTGAACCCATTCTGCGGGTGGGAGGTAGAAGCATGTTCAGCAGCCTGCTTTATATTTTAGTTAAAATTCGCAATGTTAGATTCAATATCATCGGATGTTCTTATCATTGTGTTTTCCGTGCAATGACTACTAAGATATTTTTTTAATCTCAGCCAATTAACACGATTGATCATCTTCACATATGGGTGAGGTAAATCACTTCTTAGTGAGTCACAGATTGTAACGATAGTGGGAGAGTGATCGGAGGAGAGATCTAAGGAAGCTTCGACATGAACGAAATCTCTAGAAATATTTTTCATGACTCCAAAATCTATAACATCCGGAATTTTTTGTATGTCTGTAGGCCAGTAAGTGGGCTCTCCACTTGAAATGACGTCCAAGCTCATTTTTGAAATTGTATTGAACAATGCTCTTCCTCTAGGTGTAATAAGGCGTGAACCCCAGAACGTATGTTTTATATTGTAGTCTCCAGCTGCTACGAAACAAGGCCCAAGAGATTTGTAGAAATCCTCGTATTCATCCTCAGTGATTGAGAATCTTGGAGGGGAGTAAATTGATGATATAACGAAATTTGTACAAAAATTTGCAACACAAATATTAGTTGCTTGTAAATATTCTGCACAGATGTTATCAAGAATATAGTGCTTAAGTCTTGACTTTATTAAAATTGCTGATCCACCGCATGCTCTTCCTCTCGGGTCCTTAGTATCATATAAGGTGTAGCCATTCATTTTAAAAAGGCTTCTCGAAGTCAAATGAGTCTCAGAAACTAACATTACATCAATATTTTTTTCCGAAAGGAAGTGCTCGAGCTCATTTTTGTGTTGGCGAATGCCGTTTGTGTTCCAGAAACATATTTTTAACATGTTCATGGCTTGTTAATTAATGCTTGAAGCAGAGTATTCTGCATTCGCAGCATTTCTTGCATCATGCTAGTCATATTTGTAGTAAAGTTGTTTATAGTTTGCACCAGATTATCAATAGTGGCTTCAAGACGACTGAAATTAAAGCTTGTGTTAGCATTTGTTGAATTACTTAGTGGGGACACTTTCTGCGTGGGAAAAGAATTTGTCTTTACAGCTTCGGCATATGATACACGTGAAGTACTTGGTTGGCTCATTGGAGGAAAATTGGCGGATAAAGTGTTTGCTGATTGAGCTGGAGCTAATTAGGTTTTTGTCCCATAGTCTTTTTAACGAAAGAATATACAGGACATTCTCTCTAGTTAGCAGTGTGATTACCTCCACAATTACTACATTTTTTTCAGCTTGATCTTTTGCCTTCGTACAGCTAGCAGAACCGTGCAATTCACCGCAGATAACACAAACTGTAGGTAATTTGCAGTAAGTTTTAGTATAGCCATATTCTTGGCAGTTGTGGTACTGTACGGGACCTGAACGCTTACGTGGCTCTTCAACTGTGATTTTTCGGTGCAAGAGAAACTTTACGCTATAAATTGGATGGGTTTCATTTTTTTTCAATTGTATGTCATTCGGCTCCAGTTCGACCCGAAATAGGGGTTGGGGGACCTTTTCTCTGTTAATTATATTAGTAACATTTTTAATCTTAAATCCTTTGTCGATAAGAGCACATTTTACTTCTTCGGGGTCAACATATGCCCTTTAATACTATTTGTAGACCTTTAGCACTTTTAAGTTGATAGGTGTAAAAATTTGTTTTGTTTTTTTTCAAATTCACTAATAATTTTCCGGAAATCTTTTTCATCATATATTTGGATCTTAGTTTCATCAATATTACCTCGTTTAATTGGAATGATGTGAAAAGTATTTTCACCAATTGCCGACAATAGTTTTTTTAAAAGCGCGTTAGAGTTTTTTTCTCTGATATATAGGTGGTGGCTTAAAAGACTTTAGCGAGAATGCAGTGGGCTTGTCGTTATTGTCCTGCAATAGTGAAAACCGATTTTGACGATTAGTAGATGATGCGCTGTTATCCCTAGACATCTTTGGAGCAGATGAAATTTTTGAAGAATTTGGGCTTCGCCCATGCTTTACCACAGTTATATACCTATCCATTCCGACTTGGACCTTGAGCTTAGTGCTACTGTTATCTGTAGTGATAACCTTGTTAAGTGATGTACAAGAGCCCGAACTATATGAAGAAGTACTGGGCAATTGTAATGTTAACGAATCACTAGTTGGCATTGGACAAAGCGAAGTTGATCGCTGACGAAAAAGTGGCTTTGCCGTTAGAAAAAGACTATCATCAGATTTTTTATTTTTATTGTTAACATTAAGAGCTTCAGAACACACAGTAAAATATGCATTTCTGCCGTTTGAACTCACTTCACAATTTTTTGTTTTTGAGGTACTCATGTAGAGTATTCCTCAAGGGCACTTTGTTTGCGGTTTTTGTTTGTTTTTGTTTTTTTTTCTTGCTATGTAAAAAAAATATCAGCAGTATTTGCTTTGCTTATTAATCAAAGTTAATATGTATTACTGTTATTATGTATTACGGATATTTTTTGTACGATTTTTTGTTTGTTTAATATGTATATGAAAAAAAACTCCGCTAAGACGTCTGTTCACTATGAAGTTTCAGCGAGAACTCCCTAGTAAAATATGTAAACAAACTTTGTAAAAAACTCATATTTTGTAACACGATAAAAATAGGTAAATTTAAACTGTATTGCATTAAAAGTTATTAGTTTTAATGCTACTGTGTGAGCAGAATTAGATTTAGTAACTGTCATTATTTTTATTTTAGTTTCTAGGGGAGAAAAATGCTCTTGAAAATTGCATTTAAAAATTTTTTTTTCTTCAGTATAAAAAGAAAATGGTTTCTTGTACCCTATTATGGCGTATACTATTCGATAGAGGGTTAAAATACCTTTCAGAAATAGTATTTGTCATATTCTGAATTGCTTTACTTTAGAACTTATAGCCAAATAAAAAAAATATGTCATGAAAATTTACCAAAAAAAAGTTTATGCCTATAAAGTAGTAATTATTAATTGTAAGGTATTCATACATATATGTTTCGATAGATAATTAAAGTACTTTTGAGACTTGAGGACTGTCATTGTATTGAATTACTTCATTTCAGAAGTTATATCCTAGAAAACTCGTCCAAAGCACTAAAATGAGGACAAAAGCTTTCCACTCATCAAATGAAAACCACTCATAGTTTCGTATTGCATTATATTGCCATCAATAGAGAATAAAATTTTCTTTTACAATTAGTGACCGTCATTTTTTGAATCTCTTGATTTCAGAAGTTATATCACAGTAAACTTACAACTTTGTAAATATTTTCAAATTCTCAGACTTTATATAAATTGTCAATAATAGTGTGCAACTACTGATAACACAGGTATAAGTGGTGTAACACAAGAACAGGTATGGCTGAAGAAGATAATATTTAGTGGTTGGTAGCACTAAGTGATTGTCAAAGTATTCAGCAGGTTGGCAGCGCTGCAGTTATTGTTATAATCAAGAAAAGAAGAAATAAATGTAAACTACATAATTAATATAAAAAAATGCTCCCTTGTCTTTAGAGGGTAATTCAATTGTTGCTGGCACAGAGGATATCCTCTGTGGTTGCTGGACAAGACAAATATGATGGCAATAAACGTTTATGGCCAGAAATATTTGCCGCTCGCAATACGTGCTTTCTATTGGACACCACAATATTGGAGCAATTGATAACACCACGTTCATGGAGAAATCAACACGAAAACCAAGTAATCTTGAAGGTAAATATTACACTTTGGTTTACTATTTCAGTTTTTCTAACAAAATTTTCGTTGTTTAGGTTGGGGTTGCTCGCAGAAAAGAGCACGGCCGGTTTTACGTTGGCAAACGTTGTGTTTATATACAAAGCTGAAACCAAGACATGCGTACCACAACATCCAGAACATAAAACCCGCGTATGTGCCGTTTGGGGAAAAGTGACCCGTTTAAACGACAACAGCGGTTGTATACGTCCTCGTTTCAACAGAAATTTTACCCATCCAGAATTTAAGTTGTTTTAAAACTTAATTCAACCTTAATGTAACAATTTTTTAAACTAATAAAAAAAAACATTGAAAATCTTATCCATAAAATAAAAATATAGTATTTTTTATCGAGTAAATCAAACTAAAATGGGGTTTTATTCCGAGTATAAAAATGAAGGTATGCATATTTTGTAATATTGCTAAAATTATTCACTTATTTCCACAAAATAAGCCACAAATATACATTTTAACTTTTTGGCGCACAAAATAATTTTCAATTATGTTATGAATGAAAAAATTAAACATTGTGTTTAGATTTAATTAGATGACTGTAATTTATTAATAAAATCTGAGATATTCGGAAATAATTTTTGATTAATTACGAAAAGTTGACACAGTTTGTGTTTGTTTTATTAGCATTCGAATAGAATTACTCCAAAGCGTTACTATTTTCAAAGTATGGCATGTTTAATAATTTCTTTAATTTATATTTTTTTATAATTGAAGTTACATATCGTTACCTTAACATAGAAACGCCCTAACTAATTATTATTTTCAAATCGGCTCTTCTGTCGATTTAGAAAAATGAATGAGTTAGAGCGTTTCTATATTAAGGTAAATTATACTTATGTACATACAAAACAACAAAACGAACATACAAAATATTTGAAATTATGTATACATATGAATAAACAATACAATGACAGCTACAAAACTAGAAGGTTTTCTGCCTCCGCGGTTGACTCATCTTGACCTGCATCGCATCTGGGTGGCGGTGGTGGTGGTACACTTTGCAGCAATTATCGTACACTTTGCACAAATGGTGGTGCACTTTGCACTATTGATGGTGGTCCGGTGGTGGTGCTAGTGGTACATTTTGCACCACTGGTGGTAGTGGTACATTTTGTAAAGCAAAGTGTAATATTTACCTTCAAATTTGCTTGGTTTTCGTGTTGATTTCTCCATGAACGTGGTGTTATCAATTGCTCCAATATTGTGGTGTCCAATAGAAAGCACTTATTGCGAGCGGCAAATATTTCTGGCCATAAACGTTTATTGCCATCATATTTGTCTTGTCCAGCAACCACAGAGGGTATCCTCTGTGCCAGCAACAATTGAATTACCCTCTAAAGACAAGGGAGCATTTTTTTATAGTAATTATGTAGTTTACATTTATTTCTTCTTTTCTTGATTTTAACAATAACTGAAGCGCTGCCAACCTGCTGAATACTTCGACAATCACGTAGTGCTACCAACCACTAAATATTATCTTCTTCAGCCATCCCTGTTCTTGATTTACACCACTGTTATAGACATAATAAAAAAATTAAAATTTTAATGTTTAATTTGTTTAATATTTATTAATAATTACAAATATAAGCTAATAATAAACATTATGAATAATAATATTTATAATTGGTTCGAATTCCTGGCTTTAATTCTTATTTGTGTTGCCACATATAACTGTGCTATCAATAGAAGCACTTTACTATCTACATCTCATACCTGCGTTACCAGTAGTTGACACTATTATTGGCAACTTATAAAAAATCTGAGAATTGGAAAATATTTACAAAGTTGCAAGTTTATTGTGATATAACTTCTGAAATCAAGAAATTCAGAAAATGACAGGCACCAATTCTGAAAGAAAATTTTGTTCTCTATTGATGGCAATATAATGCAATACGAAACTATGTGTGGTTTTCATTTTATGAATGGAAATCTTTCGTCCTCATTTTAGTGATTTCGACGAGTTTGCTAGGATATAACTTCTGAAATGAAGTAATTTAGACAATAAAAGTCCTCAATTCTCAAAAGTACTTTAATTATCTATCGAAACATATATGTATGAATACATTACAAATAATAGTTACTATTTTATAGGCATAAACTTATTTTTGGTCAATTTCCATGACATAATTTTTTTTATTTGGCTATAACTTCTGAAGTAAAGCAATTCAGAATATGACAAATGCTATTTCTGAAAGGTATTTCAACCCTCTATCGAAGAGTATATGCCTTAATAGGGTACAGGAAACCATTTTGTTTTTATACTGAAGAAAAAAAAAATTTGTAAACGCAATTTTCAAAAGCATTTTTCTCCCCTAGAAACTAAAATAAAAATAATGACAGTTACTAAATCTGATTCTGCTCACACAGTAGCAATAAAATTAATAACTTTTAATGCAATATAGTTTACATTTACCTATTTTTATCGTGTTACAAAATCTGAATTTTTTTACAAAGTTTGTTTACATATTTTACTAGGAAGAATACCGCAAGGTTGCCACACACATACTTAATGTACAAAACTGCATTATCATGAAAATATTGCACATTTGTTAAAATTAATTCAGAAATTACTTCTGAATTCAAGTATTTCAGAAATTGGCTGCTGTCAAATCGGAGAGCTACTTTTGTCCTTTATCTATTGGTATACGATTTATTACGGTACAATGAATAGTTTCTATTTTATAGGTGAAAGACTACTTCCTACATTTTTTGACTTTAAAAAGTTTGCTGGGATATAACTTCTGAATGAAAGCACTTGGGAAAATGTCAATTACTGTTTCTGAAAGGTATTTTGATTCCCTATTGAATGGCACTAGTCCCTATATGGTACATCGAATAGTTTTTCATTTATAGGCAAAACAATTTTATACTAATTTTTTGACTTTGAAAAGTTTGCTGGGCTATAACTTCTGAATGAAAGCACTTGGGAAAATTTCAATTACTGAAAGGTATTTTGATTCCCTATTGAATGGTACTAGTCCCTATATGGTACATCGAATAGTTTTTGATTTATAGGTGAAACAAGTATTTCCCAATTTTTGTGCCTTTAAAAAGTTTGCTGGGCTATAACTTTTGAAGAAAAGCATTTGGGAAAATGGCAGGTACAATTTCTAAAAGCTATTTTAATTTGCTATCAACTGATACCAGTCACAATACGGTACAACGAACTGTTTTTGTTTTATTAACAGAAAACTTTTTTTTTAATATTAATGACTTTAAAAAGTTTGCTGCGTATAACTTCTGAACGAAAGTGTTTCGGAAAATAACAATTACTATTTCTGAAAGCTGTTTCAGTCTTCTAAAAATTAATAGTAATTAGTTAATGCTACAAGTGAAAGAAAAATTTTCTAACATTTTATTGATTTTCAAAGGTTTGCTGGGCTATAACTTCTGAATGCAAGTACTTGGAAAAATGGTTATTAGTAATTCTGAAAGGTTTTTTGATTCAATATCGGATAGTACAAGTCGCTATATGGTACATCGAATGCTATTTTCAAGTGCTCTGTTCTCCTAGAATATGGCAATGAAAAAAACGACAGTTGTGATATTAGGTTCTTTATTATATTTATATATATATATATATATTTATTTTTATAATTAAATTAATTATTTACTATTTTTAAACGCTTTGCAAAATCGTAAGATTTTTTCACATTTTATAAGCAAACCAAAACGAATTTACTACTTTTTTTGTAACTCTGTCCGAAAGTTTATATATTTCAGAGATTGCTTTCTTCACTTGCGTAACTACATAATTAATATAAAAAAATGCTCCCTTGTCTTTAGAGGGTAATTCAATTGTTGCTGGCACAGAGGATACCCTCTGTGGTTGCTGGACAAGACAAATATGATGGCAATAAACGTTTATGGCCAGAAATATTTGCCGCTCGCAATAAGTGCTTTCTATTGGTCACCACAATATTGGAGCAATTGATAACACCACGTTCATGGAGAAATCAACACGAAAACCAAGCAAATTTGAAGGTAAATATTACACTTTGCTTTACAAAATGTACCACTACCACCAGTGGTGCAAAATGTACCACTAGCACCACCACCGGACCACCATCAATAGTGCAAAGTGCACCACCATTTGTGCAAAGTGTACGACAATTGCTGCAAAGTGTACCACCACCACCGCCACCCAGATGCGATGCAGGTCAAGATGAGTCAACCGCGGAGGCAGAAAACCTTCTAGTTTTGTAGCTGTCATTGTATTGTTTATTCATATGTATACATAATTTCAAATATTTTGTATGTTCGTTTTGTTGTTTTGTATGTACATAAGTATAATTTACCTTAATATAGAAACGCTCTAACTCATTCATTTTTCTAAATCGACAGAAGAGCCGATTTGAAACTAATAATTAGTTAGGGCGTTTCTATGTTAAGGTAACGATATGTAACTTCAATTATAAAAAAATATAAATTAAAGAAATTATTAAACATGCCATACTTTTAAAATAGTAACGCTTTGGAGTAATTCTATTCGAATGCTAATAAAACAAACACAAACTGTGTCAACTTTTCGTAATTAATCAAAAATTATTTCCGAATATCTCAGATTTTATTAATAAATTACAGTCATCTAATTAAATCTAAACACAATGTTTAATTTTTTCATTCATAACATAATTGAAAATTATTTTGTGCGCCAAAAAGTTAAAATGTATATTTGTGGCTTATTTTGTGGAAATAAGTGAATAATTTTAGCAATATTACAAAATATGCTTAAATTCATTTATATACTCGGAATATAAATATATTTTATTTTGATTTACTCAATAAAAAATACTATATTTTTATTTTATGGATAAGATTTTCAATGTTTTTTTTTTATTAGTTTAAAAAATTGTTACATTAAGGTTGAATTAAGTTTTAAAACAACTTAAATTCTGGATGGGTAAAATTTCTGTTGAAACGAGGACGTACACAACCGCTGTTGTCGTTTAAACGGGTCACTTTTCCCCAAACGGCACGTACGCCTGGATGTTGTGGTACGCACCCTGTCAAGGGTTTACCATTTTTTCAGAGTTTGCTTTCTTCACCTGCGTGAAAAAATGGTAAACTCTTGACAGGGTTGCAAAAAAAGTAGTAAATTTGTTTTGGTTTGCATATAAAATGTGAAAAAAATTTACGATTTTGCAAAGCATTTAAAAATGCTAATTAACTAATTAAATTATAAAAAAATTACTGAATTAGCTACATCAAAGGGCGTAGACTCTAATTATACAACTGTCATTTTTTTCATTGCCGTATTCTAGGAGAACAGAGCACTTAAAAATAGCACTCTGGAAAAAGTTTGCAGACCCATAAAATTCAAACCGTTCGATGTATCATATAGCCACTAGTATCATTCTATAGGAAATCAAAATACCTTTCAGAAACAGTAACTAACATTTTCCTAAGTGCTTTCATTCAGAAGTTATAGCCCAGCAAACCTTTGAAAATCAATAAAATGTTAGAAAATTTTTCTTTCACGCTTAAAACAAAAACTATTAATTATAGCATTAACTAATTACTATTAATTTTTAGAAGACTAAAACAACTTTCAGAAATAGTAATTGTTATTTTCTGAAACACTTTCGTTCAGAAGTTATACCCAGCAAACTTTTTAAAGTCATTAATATTAAAAAAAAAGTTTTCTGTTAATAAAACAAAAACAGTTCGTTGTACCGTATTGTGACTCGTATCAAATGATAGCAAATTAAAATAGCTTTTAAAAATTGTACCTGCCATTTTCCCAAATGCTTTCCTTCAGAAGTTATAGCTCAGCAAACTTTTTAAAGTCACAAAAATTGGGAAATACTTGTTTCACCTATAAATCTAAAACTATTCGATGTACCATATAGGGACTAGTACCATTCAATAGGGAATCAAAATACCTTTCAGAAACAGTAATTGAAATTTTCCCAAGTGCTTTCATTCAGAAGTTATAGCCCAGCAAACTTTTCAAAGTCAAAAAACTAGTATAAAATTGTTTTGCCTATAAATGAAAAACTATTCGATGTACCATATAGGGACTAGTGCCATTCAATAGGGAATCAAAATACCTTTCAGAAACAGTAATTGACATTTTCCCAAGTGCTTTCATTCAGAAGTTATATCCCAGCAAACTTTTTAAAGTCAAAAAATGTAGGAAGTAGTCTTTCACCTATAAAATAGAAACTATTCATTGTACCGTAATAAATCGTATACCAATAGATAAAGGACAAAAGTAGCTCTCCGATTTGATAGCAGCCAATTTCTGAAATACTTGAATTCAGAAGTAATTTCTGAATTAATTTTAACAAATGTGCAATATTTTCATGATAATGCAGTTTTGTACATTAAGTATGTGTGTGGCAACCTTGCGGTATTCCTCCTAGTAAAATATGTAAACAAACTCTGTAAAAAAATTCAGATTTTGTAACACGATAAAAATAGGTAAATTTAAACTATATTTCATTAAAAGTTATTAATTTTATTGCTACTGTGTGAGCAGAATCAGATTTAGTAACTGTCATTATTTTTATTTTAGTTTCTAGGGGAGAAAAATGCTTTTGAAAATTGCGTTTACAAATTTTTTTTTTCTTCAGTATAAAAAGAAAATGGTTTCTTGTACCCTATTAAGGCATATACTCTTCGATAGAGGGTTGAAATACCTTTCAGAAATAGCATTTGTCATATTCTGAATTGCTTTACTTCAGAAGTTATAGCCAAATAAAAAAAATTATGTCATGGAAATTGACCAAAAATAAGTTTATGCCTATAAAATAGTAACTATTATTTGTAATGTATTCATACATATATGTTTCGATAGATAATTAAAGTACTTTTGAGAATTGAGGACTTTTATTGTCTAAATTACTTCATTTCAGAAGTTATATCCTAGCAAACTCGTCGAAATCACTAAAATGAGGACGAAAGATTTCCATTCATAAAATGAAAACCACACATAGTTTCGTATTGCATTATATTGCCATCAATAGAGAACGAAATTTTCTTTCAGAATTGGTGCCTGTCATTTTCTGAATTTCTTGATTTCAGAAGTTATATCACAATAAACTTGCAACTTTGTAAATATTTTCCAATTCTCAGATTTTTTATAAGTTGCCAATAATAGTGTCAACTACTGGTAACGCAGGTATGAGATGTAGATAGTAAAGTGCTTCTATTGATAGCACAGTTATATGTGGCAACACAAATAAGAATTATAGCCAGGAATTCGAACCAATTATAAATATTATTATTCATAATGTTTATTATTAGCTTATATTTGTAATTATTAATAAATATTAAACAAATTAAACATTAAAATTTTAATTTTTTTATTATGTCTATAACAGTGGTGTAAATCAAGAACAGGGATGGCTGAAGAAGATAATATTTAGTGGTTGGTAGCACTACGTGATTGTCGAAGTATTCAGCAGGTTGGCAGCGCTTCAGTTATTGTTAAAATCAAGAAAAGAAGAAATAAATGTAAACTACATAATTACTATAAAAAAATGCTCCCTTGTCTTTAGAGGGTAATTCAATTGTTGCTGGCACAGAGGATACCCTCTGTGGTTGCTGGACAAGACAAATATGATGGCAATAAACGTTTATGGCCAGAAATATTTGCCGCTCGCAATAAGTGCTTTCTATTGGACACCACAATATTGGAGCAATTGATAACACCACGTTCATGGAGAAATCAACACGAAAACCAAGCAAATTTGAAGGTAAATATTACACTTTGCTTTACAAAATGTACCACTACCACCAGTGGTGCAAAATGTACCACTAGCACCACCACCGGACCACCATCAATAGTGCAAAGTGCATCACCATTTGTGCAAAGTGTACGACAATTGCTGCAAAGTGTACCACCACCACCGCCACCCAGATGCGATGCAGGTCAAGATGAGTCAACCGCGGAGGCAGAAAACCTTCTAGTTTTGTAGCTGTCATTGTATTGTTTATTCATATGTATACATAATTTCAAATATTTTGTATGTTCGTTTTGTTGTTTTGTATGTACATAAGTATAATTTACCTTAATATAGAAACGCTCTAACTCATTCATTTTTCTAAATCGACAGAAGAGCCGATTTGAAAATAATAATTAGTTAGGGCGTTTCTATGTTAAGGTAACGATATGTAACTTCAATTATAAAAAAATATAAATTAAAGAAATTATTAAACATGCCATACTTTGAAAATAGTAACGCTTTGGAGTAATTCTATTCGAATGCTAATAAAACAAACACAAACTGTGTCAACTTTTCGTAATTAATCAAAAATTATTTCCGAATATCTCAGATTTTATTAATAAATTACAGTCATCTAATTAAATCTAAACACAATGTTTAATTTTTTCATTCATAACATAATTGAAAATTATTTTGTGCGCCAAAAAGTTAAAATGTATATTTGTGGCTTATTTTGTGGAAATAAGTGAATAATTTTAGCAATATTACAAAATATGCATACCTTCATTTTTATACTCGGAATAAAAACCCATTTTAGTTTGATTTACTCGATAAAAAATACTATATTTTTATTTTATGGATAAGATTTTCAATGTTTTTTTTTTATTAGTTTAAAAAATTGTTACATTAAGGTTGAATTAAGTTTTAAAACAACTTAAATTCTGGATGGGTAAAATTTCTGTTGAAACGAGGACGTACACATCCGCTGTTGTCGTTTAAACGGGTCACTTTTCCCCAAACGGCACATACGCGGGTTTTATGTTCTGGATGTTGTGGTACGCATGGCTTGGTTTCAGCTTTGTATATAAACACAACGTTTGCCAACGTAAAACCGGCCGTGCTCTTTTCTGCGAGCAACCCCAACCTAAACAACGAAAATTTTGTTAGAAAAACTGAAATAGTAAACCAAAGTGTAATATTTACCTTCAAGATTACTTGGTTTTCGTGTTGATTTCTCCATGAACGTGGTGTTATCAATTGCTCCAATATTGTGGTGTCCAATAGAAAGCACGTATTGCGAGCGGCAAATATTTCTGGCCATAAACGTTTATTGCCATCATATTTGTCTTGTCCAGCAACCACAGAGGATATCCTCTGTGCCAGCAACAATTGAATTACCCTCTAAAGACAAGGGAGCATTTTTTTATATTAATTATGTAGTTTACATTTATTTCTTCTTTTCTTGATTATAACAATAACTGCAGCGCTGCCAACCTGCTGAATACTTTGACAATCACTTAGTGCTACCAACCACTAAATATTATCTTCTTCAGCCATACCTGTTCTTGTGTTACACCACTTATACCTGTGTTATCAGTAGTTGCACACTATTATTGACAATTTATATAAAGTCTGAGAATTTGAAAATATTTACAAAGTTGTAAGTTTACTGTGATATAACTTCTGAAATCAAGAGATTCAAAAAATGACGGTCACTAATTGTAAAAGAAAATTTTGTTCTCTATTGATGGCAATATAATGCAATACGAAACTATGAGTGGTTTTCATTTGATGAGTGGAAAGCTTTTGTCCTCATTTTAGTGCTTTGGACGAGTTTTCTAGGATATAACTTCTGAAATGAAGTAATTCAGACAATGACAGTCCTCAAGTCTCAAAAGTACTTTAATTATCTATCGAAACATATATGTATGAATACCTTACAATTAATAATTACTACTTTATAGGCATAAACTTTTTTTTGGTAAATTTTCATGACATATTTTTTTTATTTGGCTATAAGTTCTAAAGTAAAGCAATTCAGAATATGACAAATACTATTTCTGAAAGGTATTTTAACCCTCTATCGAATAGTATACGCCTTAATAGGGTACAAGAAACCATTTTCTTTTTATACCGAAGAAAAAAAATTTCTAAACGCAATTTTCAAGAGCATTTTTCTCCCCTAGAAACTAAAATAAAAATAATGACAGTTACTAAATCTAATTCTGTTCACACAGTAGCATTAAAACTAATAACTTTTAATGCAATACAGTTTAAATTTACCTATTTTTATCGTGTTACAAAATATGAATTTTTTTACAAAGTTTGTTTACATATTTTACTAGGGAGTTCTCGCTGAAACTTCATAGTGAACAGACGTCTTAGCGGAGTTTTTTTTCATACACATATTAAACAAACAAAAAATCATACAAAAAATATCCGTAATACATAATAACAGTAATATTGCGTGTTTTTTATTGGGGTATAGAACTTTAAGTTGGCATCACTTTTTTAACTGGCGGCCATTTTGTCAGCTGTCAAGTGATTAATATTTAGTTTGGTTTGCCATTTCATCATGAACAGGTTGACAAAAGAACAACGCTTGCAAATCGTGCAAATTTATTTCGAAAATAATGGTTCAGTTCGCGAAGTTTACCGCAAGCTCCGTCCATTTTATGGTCGACATAATCGTCCATCAGAGCAATTAATTCGGTTAACCATGGATCGTTTTCGCACTACGTTTACTCTATGTGATAATACGCATCCGCAGAGACGTCGAACAGTGCGCACCGAAGAAACAATTGCGTTGAAGAGGACCCGAATGAATCGATTCGCCACCGTGCACAGCAATAAACGACTATTTTGTTCCCGAATTGGATGGCATGAATGTGGATGAGTTGTGGTTCCAACAAGACGGCGCTACATGCCACACAGCGCACGTCACAATCGATTTATTGAAGGAAACATTCGATGAGCGCATAATTTCGCGGAATGGACCTGTCAATTGGCCACCAAGATCGTGTGATTTGACACCATTGGATTATTTTCTTTGGGGATATGTGAAGTCGCTCGTCTACGCCAACAAACCAGAAACGTTAGGGGACTTGGAAGCCAACATTCGTAGCGTTATTGCCAACATACGGCCCCATATGCTCGAAAAAGTGGTTGAAAATTGGACCTGTAGAATTGGCTTTATTCGAGCCAGCCGCGGCGGCCACATGCCCGAAATCATATTTAAACGTTAATGGCATAAAATTATCCTTCCAATAAAGCCAAATTGATGGACATTAAAACGATTTTCTTGTGTTTTATTTCAATTCGAAGTTCTATACCTCTAAAAAAACACCCTGTACATATTAACTTTGATAAATAAGCAAAGCAAATACTGCTGATATTTTTTTACATAGCAAGAAAAAAAACAAAAACAAACAAAAACCGCAAACAAAGTGCTCTTGAGGAATACTCTACATGAGTACCTCAAAAACAAAAAATTTGTGAAGTGAGTTCAAACGGCAGAAATGCATATTTTACTGTGTGTTCTGAAGCTCTTAATGTTAACAATAAAAATAAAAAATCTGATGATAGTCTTTTCCTAACGGCAAAGCCACTTTTTCGTCAGCGATCAACTTCGCTTTGTCCAATGCCAACTAGTGATTCGTTAACATTACAATTGCCCAGTACTTCTTCATATAGTTCGGGCTCTTATACATCACTTAACAAGGTTATCACTACAGATAACAGTAGCACTAAGCTCAAGGTCCAAGTCGGAATGGATAGGTATATAACTGTGGTAAAGCATGGGCGAAGCCCAAATTCTTCAAAAATTTCATCTGCTCCAAAGATGTCTAGGGATAACAGCGCATCATCTACTAATCGTCAAAATCGGTTTTCACTATTGCAGGACAATAACGACAAGCCCACTGCATTCTCGCTAAAGTCTTTTAAGCCACCACCTATATATCTGAGAGAAAAAAACTCTAACGCGCTTTTAAAAAAACTATTGTCGGCAATTGGTGAAAATACTTTTCACATCATTCCAATTAAACGAGGTAATATTGATGAAACTAAGATCCAAATATATGATGAAAAAGATTTCCGGAAAATTATTAGTGAATTTGAAAAAAACAAAACAAATTTTTACACCTATCAACTTAAAAGTGCTAAAGGTCTACAAATAGTATTAAAGGGCATATGTTGACCCCGAAGAAGTAAAATGTGCTCTTATCGACAAAGGATTTAAGGTTAAAAATGTTAGTAATATAATTAACAGAGAAAAGGTCCCCCAACCCATATTTCGGGTCGAACTGGAGCCGAATGACATACAATTGAAAAAAATGAAACCCATCCAATTTATAGCTTAAAGTTTCTCTTGCACCGAAAAATCACAGTTGAAGAGCCACGTAAGCGTTCAGGTCCCGTACAGTACCACAACTGCCAAGAATATGGCCATACTAAAACTTACTACAAATTACCTACAGTTTGTGTTATCTGCGGTGAATTGCACGGTTCTGCTAGCTGTACGAAGGCAAAAATCACAGTTGAAGAGCCACGTAAGCGTTCAGGTCCCGTACAGTACCACAACTGCCAAGAATATGGCCATACTAAAACTTACTACAAATTACCTACAGTTTGTGTTATCTGCGGTGAATTGCACGGTTCTGCTAGCTGTACGAAGGCAAAAGATCAAGCTGAAAAAAATGTAGTAATTGTGGAGGTAATCACACTGCTAACTAGAGAGGATATCCTGTATATTCTTTCGTTAAAAAGACTATGGAACAAAAACCTAAATTAGCTCCAGCTCAATCAGCAAACACTTTATCCGCCAATTTTCCTCCAATGAGCCAACCAAGTACTTCACGTGTATCATATGCCGAAGCTGTAAAGACAAATTCTTTTCCCACGCAGAAAGTGTCCCCACTAAGTAATTCAACAAATGCTAACACAAGCTTTAATTTCAGTCGTCTTGAAGCCACTATTGATAATCTGGTGCAAACTATAAACAACTTTACTACAAATATGACTAGCATGATGCAAGAAATGCTGCGAATGTAGAATACTCTGCTTCAAGCATTAATTAACAAGCCATGAACACGTTAAAAATATGTTTCTGGAACACAAACGGCATTCGCCAACACAAAAATGAGCTCGAGCACTTCCTTTCGGAAAAAAATATTGATGTAATGTTAGTTTCTGAGACTCATTTGACTTCGAGAAGCCTTTTTAAAATGAATGGCTACACCTTATATGATACTAAGGACCCGAGAGGAAGAGCATGCGGTGGATCAGCAATTTTAATAAAGTCAAGACTTAAGCACTATATTCTTGATAACATCTGTGCAGAATATTTACAAGCAACTAATATTTGTGTTGCAAATTTTTGTACAAATTTCGTTATATCATCAATTTACTCCCCTCCAAGATTCTCAATCACTGAGGATGAATACGAGGATTTCTACAAATCTCTTGGGCCTTGTTTCGTAGCAGCTGGAGACTACAATATAAAACATACGTTCTGGGGTTCACGCCTTATTACACCTAGAGGAAGAGCATTGTTCAATACAATTTCAAAAATGAGCTTGGACGTCATTTCAAGTGGAGAGCCCACTTACTGGCCTACAGACATACAAAAAATTCCGGATGTTATAGATTTTGGAGTCATGAAAAATATTTCTAGAGATTTCGTTCATGTCGAAGCTTCCTTAGATCTCTCCTCCGATCACTCTCCCACTATCGTTACAATCTGTGACTCACTAAGAAGTGATTTACCTCACCCATATGTGAAGATGATCAATCGTGTTAATTGGCTGAGATTAAAAAAATATCTTAGTAGTCATTGCACGGAAAACACAATGATAAGAACATCCGATGATATTGAATCTAACATTGCGAATTTTAACTAAAATATAAAGCAGGCTGCTGAACATGCTTCTACCTCCCACCCGCAGAATGGGTTCAATAGAATTTATTCTACTGATATTGAACGTCTCGTATGTGAAAAAAGAAGAGCTAGACGGGAATGGCAACAGCACAGATCGCCCCAGCATAAAATCAGATTTAAAGAGTGCACTAAACGACTCCAAGAGTTGCTTGCATATGAAAAAACTGCATCTCTTAAAAATTATCTGGAAAACCTCGATGTCACACCAGCATCTAATTACTCTTTGTGGCGCGCTGCGAAAAATCTTAAAATACCCGTTGAGTTTAAACCACTTCTCCGCACTTCTACCGGAGGTTGGGCAAGAAGTGATACGGAAAGAGGTAACTTGTTTGCAAAGCATTTAAAATCCCCATTTACCCCCAAACAGATGTACTGCTGCTGTTGATTTACCGAGTGTAGTTGCTCTACACCCTCGACCCTTAAAGTTTAAGATGTGTGACGTACAGAAACTAATTGCTGAACTCAAGCCGAAGAAAGCTCCAGGTATTCATTGAATTACTAACAAGATGTTGATGAATTTGCCACGTATTGCAATTAGAATCCTTCTATTTATTTTTAATGACATATTAAGACTAGAGTATTATCCACACCTCTGGAAGCTTGCCAAGGTCAAAATGATTCCAAAGCCGGGCAAAGACCTTACCAAGGCTGAATCGTACAGGCCAATAAGTCTACTATCAATAATGTCTAAACTTTTCGAAAAACTGCTTATGATAAAATTGTCCCCAATTCTAACTGATAATACGTGCATACCAGACCATCAGTTTGGTTTTAGGAGTCAGCATAGCACCATTGAACAAACGCATAGATTGGTTCAATTTATAAGAAGAAAATTTGAAGAAAAGAAATATTGTTCTGCCCTCTTCATTGATGTTTCTCAGGCATTTGATAAAGTATGGCATGAAGGCCTTATTTTAAAATTGAAATCATATCTACCAATAAATTTTCTGAAGCTATTGGAAAGTTATATTACTACCCGGAAGTTCACGGTTGTTGAAAGAGACTTCATGAGTGTGCCCGAATCTATATCATCCGGTGTGCCACAGGGGAGCATATTGGGGCCAGTTTTGTATTTGATTTATACTTGTGATATGCCTTTGAGCAGCAATATCCATACATCTACATTTGCCGATGATACAGCCCGCCTTAGTATGCACGAAAACCCTCACGAGGCTTCCCGATATCTACAAGAACATATTACACAGCTGGAACTATGGTTAAACTTATGGAGAATTAAAGTTAACGAACAAAAGTGTGTTCAGCTAACATTTATCCTGCGAAGAGATACTTGTTCCTCAATTCGAATCAACAATCAAGTTGTTCCTCAACATTCACATGTAAAATACCTTGGTATACACCTTGATCGACGGCTTACATGGAAACACCATATTGACTCAAAGCTAACACAAATGAAACTTAAATTAACTCAGATACATTGGCTGATTGGTAGAAATTCAACACTCAGTCTAGATTGTAAACTTTTAATATACAAGTCGCTTTTGAAACCCATATGGTGCTACGGAATACAGCTATGGGGTACTGCTTCAGCTTCCAATATAGAGAGAATCCAACGAAGGCAAAACAAGATTTTAAGACTAATAACATCGGCTCCATGGTACATCAAAAATTCAAATTTCCATCGTGATTTAAATATGCCGCTAGTGACTGAAGAAATTAAAAAATACGCAGGCAAATACTTAACAAAACTCGAGTCTCATCCTAATGCACTGGCTCGTAACATCTTGAATTTTACTGGACACATCCGCTTAAAAAAGAGGGACACTATGGCTCTTATACTCAACACTCCAGATGAAACAGCTTGAAAATATTTTTGTGCTTAATACGATATTTATGTATTATTGATTACTATCACTAAGTTTATGCCTGACACTGGTTGGGCCTAATTATTATATCTATATTTAAGATTTGAAAACTTATTGTTAGTTCATTTTTTGAAGATACAATAAATAAATATACGCATGAAAAAAAAACTATTTTACTAGGAAGAATACTGCAAGGTTGCCACAGACATACTTAAGGGCCACTCAGACTATTATACATGTATAAAGACTTTCATCACACTTTACGAGAAAGAAATCTAAAGACATTTGTTTCGACTGTCAAAAAATCTAACGTAAAGTTACATTTTGTGTTCACACCATCACACCTCATATTACATTAAAAACACAGTTTGAAAACAAACAGCTGTTCAGTATTAATATGCCTGAATTAATCGTTAACTTCCGTCGGCATAGCAGTTTCATGAAAGCTGTGGTCGTGCCGGTCCTTGAAAATAAACGACATTCAAAGTAGTTGATTTAAATAATATAAATAAAAAGGAAATTTGATAATTTAGCTCGTTTTCAGGTATGGCTTACACGAAAAATTATTCAATACGATAAGCATATTCAATATTTATAGCCGGTTTCAGACGAATACATATTCCCATAAACGACGGCACGGCAACGGCGTCGAAACAGACGACTTATCAGTTTGTTTATTAGTTGATTTCGTAATAATGCAACTCTGATCAGATGAAAAGTATTATCGTTTCGAAAAATTTCAAAAAATTGTCAAGTATTATGGGATGTCAAATTTTTATCGTATTATTTACCATTCGTCATGACATTTTGCATTCACACTATCGCACTTGCACGTATTACTGGAATTTTTGACATGTATTAATACAAAGTATAATAGTATGAGTGGCCCTTTAATGTGCAAAACTGCATTATGATGAAAATATTGCAAATTTGTTAAAATTAATTCACAAATTACTTCTCAATTCAAGTTTTTCAGAAATTAGCTGTTACCAAATCGGAAAGCTACTTTTGCCCTTTATCGATTGGTGTACGATTTATTACGGTACAATGAATAGTTTCATTTTTATATGTGAAAGACTACTTCCTTAATTTTTTGACTTCCAAAAGTTTGCTGGGCTATAACTTCTGAATGCAAGTAATTAGAAAAATGGTTATTAGTAATTCTGAAAGGTGTTTATATTCCCTATTTAATGGTACTAGTCGGTATATGTTACATTGAATAGTTTTTCATTTATAGGTAAAACAACTTTATACTAATTTGTTAACTTTGAAAAGTTTGCTGGGCTTTAACTTCTGAATGTAAGTATTTAGAAAAATTATTAATACTAACTCGAATCATTTATAGGCGAAACAAATTTTTCCCAATTTTGGTGACTTTAAAAAGTTAGCTGGGGTATAGCTTCTGAACAAAAGTATTTCGGAAAATGGCAAATAAAATTTATGAAAGCTATTTTAATTTGCTATCAATTGATATACGACACAATACGGTACAGCAAATCGTTTTTGTTTTATTAACAGAAGTAGTTAGATACTGGCGGTTCTATGACAATTAAAATTGTCAAATTTGGGTAATTAAAATAGAAATTTTGTAATTTATGGGCTAAAATTTACATATTATGGTAATTAGTGTCAATGGTGTGAAGTGACGAGGGTTATGGACGGTTTGTACGTAGAAAAGGGTAGTTTGATGTCGGCCCGTAGATGTGTGTTTGTTTTAATTTTATGGTTTGATATCCGTTCGCCGATGCGCATAGTTAATTATGTAGGCACGTGGGGCTTGTTTGTAGGTAGTATGTTTGTTCGTTTGTTAAGCGGTTGCAGCAGGTTTATGATTTTATATTGTGTGTGCGTGTGTGCATAGTTTATTTTTTTGTAATATTCTTTTGTTTGTACGTAGTATGTTTTTTCGTTTGTTAAGCGGTTGCGGAAGGGTACTTGAGAAAGAAATTGTGTGGAAATCTATGAATGTTTTTTGTTGTTGGTTTTATTTAGTTTGATTTTTATTTATTTTTTTCCTATGTTTAAAGAGTTCGAAGACATGATGAATAAAATATATGGTTTGTGAGATAAGCATGGTTTGATATCCGTTCGTCGATGTACATAGTTAATTATGTAGGTACGAAGGATTTTATGTATGTTTTTGTTTTAATTTTAATTTTGAATGGAATTTTTTTTTTGGTTTGTTAAGCGGTTGAAGCAGGTTTATGATTTTAGAGTGTAAGTGCGTGTGTGCATAGAGAAAAATGTTGCTTTTGTCTTTTTGCAATATTATTTTTTTTTAGCTGGTGGTCATGGAAGATTATTTTAGAAAGAAATTATGTATGCTTGTGGGAAAGCTATGAATGTTTTTGTTGTTGGTTTTATTTAGTTTGATTTTTCTATTTCCTATATTTAAAGAGTTTGAAGAGGTAAACGAAATATGTAATTTATGAACTTGTTTGAAGGTTGGAAAAAATGAAGTGTAAGATATTTATGATTGTCAAAGGGAATTAGAGATGCGTGATCATGGGAGCCAACGTTATGCTCATACGTGTGTATTTGTGTATGTTTTTACAATAACTTGAGCGTTGGCAGATGGGTAAGTAGTCGTATATGTATATGTGCAATGCCGAGTACAAATCTGGCATTTTCTTGTGTTCTAATCATTTTTTAAAATGTGTGCAACGCCTTTCACATTATGTTTTATTTTTATTTTTTATATGGAATACAAAACGGAAATGATAAACGTTACCACTAGGGCACACTGTTGCGATGTCACAAAATATCATAGTGTGCACTCGGCATTACTTTTTGTTGTTTGTAATATTCGTTTTTTTAGCTGGGGACATGGAAGGGTATTTATAGAAAGTAATTATGTATGTTGGTGAGATATCAATGTTTCTGTTTTTGTTGTTGTTTGATTTTTAATTTTTTTATGTGTAAAGAATTTGAAGAAATGAATAAAATATACAATTTATGCGTGTTGTATTTATTCATTCTTTTCACTTATTTTGTAAACAAATTGAAGTTTGTGATATTGAGGATTGTCAAAGATTGGTTGTTATTTTCACTGCTTGCTGATATTTGTCTCTGTCTCTGTCTATTGACTCTTAAACTATGCATATGACTTGATCATAATTCGTATAAATTGAGAAGTTTTCTAATCTAGCAGCAAGTATAGCATTGTATCTAGCAAGTAAATCATCGTAAAAAATCTTAAAAAATATATACATATTATCAATACATTCTATAAATTAATAAAAAATGGATGCGGTATATAAATGCAATATCTGCAATAAGGTATATAAATACCAAAAGTGTTTTTCCGATCATATCCGAAAACATGATGTTGAGGAGCAATATAAATATCCTCAACAACAACAATATCTATATCCTCCACAACAATATCAATATCCTCAACAACAACAACAACAGCAACAACAATATCCACAACAACAACAATTACAAATGTATTGGGCGCAAACTCCTACTGCCATGCAGTGGTACCCAAATACTGACCAACAATTGCAATATCAACTACAACAGCAACAAAAACAAATGTATTGGCAACAACCTTCTACCTCCATGCCATGGTACACAAATACTTATGAACATCAACTACTACAATATCAACCACAACAACAACAACAATTACAAATGTATTGGGAGCAAACTCCTACTGCCATGCAGTGGTACCCAAATACTGACCAACAATTGCAATATCAACTACAACAGCAACAAAAACAAATGTATTGGCAACAACCTTCTACCTCCATGCAATGGTACACAAATCCTTATGAACATCAACTACTACAATATCAACCACAACAACAACAACAAGAACTATATGGAGCGGATGCTTATGGAGGTAATTTAATAAATAATACCAGCATTGATGAAGAAAATCAAGGAAGACAAGAAGATAATAGGAAATTTTACACCATAAGCAAAGCGTTCAAAAATAATATTGTAACGTATGGTTTAAACAATAAAAGAGATGAACTTTTAGTAGAAGATTTCATTGGTGAAAATGAATCAATTTTCATAGAGATACTTGAAAGTCATGTACTAAGCCACACTGTAATAAAATTTAATGTAAGTATTGTGGCAGAATATGTAAAAATTGTAGGAGAGGAATTGGAGTTAAATATTATTCATCATAGGGCCAAAATGAATTTGTTGACCAGAGGAGATGAAATATATGAAATATTTTCTAACCAAATTTCAGAAATTCAAAATAAAATGTCTGAATTTCAAGAGAAGGACTCTGGTTGGACTTTGATACGCATAGTCAGAGCAGAGCTAAGCATTAATAAGGCTTCTCTAGTTAAAGGATCAAACTGGATGAGTTTACCAGAAAAACTTCAAAAAAGAAAAGCTTGTATCAATGTAGAAAACACCGATCAATATTGTTTCAAGTGGTGTCTAATCGCAGCAATGGATAATTCTCAAATAAATAGTAAACAGCGATGTAGCTCATACAATATTCATGATATAACTGCTGACATCATTTGTACCCAAAACGGTGTAACGCTCGATTTTAAGAATTTAATATTTCCAATATCTTTAAAAGATATTAAAATATTTGAGAAGCAGAATAGCGGAATCAGCATAAACGTATTTGGTTATGATGAGGAAAATAATGCAATTGTTGGTCCGTATTATATTACAAAGGAGGAAAAATGTAATCATATCAACTTATTGTTGCTGGAAAATATCGTTGGTCATCATTACGTTCTAATAGAAAATATGTCTAGGTAAGCTAAAAGTGTCAAGTACTAGTTAATATAAATAAATATATATATATATGGTAAAATTTTTATAATATTTATTATAAATGATTTAATTTAATTTTTTTACAGATTATTAAGAGCTCAAACTACAAAACATGAACACACTCTTAAATTGTGTAATGTATGTCTGCAATATACACACAATGATAGGATCATGGAGCAACACAAAGCGGAGTGTGGTAAAATTGTAGCCCAACTACCATCTCATAAGAACGCTACACTTAAATTTAAGGATCACCAACGACAGATGGATGTACCTTTTGTCGTGTATGCAGACTTTGAATGCATACTTGAAGACATCCAATATAGAGTAAGTGAAAAAAATAATTTAACTAAAAAGCATATTCCCTGTGCTTTTAGTTATAATATTAAATATATTAAGCATAATATAGATAAGTTTAGAATCTATACAGGCAAGGACGCTGCAGAAAAATTTGTTGCTTATTTAGTTAAGGATTGTGAGGATATTTATACTAATTATTTAATGAGTAAGAAACAAATGGATTCTTTATCCCCTTCAGAGATATTCAGTTTCCAAAATGCTGTAAATTGTCACATATGTGATACATTTTTAGGTAGTGATCGCGTAAGGGATCATTGTCATGTAACTGGCAAATTTAGAGGTGCAGCTCATAATATGTGCAACTTAAAATATCAACAGCCAAAATTTATCCCTATTTATTTTCATAATTATTCGTCTTATGACTCACATCTTTTTGTTAAAGAGTTAGGAGAAAAGTCTGACAACATAAAAGTCCTTCCGCTAAATAAAGAACGTTACATATCTTTATCAACATATACAAAAATGAATGACGATTTCAATCTTGAACTTAGATTTCTAGACACCTTACGTTTTATGCCCGAAAGCTTAGAAACTTTAGCCAATAATCTGACGGATAATGATTTCTGTACAATTAAAGAGCAATTTACATCAAAAATAGAGTTTGATCTGGTTAGAAGGAAGGGTGTTTTCCCTTACAACTATCTCAATTCTTTTGAAAAATTAAATGATAGTCAACTTCCAGCGAGGGAAGACTTTTTCAACACACTTACCAATAGAGAATGTTCGCATGAAGATTACGAGCATGCAAAAAAAATATGGCAAACATTTGATTGCAAAACTTTACAAGACTATATGGAGTTGTATTTAAAAACAGGCGTACTGTTACTAACTGATGTATTCGAAAATTTTCGAAAAGTTTGTAAGGGAATATATAATCTAGATCCAAGCCAGTACTATACTGCTCCTGGACTATCGTGGGATGCTATGTTGAAGTACACAAATATAGAATTGGAGTTGTTAACTGATATAGATATGTATAATTTCTTTAAAAAGGGGATACGTGGGGGAATTGTACAATGTAGTAAAAGGTATTCAAAAGCAAACAATAAATATCTAGAGGATTTTGATAAAGAGAAACCCTCAGAATTTCTAATGTACCTAGATGCCAATAACCTTTACGGTTGGGCTATGTCCGAATATCTTCCATACGGAGGATTCAGATGGTTATCAAGTGATGAGCTAAATCTGGATCCAAATCGGATAGATAATAATTCAAATGATGGTTATGTGTATGAAGTTACTTTAGAATATCCCTCCAACTTGCACGAATCGCACAATGACCTACCTTTTTGTGCGGAAAATAAAAAACCTTATGGAAAGAATCAAACTAAATTAATTGCTGACTTTTCTACTAAACATTCATATGTTATTCACTATAGAATTCTTAAGCAATGTTTAGAGTATGGTTTGATTCTAAAGAAAATACATCGGATTCTCACTTTCAAACAATCTCCATGGTTAAAATCATATATAGACTTAAATACCAAGCATAGAGCTAACGCTAAAAATACGTTTGAGAAAAACTTCTTCAAATTGCTCAATAATGCGGTATATGGCAAGACCATGGAAAATGTAGATAAGAGAAAAGATGTTAGAATTGTAACAAACTGGAACAGAACGAATTGCAATCATTTGGGAGCCCAAGATTGGATATCTAAGCCCAATTTCCATAGTTTGTCTATATTTTCAGAAGACATGGTGGCGATTCAAATGAATAGGCTCCAGACATATTATAATAAGCCTACTTACTTAGGATTTTGTGTGTTAGAGCTTTCCAAATGGAAAATGTATAATTTCCATTATGGTTACATGCAGCCTAAATTTAAATCAAAATTGTCATTAAACTATATGGATACTGATTCATTCATATATACAATACGGACTGATGACTTCTATGCTGACATAAAAATGGACATACAGGATGAATTTGACACATCTGATTATCCTGCAGATAACATATATGGTATTCCTCGTTTAAACAAAAAGGTGCTGGGTATGATGAAAGACGAAAATTGTGGAAAAATAATGAAAGAGTTTGTTGGGTTGCGATCAAAAATGTATTCATTTAGTGTTCAAGATCAAAATGATGTAAAGAAATCGAAGGGGGTCAAGAAAACCATTTTAGATAAGTATAGCCTAAGTTCATATAGAGATTGTCTGTTTAATAAATCAAATGTATTTGATAATATGCTTACCTTTAAGTCGAGTTTGCATCAATTATATACTATGCAACTACATAAGCTAATACTAAGTTATCAAGATGATAAAAGGAAAATCAAAAGTGATGGTATAAGCACATATGCATGGTATCATTCAGCAATAGAGGAAACCAATCCTGATTATGAGCTTGACATGCTATTAATGGAAATTGATAGACTTCAAGAAGAAGAAGAAAGTTAAAATAAATGTAAATTATTGTAAATTTTTATTGTTAAAATAAATGTAAATATTAATTATTAAGTAAAATTTTTATGAAAAAACAAAGAAAATATAACCAATAAAAAAACAATAAAAACTTATATTTTTGTCTATATTTTGTTTTTATTTATTATCCATCCTTAAATAAAATTTATGAATTTTCACATCTGTTACAATCTTGTGTTGCATTTTTTCTCCAATCTCATAACAAAGTCGTGTTAATTCAATCTTTACATCCCTTTCGTGTATTCCTTGTATTTCATTGATTTGAAGTTTTGTTTTGTTTAAAGCGGAGCAGGTTGGTATATAATATTCATGATAGAAATGAAGGATTTGTTTTCTCAGAATGTTGTTCCAACATAAAATTGATGTAAAAAATACTCGAATTTGAGTTAGTGATCTCCAAGTGTCAGAATCAATTTTTATTTTAAAGTTTCCTTGTATGATAACTAAAAAACAAACACCTCTTTTATATTGAAACTTATATTCAACATCTCTCTCACTTTCATTATCAATTATATTTATAGAGTTTAAAAAATCCCGACGATTAAGCATATCATGAATATACTCCTTATAGCACATGAGATGTAACCACTCTTCTCGATCCAGTCCAATGTATTGCTTATTTTTATAATTCAACCATATCATTGGCTTAAAACCAAAAGCTGTAGAAAATCCACATGCAATCTTCAATTTCCAATTGAGCAAGTATTCAAACTCAAAAACCAAATCATATATTTGAGGTTTTCGTTCTTGATTGTTGTGAAATATATTTTTTAAAGTACGTTTATCCATCCTCAATGAAAATAATATTTAAACTAATAGTTTTTCGCTCTATTAATATCTATATATATACATATTTATATTAAAATAAATAAGAAATCAAAAGCATACACACACATACATACATATATATTTTATATTTATTCATTAATTTTTTGACTTAAATTTTTATAAGTATCTATAATTTTAAAAATTATTTTTTTCCTAATGTGAAACATGGTACACCGACATGTGTCTGGGCCTTCTTCACATCCTTCACTATACCAGGGGCAGCTGGCAAAATGTCCACTATCAGAGTCCTCCTGCTCTATAATTCCATAGTCCTCATTTTCCGTCAGCATTGAAATAAAAAAATTTATGCTTTCCTTATGCTCATATAGTAATAAGTCCTCAAAGGAATGGAGGAATTCAAATAACCGCTCACGTACTTGACTCATATTTTATTTTTATTTTAATTTTCTTTTTTTAAAGAATACTTTTTTCTTGAATGCTATTTTTATATTAGTACTCTTGAAAGGTTCACATTCTTATTTATAGTAAAATATTCTTGTGAAATTAACATTTTACAAAAAATTGTGAGTTCTTTTGAAATTTTTTGTTTCAGTTACACTTTATCACATTAATATAACTATCTCTCTAATCTTTTGTTTTGTAATTTTTTGTTTCAGTCAGACTTTAGCACATGAATATAACTATTTCTATGATCTTTTGTTTTGAAATTTTTTGTTTCAGTTACGCCTTAGAACGTCAAAATATGTAACTATCTCTTTCACTACAATTCTATCAGTGACAAAACAAAAAATTTACGTAAAATATAATTACAATATGAGAAAAAGAGATAGCTACGATACTGATCTTTCTTTTAAGAACTATTTTTTTCCTATTTAAAGATTGGTAGAAATATTTAATACATCAGTTTACAAAAAGCAGATTGAGCTATCTGTCAGAGAAGAAAAAAATACATATAAAAATTAAATTTAATTAATTAATTAACATTTTTGACAATGAATCCACCAAATTTGATAACAAAGTTCAACAATTTAAACAAGAAAACATTAATCCATATAAAAGAGCTAAAGGACTCAACTAAATATGCAGTAAAAAATGCTAAATGGGTGACAAGTAAATACGGCACCACAATTCAAATTGAACTGGAAAATAACATAATGTTCTTACCAAATCGGTACAACACGCTATCGGATGATGATATAATAGAACTAGCATCTGGGATATATTGCATATGTAAGCAAGGAGAAAATTCCCTAAAATTGGACACTGCTGCTGAAATAAATATATTTCTAACAAATGCTCAATACCCACAGTGGGAATAATATGTAGAAACTATATTTTATAAACTTTTTTTATTAATAAAACAGTAAAATTTAAAAAATTGTTTGTGTGTGTGTTATTTATTTATTCTTTTCACTTATTTTGTAAAGAAATTGAAGACATAAATGTCCACATTTAAATGAATTATAATCTTGATATTGATTGTAATTATATTTTATATTTTTGCCTAGATATTTAACTAATTCTAATGGAGGTTGTAAATTTCCAAAACTGTCGAAATATTCTTTATGTTCATTGTTTTTATAATATGCTACCCAATGGGTTCCAGGTCCTCTTGATAAATCCAAATTAATGATTCCGCATTCTCTTTTTCTCGATCGTTTTGGTAGTGTATCCAACATGAAAACTCCTCTAAAGTATGGAATGTTTGTTGAAAAATTTCTCAAATCAACATCAGATAGGGGTTTATTGGGTAGCATTACGAAAAAATTTGGTTTTTTGTTTTTCTTGACAAACCAATCCATATCCTTTCTTATATGGTTTAAGGTAAAAACCTTTCCCCATTGCTACTGCTTCCATTGTTTTATTATGTCTACTTGCTTCATCAAGTTGTTGTTTGGCATTCTTTGCAGCATTTATTGCTTTTGCTATAGCTGCTCCGCCAGTAGAAAGACTACCAATTGCACTCAGAGCAGTAAGAATAGGTACCAAAGGTAAGAAGCCACCAATCTTTGGAACATTAATTATGCGTGGTATTACAACTTGCGATTTCTTTCCCCTTAACGACTTGTTGATAACCTTACGTGCAATCCTAATTGCAGAGTTAATGTCTTGAGGTTTTTCCTTCTTCAGTACTTTTGTTGCATTTTTAATTGATGTACTGAACAGCTTTTTTCCATTTTGTTCACTTTTTTTTGCAACGTTCTTCAATCCCATACCAAGTTTTCTTTTGGCTTTCATTGTGTTAGTAACCATATACGCAAACGATTTTTCTGCAAGACTGCTATATTTTGCAAGAACTCGTTCCCAAGCTTTATTTTCAAGAATTTTATCAGCTTGATGTCTACTATTTAAATCATTGGTTTTGGAATAAGCAATATCGTGATTTTTACATGCAGCGTCTAATAAATTAATTCCGTTGTCACCGCGATGTAAACGTTTTTGTAATTTTGTTCCGGGTCCACAAAACTGATATCTAGGAAGGTGTAATTCAACAGGCAGAGAGTTAATTACTTTATTCACTAAACCTTTTCCAACGGCTGGTTTTTTATAACTAAACGTTTTGTTATAATGTATAAGCATCTTATTTTATTTTTTCTTCTATAATAAAAGTAACATTTGTGAAATGCAATTAGTTATAAGAATGCAATTAGTAAAACAACATAAAAATATTGCGATTCGCAATATTGATGCTTCAACGAAAATCAGATCTAAAATAAAACATAGCTCTCTCTTACCAAATTCTATTCGTGCTCTAATAGTGGGACCATCAAATTGTGGAAAGACTAATGTTATGATTGGCTTGCTAGAAAGTCCTAATGGACTCAAGTTTGAAAACATCTATTTATACTCAAAATCCCTTTATCAACCAAAATATGAATACTTAAAGCGATTAATTTCACCAATTAAAGGGATGGGTTACTACACATTTACAGATAATGAAAAAGTTATTCCTCCTGACGAAGCGAAAACTAATTCTATTATGATCTTTGATGATGTTGCATGCGAGAAGCAAAATAATATACGAGCATATTTTTGCATGGGACGACATAAGGATGTTGATTCATTCTACTTGTGCCAAACTTATACGAGAATCCCCAAGCACTTAATAAGAGACAATGCAAATGTAATTATAATGTTTAAACAAGATGAGACAAACATGAAGCACGTTTATAGTGATCATGTTGCCAGCGATATGAGTTATGAAAAGTTTCATGAAATTTGTCGAGAGTGTTGGAAGGATAAATATGGATTTTTGATGATAAGCAAAGATAATGACTTAAACAATGGTCGCTATAGAAAGCAATTCGACTATTTTATAACGATATAAATTACTCTACATAAAAGTAAAACATTAGTACTAAATTTGGCCTTGCACATAGTACATCTACTTATTTCCTAAAGTATTTACCGTACCTGATCTGAAAGCTGATTTATTACCTGATCTAAAAGCTGATACCTGATCTGATACCTGATACCTGATCTGATACCCGATACCTGATCTGATAGCTGATCTGATACCTGATCTGATACCCGATACCTGATCTGATAGCTGATCTGAAACCTGATACCTGATCTGATAGCTGATCTGATACCTGATCTGATAGCTGATCTGATACCTGATCTGATAGCTGATCTGATACCTGATCTGATAGCTGATCTAATACCTGATATGATAAGTGATACCTGATCTGATAGCTGATCTGATAGCTGATACCTGATCTGATAGCTGATACCTGATCTGGTGTCTAATAGTTGAAAATGGATGAAAAAGTGTTAAAAGAGCTAATAAAGACAAGAAATGTTTTAAAGAAAAAATTTCGTAGCATAAAAGTTGATGACGCAGATACACATGAGCAATTCAAAGATACATTTAAACCAATAATAGAACCATTAACAGAATTTATGAACAGTTCTAAAAATAACAAAAGAAGTATTAAAGGAGAAAGAGATGAATTTAAAACGAAAGTTTATAAAAATCCAAATTTTCCATTCAACGAACAATCAGTTAAGTTAGAGACAAGTACTCCAAAGAAACTTGCTGAAGAAACGTTATGCAATAAAAATATCTCACTTAGTAATCGAAACGCAAACAAGGTTGATACTGATGATGATGATGATGACAACGATGATTTTTACTCTCAATCGGAAACTCTAGACAATTCAGATAATAATAAGAGTTATACTGATCTAGCACTCTTGGAAAGCAGAAACGAATTAGATACTCTATACGGTCCACATAAAGATTTTAATAATGAATGGAAGTTTGGCAATAGTAGTATTAAACTGACTGAAGATAAAATAGTGATTGGAAATCAAATATGGGCTTTTACACCAGGTTTATTTTCTTTACTGTTTCACAAAACACCAAAATATTATGATAAACATGAATTAGATATATATAAGAAAATTTTAGTGAGCACAAATGCATACAAAAGAGATTATAGACCTGATGGACAAATCAAAGGAACGAGAGCATATAAATATAAGCATATTATCAGTAAATTGTTTAAGAAAGAAAGTGAAAAAAACTCATCAACTTCGTCATCACTACATGCAATAAAAAGTCCTTACAAGGGTGAGGGTTTGATGAAACTAAACCCATACAAAGCTAACTATATATACTGGGATGATCCTAATGAGTTAGTAGATCGCCTTAGGCTATTGCTAGCATCACAAGCTGCAGGTCATACTAATCACAATAACGAAATTGTCTCAATTATCGAAGAATTATATGAAGCAAAAATTATAGAATAATATTTATCTACATAAATCATGTCCATCGATAAGTTTGGGCACTATCTTAATGATACAAGTGGTGCAGTTTTTGTGAAAAATGTTCCTAAGCTGCTGGGCTTCGTTATGGATACAACTAATAACATTGACGTTCAAAACAAAAGAATCAAAAATGTGGGAAAAGCTTTGGAGGAAAACGACGTTGTTAATAAATTGTTTCTGCAAAGTCAAATTGAAGAGGTACGAGATGAAATCAACATAAGTTTAAGTCAGAAACTCAACGCAATTCAGAAAACAATCTCAAGTATGAAATTATTCTTTGAAAAAGAAATTAAAAAGATAAATGAGTTAATTTATGGGTATGTAAGAAATATGATGGTCGACAGTTTTTAAATGAACCCACTCTGAACTCAACGTATCCCTTAAAATTCAAAATACGTTAAATAATGACTTCAAAAAGAAATTTAGTAAATGAACTGCATAAGCAAGCACGAAAAAATTTTCCACGTCGAAGAGTTGTTATGAAAGGAATAGATGATCTTTGGCAAGCTGATTTAGTTGAAATGGGGAACTATTCTGCAGACAATAGAGATTATCGATTTTTGCTGACCGTAATTGATACATTTTCAAAATTTGATTGGGCAGTACCCTTGAAAAGAAAGACTGCATTGGAAACAACCCAGGCTATGCAGAATATTTTTCAACTGGGACGAATACCAAAAAACTTGCAAACAGACGATGGTAAAGAGTTTTTCAATAAACACTTTGGAAAATTGATGAATAAATACAACATTAATCACTACTCAACATATAGCAGAATGAAAGCATCAATAGTAGAACGATTTAACAGAACATTAAAAGGAATGATGTGGAAAGAGTTTAGCTTTAATGGGTCTTATAAATGGCTCGACATTTACAAAGACTTGATTAATACTTATAATAAAAAAATTCATCGCACCATCAAAATGCCACCGATTCAAGTTAACTATAAAAATGAGAAAAACTTATTAAACACGGTATATAACCGCTTAAAACTATTCAAATTATCAAAGTTCAATGTGGGAGATCATGTGCGCATAAGTAAATATAAACATGTTTTTGAAAAAGGATATACACCAAATTGGACCACAGAAATTTTCACGATTAAAAGAGTTCAAAATACATATCCAGCCACATACATATTAGAAGACTATCGTGGTAATCCTATCAAAGGTGGGTTCTATGATGAAGAACTTTCAAAAACTAGATATCCAAATACATATCTAGTTGAAAAAGTTCTTAAAACTAAAGGAGAGAAGGCATATATTAAATGGTTAGGATTTTCCAATCAACATAATTCTTGGATCAATAAAAATGAAATATTGTAGTTAAGTGTATATATAAGTCTATATTTGTATCTAATATATTTAAATAAAATATAAACTTCCTTTTTTATACAAAGTGCTGTGTTTAATTTCACTTATTTGTAATCAGACAATCATAATGTCAATAACACTTACTCTTAGCTCAAACTCATCTGAGTTATCTGCTAACTACTTTCCTCCTATTCGTTTGGATGGTGAATATGAATGTGCTCTAACTGATTTTCATTCATATAATAGCATTCCCAATGTAGATGATTATAACAATATATTTCATATTGGTGAACATGTAATTAAAATACCAATAGGATCTTATGAATTGAATGATATAGTTGATTATATTAAACATAACTATAAGCAGTATTGTCCGGAAAATAAAATTGATATAGAAGCTAATAACAATACAATGCAAGTTAGAGTTAATAGCTCTAAGGATCCCATATACTTTAACAAAGATAATACAATTGGAAAACTTTTTGGATTCAATAAGAAAATTCTAGCTCCTAACCAAGACCATTACTCAGATCTACCAGTCAATATTTTCATCGTGAATATCTTGCGTGTTGAATGTAGTATAGTGGTTAACACATATACGAATAACTCACAAGCACACACATTACATGAATTTGCAATCAATGTCCCCCCAGGGTATAAAATTGTTGAGATTCCTCGAAATCTCATCTATTTACCAGTTAACTGCCGAGAGATAAGTTCCCTTACTCTACGCATAGTTGATCAGAACGGTGATTTAATTAATTTCCGAGGAGAGGAAATTACAATACGAATACATTTGAGATCTAGCAAATAATGATAATATACAACGTCAAGCAATCTAAGGATAAAATTGGATACACTCATAAAACACTATTGCAAACCAAACCGCAATTAAAGCGATCATTACACAAAAAACATTTGACGCAAGAAAATAAAAAATTTTTGAAGTCTCTCAATTTAAAATTGACAAAGAAATGAGTTACATACTAGATGTTCTAGAAAAACCTCAATCAGACGAGAGTATAATTAAAAAGGACTATCACACATATACACCATACCTACAATCCTTCAACAATAACGATGAGATTCGAATTTCAATACAAAATCAAGACTTATATGTGCTACCCAGCGAAAGCTACATATATGTTGAGGGGAGTATTGGAGATGATGACAGCAAAATATCTTCGTTTTTAAATCTAAAATTAAAAAATAACTTTGTGGCACATCTCTTTGACGAAATTCGATATGAACTTAATGGCATAGAAATTGATCATACAAGACATTTAGCGATTACAAGCAGCCTAAAAAATTTTGTTTCCTTATCACCAACAGAAAGTGTTGGCTTGTACAATGCAGGATGGAACAAACTCAATGATTTGGATATTTCAAATGGACACTTTAATTTCTATGTACCACTGAAACTATTTTTAGGTTTCGCTGAAGACTATAATAAAATTATACTCAGCGGTAAACATGAATTGGTTCTCTTACGTAGTAAGAGCGATGAAAAACTCGTATACTCAACTGTTGGTACTGACAAACCAAAAATTATTATCTCAAATATATCATGGAGAATTCCGCATGTACAATTATCCGATCTGAGCAAATTGAATATGATTAAAATTATTAACAGTGGTGCTTCTATACCAATGGCATTTCGCAGTTGGGATTGTCACATTAATCCTCAACTAAATACAGGAACTAGCTATATATGGAATGTTAAATTGGCTGCAAATAGAGAACGACCCCGTTTTGTGTTGATTGCTTTTCAACAAGAAAATAAATTTGTTCATTGTAATTTAAACAATTTAAAAGTACATTTAAATTCCGAATCGTACCCATATGATGATCTAAATATAAAATTTAAAAATGATCGGTATGCCATTCTATATGATATGTATCTACGGTTTCAACAAAGCTACTACATGAGGGAATCACAACCACTTCTAACTGCTCAAGAATTTAAAAATAGTGTGCCAATAGTGGTAGTAGATGTCAGTCATCAAAACGAAGCCCTCTCTAACGGTCCTGTTGATATAAAAATTGAAATTGAAACGGACTCCAACATTCCTACTGATACATCTGCTTTTTGCATTCTCATCCACGATCGCATAATAGAATACATACCCTTAAAAGGTCAAGTTCGTAAAATAATGTAAATAAGAACTAAGATGATTGGGGATAAAGTTTTCATCGATATGCAAGGATTTAAATCCAATTTGAACATCTTTATTGCAAAAGAAATATCAATTGTTTTTAACAATAAGGAGCACATAAATTTTATTATTAAACCACCGTTTAGCTTCAAAAGATTATCAATAGCAAAACAAAGAGAAGCGAATTGGCTAACAAGAAACTAACATCACCTGAATTGGAATGACGGATCAATATCATTTAAGAGTGTTGTAAAATTTTTAAAATCCAATTTAAAACATTCTTCAATCTATGTTAAGGGTGTGGAAAAGAAGAAATGGTTTGAGAAACTACTTCAACTTAGAGTTTTCAACATCGAGGATATTGGCTGCATCAACTTAAAGCAAATACAACTTAAATATCCGGAATATTTTTATTGCAGCTATCATAGTTATGGAGTATGTGCCTTAAGAAATGCATATTTACTTTATCAGGAAAATAACTAAAAAAATTATTTTAGTTTTCTATTTTTACATTGCTACAACATATCTTTAAGATATTTTTTTAAATAAATATGTAGATTAAAAAATATAAAAAAAATTTTGTTTAATCATTTATTTATATGTATATGGTATGTACAAGAGACAGAGACAAATGTCAGCAAGCAGTGAAAATAACAACCAATCTTTGACAATCCTCAATATCACAAACTTCAATTTGTTTACAAAATAAGTGAAAAGAATGAATAAATACAACACGCATAAATTGTATATTTTATTCATTTCTTCAAATTCTTTACACATAAAAAAATTAAAAATCAAACAACAACAAAAACAGAAACATTGATATCTCACCAACATACATAATTACTTTCTATAAATACCCTTCCATGTCCCCAGCTAAAAAAACGAATATTACAAACAACAAAAAGTAATGCCGAGTGCACACTATGATATTTTGTGACATCGCAACAGTGTGCCCTAGTGGTAACGTTTATCATTTCCGTTTTGTATTCCATATAAAAAATAAAAATAAAACATAATGTGAAAGGCGTTGCACACATTTTAAAAAATGATTAGAACACAAGAAAATGCCAGATTTGTACTCGGCATTGCACATATACATATACGACTACTTACCCATCTGCCAACGCTCAAGTTATTGTAAAAACATACACAAATACACACGTATGAGCATAACGTTGGCTCCCATGATCACGCATCTCTAATTCCCTTTGACAATCATAAATATCTTACACTTCATTTTTTCCAACCTTCAAACAAGTTCATAAATTACATATTTCGTTTACCTCTTCAAACTCTTTAAATATAGGAAATAGAAAAATCAAACTAAATAAAACCAACAACAAAAAACATTCATAGATTTCCCACAAGCATACATAATTTCTTTCTAAAATAATCTTCCATGACCACCAGCTAAAAAAAAAATAATATTGCAAAAAGACAAAAGCAACATTTTTCTCTATGCACACACGCACTTACACTCTAAAATCATAAACCTGCTTCAACCGCTTAACAAACCAAAAAAAAAATTCCATTCAAAATTAAAATTAAAACAAAAACATACATAAAATCCTTCGTACCTACATAATTAACTATGTACATCGACGAACGGATATCAAACCATGCTTATCTCACAAACCATATATTTTATTCATCATGTCTTCGAACTCTTTAAACATAGGAAAAAAATAAATAAAAATCAAACTAAATAAAACCAACAACAAAAAACATTCATAGATTTCCACACAATTTCTTTCTCAAGTACCCTTCCGCAACCGCTTAACAAACGAAAAAACATACTACGTACAAACAAAAGAATATTACAAAAAAATAAACTATGCACACACGCACACACAATATAAAATCATAAACCTGCTGCAACCGCTTAACAAACGAACAAACATACTACGTACAAACAAGCCCCACGTGCCTACATAATTAACTATGCGCATCGGCGAACGGATATCAAACCATAAAATTAAAACAAACACACATCGACGGGCCGACATCAAACTACCCTTTTCTACGTACAAACCGTCCATAACCCTCGTCACTTCACACCATTGACACTAATTACCATAATATGTAAATTTTAGCCCATAAATTACAAAATTTCTATTTTAATTACCCAAATTTGACAATTTTAATTGTCATAGAACCGCCAGTATCTAACTACTAACAGAAAACTTTCTTTTTAATTTTAATGACTTTCAAAAGTTTGCTAGCTTTAACTTCTGAATGATAGTATTTCGGAAAATAATAGTTACTATTTCTGAAAGCTATTTTAGTCTTCTAAAAATTGGCAGTAAGTCCTAGTTTATGCAAGTCTTATTGCTAAGCTGATTAGTTTGTTAGGAAAGAGAGACGAGGGGAAAAGATACTTTACTGTTCTCCTCGTCTCTCTCTCCATCAAACTAATCAGCTTAGCAATAAGACTTGCATGGTGTAAATATGGACTAATTAATTAATACTAGAATAAATAGTTTTTGTTTTAAGTGTGAAAGAAAAATTTTCTAACATTTTAGTGATTTTCAAAGGTTTGCTGGACTATAACTTCTGAATGCAAGTACTTGGAAAAATGGTTATTAGTAATTCTGAAAGGTATTTTGATTCAATATCGGATAGTACAAGTCGCTATATGGTACATCGAATGCTATTTTCAAGTGCTCTGTTCTCCTAGAATATGGCAATGAAAAAAACGACAGTTGTGATATTAGGTTCTTTATTATATTTATATATATATATATATATTTATTTTTATAATTAAATTAATTATTTACTATTTTTAAACGCTTTGCAAAATCGTAAGATTTTTTCACATTTTATAAGCAAACCAAAACGAATTTACTACTTTTTTTGTAACTCTGTCCGAAAGTTTATATATTTCAGAGATTGCTTTCTTCACTTGCGTAACTACATAATTAATATAAAAAAATGCTCCCTTGTCTTTAGAGGGTAATTCAATTGTTGCTGGCACAGAGGATACCCTCTGTGGTTGCTGGACAAGACAAATATGATGGCAATAAACGTTTATGGCCAGAAATATTTGCCGCTCGCAATAAGTGCTTTCTATTGGTCACCACAATATTGGAGCAATTGATAACACCACGTTCATGGAGAAATCAACACGAAAACCAAGCAAATTTGAAGGTAAATATTACACTTTGCTTTACAAAATGTACCACTACCACCAGTGGTGCAAAATGTACCACTAGCACCACCACCGGACCACCATCAATAGTGCAAAGTGCACCACCATTTGTGCAAAGTGTACGACAATTGCTGCAAAGTGTACCACCACCACCGCCACCCAGATGCGATGCAGGTCAAGATGAGTCAACCGCGGAGGCAGAAAACCTTCTAGTTTTGTAGCTGTCATTGTATTGTTTATTCATATGTATACATAATTTCAAATATTTTGTATGTTCGTTTTGTTGTTTTGTATGTACATAAGTATAATTTACCTTAATATAGAAACGCTCTAACTCATTCATTTTTCTAAATCGACAGAAGAGCCGATTTGAAACTAATAATTAGTTAGGGCGTTTCTATGTAAAGGTAACGATATGTAACTTCAATTATAAAAAAATATAAATTAAAGAAATTATTAAACATGCCATACTTTTAAAATAGTAACGCTTTGGAGTAATTCTATTCGAATGCTAATAAAACAAACACAAACTGTGTCAACTTTTCGTAATTAATCAAAAATTATTTCCGAATATCTCAGATTTTATTAATAAATTACAGTCATCTAATTAAATCTAAACACAATGTTTAATTTTTTCATTCATAACATAATTGAAAATTATTTTGTGCGCCAAAAAGTTAAAATGTATATTTGTGGCTTATTTTGTGGAAATAAGTGAATAATTTTAGCAATATTACAAAATATGCTTAAATTCATTTATATACTCGGAATATAAATATATTTTATTTTGATTTACTCAATAAAAAATACTATATTTTTATTTTATGGATAAGATTTTCAATGTTTTTTTTTTATTAGTTTAAAAAATTGTTACATTAAGGTTGAATTAAGTTTTAAAACAACTTAAATTCTGGATGGGTAAAATTTCTGTTGAAACGAGGACGTACACAACCGCTGTTGTCGTTTAAACGGGTCACTTTTCCCCAAACGGCACGTACGCCTGGATGTTGTGGTACGCACCCTGTCAAGGGTTTACCATTTTTTCAGAGTTTGCTTTCTTCACCTGCGTGAAAAAATGGTAAACTCTTGACAGGGTTGCAAAAAAAGTAGTAAATTTGTTTTGGTTTGCATATAAAATGTGAAAAAAATTTACGATTTTGCAAAGCATTTAAAAATGCTAATTAACTAATTAAATTATAAAAAAATTACTGAATTAGCTACATCAAAGGGCGTAGACTCTAATTATACAACTGTCATTTTTTTCATTGCCATATTCTAGGAGAACAGAGCACTTAAAAATAGCACTCTGGAAAAAGTTTGCAGACCCATAAAATTCAAACCGTTCGATGTATCATATAGCCACTAGTATCATTCTATAGGAAATCAAAATACCTTTCAGAAACAGTAACTAACATTTTCCTAAGTGCTTTCATTCAGAAGTTATAGCCCAGCAAACCTTTGAAAATCAATAAAATGTTAGAAAATTTTTCTTTCACGCTTAAAACAAAAACTATTAATTATAGCATTAACTAATTACTATTAATTTTTAGAAGACTAAAACAACTTTCAGAAATAGTAATTGTTATTTTCCGAAACACTTTCGTTCAGAAGTTATACCCAGCAAACTTTTTAAAGTCATTAATATTAAAAAAAAAGTTTTCTGTTAATAAAACAAAAACAGTTCATTGTACCGTATTGTGACTTGTATCAATTGATAGCAAATTAAAATAGCTTTTAAAAATTGTACCTGCCATTTTCCCAAATGCTTTCCTTCAGAAGTTATAGCTCAGCAAACTTTTTAAAGTCACAAAAATTGGGAAATAGTTGTTTCACCTATAAATCTAAAACTATTCGATGTACCATATAAAGACTAGTACCATTCAATAGGGAATCAAAATACCTTTCAGAAACAGTAATTGAAATTTACCCAAGTGCTTTCATTCAGAAGTTATAGCCCAGCAAACTTTTCAAAGTCAAAAAATTAGTATAAAATTGTTTTGCCTATAAATGAAAAACTATTCGATGTACCATATAGGGACTAGTGCCATTCAATAGGGAATCAAAATACCTTTCAGAAACAGTAATTGACATTTTCCCAAGTGCTTTCATTCAGAAATTATATCCCAGCAAACTTTTTAAAGTCAAAAAATGTAGGAAGTAGTCTTTCACCTATAAAATAGAAACTATTCATTGTACCGTAATAAATCGTATACCAATAGATAAAGGACAAAGGTAGCTCTCCGATTTGATAGCAGCCAATTTCTGAAATACTTGAATTCAGAAGTAATTTCTGAATTAATTTTAACAAATGTGCATATTTTCATGATAATGCAGTTTTGTACATTAAGTATGTGTGTGGCAACCTTGCGGTATTCTTCCTAGTAAAATATGTAAACAAACTTTGTAAAAAAATTCAGATTTTGTAACACGATAAAAATAGGTAAATGTAAACTATATTTCATTAAAAGTTATTAATTTTAGTGCTTCTGTGTGAGCAGAATCAGATTTAGTAACTGTCATTATTTTTATTTTAGTTTCTAGGGGAGAAAAATGCTTTTGAAAATTGCGTTTACAATTTTTTTTTCTTCAGTATAAAAAGAAAATGGTTTCTTGTACCCTATTAAGGCATATACTCTTCGATAGAGGGTTGAAATACCTTTCAGAAATAGCATTTGTCATATTCTGAATTGCTTTACTTCAGAAGTTATAGCCAAATAAAAAAATTATGTCATGAAAATTGACCAAAAATAAGTTTATGCCTATAAAATAGTAACTATTAATTTTAATGTATTCATACATATATGTTTCGATAGATAATTAAAGTACTTTTGAGAATTGAGGACTTTTATTGTCTGAATTACTTCATTTCAGAAGTTATATCCTAGCAAACTCGTCGAAATCACTAAAATGAGGACGAAAGATTTCCATTCATAAAATGAAAACCACACATAGTTTCGTATTGCATTATATTGCCATCAATAGAGAACAAAATTTTCTTTCAGAATTGGTGACTGTCATTTTCTGAATTTCTTGATTTCAGAAGTTATATCACAATAAACTTGCAACTTTGTAAATATTTTCCAATTCTCAGATTTTTTATAAGTTGCCAATAATAGTGTTCAACTACTGATAACGCAGGTATGAGATGTAGATAATAAAGTGCTTCTATTGATAGCACAGTTATATGTGGCAACACAAATAAGAATTAAAGCCAGGAATTCGAACCAATTATAAATATTATTATTCATAATGTTTATTATTAGATTATATTTGTAATTATTAATAAATATTAAACAAATTAAACATTAAAATTTTAATTTTTTTATTATGTCGATAACAGTGGTGTAACTCAAGAACAGGGATGGCTGAAGAAGATAATAGTAGTGGTAATCAAGAAAAGAAGAAATAAATGTAAACTACATAATTAATATAAAAAAATGCTCCCTTGTCTTTAGAGGGTAATTCAATTGTTGCTGGCACAGAGGATACCCTCTGTAGTTGCTGGACAAGACAAATATGATGGCAAGAAACGTTTATGGCCAGAAATATTTGCCGCTCGCAATAAGTGCTTTCTATTGGACACCACAATATTGGAGCAATTGATAACACCACGTTCATGGAGAAATCAACACGAAAACCAAGCAAATTTGAAGGTAAATATTGATAAACTAATTCAATTGAACAATAGATAGTGTCTTAATTTTATAAGTTAATTAAAATTTAGATTAACTAAAACAATTACAAGTGTGAAGTGTTAAAAAGTCAAAAGACATAAACATACAAACAAACAACTTAAACAATCACACAAGTGTTTTTTGTTATTAAAATAAAATACACGACACAAACAACAACTACAACATCATCTTCATCAACATCACCGAAAGTCTTGTCCAGATGCCCCGTTGCCGTTGTATCCTCTGCAGAGCTGAACGTATCCAGGGGAGTAGTTCCGAAAATTCCGATCAACAGGTAAAAAGTATCGAAAAATATTTGTGTTATATTTCCTTAAATTTGTAAATTAATCAAATTTAAGAGAATTTTTGTAAATTATTCAAAAATTTATTTCGCTTTGCAAGTCGAATACACATGAAATATTTTTCATACTTTAACATTATCGAAACAATTTATTTATTTAATATTATTATTAAATTAAATCCACCCTTAAAAGTGAAACGTATCGCGAGTGTTTTTGTTATTATAATTAACACATATTCACACGCACATAATTTGTTCTCGTCATTACTGAGAGAAAATTTAATAATTATTTCTATTTACCGTCGGCATTTTTATCGCGTTAAAATAATTTTATTTACGTTAAAAAATACACAAAATTATTCGCGAGTGTTAATTTTATTTAATTTAAACAAATTAAATAATAAAATTGTCACTTTTATTTTCTCCTTTTATTCGCTGTTCATAAATTTATTAACATCACTGTTCCATTCCGGTTGTTCCTATACCACTTGTAATAATTTATATTACAACAGCTGTAACAGTGAACCCCATTTACACTAGGGCGAAAAGTTAATTTTCATATAAATAAAAAGTACTAAGTCGTTTGTGTGTTCACACTAGCTTCGAAAATTTAATTACATATAATTAGTAAATAATAATATTCAAGTGTGTTCATACTTCGTCTTATAGATTTCTCAGCGATATTAAATTAACTTAAAAGCGATTTTACTTGGTAAATACATATTTCAATTTACCAAAGGCTGTAAAAAGTGATTTCTAAGGAAATTAAATAAATTATTTTTAATTTCGGAATATTGATTAAATTAAATTTTGTGAATAAAAGAGTAATCTACATAAAGATTAATTTTACGAATATTGTGTATCCGGCGAGGAAATAATATATTGAATAAAACTTATATTCCAAAGCACATTCCATTTGTTTAGTTCAAACATTTGAAGGCCAATAAATTAGTTTGGTATTAATTTGCTTTGACGAATAAAATACATAAATATGGCAACTAAAAAGCGCCAAGAGTGTGTTTCCGAACTGGAGACATTAGAAAAACTAATCGCCAAAAAATCGAAAGTTGTAAAACATATTGAAAGGATTCGACAGTCTATACTAGAGAAGACTATTTCGTTTAATCCTGTTGAACTGGAATGTCGCTTAGACATTCTAAAGGATTATATTGACCAAGCCATGAAGCTTCAGTCTGATGTGGATAATTTAGATCCTGATAATGACGACAGAGCTGAGCTTGAGGATATTTGTGTCACCACAAAGTCATTATTTTTAACCATTTTAAATAAAAATAGACAGCCAAATATACCTGAAACGTCTTTCAGCGTACAAACTCACCATTCCAGGCTTCCAAATATGAGGCTACCCAAATTTACTGGGAAATACGCGGAATATAAGAATTTTATGAGTTTGTTTGAAAATTTGGTACATAATGATCCGACGTTGACAGATATCGAAAAATTTAATAATTTGATATCATGCTTGTCCGATTCAGCTTTAGGTACAGTAAAAGCTTTTCAGATTTCCGAAGAAAATTATCCCAAAGCTTTAGCCAGTTTGAAGAAGGTATATGACAATGAATGTCTCATATTTTTCGATAATATATCGAAACTTTTTGATTTACCGGAAATTACAAAACCTTCGGCTTCTGCTTTGCGAAGCATGATAGATACGGTGTCGGCAATATACGATTCGCTCTTGTCAATAGGCGATGACAAGAAAATAACTAATGCCATTTTAATACATTTAGTGATGTCAAAAGTTGATCCAGTCACAAAATCAAAATGGGAAGAACAGCTGGACTTTCAAAGGCTCCCATTATGGTCAGACTGTGAAGCCGCCTTGAACAAACGCTACCAGCATATTTCTGCGGATGAATTTTCAAGTTCAAGACCGAGGTTTAATAAAAATAAAACTGAATTTTCAAATAACAAAAATACTAGGACATCATTAAATTGCACAAAAACAAAACAATCTGCTGATAAATGCTTATTCTGCAAATCTACACAACATGTAGTAAATAATTGCCCTTCATTCAGTGCTGAGCCTGTTAATAAAAGATTTGATTTCATAAAATCTGTGCCAGCATGTATTAATTGCTTGAAAAAAGGCCATACAGTAGCAAGATGTTCGTCTTCTAAATGTAGAGTATGTAGTGGTTCTCATCATTCACTGCTGCATAAATACACTACAAGTTCTTCTAATGTAAATAGCCTGTCTGAAGAGCCATCTACTTCCCACGCTGCTGTTAATTATTCATCATCGGATGAAAGAATCATTCTAGCAACAGCTGTGGTGAGAGTTCGAAATAGTTCTGGTCAATTTATACCAGCTAGAGCTCTTTTAGACTCCGGTTCTCAACCAAATTTGATTACTGAGGAACTTGCACAGCTACTAAGATTAAAAAGAGAAGGAGGCAGATTAAGTTTAAATGGTATTAGCGACACAAATTCATGTTCTAAGTCTTGTGTTGAATTAAATGTCACGTCGAGGGTTAATTCTACTCAATTTACTTCCAAATTTTGGGTATTGAGTTCTATTACAAATTTACAACCTGATCACAAATTAAAAGCAAATATCTTGAATATTCCTAAAAATGTTGAATTAGCTGATCCTTTCTTTTATAAACCACAGAAAATTGATCTGTTAATTGGCGCAGAAAACTTCTTTGACTTAATGTGTGTAGGTCAAATCAAATTTGGCCCGAGCCTTCCAATTATCCAAAAAACTTCGCTTGGTTGGATTGTAACTGGAAAATACAATCAATCAAAGGGCTCAAAAAATAGTAGCGTTTTTCATTTAAGTTCTGCTATAGAAAACGAGAGCAATATTGATTCAATTGTTAAAAAATTCTGGGAGTTAGAAGAGCTTCCAAACGAATCAACAAAAATGTACTCAGAGGAACAGCAACAATGTAAGGACAATTTTAAAAATAAAAATTTTGAAGTCTCTTTACCTTTCAAATCTGATACAAAACTGTTAGGATTTTCCTTTGAAACTGCCAAACGACGATTTCTTTCATTGGAACGAAGATTATCCAAAGATGATACCATGAGGAAAATGTATCATGATTTTATGAAAGAGTATTTTAATTTAGGTCATATGTCTTTTGTAGATAAAATGCCAATCACTCCTCATTATTTCATTCCACATCAATGTGTTTTGCGGCCTCAGAGTACAACTACTAAACTTCGAGTAGTTTTCGATGCTTCAAGTAGAACTTCTTCGCATGTGTCACTTAATGAATTGTTAATGGTTGGCCCTACCGTTCAAGAAGAATTGTATTCCACATTAATCCGTTTTCGACTTCACAAATATGCAATCACTGCAGATATTGAAAAAATGTATCGTCAAGTCTTGGTTGATGATAATGATAGAAATTTTCAATTAATCCTTTGGAGAGAAAATCCATCTGATGAGTTGAAAGTGTTTCGATTAAACACAGTTACTTATGGCACTGCTTCTGCACCTTTTTTGGCCATCAGATGTTTGATTCACTTGAGCGATTTGTACAAAGAGACTTTGCCTATTGGTTCAAAAGTTATTCGCAGTGATTTTTACGTTGATGACTTGCTTACTGGAGCCGAGAGCTATCAAGACCTATTTGTTATTCGCAACCAGGCAACTGAAATTTTAAGTTCAGCTGGTTTTAATCTTACGAAATGGGTCTCAAATCATCTGGAGTTCATAAGTTCTTTACAAAATGAAAAACTTTTACAAAATGATTCAGAATCTTCTAAGGCGCTGGGCATACATTGGGTTCCGAAGAATGATACATTTAAGTTTCATTTGGAAGATAATTTTCAAGAATTGAAAGCTACAAAAAGAAACATACTCTCAGTTTCTTCTCGATTATTCGATCCTCTCGGACTATTATGCCCATTAGCAACAAAATCCAAAATATTACTACAAGAACTTTGGATTCAAAAACTTGACTGGGATGAATCAATTCCCATGAGACTCAATACTTCATGGGAAAATTTCAAATCTAATTTACTGGAAATTGATTCAGTTACAATCCCAAGATTCGTAAACACAACGTCGACAGCAAAAATTTAAATTCATGGCTTTGCTGATGCCTCAATGCGAGCATATGGGTGCTGCATTTACATTAGAAGCTCCGATTCAAATGAAATTGTTTCGAGACTACTGACTGCTAAGTCTAAAGTTGCTCCACTCAAGACAAAATCTCTTCCGAGACTTGAGTTATGTGCTGCGCACTTGTTGGCTAAGTTGTGGAATCGAATTAAGTGTATGATTAAATTTGAAATCGAAAGTGTTACTTTCTGGACAGATTCAGAAATAACGCTACATTGGATTAAGACGCATCCATCCTCACTTGCCACTTTCGTTTCAAATCGTGTGGCGGAAGTCCAAGAATGGTCAGAGCAAATTTCATGGCGCCATGTGCCAACTAAGGACAACCCAGCTGATATTGTATCAAGAGGATGTGATGTCCAAGAATTAAAAAATTCTATTTGGTTTGAAGGACCTTAATTTTTGCTAAATGGTAGTTCTCATTGGCCTGTTAACGACCACTTCGAGTTAACAGAGAACCAAAAATTATCAGAAACAAGAAAAACTTATGTGTTTCTTGCAGTAGAGGATCCTCAAAACTTTTTATTGGATCTTGTTGAAAAATATTCATCATACAAAAAATTGCTTCGTATAACTTCATACGTTCTTAGATTCGTTGATGTTCTAAAGAAACGTAAAATAAATAAAAGTTTTATACCTACTGCAGTGGAATTAAAATGGTCATTCTATCTACTTGTAGAGACAATCCAGAAATCTAAATTTTCTGAGGAGATATCTAAAGTACAGAAATCTCAGGTCTTACCATAGAATATACAAAGATTGACACCATTTATTCATACGTTTACTGAAGAGAAACGAACGTTTTCACTATTAAGGGTAGGTGGGAGATTACTTAACGCAAAGTTGAAATTTAATACTAAATTCCCACTTTTATTACCGAAAACTAATAGCTTTGTCACAATTTATTTGCGAAACTTGCAGTTCGAAAATTGTCATGCTGGCACAAAAGCCCTAATAGCTCTTTCGCGAGAAAATATCTGGCTTATTAATGCGAAAGAAGAGTGTAATAGAATAGTTCGCAATTGTGTACATTGCTTCCGCTATAAACCGAAGTTAATGTCCCAAATAATGGGCAATTTACCCACTAATAGAGTGAGAGCTACTCGACCCTTTTTAATTGTCGGAATTCGGAATAATCCGAGAATTCGTGGTCGACCACCATTAAAAATGTATATAGCGGTTTTCGTGTGTTTCACTTCTAAGGCAGTACACTTAGAATTAGTATCCGACTTGTCTACTGATTCTTTTCTTCTATCTTTTAAAAGGTTCACTGCCAGGAGAGGTCTCCCGAAAGAGGTCCTGTGCGACAACGCGACGAACTTCGTCGGAGCCAGCAGGTTGCTGAAGGAACTGCAGCAAGCCGTATGATTGTACGCAGCGTCGTTCGGGGTAAAGTTCACCTTCATACCACCTCGGGCGCCTCACTTCGGAGGGCTATGGGAAGCCGCCGTGAAGCAAGCGAAGTTCCTACTTCTGCGAGCCGTGGGCAACGCGTCGCTCACGCAAGAAGAGATGGGGACAATGCTTGCAGAAGTAGAGGCAGTGATCAACAGTCGGCCCATAGCACCGCTGTCTCCAGACCCCAACGACGGCGAAGCGCTAACTCCAGCGCATCTAATAATAGGAGAGGGTCTGCGTTCGCTGCAGCAAGAATCCGCAGGAGGCGCGATCGTCAAAGAACAGAGGTTATGGAAGCGATGGCGTCTGCTCTGCGGTCTCAAGCAGACATTCTGGCAGGCCTGGTCTCGCGATTATATCCGAGGTCTTCAAGGCAAAGTCAAGTGGCACCAAGATATGCCCAACCTGACGGAAGGTCAAGTGGTAATAGTCCACGAAGACAATTGCCCGCCACAACACTGGATGACCGGGAGAGTCGTGAGCGTCATCGAAGGCGCCGACGGCAAGGTCAGGGTGGCGGAGGTCAAAACAGGAAGCGGCGTCTATAAACGCTCAATCCACAAATTGGCTCCTCTGCCATATGTTTGAAGACTTCCAGTCCTTCAATGGGGCCGGAATGTTGCGCCATAAGAATAATAATAATAATGAAGAATGAATTTATATAATAATTAAAACTAATAATAATAATAAAATATGATCCACCCTAATATTAAATTATCATAGCTAGTAAATAATAAATATATAATCTTATGTAATATTACATATGTACTAGTACTGTTAAGATATTGGAAATTTGTAAATAGGCACATAAGAAAATAACTGAAATTAAATATTATATCACTTGCAAAGCAATATCTACGCGATCAAGTTGTTTTTCTTAAAGTGGATTCTTTGTTCAAAAGTTAAAGTTTTTTCACCGTGCCCGAAATCAATTTGAATTATAATTTATTTAATTTAAAATCGAGTTCCTAAAAACTATTAGGAAAAAACACCATTGTTATCGACATAATAAAAAAATTAAAATTTTAATGTTTAATTTGTTTAATATTTATTAATAATTACAAATATAAGCTAATAATAAACATTATGAATAATAATATTTATAATTGGGTCGAATTCCTGGCTTTAATTCTTATTTGTGCTGCCACATATAACTGTGCTATCAATAGAAGCACTTTACTATCTACAAAGTTGCAAGTTTATTGTGATATAACTTCTGAAATCAAGAAATTCAGAAAATGACAGTCACCAATTCTGAAAGAAAATTTTGTTCTCTATTGATGGCAATATAATGCAATACGAAACTATGTGTGGTTTTCATTTTATGAATGGAAATCTTTCGTCCTCATTTTAGTGATTTCGACGAGTTTGCTAGGATATAACTTCTGAAATGAAGTAATTCAGACAATAAAAGTCCTCAATTCTCAAAAGTACTTTAATTATCTATCGAAACATATATGTATGAATACATTACAATTAATAGTTACTATTTTATAAGCAGAAACTTATTTTTGGTCAATTTTCATGACATAATTTTTTTTATTTGGCTATAACTTCTGAAGTAAAGCAATTCAGAATATGACAAATACTAGTTCTGAAAGGTATTTCAACCCTCTATCGAAGAGTATATGCCTTAATAGGGTACAAGGAACCATTTTCTTTTTATACTGAAGAAAAAAAATTGTAAACGCAATTTTCAAAAGCATTTTTCTCCCCTAGAAACTAAAATAAAAATAATGACAGTTACTAAATCTGATTCTGCTCACACAATAGCACTAATATTAATAACTTTTAATGAAATATAGTTTACATTTACCTATTTTTATCGTGTTACAAAATCTGAATTTTTTTACAAAGTTTGTTTACATATTTTACTAGGAAGAATACCGCAAGGTTGCCACACACATACTTAATGTACAAAACTGCATTATCATGAAAATATTGCAAATTTGTTAAAATTAATTCAGAAATTACTTCTGAATTCAAGTATTTCAGAAATTGGCTGCTATCAAATCGGAGAGCTACTTTTGTCCTTTATCTATTGATATACGATTTATTACGGTACAATGAATAGTTTCTATTTTATAGGTGAAAGACTACTTCCTACATTTTTTGACTTTAAAAAGTTTGCTGGGATATAATTTCTGAATGAAAGCACTTGGGAAAATGTCAATTACTGTTTTTGAAAGGTATTTTGATTCCCTATTGAATGGTACTAGTCCCTATATGGTTTATCGAATAGTTTTTTATTTATAGGCTAAACAATTTCATACTAATTTTTTGACTTTGAAAAGTTTGCTGGGCTATAACTTCTGAATGAAAGCACTTGGGAAAATGTCAATTACTCTTTCTAAAAGGTATTTTGATTCCCTATTGAATGGTACTAGTCTTTATATGGTACATCGAATAGTTTTTGATTTATAGGTGAAACAATTATTTCCCAATTTTTGTGACTTTAAAAAGTTTGCTGGGCTATAACTTCTGAAGGAAAGCATTTGGGAAATAGGCAGGTACAATTTCTAAAAGCTATTTTAATTTGCTTTCAATTGATAGAAGTCACAATACGGTACAACGAACTGTTTTTGTTTTATTAACAGAAAACTTTTTTTTTAATATTAATGACTTTAAAAAGTTTGCTGGGTATAACTTCTGAACGAAAGTGTTTCGGAAAATAACAATTACTATTTCTGAAAGCTGTTTCAGTCTTCTAAAAATTAATAGTAATTAATTAATGCTATAATTAATAATTTTTGTTTTAAGCGTGAAAGAAAAATTTTCTAACATTTTAGTGATTTTCAAAGGTTTGCTGGGCTATAACTTTTGAATGAAAGCACTTCTCGCCGATCAATTTTAATTGATAAACCCAAGGCATATCAAACAGGTACATGCATGATGCATCAGGCAAATTGCTCATCCGCTGATTTTTTGTTTACACGTTTATAACGAAGAATTCATTTGACAATTACTTTTGCGCCTTGTTTGTTGCATACAATTATTTGATAATTACTTTGTAAAACTATGTGAGAAGCACAGAGTTGCCACAGTGTTTTCTCTATTTCGTGTACCTGTAGTAAATGTGCCTTAGATAAACCCAAGGCGCATTTACTACCATGATGAAATAAACAGGTGGCATTACTACGCCAGATGACAGTTTTTTTGTTCTACATTATTTGTCTAACCTTATGTCAAAAGTTTTGTTTATGTTTACATTTTATGTCCACGGTAAGAAAAAAGTATATCTGTGAAAGTTTTAGAAAGAAGATATTAATAAAGTTTATATTATAAAAAGAAAATATTAAGTTAAGTTAAGTTTCGTATTATAAAAAGAAAATATTAATAAAGTTTATGTTAAAGTTTGTTAATAAGAAAATAGTAATCGGTTTTGAAAGTTTCTTATTATTACAATTGGTTGTCCATAATTGGTGTTGGCGTTTTTTCTTCGGCCAAATAATTTTCTGTTATTAATACAGAGTAGCTTTAAAATCAAACAAACAAATTGTATTGTATTTTCAATTTACATTTTTAATTTTTATTATAATTTAAATAAAAAATGAAATTAATAAGAATTTGTGGCTTAATTTCTTGAATTCTGGAGTTTACAGGTGAGAGAGGTTAGAAGATTGCCGATAATGGGTTTTCTATATTCATATAATAAAAAGAAAATATTTAATAAATATTTTTTAAATTTAAATTCCTAAATATATGTAAAAAAAAAACGTGTCTATATGTGTAACAACTTACCTCATCAGTACGATATGTAGGCAATATAAAGTGTAAAATGTTGTTGCTGATTCACTAACTTTGGAAGCTTTTGAGTTTTGCTGAGTTTTATCATCACCTTTGGAAGTAGCAGACTTTGAAGAGTCCAATCCTTCATTCTTGAGATCAACAGCAATTTTTTCTAGTTCGCTTACTTTTGGACTCACATCAGGTGAAGTTGTCTTAAGGCGCTCCGTGTCTACAGCAGCTGGCTTTTTTATTTCGGTAGGTTTAGCTTTTATTTTACTAGGACTTTGATGGGATTTGGGTGAAGAACTGGCAGACACAGCCGCTGTTGCAGTAGGGACTGATCAAGCAGGCTGGGCTGCCGCGGCAAACTGTTCTTGAAACTTGCGTCTTTTCGGGACTTGACTTGTCTATATCCTTGGAAACTTTTGTCTCTACGGGACTTAATTTTGTCGACAATTTTTTCAACGAAGTTTCGGCTTTTTTAACATTTTGTTGCAACTTTTTGGGCGATTCGCTTTTCTTAGAAGATTCTTTGGTCTTTTTGGTGTCAACTGCAGAGGAAGAAGCACGTTTCTCCTGTGGAATAAGATCTGGTTTGCTAATACTACTTTTTCCTTCAGTTTTATTCTTATTATAGGCATATTCAATTGCTTGATTTGCCAAAACACTCTGAGCTCTTAAATCTTCCAAGTGCGTAGACCATTCATCGGCTGTTAGGTTTGTATTGACACGCGCAGGTTTACGTATGTGTTCGGATAATTTGTCGTATGGTTGAGGAGCACCATCGTTTTTAACAGCTGCGAAGATAAAGTTAAAAATATGGATAAATATGTATAGCTTCGTAATGAAAGACATTTTGGTATCAAATAAACACAATTTTAGCTTAAAGTGTAAAGTTTTGCAGTTGCTTACATGTCCAAACTTAGGCTTTGCAGTAGAGTATCTGAAGGTTCGTTAAATGCAAATGGCTGGAGTGCAGATGCTTCAGGAAATGAAATCCAAGGACTTGTTTGTAGGTTCTGCAAAGGCATGACACACTTAATTCTATTGACCCAATTACGCAAAGCAACACTTACCAAATCAGAACAGAGAACAATAGTTTTTTAAGCACCATATTCATCAGTATTTATGCCATCGTCATCAGTTTCAACATTTTTTTATTTTATTATATAAAATAAATTATTAATTTATTAATTTTTATGAAATATTAATTTTATTTCACCACTATTTCAACGCGTCACTTTTATTTTTGTTTATATTAATTTATGACATTAGCAAAGACATTACACAAACAAAAATTCCTTTTGTTGTTGTAATTGTACATTTGTTGCCCTAGTAATGCCACCTGTTTATTTCATCATGTTTACTACAGGTACACGGATTGTCTACACCGGATGAATTATATCATGATGAATGTCATATTAATATCATGATGAAAATTCATCTCGTATGGACTCATTATATTAATATTATGGCAGCGTTATGATATAATCATCAGAGCTCACGGCCTGACAAATTTATATTGATATCAAATATTATTTTATGTGTTACTGCGAATTTAACGTTTATTTATTAAACAATTTTCGTTTAAAAAAGACGGCACAATAATTATTTGTGACCAAAAAGTTAAACAACACGCAAGTTAGATATTTTTGTTAAGTAGTTTTGAAATATTTGTTTTATTCATCATGATATAAAATAATAAACGTCTACCGCTTTCTGTTGATATTAATGAAAATATGACAGTTGCTCTGCCGGCGTCATATTACGAGTTATGATATAAAATCATCAGGTGTGGACACTGTGTTAATACGTGAATTAAAAGATACATATTTATTTTAATAATTAAATATAATTATTTCTAAATGTTGTGTAACATCTTTTTTTAGTTAAAATTTATTTAAACTTTTTCAGATACGTTTTCTCTGCACGCTACGATAATTAAAAACATTTTTGACATGCATGCATTACACCACACGAGAAAAAAATGAATCACCTGAGTACCAGCATATACTATATATAAATTTACTTTCTACGTACACACAGCTTGTGAGTACCCTTTTACATTTTAGCAATTGAAAGACAGACATACGAAGTTTGTAGAAAAAGGGGTGAAGATGAAGAGTATGTAATACACGACCCTCTGTACTGGACATTTTTTGTTTCTCTTTTCTACTTTTCGCAATTTATTCTTGTTGCTTCATATGATTTTTCTCATTTCAGCGCCAGTATGTATACTTGATGTGTATGATCATGGCAAATGGTATGTATGTGTATGTGTATAAGTAGCATACGCAAAAAAGAAGCAAACCGGGACTGTTCTGCAAATCACGACATGTAAAATCACGGTGATTTCAAAAACTTAATAAAAGCTTTTGTAAACTGCACGGTTTATGGCGTTGGAAGTTGAAAAAAAATATTATATTATAAATGACAAAAACTTAAATACAATAAAAACCCACTATCAAGTCAGCTATTAGTAGTTTACTTTTGAAATCACCATGATTTTCAGAATAGGCGAGTGAGTTAAGGTCAGTCTCAAGGACGTTAGTAGTAAGATAAATATCTTTCAATTTAATAAACAAAAAACTACATACATATGTATGTATGTATGAATACGAATAACAAAGAAAAACACTAATGATAAAACACAACATATCTTTTAACCATAAATATTCCTTTGTTAAGATTTTAGATATATAGAATTATAAACACCCTTAGAGATAAGAAACAAAACATGATCAATCTTGTTTAAGAAACAAAGAAATAAGATTTATCATGTTAAATGTAGGTAACTACATTTATAGAAATAAGTTACGATAAGAAACTAATTATTTTAGTATTTAAGGAAAATATTTGTAAATTGTAAGTCAGTGAAGGTTTAGCATATGTACTAAACATAACTCATTTAACTGTAAGATATTAAATAAATATACATAATAAAGTGAGACGCGTACGTGTCGGAAAAAAATAAATTTTTTTTATTTAATACTTATACGAAAACATTAATTGGCGCGAACAAGCTACAAAATTTCTGTCTGTCTATTAATTTCCAATAAGTAAAAGCTTCGAGCAAGAACAAAAGAGAATTTAAAAATGTCCGGCAAGAAATGTGTCAAATGTAAATTGGGACTAACTAGTTACCATCATTGGCTTCGTTAGTCAAATCGTATCGTCTTACTTTTGAAGTTGTCATATCGTTTAAGTCTGGATGTTAGCTAGAAATTCACATGGGGTTCATAGTGCACGTCCTGTGGTGCGTAATACACGCCTTGTGGTCCTCCTAAAGTCTCACCGAAGCTTGTTTCGTATAGGAAGTAGCAGTTTCCAAGATCCACTCCTAGAGTTTCTTATAGTCATTATTATTAATAATAATAATAATAGTAACTGCAGTGCTACCAACTTGCTGAATACTTCGACAATCACTTAGTGCTACCAACCACTAAATATTATCTTCTTCAGCCATACCTGTTCTTGTGTTACACCACTTATACCTGTGTTATCAGTATTTGCACACTATTATTGACAATTTATATAAAGTCTGAGAATTTGAAAATATTTACAAAGTTGTAAGTTTACTGTGATATAACTTCTGAAATCAAGAAATTCAGAAAATGACGGTCACTAATTGTAAAAGAAAATTTTGTTCTCTATTGATGGCAATATAATGCAATACGAAACTATGAGTGGTTTTCATTTGATGAGTGGAAAGCTTTTGTCCTCATTTTAGTGCTTTGGACGAGTTTTCTAGGATATAACTTCTGAAATGAAGTAATTCAGACAATGACAGTCCTCAAGTCTCAAAAGTACTTTAATTATCTATCGAAACATATATGTATGAATACCTTACAATTAATAATTACTACTTTATAGGCATAAACTTTTTTTTGGTAAATTTTCATGACATATTTTTTTTATTTGGCTATAAGTTCTGAAGTAAAGCAATTCAGAATATGACAAATACTATTTCTGAAAGGTATTTTAACCCTCTATCGAATAGTATACGCCTTAATAGGGTACAAGAAACCATTTTCTTTTTATACCGAAGAAAAAAATTTGTAAACGCAATTTTCAAGAGCATTTTTCTCCCATAGAAACTAAAATAAAAATAATGACAGTTACTAAATCTAATTCTGCTCACACAGTAGCATTAAAACTAATAACTTTTAATGCAATACAGTTTGAATTTACCTATTTTTATCGTGTTACAAAATATGAATTTTTTTTACAAAGTTTGTTTACATATTTTACTAGGAAGAATACTGCAATGTTGCCACAGACATACTTAAGGGCCACTCAGACTATTATACGTGTATAAAGACTTTCATCACACTTTACGAGAAAGAAATCTAAACGTAAAGTTACATTTTGTGTTCACACCATCACACCTCATATTATATTAAAAGCACAGTTGGAAAACAAACAGCTGTTCAGGATTAACATGCCTGAATTAATTGTTGACTTCCGTTGGTATGGCAGTTTCATGAAAGCTGTGGTCGTAGTAGTTGATTTAAATAATATAAAGAAAAAGAAAATTTGAAAATTTCGTTTTCAGGTATGGCTTACACGAAAAATTATTCAATACGATAAGCATATTCAATATTTATAGCCGGTTTCAGACGAATACATATTCCCATAAGCGACGGCACGGCAACGGCGTCGAAACAGACGACTTATCAGTTTGTTTATTAGTTGATTTCGTAATAATGCAACTCTGATCAGATGAAAAGTATTATCGTTTTGAAAAATTTCAAAAAATTGTCAAGTCTTATGGGATGTCAAATTTTTATCGTATTATTTACCATTCGTCATGACATTTTGCATTCACACTATCGCACTTGCACGTATTACTGGAATTTTTGACATGTATTAATACAAAGTATAATAGTATGAGTGGCCCTTTAATGTGCAAAACTGCATTATGATGAAAATATTGCAAATTTGTTAAAATTATTTCACAAATTACTTCTCAATTCAAGTCTTTCAGAAATCAGCTGTTACCAAATCGGAAAGCTACTTTTGCCCTTTATCGATTGGTGTACGATTTATTACGGTACAATGAATAGTTTCATTTTTATATGTGAAAGACTACTTCCTTAGTTTTTTTACTTCCATAAGTTTGCTGGGCTATAACTTCTGAATGCAAGTAATTGGAAAAATGGTTATTAGTAATTCTGAAAGGTGTTTATATTCCCTATTGAATGGTACTAGTCGTTATATGGTACATTGAATAGTTTTTCATTTATAGGCAAAACAACTTTATACTAATTTGTTGACTTTGAAAAGTTTGCTGGGCTTTAACTTCTGAATGTAAGTATTTAGAAAAATTATTAATACTAATTCTGAATGGTATTTCGGTTTTCTATTGAATGATACTAGTCGCTATATGGTACATCGAATCATTTATAGGCGAAACAATTTTTTCCCAATTTTGGTGACTTTAAAAAGTTTGCTGGGGTATAGCTTCTGAACCAAAGTATTTCGGAAAATGGCAAATACAATTTATGAAAGCTATTTTAATTTGCTATCAGTTGATATACGACACAATACGGTACAGGAAATCGTTTTTGTTTTATTAACAGAAAACTTTCTTTTTAATTTTAATGAGTTTCAAAAGCTTGCTAGGTATAACTTCTGAATGATAGTATTTCGGAAAATAATAGTTACTATTTCAGAAAGCTATTTTAGTCTTCTAAAAATTGGCAGTAATTAATTAATACTAGAATAAATAGTTTTTGTTTTAAGTGTGAAAGAAAAATTGTCTAACATTTTAGTGATTTTCAAAGGTTTGCTGGGCTATAACTTCTGAATGCAAGTACTGGGAAAAATGGTTATTAGTAATTCTGAAAGGTATTTTGATTCAATATCGGATGGTACTAGTCGCTATATTGTACATCGAATGGTTTACATTTTATGGGTCAGCAAACTTTTTCCAGAGTGCTATTTTCAAGTGCTCTGTTCTCCTAGAATATGGCAATGAAAAGAATGACAGTTGTGAAATTAGGTTCTACGCTCTTTAATGTAGGTAATATAGTAATTTTTTTATAATTTAATTAATTAATTACTAAACGCTTTGCAAAATCGAAAGATTTTTTCACATTTTATAAGCAAACCAAAATGAATTTACTTCTTTTTTTGTAACTCTGTCCGAAAGTTTACAATATTTTTAGAGTTTGCTTTCTTCACTTGCGTACCCCATGTACCCAGTTTTAATTGAAAAACTCAAGGCATATCAAACAGCTACATGCATCAGGCAAATTGCTCATCCGCTGATTTTTTGTATATACGTTTATAACGAAAAATTCATTTGACAATTACTTTTGTGCCTTGTTTGATCCATACAATTATTTGACAATTACTTTGTAAAACTATGTCAAGGCATATCAAACAGTTACATGCATCAGGCAAATTGCTCATCCACTGATTTTTTGTTTACACGTTTATAACGAAGAATTCATTTGACAATTACTTTTGCGCCTTCTTTGTTGCATAAAATTTTTTGACAATTACTTTGTAAAATTATGTGAGAAGCACAGAGTTGCCACAGTGTTTTCTCTAATTCGCGTACCTGTAGTAAATGTGCCATATAGCGATTTCTTTTCTGAAAAATATGTTGCATATATGTTACATGTTTTACATTTCTGTTTTCGTTTGTACGAAAAATACAACTGTTGGAAAAATTTACAATTTTTGAAAAACATGTAAATATGTTACACATTTTACCCTCACTTTATTTACGGAAGAGAAGAAAAAAACTTTTTTTACCCAACTTTTTTCCGCAGAGTTGCAAAAAAAAAGGAAAATTTTTGTTTTTGTTTACATTAAAAGCATGTGCTCATGGGCGCGTAATTGTTTTGTTTACATTGATTGAGCACGTGCTTGGATAAAATACCATGAAATTTCGATTTTACCAAAACAAAACATTATTTCTGTTAACATTACAACACAGAATACACAGAAGTGACACAGGACGGAAGATAATTGTGTTTATATACTTCACTTGCTCTAGCCGGAATTTTGTTTTGATTTTTCTTTCTAGCGCAACAAAATTTTAGCTTGTTTTATATTATGCTTTGTGCTTTTATTCATGTGTGTTAATTGGTAAGTAAAAGGGTGAACATTTTTTTAATTTTATAAATTTATGTTTAATATTGAATATATTTTCAGTTTATTTTCAGGAAACCATTCTTTGGCTCAATATTGAATGTAAGTATAAATTTCTGATGGAAAATGATAAGAAATACATGTACTTAGTAATATTTTTACTTTCAGACATTTGGCAAACTTTTTTCTCGGAAAACTGAAAAATGTAAGTATGAATGAATAATGTAAAACAAACTGATGGTAATTTTTATAATATTTGGGCAATTTTTCAGGAGTTTAAGATGCACTAAAGGATGTCCATCTGGTGAGAAACTGCACATCTTCCCGAAATTTCCTAAACCCTTCACAATACATATTTGTGCCCGTTGTGGTAAAGTTGTATTCTATGGTAAAGTGCTCAAAAAGAACATTCACTCACAGAATACAATTCAACGTTTAAAGTTGGGTCCAGTGCCTGTTTTACGTATGTATGGTATAACTATGGAGGGTAATTCGGTGTGTTGTCATGCGCATGGTTTTGTAAATATTTTTATTTGGCCGCTCCCAAGGGTTTTGAACAAAGACATTGCCACGAATTAATAAGCGCATTGGACAAAAAAGTTCCAGGGGATATGCTAAGCGGGAACAAAGACAATGTTCAAGAAGCTGTATTGAGTGTTGAATTAATAGAGCGTTTGAACATTTATGGTTATCAGGGTGATACTAAACAAAATTATATAAAGATTTATCTTTGATAAAAAATTAATAACAGCTGCCTCTAGATTGCTTGAAAAAGAAGTTATTTATTAGTTATTTGGACTGTGATGTGGTAGGCTGTAATTGGATTGAGTTGCCGCCAGGAAAGTGACTTCAAAGAGGTCGTAATTCTAAACCATTGCCTAAAAGTCGCTGCCAGTTAGAAGTAGATGTGGCTTTGACAAATGTATTGCTCATGAACCTTTCGCATTTTGTCATTTGATATTGAACGTGCTGGTCCCAAATCTAAAATGGATCCAGTTATACAAATTACCAATATGGTAATCAGGCAAGGATATCCTGAGCCTTTTATATGCATAAAAACTGTGCTATAGTAGACAGTCAAGTATTATGTTTTGGAAGTGAGAAAGATTTTTTTTAACCGGTTATAATATAAATAATTTCGACATTCCGTATTTGCTTAACCGCGCGGCTCATTTGAAGGTCAAAAACTTCGAATACTTAGGCAGAATCAAAAATATACGCTCTGTTATAAAAGAACAAGTTTTACATTCCAAACAGATGGGTCTTAGGGAAAATAAATATGTCAATTTTGAGGGTGAGAGTGCCATTTGATTTGCTTTTCGTTTTGTTAAGAGATCACACCAAAAAAAAGTTAAAATCAAGAAGAAACATTGATTTTTAAAAAGAAACCTTTATGAAATAGAACTAAGTTTGTTTTGTCTTATTTTAAACATTTTCATTCTTTGCTTAAAAATTAAAACTATTTTGGAATGATAAATTATTATTTTTGTTTTAAGAAACAACAACTTTGATGTAAACATACTCAAATTAAGAACTTATGTTTTTGAGTTAAGAATGAAATATTCTTGAAGTAATTATTTTGATATTAAAAATTAAATGTTTTGAATTAATAATGAAGAGTTCTTAAATAAAGTATGCAACGTTTTAAATTAATAAAAGACAATTTTCAAATTACAATTTTATTTAAAAAAATTAAAATTCTTGATATAAAAATAAAATATTTTTGTTTTTAGAATGGTTAAAAATACATTTCTTTTTTATTATGATTTCAAAAATTATAATTTTTATTTTAAAACGTACATTTTGTATGCCTAACTTAATTAACAAGTTATTTAATGTAGATTATTAATTAATTTTTATTTAAAATAATAATTAAAACAAATTTTATTATACAATAAAAATAAAAAACCCCTAGTTTGTTAATTTTTCATTTCTGTCGTGTCAAATATACATATATATTACATGAATAACAACAAATGTGTTTAAATACTAATATAGATAGTATGGATAGTAATTGCTCAATAATTACAAGTAAAATTTTTATTTATGATGCATACAGCCTTTTCTGAGAAATATAAAATTGCATTGTATGACAATTACATATATTTTCTCTTTCAATGATCAATCTCCTTTGGAAGAAAAACTGAAATAAATATTTGTGTTCGTGCTACTTCTAAAAAAGCTAAGTGTTGTTTTTTATCGGTCTCACGTTTGTGGTTTCTTAGTTTCCAAAAATTGAAGAATTTCTGAATTCGAATTAGCCACTGCACTGAATTTGTCGGGATAATTTTCTCGAACTTATTTAAACAAACCGATAGCATTTTCGCAGGTGTCTTAATCGATCATCAAAAATCTTCAAGTAATGGCAAATGTGATAAAACTGGCACTAAGTTACAGTTTGTAAGGATAAAGCGGGAAATCGGTACACAAATATTATCCAGCGGAAGGTTCCTTTTCGGTGGCAATGGCCTGAGACAATTCCATCAAAATGAGAATTTGCTCTGCAATTAAAAAGAAATTTTTTTTTCATTATTGATTGCAAACAATTGTGTAATATTTTTTAATAAAAGCATTAACTTACTCGAATTATTTTCCCTCAGAAGAGAAACCACATCACACAATTCGAAAACAGCATTTTGAATGTATCGTAATAGTTTCCGGTGCAGTTTTTCAAAGCACCAAAGCATTCGGCCAGGGCGACATACACTTATGTACGCTTACTTCCATTCACAAATTCCCTTTGTGAATCCATTTCCTCGTTCTTCTTAGCTTTTTGCTATAAATATATTTAAAACCACAATTGATAATTATTATATTAATCATTTGCAAAAATTTGCTTGCGTACCAACAAATGTATATGCGATAATTTGGTTTGTATACACGTCCGAAATGCATGCATAATTTTGCGGGCTCCATAGCATGACCCAACAATAGCAGCAAATTACCAGCACCTTCGACAATGGCTTCATTCTATTCACTTTCTTCAGCTTCATCGTCATTGCTTATCAAACTGGCAATCAACCTTTCAAAAAATGGTATAAATTGTTCATAGGAATGCCTTTATGGGGGTGATCAAACATTCTGTAATCATTCTTATAAGACTCCCCAAGATATGGAATAAAAGCCACTCCGGCATGTTCAGCGAATTCCTTAAGGGCCAATATAGACTCCTCGTTCTCATCCGGATAAAGTTTATACACTATATCCAGCAATCTTAACATTATAACTAGCAATATGATGCCGGCAACATTTAGTGAACACTCACAACCTTTTATTTTAATTTTGTTTTTGTTAAATCAAGCCCAATTTATTAATTTTACATTTGATAAAACTTTTCTAATCATTTATTGCTTATCCACATTCTTATATTTTTGGTTTTCAGTTTGTTTATTTTCCTACTTTCTTAATAACAAATGCACTATAGTTGTCTCTTTTTCCCACGAATTTTAAAAAACCTGATCCTAGCCTTTTTTACCTGTCACTTTATTCACTTCTGTGTATTCTGTGGTTGAGGCTCTGCTAAGTATAGTCATTTTAGTTTGGTGTGACTTTACGTTGATATTACATATGTCTTGTTCTTCTTTTATCAACACGTATTGACAAAATAGTTCACTATTAAATTTTATGGAGCAATGTTTTTGAAGCATATTCCTCATCAATTCAACCACTTGGACTTTAATTTCACTCAAAAAAGTTTCAGGTATTAAGTTGTCTTTATTGCTATTTTCGATCATATATGTTGCAACGCGGCCCCGGTATACTGAGTTTATACACCTTAAACAATTGTCTAACATCTTAGCACAATTAATTTTATGTCTATTTGTTCTTACATGATAATGATAAGTCATTTTAGGAATATAATCTCCACAATCTTTACAATAAACACTAGTTTCTTCCACTTTTTTCGGATGCTCAATAAAATGAGTGTGTTTGAGAAATTCTTTACGATCCGAGAAACGTATATTACATACGTTACACATCATTGATGAACCTTGATGTTGCGTTCTCACATGACGTTTTAAGCAAAAATTGCGACTAAATGATTTTCCACAGATATCGCAAGTAAAGATGTCAATTTTCCGATTTTATTTAATAATTTTTTAATGATATGTTATGATGAAATTTTCAAAAAAAGAATGAATTATATTAATTTTTACCGATCTAGTTAAACTCTAAATTGTGGGCGTGGTTTAAATGATGTAAGAGCAAGTTTTTATGTACATCCCTATGCACATAAATATTAAAGTGTAATAAAAATAGACAGAACTATTTCAAACATACTGCTAGATAATTTATATACAGTTCTATTAATAACAATAGAACTGACGAATGCATACAAACACACACATTTGTAATAAAAAGAGACAACAACAAGATATGTGATATCAAAACACAGCTAGAAAATTAATCAATGAAAGCACAAGCCACACACACACATACATACATAACATGATGAAATATCCTAACGCACACAAACACAATAACCAATAGAAATGTATTACTTGTAAGTGAACAAAATATAAAAAATTAAATAAAGATACGAAATATTTAAAAAAATTCCCCTCAACAAAATTTTCATTTCAAATTATCTTCCATTAAAAATAATCGTGGTGACGGAAAATAACACAACGGCCACACCTAGCAGATAGTGCATTGCACTTTGATACACACATAAAATAGCATGAAGAAAAATAGGACTACGGTCACACCTAGCATGATGTGCAATTTTACATTGATCCTTATGGTGCACATTGGCCACGGATCATCATAAACACACTACTTATTCATATACATATATATATATATAGGTAAATATATGTATGTATGTATAGAGAAATTACTTTATCTACAAAGAAATACATGTTTAATAATCAACTATTCTAGAAAATCGATCTCAAATAACTCAGTTACCTCCACCATCAATTCCATAGTGTCAGAAACATTAGAATATCTATGTTTGAGAGAATTTTTACCTCGAGTTTTTCTACATGAGGTTTGCTGGTTGACCCCCTTGAAGTTATTGTTGACGTAGGCTGGGTTGTATCACATTCAGATGTAATAATTTCTTAGTTAAAAAATGTCCTCATCACCATCAACCATATCTGTATACATTTCATTCATGAGTTGGGTTGATCCATATACAATTGCTGTCTACAGATTAATGATTACAAACAAGTTTCTCATCACCTTCTAACAGATTTATATAATTTGCTAGCAAGCATGCCTTAGCATGCTTCTATCGATAGTGACGCGAGAGTCCGACATGTAGTGGTGTTTCAATTAAAAATCTATACTATTAGAATTTAAGAATTCACTCTTCTGAATTTTTTACAGAGTAGATACATATGTATTTCATTTCCCACAAAGTCATAAAATTTCTTTGCTTACAAAATTGTATGATGTGAGGAATTTTCTTAAATTATGCATGCTTCGGCATGCTTCCAATATTTTTGTCTCTAAATTTTTTGATAGTCATTCAGATACAGATATAAAGTAAGATCTGTTTACGCTACATTTTACAATTTATGTATGCTTCAGCTTGATTCTAGTTGAAGTCTATATTTATTCAGTAAGTTTGTTTGATGCCCATTCATACACATGTACATTCTTAAATATTGGATATCAAAGTCCATTTTGCTTAGTTTATCTATATTTTCTAAAGATCTGATAGCTATAGAAATGAACAGAGTGAAGATCTATTATAATAAGGCCAGATTCACATTTTTAAATTTTGTGTGCCACTGCTTTCCAAATGGAAAATGTACAACTTTTACTAAAAATAGTGATAGTACGATGTGTTTTCTGAATATTGCACTGTGTTAAACTTCATTTTGAACGCTTAAGTTTTCACAATATTTCATACAGACCAACAAGTTTAGAGAATTCCAGTACATTAAGTTAATTATCTTTCCTAAGACCTAACATTCCTAATCAATCCTTCTAAAAAAAACCATGACAAACTAGATTTTTCCTTTTTTAATTTTATTTATATTGTCATTAAATTTCAAAATTTTCTACATCTTCAAATTACTGTATACTGTATTTTCCACCTTTCCCTCATTTGTTGAGTTAACTTTAATTGCAAACATTTTAATTGTGAGATGAGCTTTTCTATTTTAGGCACTAAGTAAATCTTTATATATATATATATATATCAATCCACATATATAAACCATTAATGCTAAATTCTTAACACATAATTCCTTTGGATGATCTATTAAATCATTCTACTATTGATGCTTTCATATTAAGTAATGTTTAATCTTCTACTTATGCATGAATTTTCCAGTGTCTTTTAAAAAATTCTTTACAATCATCCATTTGTAAGTTTTTTGATACTCGTAACATTTCAAAAATATTTTCCACAGCCTAGGTTTTTTCGAGTGCAACTTTTATTTTCAACGGTATTGACCATAGAAATTTTGAGAATGAATCATTTACATCATCATCTACAATAATCAATAATTTATATTTTCTGTATAACAGTTTCCCATTTCACCTAAATCAGCTCCATAAAAGATCAACTATTCCTTTCATTACATATCTACAATGCACAAACAATTTTCAAGATTTATTATAGAGTTCGTTTGGTTAATTTTTTTTTAATTACGTTGAATAGTGATTAATATGATTCGATTGCATTAGTTGATGAAATTGATTATTGAAAAATTATTTACCGTCATCTGTTTGTAAATTTCTTGGTTTTCTATTGTTGCTAGTCAACTGCATCGCTACGTTTGATGCAGTTTTATTTTTTAATGCTACAGCCCAAGCTTTCTTTGAAAAGGTATATATTACTGTTAGAAGATGTCGATGTTATGATGTTATTATGTTCTGCATAATTTCCCATTTCCACCAAATCTGCTTGCTATAAATCATCAATTCCTTTTATTATAACTCGTCTTCTTTTAAAATTTTTTCGCGCTTGTTTGTGCAGTTCATTAACTATTTCTCTCTTATCTTTTTAACAACATCTACAACAGCATTTTTATTAATTGACTTAAATATAAATTCTTCAATATTATCAAATCTTTCCTCGATATTCTTTAAGAAGCCTTCATTTGCAAAATGAAGTTGATCAATCACTACTTTTTCAATAGCTTTAACATCGTCATCGATCCCTTTTGTAATCAACTCTCATAATAGTGTTACATCTCGTCTGATAACATTTAATTGTGAATTATAATCGTATTTAAGTTCCTCACTTTGGTCCTTAATGGTTTTGATGATAACATGCATTTTCTGGATATCTTTTGCAATGACATCCATTTGGAAATTATATTTGTACGTACTTAACTTTAAATTATTTAGATTAGTCTTAATGGAACTTTCTCTAAACTTATTTATATAACTCATTTTTAATATATTATGTCAGCTTCTCTTAATTCTTCAACAATGGAAATTATTTCGTTTTTATGATTATTATGACCAGCACTTTCCGATTAAAGAAGTAAACGTAATCTGTCAACTAGTTCATTTGGATCATCCCAATATATATATAATTAGATTTACGACTATCTGCAGTTTTTAATAATAATCCATTACCTTTTTTTAAAACATTTGGTTTCGTAGTAAATAAATGTTTTATTATATTAACATATTTATATGATCGTGTACCTTTAATTTGATCATGTACTCGTTAAAAGTTCTTTGTAAGTTTTGAAATCATTTTTAGTGTAATGTAGAGGTTATAAATGAAAAACTAATTCGAATAATCCTGGAGTCATTTTCCACTTTGTACTTCCTATTCAAATAGAATTATCTGCATCAAAATGTAGTTCATTATCTGCATATCGCCAGTTTTCGCTTTTATCTATGTTGAACCCATAAACCATATCTATTTTTTTATTAATCAAAAGCAGTTCTATATTTTTGACTAGTGAGGACTTATTATTATCATTTTCTGTTACCTTGTAGTTGTTCTTATTGTCGTTATTATCCTCGCTAACTATATGTAAATCTAGTTTTCTTTTTTTTTTTGTTGGTATGCTTTTAATCATATTATCATCATAACCATCAGCATCAAAGTTATCAGAACTATCATTGGATGGTAGTGATGGCAGTTCTGAATCTGATATATCATTATTTGATTGATATGCATCTGATTTGTAATCAGGTGTTTTTTTAATTATCTTTTTTAAAGGTTTTGCTGTAGGTGTATATGTATCTTTCAATAAATCACCGGATTGATAATCATTAATTTTTTCAATTATCTTATTCATTCTTTTCGTTACAGGCTTAAATGTATCTTCCAATAAATTGAGTCTATCTACTTCGTTTAATTTTATATTTTTTAGTTTTTCTTTTAATATCGTTCTTGTTTTAACAATATCTTTTAATGATTTGTTATTATTCATTTCGAACTAATTTGTATCTGGTTATTACCTTCTTTGTATCTGATATTGATCTGGTTTGTATCTGCTTTATATCTGCTTTGTATCTGCTTTTATCTTCTCTGTATCTGCTTTGTATCTGCTTTTATCTGCTCTGTATCTGCTTTGAATCTGCTCTGTATCTGCTTTGTATCTACTTTTATCTGCTCTGTATCTGCTTTTTATCTGCTTCTGGACAAAACCACTTACAGTTGTATGAATTTATCAAAACCTTTTCTATATCGTCCCTTATTTACAGCATCATCCTTACTAATAACAACGAACCCATATTTATCTTTCCAGCACTCACTACATATATCCGTAAATTCTCTAAACGACATATCTCCAATAACATGGTCACTATATATATGTCGTAAATTCATTTCATGTTGTTTAAATATTATGATCATATTCGCATTATAACGTATTAGATGTTTGGGAATTTTTGTATATGTTGACATAATAAAAGCAGTCAATATGTTTATGTCTACCCATGCAAAAGTAATCTCTTATATTATCTTGTTTACCACAAATAACGTCATCAAATATTATTATGTAATTAGAATTTGCTTCAGCGGGACTTAAAACTTTTTCATTTTCCGAAAATGTAAAAAGATTAATTCCTTTTATCGGATCGATCAGTTGCTTAAGGTAACAGTATTTTGGTTGATATAAGGACTTCGAATATATATATATAAGTTTCTGAAGCTGAGACCATTAGGACTTTCTGTTAGACTAATCATTATGTTAGTTTTACCGCAGTTTGAAGGTCCTACAATTAGTGCACGTATTGAATTGGGTAATAATGTGCTATGTTTAATTTTAGTTTTCTTATAACAATTTTTTTGCTTGCTCTACTAATCGCATATTGATAACTAATATGTTTTTGCTATAAATTCAATCTTATATACGGAAATCTCATCATTTTCATTTTTAGTATGGAATAGATAAGACATACATATGTATATTAAAGAAGAATAAACATTAACATAGTTATAAACTATAACAAAGGAGTTAGAGATATTCAGTGTAAGATTGGTAGCGGCTTAGTAAACAGCTTAATAAACAAATTACCTATTGAACTACATTTACCTGGTTATCAGTTTTGTGGACCTGAAACAAAACTTGGAGACAAGGGGATAAATTTATTAGATGTAGCTTGTAGAGAGCACGACATTGCATATTCAGAAACAAGCAATATTAATAAAAGATATCAAGCAGATCAAATACTAGCTGAAAAAGCCTGGCAACGAGTAAAATCTAAAGATAGTAGCTTAAAAAACAAACACATGCTTGGTTCGTAACGAACGCAATGAAAGCAAAAGTTAAATTTGGATTAGGCATGAAGAATACTAGTAATTCTAAATATAGAAAATCGAAGAAGAGAAACTTTAAAAAGAGAAAGGCATGTGATACCAAATTGTTTTCCACCACTGTAAAAAATACCCTGAAATTCTTGAAAAATGAAAAACCGGACAATTTAAATGCGGTTGTTAAAATTGCACAAAAAGCCGTTGCTTCAAACTTTAAAGGGAAAAAGAGGGCTAATATTGTGATAACAAGAGTTATACCAATACCAAAAATTGGAGGATTTCTTCCACTAATTCCAATCTTAACAGCTTTATCAGTACTTGGAGGTTTAGCTACCGGTGGATCAGCTATTATTACGGCTGTAAATGAAATAAAAAATGGAAAGCAACAGCTAGCAGAGGCTACAAGACATAATAGACATATGGAATCAATTGCTATGGGAAAAGGTCTATACCTTAAAACATACAAAACTGGATATGGTCTTTATTATAACCCAGCTCCAAAAAACTTTTAGATAGTCTACCCAATCGACCATTAAATGATCTAGATTTAATGAAATATGCTAAACAACTCAAAAATTTTAGAGGTGTTTTTATGTGTGATCGTTTACCTAAAAAGACATTAATTAAAGAATGTGGTATTGTTAATTTAGATAGTTCTACTGGTCCTGGAACGCATTGGGTAGCCTATTATAAAAATCGTAATTATAAATAATACTTTGATAGTTTTGGAAATCTACATCCACCAGTTGAAATAGTTAATTACTTAAAAACACCAATTGAATATAATTATAAACAAAAACAAAAATTCAATACATTTAATTGTGGTCATTTATGTTTAAAATTTTTATTCAATAAATATAATTTGAAATAAAAACAAAATTTTATACTTCTCTTTTTTCATAATCTCTTTATTTTAGAATTGATTCTTATTTTAACAATTTTAGGTTAATTACATATCTATATAAACATTAAGAGAAATATCATCATCATCTTCCATAAATTCTTCATACATATAAAAATTTGTTGTTTCTAGTGCTAATTCTGGTGTTGATACTGATGAATGGTAATTTAATCTATAATGCCCCCACGCATAAGTATCAACACCATTTTCACGTACAAATCTCTTATCATCTAAATAATTTAATGTCAACTTACTAATGTATTGCGTATAAATATTATGAACTTTAGACCTAAATACATACATAGAATCATAAACAATAAATTAATTAAATTAATTAATAAACAATTTCTAAAATCATTAATACTTAACTTATTTATAACACATTGTTTTACACCTTTTATTTTTTTTATTTCCTTATATAGCTTATCTATTTTTACAGAATACATTTTAGCTCGTAAGACAATGAACTCTTTAATTAATTTACCATTGCATTCGTCCTTCATCATCCCTACTACTTTTTTATTCATCAGAGGAAAATTGAATACATTATCTTCTGGATATGCAGATGTATCAAAATGCATTTTAATATCATTTCTAATATCATCATATAGGTCATTTGATATCATGATATCATATATAAAGGAATCAGTATCCATATAATTAAGATTAATATTTTCACAATATTTAGGTTTCATATAATCGTAATGAAAATTATACATTTTCCATTTTGATAATTCTAAAACAGCAAACCCAATGTAAATGGGTTTATTATATTCAGTTCGCACTACACTCATTTCAATGGCAACCATTTCGTCATGAATTTTGAGGGAACTATGAAAATTAGGTCTAGCAATAAGAGCTCTTGATCCTAATCGCTTACCTTTATTCTCCCATTCACATACTATTTTTATATCCTTTCTTTTATTGACATTTTCCATAGTTTTACCATATACAGCGCTCTATGATGATTATTTATATCGATATATTTTTTCAACCAATTCGATTGATTAAATTCAAGAATTCTATGAATTTTCTTTAAAATCAGACCATGTTTCATACATTGTTGAAGATTGCGATAATGTATTATATAATTGGTTTTATCGTTTAAATATGTTATTAACTTTCGTTGTTTCATGCTTTCAATTTTCTTGTTTTCTGCACAAAATGGTAAGTCACTATGATAGTCGTGTAATGTGGTTGGATATATCTGGCTATATCTATCTCCAATATGTAACCAACTGTAGAATCTTCTTTTACATTATTTACATTAAAATTTTCAGTTTTCAACCCACTTGAAATTTTTAAAGGGTAGGTATTGAGACATTGCATGGCCATATAAGTTATTTACATCTAAATACATAAGGTAATTTGATTCTTTTGTAGGATCATAATCACTGATGTATTTGTTATTTGCTATCGGAATGTGTGCTATTTGAATGTCGCTTGCTGCATTGAACTATACCTCCCCTAATACCCCGTAGAACGAAATTGTACATGTTAATATCAGTTAACAATTCTAATTCTATTTCCGTTGTTTACAACATTGCATCCCAAGATAAACCCGTGGTAGTATAATATTGACAGGGATCTAAATTGTAAATGTTTTTACAAACTTTACGGAAGTTTTCCAATATATCACAAAGCAATAAAACATCTACTTTTAAATATAATAACAGATAGTCCAACATAGTGTTACAATTGAATGTATTCCAAACCTTTTCAGCATGTTCTTAATCATTAACACTACACGACTTATTAGAGAGTTTATTAAAGAAGCATGAAAGATTATGGAAAAATATAGGGATGGAGTTTGCGATTTGATACTCTAAATTGCACTTGTTATGTGCTGGCCCCTATATTCACCTGTTGAGTGACAATGGTCGGCCACGCGATCTTCAACAGATAAATTTTTTACAAATGTGACAAATTGTGTCCTCATTTTGTCTAATCTGTTGAAGCGGTGTTAAGGAATTCATTGGTTTAATTACATTTAAATAATTGTTATATATATCTAGACTATCCTTAACTAAATTAGTAAAAAAATGTTTTGGTGAGTTATCACCACTATATATTCTAAATATATCTAAAGTAAAATTAAATGAGCATTTTATATACTAACTGTAAGTAAATGGGACATGTCTTTGTGTAGATTTCACATTAGCTGAATTTTGAACATTAACTGATTCCAGAATACATTCAAAATCAGCGTACACCACAAAAGGCACATCCATTTGCTTTTTTAAATTCTTAAAACTCACTAAATTATTTTCTGCCGTTAGCATCTTAGTTACAATTTTGTTGCATTGGTCCTTATGAATTTTTATTGATGTCTCGTTATGGAAGTAAATAAGGCAAGTGTTACATATATATACACAGTTCCCGTGTTTTGTTAATTGACTTCTAATCAATCTGTAATTAAATAAAAGAAGTAGAATATTTTTATTAATATATTTTAGTATATATCAATATAAATATTAGTGACATACTTCAAAATATTTTTGATCCAGACATGGTGGAATCGTTCACCATCTTCTAGGAGCAATAAATTGATGTACTTGGCTTTTTCCTCTGCAGTAAAGTAGTATGGACCCACTATGTTTTCCCCTTCCAAACCAAACGCATTTATGCTGATATTCAGATTATTCAACTCAAACATCTTTATTTTATTTACGGACAAGGGAAAATTATGTTCTTTGAAATTTAAAACGATGTTATTTTCCAGCACTATAGTTTCATCATGTATGTTATTAATATTATATGATGAATATCTCGTTGGATGCTGTCCATGAGCGATTGGATATAGATCCGATATTATGGCCCACTTGAAACAATACTCATCCTTATTTTGCACGTTAATGCACGCAAACTTTCTCTGTATTGCAGGTGGTAGAGGAATGTATTGTGAACCTTTAATGGATTTGTGTATTCATTAATATTAATTTCGATGTGTGATATTTCTATTAAAGCCCATCCGCTATCACGCTCTTGAAATTCGCTCATCTTTTTCAAAATAATATTGCACTGGTCACTGTAACTGTGGTGAATATCATCTGTTGTTGAGGCACAGAATACACAGAAGTGACACAAGACGGAAGATAATTGTGTTTATATACTTCACTCGTTTTGTCATTGATTTTGCTTCGATTTTTCTTTCTAGCGCAACAAAATTTTAGCTTGTTTTATATTATGCTTTGTGCTTTTATTCATGTGAGTTAATTCGTAAATAAAAGGGTGAAAATTGTTTTAATTTTATAAATTTATGTTTAATATTGAATATATTTTCAGTTTATTTTCAGGAAACCATTCTTTAGCTCAATATTGAATGTAAGTATAAATTTCTGTTGGAAAATTATAAGAAATATATGTACTTACTAATATTTCAACTTTCAGACTTTGGCAAACTTTTTTCTCGGAAAACTGAAAAATGTAAGTATGCATGAATAATATAATACAAACTGATGGTAATTTTTTTAATATTTGCGCAATTTTTCAGGAGTTTAAGATGCATTAAAGGATGTCCATCTGGTGAGAACTGCACATCTTCCCGAAATTTCTTAAACCATTCCCAAAACATATTTGTGGTCATTGTGGTAAAGTTGTATTCTATGGTAAAGTGCTCAAAAAGAACATTCACTCACAGAATACAATTCAACGTTTAAAGTTGGGTCCAGTGCCTGTTTTACGTATGTATGGTATAACTATGGAGGGTAATTCGGTGTGTTGTCATGCGCATGGTTTTGTAAATATTTTTATTTGGCCGCTCCCAAGGGTTTTGAACAAAGACATTGCCACGAATTAATAAGCGCATTGGACAAAAAAGTTCCAGGGGATATGCTAAGCGGGAACAAAGACAATGTTCAAGAAGCTGTATTGAGTGTTGAATTAATAGAGCGTTTGAACATTTATGGTTATCAGGGTGATACTAAACAAAATTATATAAAGATTTATCTTTGCCAAAAAATTAATAACAGCTGTCACTAAATTGCTTGAAAAAGAAGTTATTTATAACGAATTTGATTTTCAACATAGCCGTGCTTTTGAAAATTATATTTATTTTGATATACGGTTTATGCTGGACTGTGATGTGGTAGGCTGTAATTGGATTGAGTTGCCGCCAGGAACGTGACTTCAAAGAGGTCGTAATTCTAAACCATTGCCTAAAAGTCGCTGCCAGTTAGAAGTAGATGTGGCTTTGACAAATGTATTGCTCATGAACCTTTCGCATTTTGTCATTTGATATTGAACGTGCTGGTCCCAAATCTAAAATGGATCCAGTTATACAAATTACCAATATGGTAATCAGGCAAGGGTATCCTGAGATACGCATAAAAACTGCTCCTATAGTAGACAGTCAAGTATTATGTTTTGGTAGTGAGAAAGATTTTTTTAACCGGTTATAATATAAATAATTTCGACATTTCGTATTTGCTTAACCGCGCGGCTCATTAGAAGGTCAAAAACTTCGAATACTTAGGCAGAATCAAAAATATACATACGCTCTGTTATAAAAGGACAAGTTTTACATTCCAAACAGATGGGTCGTAGCGAAAATAAATATGTAAATTTTGAGGGTGAGAGTGCCATTTAATTTGCTTTTCGTTTTGTTAAGAGATTACACTAAAAAAAAGTTTTAAAATCAAGAAGAAACATATTGATTTTTAAAACGAAACGTTTATGAAATATAACTAAGTTTGTTTTGTCTTATTTGAAACATTTTCATTCTTTGCTTAAAAATTAAAACTATTATGGAATGATAAATTATTACTTTTGTTTTAAGAAACAACAACTTTGATGTAAACATACTCAAATTAAGAACTTATGTTTTTGAGTTAAGAATGAAATATTCATGATGTAATTATTTTGATATTAAAAATTAAATGTTTTGAATTAATAATAAAGAGTTCTTAAATAAAGTATGAAAAGTTTTAAATTAATAAAAGACAATTTTCAAATTATAATTTTATTTAAAAAAATTAAAATTCTTGATATAATAATAAAATATTTTTGTTTTTAGAATGGTTAAAAATACATTTCTTTTTTATTATGATTTCAAAAATTATAATTTTTATTTTAAAACGTACATTTTGTATGCCTAACTTAATTAACAAGTTTAATTAATTTTTTTTTAATTTTTATTTAAAATAATAATTAAAACAAATTTTATTATACAATAAAAATAAAAAAACCCACTAATTTGTTAATTTTTCATTTGTGTTGTGTCAAATATACATCTATATTACATGAATAACAACAAATGTGTTTAAATACTAATATAGATAGTATGGATAGTAATTGCTCAATAATTACAAGTAAAATTTTTATTTATGATGCATACAGCCTTTTCTGAGAAATATAAAATTGCATTGTATGAAATAAATACTTGTGTTCGTGCTACTTCTAAAAAAGCTAAGTGTTGTTTTTCATCGGTCTCACGTTTGTGGTTTCTTAGTTTCCAAAAATTGAAGAATTTCTAAATTCGAATTAGCCACTGCATTGAATTTGTCGGGATAATTTTCACGAATTTATTTAAACAAACCGATAGCATTTTCGCAGGTGTCTTGATCGATCATCAAAAATCTTCACTTAATGGCAAATGTGATAAAACTGGCACTAAGTTACAGTTTGTAAGGATAAAGCGGGCAATCGGTACACAAACATTATCCAGAGCGGAAGGTTCCTTTTCGGTGGCAATGGCCTGAGACAATTCCATCAAAATGAGAATTTGCTCTGCAATTAAAAAGAAATTTTTTTTACATTATTGATTGCAAACAATTGTGTAATATTTTTTAATAAAAGTATTAACTTACTCGAATTATTTTCCCCCAGAAGAGAAACCACTCCACACAATTCGAAAACAGCATTTTGAATGTATCGTAATAGTTTCCTGTGCAATTTTTCAAAGCACCAAAACATTCGGCCAGGGCGACATACACTTATGTACGCTTACTTCCATTCACAAATTCCCTTTGTGAATCCATTTCCTCGTTCTTAGCTTTTTGCTTTAAATATATTTAAAACCACAATTGATAATTATTATATTAATCATTTGCAAAAATTTGCTTGCGTACCAACTTATGTGATAATTTGGTTTGTATACACATCCGAAATGCATACATAATTTTGCGGGCTCCATAGCATGACCCAACAATAGCAGCAAATTACCAGCATCTTCGACAATGGCTTCATTCTATTCACTTTCTTCAGCTTCATCGTCATTGCCGCCAGCAGGCTTATCAAACTGGCAATCAACCTTTCCCAACAGGACATCATTAATGCAAGCAAAAATGGTATAAATTTTTTATAGGAATACCTTTATGGGGCTGATCAATCATTCTGTAAACATTCTTATAAGACTCACCAAGATATGGAATAAAAGCCACTCCGGCATGTTGAGCGAATTCCTTAAGGGCCAATATAGACTCCTCATTGTCATCCGGATAAAATTTATACACTATATCCAGCAATATTAAAATTATAACTAGCAATATTGCTATTGAAAGATGCCGGCAACATTTAGTGAACACTCACAACCTTTTATTTTAATTTTGTTTTTGTTAAATCAAGCCCAATTTATTAATTTTACATTTGATAAAACTTTTCTAATCATTTATTGCTTATCCACATTCTTATATTTTTGGTTTTCAGTTTGTTTATTTTCCTACTTTCTTAATAACAAATGCACTATAGTTGTCTCTTTTTCCCACGAATTTTAAAAACCTGATCCTAGATTTTTTACCTGTCACTTTTTACACTTCTGTATATTCTGTGATTACAACATGTGCAATGCCAATATCAATTCAAACATATAAAATAAATTTATATATATACCCTCATATAGTAATTGATGTGCTAAATGTACAGTATTGATTGTGCCTTACTCCCGCATATACTAATGAATAAAGTACAAAAATACCTTTCAAAGTTGATAGCTGTCACATTTAAACTTACTTTAGTTCAGAAGTTATAGTCCAGCAGACTTTTTAGTGCCAAAAAAGTTTTGCCTTATAAAACCAAAACGGTTAACTGTGCGCTATTGACATATATATTAGTATATTGGAAATAAAAATACCTTTCATAACAAATAACTGTCATACCCAGATTTACTTTAGTTCAGAAGTAATAGCCGAGCAAACTTTTTAGTGTTAAAAAAAGTTTTGCATTATAAAACAAAAACGGTTAACTGTGCGCTATTAACACATACACCAATAAATTATGAATCAAAATACCTTTTAGAACCTGTATTTTTATATTCAGACTTACTTTCCTTCAGAAGTTATAGACCAGAAACTTTTTACTGCCAAAAAAAGTTTTGCCTTATAAAATCAAAACGGTAAATTGTGCGCTATTCACACATATAACAATCGATTAGGAATCAAAATACCTTTTAGAGCCTGTATTTGCAATATTGAGATTTACTTTAGTTCAGAACTTAAAGCTTAGCAAAGTTTTGCCTTATAAAACCAAAACGGTTAACTGTGTGCTATTCAGATATATATTAGTATATTGGAAATAAAAATACCTTTCATAACTAATAACTGCCATACCCAGATTTACTTTAGTTCAGAAGTAATAGCGCAGCAAACTTTTTAGTGCCAAAAAAAGTTTTGCCTTATAAAACCAAAACGGTTAACTGTGCGCTATTGAGATACATATATACTAGTGTATTGGAAATAAAAATACCTTTCATAAAGAAAAACAGTCATACCCAGATTTGCTTTAGTTTAGAAGTAATAGCCCAGCAAACTTTTTAGTGCTAAAATGTTAATGTTTACAATGCATATAGTTGTCAAACTTTGTTTACAAGCTATAAAAAATATATATGTATGTGTGTGAATAAAATAATTACGGTGTTGCCAATGAATTTGCATATGGCTGTGTCTCCAATTACACATTGAAGAAAATTACACTACACATCTTTTGTGTAGGTTAAAATTAAAACAAAAATAAATACAAATAGAACCCAAGGTATAATTACACACAGATTATACATGAATCTCATTACATGGCCCACACATGAGAGCAGAAATTACACACTGTGTATTACACACATATCGGCAACACTGAATGACTGTAATCCTGCATGAATGCCGCGTCTGCAATTGTACTTTAGTTACCCTGTGATAGCTGTTTTTAAAAACAAAAGACATCTGCTTCTGACAATTATAGGTATGTTTCTATCAACAAAATACGTGTGTTTCTTGGTGTTGCAATTTTGTTGTAGTCGTGCAAGTACCTTGTATAATTGTATCATGAGTGGATCTTGGAAACTCCTACTTCCTATAAGAAGGAAGCTTCGGTGAGACTTTAGGAGGAACACAAGGCGTGTGTTACGCACCAAAGGACGTGCACTATGAACCCCATATGCAATATGCACAAGGTGTGTGTATTGCACCGCATCGTCTGCGTAATACACCACAGGATGTGAATTTTCCTTCTCAACGGGTGTATAATGCACGTCTTGTGGTGCATAATACACCACATGGGGTGCAATATGCACCACAAGCGGTATGTAGTGCACGACAAGATGTGCAATACGTACCACATGGAATGCAATATGCCTCACATGGGGCGTGTAGTGCACTGAATTGTGTGTATAATGCTCCGCAAGGGGTGCATAGTGCACCACATGGCGTGTGTAATACGCCGCATGAGGTGTATAGTACTCCTCAAAACGTACTTAGGGTGCCACAAGTCGTGCATAGTGCATCCCGAGGGGTAAGCAGTGCGCCGCAAGTTTTGCAATGTGCACCAGAAGTGCTAAGTTTCGATCTGCGGGAGGTACATTACGCTGGCCAGGAAGTAGTGCAAAATGTACCACCACCACTACGAGTGGTTTAAAATGTACCACTACCAACAATGGTGCAAAATGTTCCACTACCAACACCACCAGTGGCGCAAAGTGCACCACCATTGGTGCAAACTGTGCCAACACCACCCCACCCAGATGCGATGCAAGTCATGATGTATCAACCGCTGAAAATCTAGTTTTGTAGCTGTAATTTTAATGTTGTTTATTCATATGTGCATATGTTCATGTATACATAATTTCAAATATTTTGTATGTTCCTTTTATTGTCGGCTATATATTTTGTATGTACATAAGTATAACTTTACCTTAATATAGAAATGCTCTAACTAGTTTATTTTTCTAAATCGACAGAAGAGCCGGTTTGATATGTCAAATTAATATCATGATGAAAATTCATCTCGTATAGACTCATTATATTAATATTATGGCAGCGTTATGATATAATCATCAGAGCTCACGGCCTGACAAATTTATCTTGATATCAAATATTATTTTATGTGTTACTGCGAATTTAACGTTTATTTATTAAACAATTTTCGTTTAAAAAAGACGGCACAATAATTATTTGTGACCAAAAAGTTAAACAACACGCAAGTTAGATATTTTTGTTAAGTAGTTTTGAAATATTTGTTTTATTCATCATGATATAAAATAATAAACGTCTACCGCTTTCTGTTGATATTAATGACAAAATGACAGTTGCTCTGCCGGCGTCATATTACGAGTTATGATATAAAATCATCAGGTGTGGACACTGTGTTAATACGTGAATTAAAAGATACATATTTATTTTAATAATTAAATATAATTATTTCTAAATGTTGTGTAACACCTTTTTTAGTTAAAATTTATTTAAGCTTTTTGACTTTTGACATGCATGCATTAACACTACACGAGAAAAAAAAATGAATCACCTGAGTACCAGCATATACTATATATAAATTTACTTTCTACGTACACACAGCTTGTAAGTACCCTTTTACATTTTAGCAATTGAAAGACAGACATACGAAGTTTGTAGAAGAAGAGGTGAAGATGAAGAGTATGTAATACACGACCCTCTGTACTGGACATTTTTTGTTTCTCTTTTTTTGCTTTTCGCAATTTATTCTTGTTGCTTCATATGATTTTTCTCATTTCAGCGCCATTATGTATACTTGATGTGTATGATCATTGCAAATGATATGTATGTGTATGTGTATAAGTAGCATACGCAAAAAAGAAGCAAACCGGGACTGTTCTGCAAATCAAGACATGTAAAATCACGGTGATTTCTAAAACTTAATGAAAGCTTTTGTAAACTGCACGATTGGAAGTTGAAAAAAAAAATATTATAAATGTCGAAAACTTAAAATACAATAAAAACCCACTATCAGCTATTAGTATTCTGTCTGTCTATTAATTTCCAATATGTAAAAGCTTCGGGCAAGAACAAAAGAGAATTTAAAAAATGTCCGGTAAGAAATGTGTCAAATGTAAATTGGGACTAACTAGTTACCAGTATTGGCTTCGTTAGTCAAACCGTATCGTCTTACTTTTGAAGTTGTCATATCGTTTAAGTCTGGATGTTAGTTAGAAAATCGTTAGGCTGCTACCAAAAATTGTCATCTTTTACTTTACTTTATATTGTGTATGTATGTATGTAAGCCAGAATTTGACGTTTGCTACGTTAAAATTTATTTTCTGTAGATATTTACGTAGAAAAAGTTGCCAACACATTTTCAATAATCATCAACATGCTTATTAACGACAAGTAACAGCACGATACGATTTTAGTAATGCTACCATCTGTAATTGCAGCGTTTTCTCTCATTTCATCGTCCCCATAGCCCTTTTAACTTAGTCCTCTTTTACATTTGAGACATTTCTTGCCGGACATTTTTTCAATTCTTTTTTGTTCTTGCCCGAAGCTTTTACATATTGGAAATTAATAGACAGACAGAAATTTTGTAGTTTGTTTACTTCTTCGCGATTGCTACTCATACACATGCACATAAATACCATATGCCTTGATAATACACTTCAAGTATACATAGATTCGCTGAAATGAGAAAAATCATATGAAGCAACAAGAATAAATTGCGAAAAGTAGAAAAGAGAAAGAAAAAAATTTCCAGTACAGAGGGTCGTGTACTACACACTCTGCATCTTCGCCCCTTCTTCAACAAACTTCGGCTGTCTGTCTTTCAATTTCCCAAATGTAAAAGGGCACTTACTTGTCTAGATGGTGGTGTCAATGCTTAGCTAATTATTGCTGGCCAAAGTAGTTATGACGAAAAATAATAATACTAGGATACAAACATATGGCAGCACGAATCGTTAAATTTTACTTTTAGTGTAGTATCGACTGAATTAGATAGGCGTAGTTATATTAATTAATGTATTTGAGAATATCATGTTTTACGGGAGTTGGTTTATAGAAAAATTTAACTTAATATTGAAAAATTTAATTATTAGTTTTATATTAATCAATTGAAATAACTTACCGCTCTTAATAACTTATAAAATAAATATGCTCTTCTTTTATTCAACCCTTTGCAAAGACAACTGCAGAAATTTTTAAAATCAGGATAGCTTGTGAACGAAATTTTGATATGTATGTACATGCATAATTGCAATCTACAAGGAATAATAGAGGTAAACATGTATCTTAATTCAAAGAATTTATTAAATGTTAAAAACAATGTGTATTACTGTTAAGTGTATGGTTAAATTCGGAAAAACTACTCAGTACTTGGTTTAACATGTATCATTAAAAATAACTACTATTATTAATGGACTTACCCTGTGATGTGGAACTATTGGCACTTGTTACAATTTTTATAAAAATATATAAATAAATGATATGTTCATAATTACTGAAACCCGACTGGTAAATTTCTACAAGCTAAACATCAGAAAATATATCGGTTAAGGTAAGACGAACAAACAAATAAGTTTTGATAACAATAAATGTATTATTAGTATTTTTTGTGGGAATTGTTACAATTTAAGTTTAAATTTTTTTAACGCACTGGATCCAGCTAAACCCCTCAATAATCAATTTCAATGTATTTTTATTAAAAAAATATTTTACTTAATAAGTAAAATAATAATTTGGGATTACTAGTGCGTTAAAAAATTTTAAACTTAAATAATAAATGTATTAGTTATAAATAAATGTATTAGTTTTAAATTTTGCGCTTATAGTTCTGTAAATAATTGTATTACGTACATATACTTATTTACATATATATCGCTCATTTACTTCAATAGTGTCACAACTCCAAAAAACTAGCTTTATAGAAAGTATTAGAGACGTAAGAAATATTATAGAAGATGTGCAATATGTAAATGTAATTCCTGTGGTAAATAAAACATTTAGATTTCGTACAATAAATACACAAGAACTAAAAAATATTTGTAAGCATTTAAACCATAAACCAGACTAATAAAGTAACCATTAATGTTATACTTAAAAATATAGGCAATTTAATTTTATATGTTATTAAAAAATCGTTTGAAACAGGTATATTTCCTGAAAACTGGAAAGAAACTATGGTGGTTCCGATAGAAAAAATAAAAAAAAACAAATAAGTGCGGCGAATTTAGACCAATAAACACATTAAAAACATGTGAAAAAATAATTGAAAGAGCTGTAAAAGAGCAATTGGAAGAATATATGAAAAAAAAACAAATTATTCTCTAAATATCAGTCGGGTTTTCGTAAAACCTACTCATGTGAAACTGCGGTAAACTATGTGATAAACAGATGGAAAAAGATAGATAAAAACAAGAAAATATTAGCAATTTTCCTCGATTTTAAAAGAGCATTTGAAACTATAGACAGAAAAATCTTATTAACTAAACTGGAAAACTATGGTATAAATGGTAACGAAATAAAATGGTTCGAATCTTATCTTAAAGCAAGGATCCAAAAAACTAAAGTCAACAATATAAACTCAACAAGTGTTAATAATGAATATCGTGTTAAGCATAGTACTCTATTCAAATTTGTGAAAAATGTTGAGCAACATTGATTATTTCATACGAAAAATTTGACATGTAAATAATATTAACTATCCCTGAAACTATGCTACGATTTCTTATGTTTTTAAAAACGCCATATGTGTTTGTTGTAAATTCCACACGAAATAAGTGCCACCTACCTTTCTTCGCATGAAAATTTAAAATGTTGAAGATACATTTCATACGTTTTTCCCAAGATAAACAGAGTACTATTTCTGCAAGATTTTTCCATGAACAATTCATGCCAATTTTTTTTATATGTATTTTGACAGCATTTCACGTAAAATGTTGAACAGAGTATCAAGAGATTTAAGGTGTACTGTTATTCATTATATATATAAACGAGCTAGGATACTAGAAAAATGTGAAATAGTGCTATATGCAGACGATACGTTAATATTCACGGAAGCAGAAACTGATCAATTATGTCACCAAAACTTAGAAAGTGATTTGAGTAACGTAAACAAATGGATAAAAATGAATAAATTAAAATTAAATGAGAGCAAAGCAAAAGTTATGGAAATAAATATAAGTAGTTAGAGTAGAATTAGAATAAATAACGAACAAATAGAAAAAGTAAAATGTTGGAAATATAATCAAAACAAATAACACTTGTCATTTTCAACATTTATATTTTAATAGTATGTGTTGAAAATGTATCCTGTTGAAGATGAAATATTTCTAACAGTATGCCATGTAAATTGTTTTTACTTTAAATTATTTATTTATTTATTTATTTATTTTCATTGTAATACAAATAGCCATCCGGCCAATAATATATATTACAGGTAAATTACAATTTCTATGAGAAAATATTGTAGTATGCCTGCATACCAATAAAAAATACAATTTATTTCAACTCTAAGTCAAATATACAAATATACATAAGTATGTATATTAAAATTTTATCAATAAAATAATATTAAAAAACATATACCAATATGTATGTATGTAATTTAAAAATAATTAACAAAATAAAAAAAAATACAAAATACCAATATCATAGCCTCGCTAACTACCCCCACAAACCTTAGTATGTATATTACAAGGTATAAAAAAGAGTGAATAAAAAAAAAACCAAATTATCCGTATTACAAAATTAGCTGGGTAGATTCAGAAATACACAAAGATTTCGCTTAAAAATTGTTGAAGACATGGCAAAGGTACGTAAGTTTTTTGGCAAGGAATTCCAAAGCCTAGCGGCACGTACAAAAAACGATTGCTCATATGTAGTGTTATATATTCGAGATATTAAAATTTGGGGGTTTCTAATAGATCTATTAAAAGAAATCATTTGTACAATGCTCAAAGGTCTTTGTGCCTTTATGATGTTAAAAAGATAGATTAATAAACGAAACTTTAAGTAATTCTCAAAAGATAAATTCAGAAAACTTTTTACGTGATTAGACACATGTGCCCTCAGCCTCAGCCTATAGACAAATCTTATAATTCGATGCACAATATTTTTAATTTTCTTTCTATTACTTAAATTACAGCCTGTGTAAACCTCAATACAATAATTTACTTGTGACATGAGCAGTGCATGAGCGACTGATTTCCTAACGTTCAGAGGTAGGTAGAGATTCAGATGATACAATCTACGCAGGGTAAGACAGACTCTGGCACAGATGTTATCTATGTGGGGCTCAAATGATAGTTTGTCATCAATAATTACACCTAGACATTTTAGTTGGTTCATAATCTCAATCGGAGAGTCACATATGTTCAGGTTAAGTTCAAAGCTAGCTGATCTATTTGACCTAAAAACAAGTGTTTTAGTTTTTTCTGGATTAACTCTAAGATAGTTTAACTCCATCCAATTATTCAAATAAGCTAAGTCATAATTGACTGTGGCTTGCAAAGAATCAGCAAATTGATATTCACCCGACCACAGCAACTGTATATCGTCAGCAAAAGCAAAAGGTTTACAATAATGTAATTCCTCAAATAAATCATTGATATATAAAGTAAATAAAATTGGTCCAATTACAGAGCCCTGAGGGACTCCAGACCGTACAGGTTTAAGAAGGGAGGATTGATCTCTCAAGGAAACATATTGTTTGCGATTACTTAGATAAGACCAAATAAAACGACATGCAGACTTAGAGAATCCACACTTTTGGTTAAGTTTCATAACAAGCGAGTGATGATTAACTTGATCAAATGCTTTGGTGAGGTCAATGGAAACCAACACGCCTAGTTTACTCTCGTTGAGGATGCGCCTGATATTACCAGTGAGTTCGGTCAACAGTAGCCCTGTATTTCGTCCGCTGCGAAAACCGAATTGACACTCGTTTAGCAATTCCCCATAGTCAATCCATTTTGAAATCTGATCTTTTATTAGGTTCTCAACAACCTTAGATAATACTGGAAGGATACTAATGGGTCTGATATTATTACTTGTAAGAAGTTGTCCAACTTTTGGAATGGGAATGATGCGCGAAGTTTTCCAGGCATGTGGATATTTCGAAGTCGTGAAGATGGTATTAATGAAATGTAACAGGTGCCTACTTATATAAGGATAAATAAGCTTTAATAACTTAATGGAAATTCCATCAACCCCTATCGCCATCGATTTAATTTTAAACAAAGCATTAAACAGGTCAATCTCAGTAATATTTGAAAAGGATAAACATACTGTCGAGTTTGTATGTTGCACAAAATCAGGTTCCATATACTCAGTGTTCAATTGACTGTTAATTAGAAGTTCATTGATTTCATTTGCATTTAAATCAGAATCAATGGTTGGAGCTTCAGAAATACCAGCATTTCTCAGATTTTTCCAAATTTTTTTTGTATCGCCACAGTTAAATATACGGCGACTGTGTACTATTTTGAATTTTCTTATTTTAGATTTTGTCAAATTACGTAATTTACGATAGATATCCCAATTCATGTCACATCTCTCATTGTAAAACGCCCTCAACGCAATTTTTGTTAAAGATCTATAGTAGTTGATATCATTGGGAAATTTATGTTTACTTTGAGCAGGAGGTCGCATCAGCTTTTTTACCGGTATGAAATTAAGAAGTGCATTAAAAAGATCATTTAAAAATGTTAGCTGTAAATCAGGATCATTCGTATTGTAAATGTGTGCGAAATCAGTTAGAGCTAAGTGATTCATAATAGCCACCATGTCAGCACGCTTATAGTCTCTATAACAAACATGGTGTTCTTGCGAGCGCAGCACAGGGACTTGGAAGGCAGCACATATAAGAGAGTGATGCGAAATGAATGGTACCTGAAATTGCGCAGAGCTGGCAATTTTAATACTATGACTGAAAAGGAAAAAATCAATTAATGAAGTTGATTGATAAAACGAATCAAAGTGTGTAGGCAAGGAATTGTGTAAGCATACTAGCCCATTCCGTCTGCAAAGTGAACGAAGATTTTCAGATTTGGCTGGAGTGAATAAGTCATTATTAAAGTCACCCACGACAATAACATCATTATAACGAACAAAAATATCGCTAAAAGACTGCTCAAATAAAGATAAATTTCCCCTTGGAAGATATATAGCACCAATAACTAAAGATCTGTTACCATTATCAATTTCAACAAAAAGCCCTTCACAAGATTTGTATTCAGCACTCTTGTAAATGTACTTATATTTGATCCCTTCAGCAATATAAATGGCCACTCCACCCCCTCTACACCCAATCGGCCGATCACTGCGACACAAAGAGTAACCTTGTAGACGTACTGCTTGATCGAAGATGGATGAGTCTAACCAAGTTTCTGTAACACAGATTATATCAAGAGATGAGTTTCTGACTAGTAAGTTTAATTCATCGAGCTTATGAGACCTGTCCGAAGGACAGAGGCTTTGGGCATTTATATGGGCTACTGTAAGATTAGCTGAATCTTTCGATAATACACGTTTAATCAGACCATCACAGATAATTGGGCCAAGATTTATATTAGAAACCATAAGAGATTATAGAAGTGGTATGTAGGAGTCGCAAGTGTGCTAATGTATTGGCATAAGTATAATTTAACAAAATAAGCATTATAAATGCAAAGAGGTAATAATAAAAAAAGATATATAAATACAATAATAATACTATGACCATAAATGAAGCAGTTTACTAGAACTTAATGCACAGAAGAGAAAAAAGTAAATTTATATGTATAAATTCAAGAAAAATGAACAAATTACTAATAAAAAACTGAATAATAATACCAATTAATTTAAACCGCTCAAATTGGTACACTGCTCGAAATTCAGCTGCTTTTCAGTCCCATCTGGAAGCTTGACTTTCGCCAACGGAACATCTCGATTTAAAATACGGAACGAAGAAATTTTTTTATTATTCTTCAGAGAACGGCATAGCGCTTGTAGTTTTTTTCCTGCAGTTGTCAGGTTATCATTCAGGAACACCCGCGCAGTTACATCAGTTTTAATAACATTGCATAGTTGTAACTTAGGTTCTTTAAAATATGCACTCATAAGTTCATCTCTCAGGAACACATTATTAAATTTTACTAGCACCGATTTACCTTGATGCGTATACAAACACTGAGAGATATCCTTTTTATCAACCAAAATTTTATAGTGTGAGCAAATGGAAAAGACAGGATCAAGTAAGCAATTTATGCCAGACGGTAATCCAGAAATAATAACATCGGCCCGATTCATTCTACGTTCAAGTTTGTTATCATCTAGCACAAGCTGGGCGAATTTCTCTACAGCATTTGCCTCAACGTATGTTATATTTTTTTTAACACTTTCTATTTGATTCTGGAAGTCACTTACTGCAGAAGTTAGATTCGTACGCAATTCTGAAACAGACGCTTCAATTGAAGTTTTCAATGCCTGCTGCTCAGAGCGCAATTCCATAGCAAAGGCGCCAAAGCTCTTTTCAAACTTACTGTCAATTTCCTCAACATATTTCTTAAGCAATGATCCATTATCTTTTGCTGGAGAAACATGACATGGTGGACAAAAGAATTTGATGAATTCATTATCTCCCATATATTGATACAATTCGTCCGAAATATTAGCACACAACGAGTGAACCCAGATGTTACATAGGTCACATTTTACTGCTTTATCAGTTTTGGTAACATTTTTTGAACAAATACCACACTTTACGACTGGCGGCATATTGTGGTTGCTAATATATATATGTATGCACACGTTTGAGGGAGTCCGCACAGGCCGTTTTCCAGGTTAAGTAAGTTCCTGATCTCCAAATTTATGATGTCTGTACCGGTAAAATGTTGTAGGCGGTATCAAGCTATCGTCTCATGTGTGTATGTATCACTTATAAAATTTCAATTACTGTTTTTATGTACAAAATACATAGATAAGTATGTACATAAGTATAACTGAACAGCATGTAAGTGTTCAAATAGAACATACATACATATATACCAATTATACAAATAAAACAGAACTTTCAGCACTGACTACAAAGATTTAATAGCACTCCATAAGCAAATTTGACACCATTCGACAAAAAATCACTTAGATCTTCAATAGTTTGTAATTTTTCTCAAAACTTGAATTTATTAGAAATAAAAATGCAAAATTTCTGCAGACTGCCACCAAAAAACTTTACTTGCTCATAGCGTTGCCAGATTGTGTTTATCATTTGTTCATTTTCATTCTTTGTCACACTTTTATTCATATAGTTTCTGTTTTTCCGTTCAATAAAATACTTTTTGTATTAAATTTACTGCCCTTAATGGTGTGAAATCCATCATATCAGGGCTTCTTTCGGGTGTTCCACAGGGCTCAGTTATTGGCCCCTTGCTATTCATTCTGTATATAAATGAACTTCCATCCCTAGTTAATTCATCTATATGTAAATCTTTCATTTTTGCAGATGATGTTGCCTTACTATTTAGTTGTGACCGAAATTTTCCTGATGTTTTACAAAGTAATATTGAATATTCTATTGAAACTGTGTCTGCCTGGGCTGCCTATAATTATCTGACGATAAATGCAATCAAGACCAAAGGTATTGTTTTTAGCCCATATGATCGTTTTACTATTAATTTCAATATTTTTATTAACGATGTTAGAATTGAATTTCTAGATCGTATTAAGTTCTTGGGAGTTGTTTTAGATAGAAGCTTAAATTTCGAGCCGCATTTTGATGTAATTGTTGGCAGAATTTTACAAGTCTTACGAAGGTTATTTTCTATTAATGCACATCTACCTATTACTATAGGATGTTTTTTTAGAGGTATAGAACTTCGAATTGAAATAGAACACAAGAAAATCGTTTTAATGTCCATCAATTTGGATTTATTGGAAGGATAATTTTATGCCATTAACGTTTAAATATGATTTCAGGCATGTGGCCGCCGCGGCTGGCTCGAATAAAGCCAATTCTACAGGTCCAATTTTCAACCACTTTTTCGAGCATATGGGGCCGTATGTTGGCAATAACGCCACGAATGTTGGCTTCCAAGTCCCCTAACGTTTCTGGTTTGTTGGCGTAGACGAGCGACTTCACATATCCCCAAAGAAAATAATCCAATGGTGTCAAATCACACGATCTTGGTGGCCAATTGACAGGTTAACCGAATTAATTGCTCTGATGGACGATTATGTCGACCATAAAATGGACGGAGCTTGCGGTAAACTTCGCGAACTGAACCATTATTTTCGAAATAAATTTGCACGATTTGCAAGCGTTCTTTTGTCAACCTGTTCATGATGAAATGGCAAACCAAACTAAATATTAATCACTTGACAGCTGACAAAATGGCCGCCAGTTAAAAAAGTGATGCCAACTTAAAGTTCTATACCTCAATAAAAAACACCCTATATTAAATATCGATTGGCTTATTCTCTTATGATGTCGCAAGTTTTATATGGATTGGAGGTTGTGTCTGGGGCGTTCTCAAATGCTATATCCAGAATTAATAGGATTGTTAATACGATTGTTCGATATGTCTACAATATTGGCCGCAGGGAGCATATTACTGACTATATAATAAAATTTCTAGGGTGCACCTTTCCAAATTTTTTGAAGTTACGTTGTTTGATTCTTTTTCATAGGGTTATTAAAACTAGTTGCCCATTATTATTGTCCAAGAGATTTATCTTTAGTCGGTCGACGAAAAACCCACAGATTTCTATTCCTAGGATTGTAAATTCTTTTTATGAAAAATCATTTTTAGTAAGAGTAGCTCGCTATTGAAATCATTTACCAATTGAACTTCGCATCTTTTCGCAGTCTAACAATGTTTTCCGTCTCAAACTTTTAAATTTCTTTCAATCTACATAATCTGTTCTCATACTGTTTTGTGTATATACGTATATGTATATATCCTTATACATGTACTATTGAATGAAATATAAATATATCTTCTAATTTCATCAATATTATAGGATTTGTTAATATACTTTATTGAGTTAATCCTAATTAAATTGACCTATCTTAGCAGTATTGCTATTGATCTGGACTATCAGAATATTTACTGCCTTTTGAGATTCCAATGATTGTAATTATTTTTGTTGAACACTATGGTTGGGGGACCAATAAAAGATTACTTTTTTATAATTAAAATTTTTATATTTTTATAATGAAAAATTTATATTTTTATAATTAAAAATTTATATTTTTGTAAATAATATATTTTAATTTCATATGCATGGGCATTATTAACACTAAGTAATATATGTGTAAGTTTGGCCTTTTAGGCTTTATATTACTTTGAATAAACAAATAAATAAATAAAATAGAAAATCCTGGAAGTTTAATTCAGAAAAGGATTTTCATCAGGTTATGGGCCCATAAGAGCATTTGGGATAAAGAAGTTATAATTTATTTATACAATCTCAAGATTCTGAAGATGTCTACGTCATTATACTAGATAGAAAAAGTGGATGAGAAAACTTACGAAACATGGAGCATTCACATGAAGAGCGTACTAATTCATTCCGGTTTCTGGAAATATGTGAATGGCAATGAAGTAGAGCTGGCAAACTATCGATAGTTTGGTTTCTATTAGACTATCGATAGTTTTTTCTCGGTAGCGATACTATCGTTGAAAAAAAAATATTACCAAATCGGCAATAAACTCGATAAAATTTAACATATAAGTTTCCTTTTATTGAAAATCAGAATTTTCTAATTACATTTCAGAAGTTTCTAATTACACTTCAGAAGTTTCTAATTATGTTTCAGAATTTTCTAATTACATTTCAGAAATTTCTAATTGCTTTTCAGAAATTTCTAATTATGTTTCAGAATTTTCTAATTACATTTCAGAAATTTCTAATTGCATTTCAGAATTTTCAAAGTACATTTCAGAAATTTCCAATTGTATTTCAGAATTTTCCATTTTTATTTCAGATATTTATATATATTATTCTGTATTAAATGTTGGGTTTTTTTAAATAAACAATATGTGTAGGAATTATACCACTTTATTGTGAACTACATACATACATTCATATGTAAAAATTTACATACATACATGTATAAGTATGTACATACCCACGCAGAAAAATACAATCGGGTGAACGTTGGCAAAGCGTTTCCTAAGGTGGTTCAAACGTTAGCAAAACATCACAAATTCTACTTTTGGAGTGTTGTGCCAACACACATATGATAACCTCATGATGGGGTTGCCCAACTATTTTTTACGTCGTTGGCTAAACACTATGAAAACCACAATTTAAGTGCTTTGCCAACATAATTTTTTTGTTAAGTGTAATATATTCCCAATACTTCAAACTCAAAAATGAATATGTTATCCAAAAATGTTAAGCTTTTTTCAGCTAGGCAGTTTTAAGCAGAATTCGTTTTAGAAGCCAATAATTTCATTAGCACAGGTATAAAAAAAACTTTCAAATGTTAAACCTGATATGTATATATTTTTTTTATTATTCTTACATAGGTATACAACTGAACGAAAAACTTTAAAATTTGAAATTTTGCTTTTTGTTGCGATAAGCTTGCCCCAGGTTTTGTTAAATGCTACAGAGGTCACACTGGATTTTTTCCTGCGAAATGTGTATCGTTAAGGGGAGACAGTCAATAAGAATTTAAGGAAACAAATTGCGAGGAACGCTCATATTCATTTAAAAATAAATCAAACCCGCAACATCACTTATCAAAAAAAGATAGCCTACTACTGGACATTATTAATTTCGATCCCATAAAACACGTCGTTATTGATGAATGCACATGCTTTATCTCGGAATTAGTAAACAATTACTTCCAAAGCTAACTGTAAAATAAATTCATTCTCTTATATTTCACAAGAAAATATATAAGCACTTCAACAGAACTTACTAATGGTATCTAACAATATACCTTTTCCGTTTGAGGAAAGCTACAGAATTCCGTTTCTTCTTGTTATATGCTGTTGCAATTACTTTAAAAAAGGTATTAGATGTTGAAATGTACAAAAATTATTTTATTTTATTTACTTAGTATTTTGTCGTAAACCAAGTTAGGCATATTAAATTCAAAGTTTTAAAGTTGGCAACTCTATGTGTAACTAAAGTGATTTTGCTTGGAGGAGTAAAATTTATGAATTAATTAAATATTTTTGGAGAATATGAGTAGAAATTCCTCAAAGTGTTTTTATAATCGAGTGGAAGCTGAGCTGTTGAAATTTGCCTGATTGGCTTATAATATAAACAAATTTTCTGATTGCTTATATGAGTTGTTTCTGGTTTGTGCTATTTACTGCTTGAGTTGTTGCTGATTTATATACATACATACATACATATATACATATTTTTTATTTTGCCGCCAAGTTATTATTTACTTTTGGAACTTCTTATATACATATGTATGTATATTAAAATGCCGGGGAAAAAGAAAGATGTTTATCCATGTTCCTGCAAGAAGAACGTAACTAAAACGCAGAGTAGTGTGGGATGTTTCATTTGTGGCAGATTTTTCCATATAAATTGTGCGAATGTTTCAATAGAACAACATAAAATTTTTTGCCAAAACAAAAAGGTTTTCCGATACATATGTGATGGTTGTAGTACGGTGCCAAAGGATAAGTATGTTCCAAATGTATCAGTTTCTGGAAATATACAGCAAGAACTCCATAATATTTCCACGGATATTGGAATGCAGTTTGAGGAGCATAATCGAACTTTTGAGAAACAAGTATATGCTAGTATTGCAGCCCTTGAGCGTAAAATGGTTGAACTTTTTGCTAAATTTCGTGCTGAGCAAGAGGAGAAGATGAAGGCTTTGAGGAATGTGAGAAGTAGTCTCAACTACAATAATGAATATGCTGCAATTAAAATACGTTTGGATGATTTAGAGACTCGCAACAATATATTGCAAAGGAGGCTAAATAGGAGCAGCGTTGTAATAAGAGGATTACTTAGTAATGTTATTGACCTACATCAACCAGTTTTGAAAATAGCATCGCTCTGTGGTTTGGTATTTACTAGTAATGATTTACATCATTGTGCCTATATGTATAATGGCAGGGCTGTTTTAGTGCAATTTAATTCTGTGCAGTTGCGTGATAAGTTAATGGCAAATTTTTCCCGGAAGCGATTTTTATTGCTCAAGGACTTAATCGGTGGTGACATTTCATCCAGGGTTCGACTTTTGGATAATTTGACTCCAGTGGCAGCCAAGCTTATGACGATTTGTAACCAACTGCATATAAATAAAAAAATTATTAGTTACAAGCTCATTAATATGGATGTACCAAAAGTAAAACTGGCGTTTCCTAATAATGTGCATAAAGTTTTTAATATGGAACAATGTACTGGTTTGCTCAATGATGGGCTTAATTTGGAAGCTGATAATATGTCGGGTGCCGTTGGCCTGGATGCTTGTGATCCTGTGATACAGCTTGTAACACCTTTAGTTGCTGTTGGTGGAGCTGCAACTGGTGATGTGGCGTGCTTTGGTGATGTTGAATCTTGAAGGTCGTATTTTATTTAATTTTTTTTATTAAAATTTTTTATACATATATGTAGCTACTCTACTTAAATATTTCATTGTTCTTTGTTTGCTTCAATAACATATATTCAATTTACATTTGGTTAATATGAGTGTTATGCAGAATTTAGGGCCACCTTTCAGTGATAACAGTTATTTGAGATGTCATTTTAGCAACTTAAATAGTAATCTTAATATAGGTCATTTAAATTGCGCAAGTTTTAACTTAAAACCAAATTTATCTAAGTTTTCGGAAATTAAACATTTGTTGGATGGTGAGATTTTGAGTGTGTTTGGCGTTAGTGAGACTTGGTTAAAGGAAACAGTTTCTGATGGTGTTATTGACATTCCTGGCTATATATGTCATAGAAATGATCGTCCGTGTAATAGAGCTGGTGGTGTAGCTCTATATGTTTCCAGAACTCTTAAGCATAGAGGAAGTGGTTTTGGGGTTGTTGAGTCCTTGTTTGTGGAACTTTGTATTGGTTGTGACAAAATTTTGGTTGGAGTTGTGTATCTTCGTCATGGGGATTTTAATTCTTTTGAGAGTGAAGTATCGGACTTGCTTGTTCGATATGCTAACATTGTCATTGTTGGTGATTTTAACAATAATCTGTTTAATACTGCTACGTCTTCATTGGTGCGCAGTATTTGTAATATAATGGGTCTTTCTATTGTCTATAACTCAATGCCAACGCATTTTGATGTACAACACAATTCAACATCCTTGTTGGATTATTTTCTTGTTTCTTTACCCGATATGGTGGTTAAAAGCGGTCAATTTCAGTGTCCTGGTATTACACGGCACTCATTTATATTTCTCTCGCTTAGAGCTTCACGGTCGGTTACAGCACAAATGTTTGAATATTATGATTATAATGCTATTAATAATGAATTGATTCAGAGTAAATTGCATGAATGCTGGCTTGATAATATGTACTTGACTGATGATGTGGATGAGCAGTTAGGAATAGTTAGGATACAGTTAGGATACCAAGTTTAACAACAATCTGGGAGCGTTCATATAATGTAAGAGTAGCTAGGGCATATAATGAACTACCATCTGATTTAAAAGTATTTAATTTATCTGTGGAAACTTTCAAAAGAAAGCTTTTTCTACATATACGTCAAAATAGCGTGTTGTTGTAGTTTTTTTAGCTGTACACCTTGGACCACTGACTGACGCCAGCTTTCATATCTTTATTTCCTTCATCTTGTGATTACGGTCTTCCAGCTAATAACTTGTGCTTTATTATTTATTTTTATTTTTTTATTATTATTTTTTTATTATCATTATTATTATGCATTTATTAATTTAATTGTTTTAAACTTTGTTTAGTATACATTCATATTTATATAATTTTGGTTAATACGTTAAGGATTTTTTTAATTTATTTTCTTTTATATTATTATATTTGTTATATATTTATAGGTATTTTTACATATAAAACTATTGTAGTAGTACCTTTTGTAGTAGTATTAGTGAAAACTGATTATGGCCATGAGGCTAGGTTTTCATGTTATGAATGAATGAATTGAAATTGAAATTGAAATTGAAAATGCGTTGAAAAATTGTTAAAATCATTTGATGAACTTATGCCACGATATTACGGCCCTAATTCGCAAACTATGAATATACATAATGTAATCCATATACCAGATGATGTAATTAACTTAGGAGCTCCTTTATCACAATTTTCAGCTTTGACTTTGAAAATAGTGTGGGGCATTTAAAGTCAATTATTAAATCAACTACAAATCCAATAGCGAATTCAAAGGAAATTGCACATTTTCCATACTAAGAGTTTCTCCAATAATATACTATTAGTAGGTATTTCCTTTTGTTAAAAATAGAAAACAATCACTATGAAAAATTATAGACACAGTTAACTCGAAAACACTATTTTCTTTTGTCAACATTTATGGCTATAAAATTACAACCGTTCCTCCCGATAATATCTGTTGACTAAGTAATGGAAATATCATGGTTATATCAAACATTTTTATTAGCAAACTTTCTGTAAACAAATGTGATATTTACTCAAAAGGCAATATAATATTTAACGATACTCTTAATTTTTTACGTATCCAATGTCATCCAGGGACCTACGATTATGTATCGTTGAAGATTTAGACCAGAAAAAAGTTGAAATAGAGCTAAACATGGAAGATGTGACGTGTATTTTTACCAAATACCAAAATGAGACAGTTGCTATCACCCTTTTACATAAAGAACTTAATGTATATACATTAATATAAGATTAAAAATAAATAAAAAAATAAATTTTTTTTTAAAAGCACTGGCAAATAATTTTTCAGATTGCAAACCGTAACGTTGGCAAACCGTTCTGGTTTCTTGAGTAAAAGTACTTTCCCAGTGCTAAAATTTTTGTACGGTTGGCAATTTCTGCCTGAGTACTTACATACTTATGTTATAATTACACAATATTAACTGTTTGGAATATTATTGAAAATATGTTAACATACAATACTTAGAAATGATTATATTTTATAAAATGTAGGTGCACAAAAATAATATATCCACATAACAGTCAGAAATACATTTAGAAATTTCTGAAATACAAATGGAAAATTCTAAAATACAATTGGAAGTTTCTGAAATGTAATTTGAAAATGCGTAAATGCAATTAGAAATTTCTAAAAAACAATTAGAAATTTCTGAAAAGTAATTAGAATTTTCTGAAATGCAATTAGAAAATTCTAAAACATAATTAGAAACTTCTGAAGTGTAATTAGAAACTTCTGAACTATAATTAGAAACTTCTGAAACATATTTAAAAATTTCTGAAATATAAATAGAAACTTCTGAACGGTAATTAGAAACTTCTGAAACATATTTAGAAATTTCTGAAATATAATTAGAAACTTCTGAAATACAACTGGAAATGGTGTAGTAAGTCCACTGAGTTGTATGTAAATTGAAAACTAAACTCATTTTGTTCAAAACTAGTTTTTTGAGTTGTGACGTTGTTTAAAAAATGGAATTTAACATTCCTATAGCATGTTCACACGGATAGCAAATATCGAGGTTTGCTCTCTCTTTCACTATTAGCGTGAATATTGATTGAACTATAAACAATTTTGTTTCATTCTGAATCATGCTGAATCTTTTGATAACAAACTGCCGCTAATTTGTCTGAATTGGCTATCAAAACAAAAATATTACATACATAAATATGCAGTTGTAAACATAAAACAAAACAAAAAATTGATGCGTGCTTAAAATCTAAAAATTAGAATAAAATTAAACATAAAATTAAATATTTATAATTTTAACCTAATTTTTTTATCTATCTGTATAAATCAAAAAGAACTATCAAAACGAATCACGAATGCGTCGTGTGAACGGCAGGATTTGCTATCGTGGTTCAGAGACCGAACAAAGTGGTTACCGTGTGAACAAAATTATAAAAATAATAAAATAACTCGATACTATCGATAGTATCGATAGTTTCCAACAAGCTATCGAAAATATCGAATGGCGTGACTATCGATAGTTTGCCAGCTCTACAATGAAGCAATAGATTCAACCTGGACTGCCGATAACAAGTTGGAGTGGAAAAATAACGATGAAAAGGCTCTTGCAATGATTCTGTTAAGCTTGAAGTCCTCACAGCTTAATTACGTTAAAAATTTGGAGAAATCTAAAGACGCTTGGGATAAATTGAAAGAGATATACAAGCCAAGTGGTCCAATCCAGAAGGTCACCTTATATAAAAACCTGTTAAATTTAAATATGAAGGACAGCAGGGATATGGCTGAGTATTTGAATATATTTTGCGATATTACGGAAAAATTAGCCGATGTGGGAATACGTATCCAAGATGAATTATTAGCTATCATACTTTTGTCAAGTCTTCCGACCGATTATGAAAATTTTGTTGTAGCAATGGAGACGAGAGATGATTTACCATCCTTAGGAATACTGAAAATCAAACTACTTGAAGAATATGAACGTCGAAAACAACAAAATGAATCTTTTTCAATACAACAACAAGCTTTTGGTGTTTCCAGAAAGGAAATGAAACCCAAGAATAAAGCAAGTAAAGATAGTGAAAGGGTGTTAAAAGGCAGCTGTTTCATATGCGGTAAGAAAGGCCATTACGCAAGTAGATGTAACTCAAAACCTGATTGCAATGGCAAGATCCAAAAATGTAAGTACACCAGTATCCTGGTATATTGATAGTGGAGCTACTAGTGATATGTGTGCAAATTTAAATTTGTTTTCCAAATTGCGCAATTGCAATGACAATATAATGCTTGCCAATAAAAAATCAATTGTTGCTGAAGGAATTGGAACTGTCAATCTTTTTATAAATAATAATAAAATTGAATTAAAAGATGTATTATATTCTCCAGATTTAAATGGAAATTTCCTATCTGTTCGCAAAGTTGTTAAATATGGCGGCAAAATCAATTTTAATAAAAATGGAGCAATTTTTACCGATTCTCATAATGAAATTGTCTTAAAAGCCAGAAGAGATGAAAATCTGTTCGTGTTTAATGTAAAAAAGCCGAATGAAAAAATATATGCAGTAAATTCAAGTAATGAAATTTGGCATCGTAGATACGGACATTTAAACTACCAAAGTTTGATCGACTTATCCAAGAAATGTATGGTGAAAGGTATAAGTTTGCTGAAGAAACCCGAAGATCCTTGCCAAACTTGTATGGTGAGCAAAATTCATACAATCAAATTCCCAAAACAATCAGAAAGCAAATCTGGCAAGTTACTAGATTTAATACATTCTGATGTATGTGGCCCTATGAATGTAGATTCAGTAGGTGGATCAAAATATTTCTTGACATTTGTAGATGACAAATCAAGAAAAATATACGTTTATTTTTTGAAAAACAAAGCGAAGTTTTTTACAAATTTAAGAATTTTAAAGAATTAGTAGATCGTCAGACAAATCGCAAAATTAAATGTCTTCGCAGTGATAATGGTGGAGACTATGTCAGTAATGCGTTTAATCAATATTTGGAACGGTGCGGAATACAACGGCAACTCACTGTTCCTTATACACCACAACAAAATGGTGTGGCAGAAAGGGTTAATCGAACCATAGTAGATGCATGCATGCTAGTAGACTCTGGTCTGAGTCAAAATCTCTGGGCTGAAGCAGTAGCAACAGCAGTTTATCTATGAAATAGATCTCCAACAAAACGATCGAGCTGCAAATACCGAGGGATTTAATGAAGGTCAACTGGTTCTACTATATAACCCACAACAGAAGAAAGGACTGTATCCCAAACTGCAGCCTTACTGGGATGGACCATACAAAATGATTAAAAGATTGAACGATGTCGTCTACAGGATACAAAAGTACAACAGCCCAAGGTCCAAAATGAGGGTTGTACACCTAGAACGGCTGGCAAATTATGGAAAAGGAAGTGATGTGCCTATTCGGGACGAATAGGCTTAAGTGGGCGGCAGTGTTACGCAAATATATGCCAACAAGGTTAACGCGGGTGCTACGGAACATATTCCTACAGGGTATATGCAAAGAACTTACTAGAACAATAGCAAAGAGCATAGCACATACAAAACGTGAACAACCAATAACAACAACAAAAAGCGTATGCTTATTAAGAAGATACACATATTTATGTACATACATGTCAATTCAAACGAAAAAAAAAACAAATGTACTCCAGCAAACAACCACCATGTATTGTTTATGCATATACACATGTATGTACATACCCACGCAGAAAAATACAATCGGGTGAACGTTGGCAAAGCGTTTCCTAGGGTGGTTCAAACGTTGGCAAAACATCACAAATTCTACTTTTGGAGTGTTGTGCCAACACACAAATGATAACCTCATGATGGGGTTGCCCAACTATTTTTTACGTCGTTGGCTAAACACTATGAAAACCAAAATTTAAGTGCTTTGCCAACATAATTTTTTTTTTAAGTGTAATATATTCCCAATACTTCAAACTCAAAAATGAATATGTTATCCAAAAATGTTAAGCTTTTTTCAGCTAGGCAGTTTTAAGCATAATTCGTTTTAGAAGCCAATAATTTCATTAGCACAGGTATAAAAAAACTTTCAAATGTTAAACCTGATATGTATATATTTTTTTTATTATTCTTACATAGGTATACAACTGAACGAAAAACTTTAAAATTTGAAATTTTGCTTTTTGTTGCGATAAGCTTGCCCCAGGTTTTGTTAAATGCTACAGAGGTCACACTGGATTTTTTCCTGCGAAATGTGTATCGTTAAGGGGAGACAGTCAATAAGAATTTAAGGAAACAAATTTCGAGGAACGATCATATTCATCTAAAAATAAATCAAACCCTCAACATCACTTAACAAAAGAAGATAGCCCTCTATTGGACATTGTTAATTTTGATCCCATAAAACATGTCGTTATTGATGAAATGCACATGCTTTATCTTGGAATTAGTAAAAAATTCCTTCAAAAGATAACTGTAAAAAAATTAATTCTCTTATATTTCACAAGAAAATGTATCAGCACTTCAACAAAACCTACTAATGGTATCTAAAAGTATACCTTTTGAGTTTTAAAGAAAATCACACGATTTAACGAATTTAGCAAACTGGAAAGCTACACAATTCGTTTTCTTCTTGTTATATGCTGGTGCAATTAAAAAAAAAAATACTATAAAAAATGTATTAGATGTTGAAATTTACAAAAAAATTTTACTTTTTTTTACTTCGTCGTATTTTGTCGTCAACCAAGTTAGCCACATTAAAATCAAAATATGTTCAAGAATTGTTAAAATCATTTGCTGAACTTATACCTCGATATTACGGCCCTAATTCGCAAACCATGAATATACATAATCTAATCTAATTCATATACTAGATGATGTAATTAACGTAGAAGCTTCTTTATTACACTTTTCATCTTTTGACTTTGAAAATAGTTTGGGGTATTTAAAGTCAATTGTTAAATCAACTACAAATCCAATAGGGCAAATTCAAAAGAAATTGCACATTTTCCATACTAACAGTTTCTCAAATAATATACCATTACTATTTCCTTTTGTTAAAAATAGAAAATATGGGAAAATTATAGACACAGTTGAATCGAAAACACTATTTCTTTTGTAAACATTTATGGCTATAAAATTACAACCGTTCCTCCTGATAATATATACCTTTTTACTAAGTAATGGAAATGTCATGGTAATATCAGAAATTTTTAGTAGCAAACTTTCAGTATACAAATGTGATAATATTTACTTAAAAGGCAATATATTTAAAGAAACTCTTGATTTTTTTACGTATCCACTGTTATCCAGGGACGTAGGATTATATATGTTAAAGATTTAGATCAGAAAAAAATTGAAATAGAGCTAAGCATGGTAGATGTTAAGTGTATTCTTACCAAATGCCCAAATGAAACAGTTGCTATCACCCTTTTACATAAAGAACTTAATGTACATTAATATAAAAATAAATAAAAACTAAAAGAAATAACAAATAAATTTTTTTAAAAAACATTGGCAAATAATTTTTCAGATTTTAAACCGTAACGTTGGCAAACCGTTCTGGTTTCTTGAGTAAAAGTGCTTTCCCAGTACTACAATTTTTGTACGGTTGGCAATTTCTGCCTAGGTAGTTACCACATAAATTAATTGCGCGATTAGTAAACAACATTTTAGATGATGATGACGATGATGTCTAGACTTTGCTCAAAAATTCTAGTGACTTTGTGCGAGCTATATAAAGGGGTATCGCATCCAATGGCTAGTCAGTTGATAATTAAAGGTAGAGGTCCATAGCTCGCTTTTTGCGCGTTATGCTTCAGACGCGTTTCATCCTCTTGTTTCATTCTATACTTTGTTCGCGTTGAGTTACATGCACTGCTTTTCATGCGCCATTTTATTTTTGTTTTGATCAGCTGTGTGCGTTTGTTTATAAATACTTATAAAGAAAAAATGGAGTGAAATCGAGTTTTTAAAAGAATTTGTGGATTTAGTCGTAAAAGTAATCGATAACTAATACGCAAAATTTGTTACTGAGAAAAGTGTGGTGAAAAGTTAATTAAAATACATCGCATTAATGAAAATATTCACATATTTTATTAAACAAGTTTTTTTTTACTAAGAATTTTTTTTTATTGAAAACAAGAAAAAAATTATCCAAGGCAAAATAATATTTATCGATAACGTAAGAAATAAAGTATTATTTAACATCTTTAGCATTCAAGAACAGCTGACTTTCTTTCATGGTGCTTGTAAGAAAGTAGACCTACTTTGTGCTTTGAACGCGCCTACGCGTTCTGCGCTTTTTGCAATGTAACTTGTCACATACTATTACATTGATTCTACTTTTTTGACAGATGCATAGAAAGCGTAACGCGCAAAAAGCGAGCTATGGACCTCCACCTTAAAGCGTCTATTGTGAAGAGATTTTAAAAGGTTAGGTTAGGTTAGGTTATAACAGGCTGCCGATTTATAGTAAACCAGCCCACTTGGGTCCTTAGAGGTCCCGTTGTGCTGCCTGGGCGGATTGAGGTGGGCTGCCCATCCTCATTTATCCTATACACTATCCGTATTCAGCTGAAACCAACCCGAAAGGCGTATGAATGAATTCACACTACCGATTTCACATTCCGACAGACTCTCCAAACCTTGCAGTATCGGAGCCCCCATGTGGAGTGAACGCACCTCCGCAAGTGCTGGGCAATGACAGAGAAAATGCTCAGCAGTTTCCTCCTCTTCCTCGTCCTGACAGCTTCTGCAGAAATCATTATAAGGTAGATTTAATCTACCAGCATGTATGCCTATGTAGCAATGTCCTGTTAGGACTGCGACCAAATTACGGAGTTGTCCTCTTGGAATCCTCACCAATATTGCGGACCTCCTCATATCATAACAGGGCCATGTCATTCTAGAGGTTGAGCATGTGACCTCATGTAACCATCTAGCCTGTGCAACCCTGAAAAGGTTCTGCTGTATTTGCATTTTACAGCAATTCATCGGAACACCTACCAACCTATCAATGTCCTCATCCTGCATTTGAGCTCCAGCCTTAGCCAGCTCATCCGCAATATTGTTACCAACACTATTCGCATGTCCTGGAATCCATTGTAGTTCCAGGTCAGCATACATTCCCAGTTTGTTAAGAGAGATTCGGCAGTCATATACCAGATTCGATGTCGTAAAGACGCCCGCAATGTTTTTAATGGCAGCTTTGCTGTCCGTGAATATACGGATATCCCAGTTGTATATCCTATAATACCTCAACCATTTAGCCGCTCTACTTATCGCTGAGATTTCAGCCTGTAGTATACTACACCTACTGTCCAGCTTGAAGCTTATCCTCTTTTGAAAGCGAGGAATAAAGATACCCCCACCCACGCCCCTGTGTGACTTCGATCCATCCGTATACACCTCGAGCACATCCCCCTCTGCCCCTATAGACGAGTTGGATGCGCCCGATGTGTTAGATTTGAATCTATTGTCAGGCAGAGGTATGGGTGATCGGTAGTCTATATTGGCCGGTAGATCATTCAACTGATCTCCTATTATAGAATGACCGCAAGTCAGCTTTTTCCACGCATTTGCCGACTGTAATCTAGTTACAGAGTTCATAGCAATTTGCTTTACCATGAGATCCCCTGGCAGCCAGTGCATCATCACGAAGAGCGCCTTGGAGGGAGTGGTCCGTGGTGCACCCGTAATAGCAAGGGCTGCAGATCTTAGAATCCTTTCAATGGTTCCACGATGGATGGCCTTCTGCAAGGCGGGCCACCATACTAACGCGCCATATGTTAATATTGGCTTGATCACTGTATTGAAGAGCCATTTGGAATTGCAAGGGCTTAAGCCCCATGTTGTCCCTATTGCCTTCTTACATACATACAAAGCAATGGCAGCCTTGTTTGCCCTTTCCTGGACATTTCGTTGCCATGAGAGTTTGGAGTCCAGATATATACCAAGATATTTGGCACAATCAGACAACTTAAGTTCCATTCCATTTAACCTTGGAAGTTGGAATTGCGGAATCTTGTATCTCCGAACCAGTTAATTATTGACTGATGTATGTTCAGTCTCGCCATAGCCATTATAATGGTTTCTGGTTTCACATTATTAAATGCGCCTTCTATGTCAAGAAAGGCTACCAGTGTGTACTCCTTTTGATCCAGAGATTTCTCTATAGAACCAACAAGAGTGTGTAACGCAGTCTCAACTGATTTGCCCTTAGTATATGCATGCTGAGATGCTGATATACGATCAGGTTCGATTGTCATTCTGAGATGAAGATCAACCAACCTTTCCAATATTTTTAAGAGGAAATATGAAAGACTAATGGGTCTAAAATCTTTCGCTGTGGTGTGCGATGCTCTGCCTCCTTTTGGAATAAAAACGGCAGTACACATCCTCCATGGCTTTGGAATATATGCCCACTTTATGCATGCCATATATATCCTGATTAGCCAAGGTATCAGTAGGTCCACATTCCCCTGCAAATCAGCCGGAATGATGCCATCCGGGCCAGGTGACTTAAAAGGACTAAAACTGTTTATAGCCCAGATAAGCCTGTCCCTACTAATGGGCACCTGCACCAATTCAGCGCTGGTTTCCAAGTCGGATTCTGCCCTATCTTCATAGACTGAGCAACCAGGAAAATGTGCTTCCATGAGAACCTCAAGGGTTTCACGTGCGCTTATAGTCCACTGGCCACAAGGTTTCTTAATTAAACCCGGCACCGTGGGCGTTTTCGAAAGCACTTTACGAAGTCTACTGGCGTCCGAGGCGCTTTCAACGCTGCTACAAAAGGACTTCCAAGACTTACGCTTTGCGTTCCTTATCAAATTTTTAAAACGGTTCACAGAGGCCTTGTAGGCCGACCATGTTCCTAAGTTCTTCGCCTCATTAAAAAGTCTTCTAGATTCTGCACGGGCCCCTGCAATTTCGGGGCTCCACCAAGGTGGTTTTGCCCTACCAGTGTAGACGTTTGGTCTGCAAGATTCTGATATCGCAAAACTTATTGCGCTTGTTAGTATACCTACAGCGTTGATTATACCCTGCTTGTCTTGTATGACTGGGGGTTCCGGAAGAAGATCTGTTAGGGTGCTACGATGCACTTCCCAGTTCGTTTTCCTCCTATTTATTCTGGGCACAGCCCTTTCTGACTGAATTCCTATTGTAAACTCAATATACCTATGATCCGAGTAGGAGCAGTCTTCTGAGACTCCATCCCCTAATCCAATTAGATTGTCTGGAGCTAACAAGAGTTATATCCAGAACTTCCTTTCTGTTAGCTGTTATAAAGGTGCGTTCTGACCCAATATTAGCTACATTTAGGTTACTGCAAAGAATAAAATCAAGTAAAGACTCACCCCTTGCGTTAGTGTCCGAGCTTCCCCAAACAATGTGATGGGCGTTTGCATCCGCTCCAATAATTATCGGCAGGCCTCTACGCTTTGCCATATCTGCTACTTCTCGAACCTTAGGTGGAGGTGATTCGAGGTCGTGCGCCATGTAGCTGGAAACTAAGACGATGGTGGTGTTTCCAGTCTCCCATATTACGGCTGTTGTGTCTTCATCACTGAAATCAGATAGGATGAAGATGTTTAGGTTGCTTTTAGCAACTATGCAGGATCTTATATTACCTGACCTGTGTGTATGAAAGAGCTTAAAGCCTTTCATGCCCAGTCCGCAAACCTTGCCCTTGTGTACCCAGGGTTCTTGGACCAACAGTAGCTCCTCTCTTCCTTTACTCATTTTGAGGAGCGCTGCAGCCGAGGCTGCCTTTGAGTGATGAAGGTTAGCTTGTACTACCCTCATCATCACCCAAATTTGTGTGTACGACGCACAGTGGCGCCCGTAGAGCAAACGAGGTTGCAAAAATCAAAATTTTCATGTGCGCCTGCGAAATTTTAAATGAATCCATCTTATAGTAAACTTTTCAACGATCTCAAATATGCTACTCTTAACAATATCAGATTTTTAGTTTAGAAGACATAACTGTTCAAAGTTAACCAATTTTCGGATTTAAAAAAACACACAATTTTTAGGTAGTTTGATCCGATTTCAGGTGTAATATCACGAAAACTAGGCAACGAATAGTATTTTTTTTTGTTTTTAGTGATTGATGTGCTTATTAAATGTATAACAATAAAAAAAATTGTGCTGTTTGCTTTGTGTTTCTCTAGGTAAATCAGTATTTAAAAACTATCCATTTTTTCACTATTCTTCAACTTTGACGGAAAATAAAAAAAATTTACCTTTTTTTACCTCCGCCATATTTTCAAAATATGTTCTTTAACTAGTCTTTTACATAACTCAAAAGGTTTTATCTGCCTTTACGTGCCTATTTGGCTTCTACAGGTAAAAAACGTTAAAAAGACATGGTTGCAGAAATTGTATGGCGGGCATCCCTTACATGCCTTGACTGACAGTTACTTTGATGTAATAGTTTGAAAATTGCATTTTGAGTCAGTTGTCTACCTGAGAGCCTCTGGCGAAAAATTTGGTCCTAATATTCCGTTACAGACACAAGATGCACAAAAAACTACTCATTGAAATAAGCAGGTACGCACCTCACTTAAAAATTATTTTTGGCGTACATATGGTGAAGAACAATACTGACTTATGGTACAGGTAGGCACAAATCTCATTTGGCTACGTGCATAATATCAAAACTGTATAATTCAGCCCAAATGCATATGTATGCATGTAACAGGTACATTTGTAGACATGGTAGCATAGGCCTATATATTGCAAAACAAGCTTAATGCCTGCATTAGTCTACGACTGAAAGTTGGCGAAACAAGTATTGAAAACATGGCGTTGAACAATTTAAAACTATTTGAACTGTTTAGAAAGTCAATTACACCAACGTGTTTCGCGGAAGCTGCTTTAGAAGAACTCGATAGCTTATACGGAAATATTGAGAGAAGCAAAAGTATAAAAAATAATCTTTGTATGATACATGCCAAAATTAAGACAAAATGGGTGAAATGCAATCGAACCATTAACATCTTCAACTCCAAATACGAGGACTGGCTTAATGAAGACACCATCCTGGATATATTGGCAGTAGATAAACCCTCCACATCAACCAGAGGAGAAAAAGGAAGGCCAAAAAAAAGTATGGAGGAGTGTTCAATTTTCACAAGAAAGAGGAAACTTGCCGATGCCACCAATGACTTGACCACGAAGGATTTATCGGATGCGCTGTCTATTAAATACATAAAGGATAGTGAACGAGTTAGGTCGCAGATTACAAAATCTGTTGCTGATGCAAGCCCACTGCGACTAAAAAGGATTAAGGAAAGCATTCCCACTCCCACAAACGCACATATTAAAAAGTATAGTTCCGAAGAAGCCTTGGCTCTGTTTTTGGACTTAGAACTTTCCAAAGAGAAATATGAGATACTGCGGGCATCTTTAATGCGACACGGGGCTGACCTTTTCCCCGGATACAAGCATATTACGCAAGCCAAAATAAATTCACGACCATTGCGTACGGAGTTTACGGAAGTCTCTGCGAAAGCCAATCTGCAGGATCTTATGGACCATACAGCAAAACGGTTGTTGGAAAGTCTTCCTGAAAATGAGGTGGAAATTCTTCCTCAGAAACTAACATTGATCAGCAAATGGGGCTGCGATGGATCATCCGGACAAAGCGTTTATAAGCAAAGGATATCTTCCGATGACACTACAATATCTGACGGAAATATGTTTATGGCATCTGTTGTTCCATTGCGGCTAAAATCTGATGTTTCCCTACACTGGAAAAATCATCGACCGTCATCAGTGCATTATTGCCGACCAATAATGTTTCAGTTTGCAAAGGAATCGGCAGAACTCATAAGGACCACGGTGAAGGACATTGAAGAACAAATAAGCAAGATTAAGCATACAAAATTGCAAATTGGAGAAGGAAAATATATTGAATGTAGTTACGAGTTCCACCTGACCATGGTTGACGGAAAAGTCGTAAACGAACTGACAGGAACAACCTCAACATTGACATGCCCGATTTGCAAAAAGAGTCAGAAGAACTTCGGTAATTTAAACGATTCTACAAACGAGGAGAATTACGAATATGGAATGTCACCATTGCACGCAAGGATAAGGTGTATGGAGTTCTTGCTAAAACTGGCGTATACCCTACCACAACAAGATGAAAACATCGATGAAAATACATCAATTAAGGATAAGGAAAAGATCAGAAAGAAGCAAATACAGAATGCTTTTTGGAAACAACTTGGACTAAAAGTAGACTGCCCCAAGTGTGGATACGGTAACTCAAACGATGGAAACACTTCAAGGAGATTTTTTGCAAATGATGAGGCAGTAACTAGAATCACTGGAATTGACAATGAAATCGTCAAAAGATTGGGAACGATCTTGAATGTTTTAAACTGCCAAGAAAGTGTTAATTCTACAAAATTTGGAGAATATGCATCGGAAACTGCATCTCTTTTAGCAAAAATTTATCCACAGAAGAAGTTGACCCCGACCGTCCATAAAATATTGGCGCATGGCAAAGATATAATTGAGTACCAGTCTTTGCCAATTGGAGAGCTTTCTGAAGAAGCGCAGGAGTCTCTTAACAAATTTTACAAAAAATATAGATTGCAGAACACGTTCAAAGCATCAAGGGTGAGGCAAAATGAGGACCTCTTCAACATGTTAGCAGCATCTTCCGATCCACTTATTTCTTCCCTGCGGCATGTGAAGTCACGAAAAGAACTACAATGGAATTATACTTTAGAAATGATTAGTCTTTTAAATATACCTTCTGTTACGAATTGTGATGAATATTTTACAGAAAATTCAAAAAATTAATTGAAAAAAAATTTGTTTAATTTGTTGGCTAATAACTTTAAAACAGAAAAAGCTTTCAAAAGAACTAAGAAATATAAGATTGGTAAAAATAATTTGATTTTGTTACCATAAAATAGATGAGTTAGAAAAAAATTAGAGTTTAGAAATGATTTGTATTTTAGACATACTTTGTCTTACCAAGAAAATGAATATTTTACAGAAAATTGAAAAAATCATTTAAAAAAAAACTCTTTTGTTGTAATTTTTTAGGTAATATCTTAAAACATGAAAAGCTTACAAAAGAACTACAAAAAAATATAAAATTCTTAAAAAAAATTTTTTTGTTACCAAAACTTGGATTTTTTCACAAATTTTAACTTTGAAAACCCATAAGTAAGCACCTATAAGGTGTAGCGTCCACTCCAACCGCTCATTTTATAGGTTGAACAATTATCTATGACATGCAATTTAAATTATTCGATTATCTTGTTCGGTTCAAAAGATATGATTTTTGCAACGAAAAAAGGCAAATGGCGCCACTGTGCGACGGTGACGTTGATATCCTCCTGATCTGAATCCAAGAGGGTATCCTCGTCAACCATTTCTTCAACATCTCCAAAGAACTCTCCAACCAACTCTGAATTGGAAGGAGTGCTCTCCTGAGATATTAAGCTGGCAGATCCGTCTACAGACATATTTTCAGGATCCGGGTGTGCCGAATCCATTACCTCACTATCTGATACGATAGCCATACTCTCCTCCTCCGGAACACATTTGTTCTCAGTCGGGGTGTGCTTGTCATCACCCCGGAAGATTCTAAGGGAGATTACGTCAAAACCGTAATACATCTCCCCCTTCCTCTCCCGGATCAATGGAAGCGATTCCCGGCTCAGAAGAATTGTGATCCTTCTGAAACCACCCGAAGGTTCGGAAACACTGGTCACTTGCCAGTTTTGGGTTGGCATCTCAGGGTTTCCTAGCTTCAAGAGTTTCAGGATCTCCTCCTTTGCGGACGGCTCATCCGGCACACGCGCGATAGCCCTAGGTCGGCGTGGTATCTCCGAGGCAGATACCACGTCGAACCTAGCCCCTTCCCATGGACTGCCCATACGAGCTACCGCCAGCTTTAACAACTTGACTGATCTCTCGTCTGCACAGGCCATGAGTTTGACTTTCCCGCGTAGCCATCCAACATCCCTACATCTGGGATATTCCCCTGGGTTTTCTGCCACGATTTTCCCTAGGACTCCCAACAACAACCTTCTGACTACAAACCAGTTCGACTGAGTTATAGCGAGGTCAGCGTCACCCCGATCAATTACAGCCATGACAAGGTTATCCTTGGCCACTTCGCTGTAAGATCTATCCTTAGATAAATGAGGTCTTAGACGCTTACTGGCGGGCTGCTGGCTTAGCATTTTGGCCTCCTCCTCAGAGCGTTGCCGTTTAGGCCCGTCCGAAGACGTGAGGGGAGGTGATTTCTGCTGGTCAGCTAGAATTGCTCTGGCCCAGTCCAGTGATGAGGTTTCATCACTAGTTAATGATTCGGCCGGTTTAGCACCTAGCCGAGCCAAGATCTTGTTTGCAGATCGCCTCTGCATAAAAGCCCGACGTGCAGGAGTTACGTGCCTACTGGGTCCTTGTGTCTCCCGTACTCCAGTCTTGGGGCCCGAACTAGCGTTCGCAACTCCCAGGATTGCAGTACCAGGATCCACTCGGTGCGTGGCTTGGGAACCCGAAATCTTGTTCGCAGTTCCTTCACCAGCGACCTTATCACTTGTTATGGAACCAGTTCCAGCACCTGGGCTGAACCTCTTGGTGCTTTTGCTGGCATGGGGATATGGCGCTCGGGTAGCTGAGTGTATACTCTTGTTACCCTTATCCATAATTGGCACTTGGGACACTGTAGCACAGCGTTTCTTGCTAGCAGTTCCCGAAAAAGGGATCTTAGCCGTGAAGGCTCGGGCTTTGGCAGCTTTAGAGGTACTTGGTTTGAAGTCCAGGGGTACCTCGCTGCTTTTCTTATTGGTCTTTTCAGACGCAATAATATTTTTGCAACTGGAAGGTTCAGGTTTCCCCAAACCTCCACTTGCATTTGGTTTGGTACCAGTCGTCCGTGTTGCAGTTTGGCCTGGTTCCACCACCACGCTGCTAGTTTCCGTCATTGTCCGCTTAATGTCCTCGCGTATCGTCTTATCTGTCTGTCCTGATCCGTCCGTTTTATTTGGTTTTTTGTTTTTGTTTGAAATGTTCATTTTGGTCCCACGAGTGTAGGGGAAAGGAGTCCACCACGTCATAGCCCCCATTAACGTGGAGGGGGCAGTTTGTCTACTTGCTGAGGTGCCCAGGTATCAGCAAGGCTCCGTTATAATACAGCCTAATACCCCTGGCTGCAAAAATCCGATAGGCACGGGTCGCTTCACACCTCGGTTTAGGGGGGATGGATAACCTTTGGTATACAGACCTCTCAGTCAGGTGCCCAAGATCCTTTGCCTCGAGAGATTTACTCAAACTCGAAATAGCTCCGGATAAAGGACACACTGAAAGGTCCATACTTAAGCCACCACACCACGTCAAGGTAGTTATCCTAGTGGTGGAGATTTTAAAAGAGTTGTCTACAAAAGAGTTCTGTTCATCGTGGTAAAGAAAGAGTAAATCTCAGTTGATAGCGTTGAAAGTCGTACATTAGTGTGTGTTATAATAAAGCAGTGGTATATTTTGGTTGTACGAGCAAAGAGCGTAAATAGAGTGAGTCTCGTGTGTGACTAACAGCAGACAAAGAGGAATTGCGTCAATACTAGCGCAGCCAGTTAAGAGACGTGCGTATACAACAACGAGGAAGCTGTAGTTGTAACCAGCTGTGAATATTTAAGTAATTTAAGGTGTATTGGTGTATTTAAGCTCTTGATTAAGTTAGTTTAAGTATTTTTGTAAATAAACTTGTAGCATTCTTAACGCTAATTACTACACTAGGGTCTTTTATTCGTTTGCAAATCTTCGAGTCCACGGAAAAGCGTTTTTAACGAATAAAAACGTAACAATATCTTGATAGTCATTGCAGGGAAAACGTAACGCTAAGAACATCCATGATATTGAATCTAACATTGCGAATCTTAACGAAAATATTAAGCAGGCTGCTGAGCATGCTACCTCCCAACCGCAGACTGGCTTTAATGGAATTTATTCCACAGATATTGAACGTCTTGTATGTGAAAAAAGGAGAGCTAGAAAAGAATGGCTGCAACACAGATCAGACCTAAATAAAATCAGACTTAAACAATGTACTAAACGACTCAAACAGTTGCTATCGTCGGAAAAACTTCATTATTGGAAAAATATCTAGAAGATCTCGATGGCATGTCAGCATCTAATTACTCTTCATGGCGCGCTACTAGAAATCTTAAAAGACCCGTTGACCTTAAATCACCACTGCGTACTTCGACCGGAGTGTGGGCAAGAAGCGATAGTGAGAAAGGTAACTTATTTGCTGAGCATTTAAAATCTATATTCGCTCCCTATTGATGTATGGATGCTGTTGATTTGCCGAGTGTAGTTTCTCTACCCCCTCGTCCCTTAAGGTTTAAGCTGCGTGAAGTACAAAAAATAATTGCTGAACTCAACACGAAGAAAGCTCCAGGTATTGATGGAATTAGTAACAATATGCTGATGAATTTGCCTCTAATTGCAATAAGAACCCTGCTATTTATTTTTAATGCCATTTTACGAATGCAGTATTTTTCACATAACTGGAAACTTGCGAAGATAAAAATGATTCCAAAGCCGGGCAAAGATCCTACTAAGGCTGACTAATAAATGACTAAATTTTCCAAAATTTTAGCTGATAATGGGTGCATCCCTGACCATAAATTTTTTTTAGCACAATTGAGCAAATGCATAGATTGGTTCAATTTATAAGGAAGACTTTTGAAGAAAAGAAGTATTCTTCTGCCCTCTTTATTGAATATTCTCAGGCATTTGACAAAGTATGACACGAAGGCCTATGTAGATAGAATCCAACGAAGAGAGAACAAAGTTTTACGTTTGATAACATCGGCCCATGGTACATTAAAAATTCAAATTTACATCGTGACTTAAATATGGCACTAGTGACTGAAGAAATTGCAAGATACGCAAGCAAGTACTTAACAAAACTCGAGTCCCATCCTAATCCCCTTGCTCGTAACATCTTGAATTTTACTGGATACATCCGCTTAAAAAAGAGGGACACTTCGGCTCTAATACTCAACACTCCAGATATAGTTCCTTGAATATACTTTTGTACTTTTATTATTTTTTTTGCTTCGCTTAGCACGACTCTTATGTATCACTAATTTACTATCACTAAGTTTATGTCCGACATTGGTCCGGCCTAATTAATTATATTTAGATTTAAGATTTGAACACTTATGGTTACTTCATTATTGAAGATACAAGAAATAAATATATGTACAAAAAAAAACTTTTTATAGTGAAAGTTGTACATTTTCCATTTCGAAAGCTCTAGCAAGCGAAATTTTAAAATATGCAAATGGGTTATTATAATAGATGTTCACTCTATTCATTTCTATAACTATCAGATCTTTAGAAAATATAGATAAACTATAGAAATTGGACTTAGATTGTCAATATTTAAGAATGTACATGTGTATGAATTAGTATCAAACTTACTGAATAAATACTGACTTCAACTGGAATCATGCTGAAGCATACATAAATTGTAAAATGCAATGTAAGCAGATCTTACTATAAATCTGTACCTGTATGAGTATCAAATAAATTTACAGAAAAAATATTGAAAGCATGCAAATTTAAAAGAATTCCTCACGTCACCTAATTTTGTAAGCAAAGAAATTTTATGACTCTGTGCTAAATGAAATGAATGAATACATATGTTTGTATCTACTTTGTAAAAGATTCAAAAGAGCGAAATCGTAAATTCTGATAGTATAGATTTTTAACTGAAACACCACTACATCTCGGACTCTCGCGTCACTATCGGCAAAAGCATGCTAAGACATGCGTGCTATAAAAATATTGAAACCTGATAGAAGGTGATGAGGACCTTTTTTAAGTTAGAAATCATAATATCTGGATCCGATACAACTCAGGCTACATCACCAACAATAACTTTAAGGGATCAACCAACAAACATGGAGTAGAAATATTTGACGCAAAAAGTCTTTCAAACGTAGATATTCCAATGTTTCTGACACTATATGAAAACACCTGCGCTGAATTCATGGTGGAGGTGACTAAGTTTTTTGAGATCGATGTGGTGAAATAGTTGTTTCTTAAACATGTATTTCTTTGTATGTAAACTAATTTCTACATACATACATTTATTCGCATATATATAGATATGAATACATTTGCATATGTACATAATCACATATGTACATATATATTTTCATTAAAAATAATGGATTTAAAAATTATATTCAAATGTTGAGAAAATCTAACGAAGACAAAACAAAATTTTATGTTTGATAACATCGGCTCCATGGTACATTAAAAATTCAAATTTACATTGTGATTTAAATATGACACTAGGTACTTAAGAAATTGCAAGATACGCAAGCAAGTACTTAACAAAACTCGAGTCCCATCCTAATCCCCTTGCTCGTAACATCTTGAGTTTTGCTGCACACATCCGCTTAAAAAAGAGGGACACTACGGCGCTACTACTCAACACTCCAGATGTAACTCCTTGAATATACTTTTATTCATTTTTATTTTTTTGCTTAGCACAACTCTTATGTATCATTAATTTACTATCAGTAAGTTTATGTCCGACATTGGTCGGGCCTAATAATTATATTTAAATTTAAGATTTGAACACTTATTGTTAGTTCATATTTGAAGATACAATAAATAAATATGTCAAAAAAAAATATTTGCTTTGCTTATTTTTCAAAGTTAATATGCACTACGAATATAATGTACCACAAAGTATATCACAGTTAAAGAAAGTGGCTTATGAAAAAAGCTAAAATCAGTTGTGGAAAGGGACAACTGTAGTATTTTGTTATTAAGATGTTAGCAAAATAATCAAAACAAACAAGAGAAAATGTGCATTTTGTGAATTGAGCAAATGTTCGTACATCCATACATATTTAGAAATGAAGGAATTTGTTGCATGGAATTAAAAAAACAGAATGTGAAAAATATTACTGGTATTAAAAAGTGTTTAAAATTTGTTTGCTAATGAATCCTGATTTAACTTTAAGCATTTTTATTGAAAAATTTTAATTTTTACCTTTTACTTACAAAAATCACACAGCGAATGAGACCACAAAGAATAAATTGAAAATACATTTGAAGAAGTAAACAATTGTACAAAATTAAATGAAAGAATTAAAAACGGTAATGCGAATAAGCTTATTACTATTAAGAAGATGATTAAAAATTGTTTTAAAATAATTACAGAAGTCACTTAATTTAATTTCATTCAAAAATATTAATTTTCACCATTTATTTACAAAAATCGTACAGCGAATGAGGTTACAAAGTATAAAACGAAAATACCTTAAAAAATGCCACCACGAAAAAAACTTTAAAGAATATGTAGTGACAGAGTGAGCGAGACCTCCGAAAACACCAATTATCTTCCGTCTCGTGACATTTCTGTAAGTACTTTGTGTTATGTACTACGAATATATTATAATAAAACTCATATTCGTAAACAAAATTTAATTTAAGAAATCAGATTAAAAACTAATGCAATTTTAAAAGAAAAAATAATCCATTTTTATACTAGCACTAGTTATCAGTAAAATTTTTTGCATTAATATGAACTTTGTTTTTTTTTTAATGTCTAGAATCATTATTTTGATTGTTTGATTTATTAAATAGCTCCACAATATATAAAATCGTACAATAAGAATAGTGTTTTTAGTTTCAAGTTTTTGTTCTTTAAACGTTGAGCCTATACTTACATATATAAACTTTGGACCACTGATCGGTAATGCATCGTTTTTTCGCTATTCACACTGACTAATGAAATTTTAAATATAAATGAGTAGACATCGTTTAAACTCAACTACTCTGATTTACGCACACTCTTTAAACTAACTTTAAGCTAACTATTTCGAATTAAGTACTGACTGACACTTCGATTGCTTTTCAATGTAATCAACTGACTATTTTAACATTGCGATGTCCTAGCCGGTGATTAATTGTCTCAATCTGCATTACTTTTCAACTAACTTAAAGTTGATTTTTTTAAATCACCTGGTAGTCAGTCGCTACTACCCAGCTAAGATACCATCTAAAATAACGACCGCTAAATGTTAATATAAGATTAAAATTAATTTCAGAGTAGTTGAGAATAAATTTTTTGGCTCTCACTAAGTTCGATTACGTACTCAACTTAAGAATTAATTTTGGATTTGTTCTGGATGACATTGCTGTTAGCTTTTAGCCAGTCTAAGAAAAGCTAACTATAAATTAATTATTTTTGTAGTCAACCACACATTTTCCGACAGTGTATAAACAAACACATTTGTAACCTCATAATGAGCAAACACATAACTTCATAATAAGTATTTTAATGTTCGTATGCGAAGTTCGATTTGCATTGCCATACTTATTTTGCATCGCCTATAGACATTGAAAGAAGGAGAGTCGAAATCAACAAAGTTATAATTGTTGCTAAGTATGAGTTCGATTAGAACTTCAAACTTTCGAGTGAATATGAACCAGTATTGGTATCTCTAGGAAGAGCAAAAGCACATTAAGCTGTTGCAAAAAGGGTAAAAAGCGCAAAAAAATACGAAAATAGGGTAAAAAAAAGCACCGAAAATTTGTTTTAATTTTAATACATTATGCCGTTAAAAAATTAGAGTTTAGAGTGTAAAAGCTCAAAATATAATTTAAAATTTTTGTTCCAAAATAAACAAAAGATTTCAGATGTAATAACAGAATTTAACATTTTAATTAAAACAAAATCAATAAAATGTAAAAACAAATAATAAAAAACAGGAGTCAAATAATTTAAATTCATACATACTTACATACGAGTACATATAACATTGTCATATCTCAAAAGTGAAAATTTTCAAAATGCCAGCAGTTATATGATCTGTATTAGTTATTTGTTAGGTGAAGCTTAGGCTTTGATTTAGATATGTATGTTACTGAAAAATCATTTACACATAAAAAATTCATAAAAAGCATCACCTTTTTCTTAAGTAACATAAAAGTTTTTGTTTTCGTGTGATATTCACTATTGTTCCAGTTGTCAACATTGACGTTACGTCAATACAATACAAAAATTTGGTACTTGTTTACCCGTTGTCTAAAACAACTGACTACTATTAACAACCGCATGCTATTTTCTAGACCTTAGACAACAGAAATATACTGTCAATAGTACAAAATTGTTCTGGGATGATTAAATATTTGTGTTAACTTTAACAATTGCTTATTGCGTACTACTTTCAATCAATTATTATGCAGAGAATTATGTGGTACTTTCCAGTTACTTCTGCTTTCTATTTTGCAAGAAAAATTTTAATTTGTTAATCCTATAGTTCCCGTTATTGTTATTAAAAACAATTTAAGAAGGCTCAGTCAAAAGATAATGCAAAATTTCTGATTGAAAGTACTGTTAGAGCTTAAAAGTATTTAAGTTTTGTAATTTAAAAATATTTTTATTTTACAAAAAAGCACCAAAAGCACTATGATAAATTGTTAAAAAGCACTGTAAATACCCGCTTTTAAAAAAAGGGTATTAACCAAAATTTCGCGTTTATGAAGATGCAAAAAGCACCATAAAATACCCGAAACGCACCAAAATACCATCACTGATATGAACATTGGACATTGCAATAAGTACAAGAAATTATAAGTCATTATTCAACTATACTCGGTTTTTCACTACTCATTTCTGATCACTGCTTTGCATACTGTATGATACCGCCGCCACTGAATTATTCACATTATATACATATATATTTAAAGTTACCGCCGTCTCAGTATTATTTACATTATATATTTAAAGTTACTTATTTACTTCTTATGGCCGTTTGTTCTTATGTAGAAACACGCATACATACATAAATAAGTATGTATGAATGTGATAATAACTATATAGAAAATTTATATATTAATTTTTAATGTCTCATTATTTCGTTTCATTACATTTTGTTTGTGTTAAGTATTTATGCACAATTTTTTATTTATATACATATGTACTATCTACCATTCATACACAATTCTAATGAAAGTTTTTTATTTAAATTTACCTTTTCTTTGACTATTATATTGCAAACATATTAAATTTCATTAACATAGAATAAATAATATAGACGTAAGGTTTTTAAAACATCTCTAAAAAAAAGAAAGCAATATGAATATGAAATAATATACCTAAACAAATAAATGAATAAAATTGACATTATCAAGTTATGATAACCAATATATCAGGGGGGTTATTATGTAATTCGATTCGAAAAGAAAGCTGTTCGAATTTGTATGTTATTAACATTACAATTCGAAAACATTTCCGTTCGAATCGGATTACATAATAACCCCCCAGGGCGTACTCTGTAATTCGAAACGAAAGAAAATGCTTTCGAATTAGCACGTAATTAGCATACGAAATCGAAGGTATTTTGTTTCGTTTCGAACTCCAGCGTATACCCTCAGGTATAGACGTAGGGTTAACAACCCCCTTTTTTTTATTATAATAAAATATTTAGAAGTTCGCCTGAAAATCAGTTTTTTATTTCTTTTAAATTTAAAGTGAAATTTATTTGCTGGTGGTTAAGCGATGTCTATATGCATTTCATTGTTGCTTTAACAAAAAAAATTATTATGTCAATGCTTGACCACACCTGACATGTGCCGGATACAAAGTTAGTGTTGCTTAACTTGGTAGAAACTTGGTTATTTTACATTGTACTGACATTTAAATATTAAAGGATGTGATACACTATCATACAAAGTCGTGCGATCTACGAAAAAATACAACCCTAGTATGATGGAGTTTATGAAAATTTTCACAAGACAATAACAATTCATCACACCAGGGTTGTACTTTTTCGTAGATCGCACGACTTTGTATGATAGTGAGTCATGGCCTTAAGTACTTAAGCATACAAAACATGCACAGTGCATTAAAAATTTTAATGGTGTACAAGTATTACCACACGCTAATATAATTGTTTCTTTCATATTTTTAATTTTTTTATTTCCATAAATTTTTATATTGTGTTTCAAGTTACATTGATTTTCCTGGTTTCAGGTTCACTTAATGAAGCTGTTTAAATTATTTCCGTATGCTATATTTGGGATATTCCATGACAAAACTTACTGTTGGAAAGTTTTTTATTTAAAAAATTTTGATATATTTTAGTATCCCTCAAAAGAGTCTTCCTTGTAGGTTAGAAAAAATAGAAAACAAATATTCCTAGTGATTTTGATTAATATTTTTGCATTTTAAATCTTAAATCTTACATACTACGTTTTTTTAAATTTGATTTTTGAAAATTATACACTATATGTGGGCTAAATACATGGTTTGTGGTATTTAGAACTCAAAATACAAAATAATTGCTGGTCATGTATTTAATATACAAAATACTTTCAATAGAAAATAATTGCGTTTATTGTACGTATTTAAAATACTTCCACGTCATGTATGTATATAAAATACAAAATTCACCATTATTATTAAGAACACAAAATACATTAAAAAACTAATCAACAAAACCCTTGCTTCCTTTCAAAAATAGTACCAGATTTTTTAATGTAGCGTCAGACAAACAGCTTCCTGTTGGGGAATAAATAAAACCTGCTGAAGAAAATAATCTTTCTACAAGTTTTGATGAGCACAAACTAGTATTACATTCTATGAATACGAGTACTCTTTATATTTGGATAACTTTCAGGAGTGATAATGTCTTTGCTCTTGTCACTGAGGAAGCTGTCAAATTCTAACTCCAAATTTGATGTCCGAGATTCAACATTATCCCTAAAACAACTAAATCATAGTCTCCATTACTGGTGCTTCTAATCCTGACACTTCTAGGTGTAATTTTAAGTTTTTTGTAGTTTATTTTTATTTTGCTAATTATGTATTTAAAATACAAATTACTGCCATTTATTGCATGTATTTAAAATACAAAATACTTGCAGATCATGTATTTGAAATACAAATTAATTCCACGTCATGTATGTATGCAAGGGAATATAATCGTCCTTGCTCTGTAAACCGAATCCGAGCAAATTTCTCGTTTTCAAAACGAAATAAAAGTTTTGGTGTGCTCTTCATATAGTTTTACTCGTTTTTAAATCGAGTAAACATACCTGGTCGAAAGTAAATCCAATATGGTATTATTCTAATAAATCGCTGAAGAAACATAAAAATAGCATTAACAATGTGAGGTCTTTAATCCCAAATTATAAACAAACTACATGTAGTTTAATACATTTAAATATACAAAATTTGTTTTAAAACACTCTACGTTTGTTTCCAGTTTTACCACAAAAATGAAGAAAAATTATTTCTATGAATAAAAAAGAGGATAGGTGTCTTAGGACACCCGGTTGTAGCTATGCTGCTTAGTTATATAAAACATACCTAATGTGCTAAAGAACAATGCTATACAATTATATTATATGATGATGTCAAATTGGCCGCAAATATATCAAAACGTTTCCATTTATTTCCCACTATTTTCTTTTATAGCGGCGTGCGATTACTTCCAATGGCTGTGTTCTCTGGGTTGTACTCATGTGCAAAAACAATACAAAAACAAATTGAGCAATCCTTCTCATTGTTTTTGTTTCACTCACTTCAAAGAACTAAACAAAACAAAATCAAACAATTCTTTTCGTTCATTTTCGTGCTCTGGTTTTAAGTACAGAGAAATCAAAACAGAAGAAATTTTTAACTGTAATAGAGTCGATTATTTTTGTTACGAAAATCACGTCTGTATCACGCAATAATCAGCATAGCTACAAAAACACTTTTCCTGTCAAAGATTTAGAACCTGACATTTAAATGCTTAATTTTTATTTAAAATGTGATTTTTTTTATTAACAACTAACTTTGACGTTCAAATATTTTATTCAACTTAATTTTGAATGTAACCAAATCGAGTAATTTGTAGAACATTAAATAACAATTTACTCGTTTTTGAAAATTTCTCGTTTTGAAAAACTATTCGGTTTACAGAATATACCTGAGTTTGTCAACTATTATATTGTAATGTCCACAATTTTCACGAGTTCGTGTTTAAGTGAGTGGTGTGTTGTTGTGAATGGAATATGTTGTCCTTCATTTAATTTGTTGATATTCTTGTATATTGTGCAGTGGATATCAGCACACTACTAATCTGAAAACACTGTGTTTAAATGAATGAATCAATTCATGCATGCCAGTAATTCGTATCATAACCTCTGCTACATCATTCAATATTGGGAGCTAAATTTAATTAGTTGCGTAAGGTTATTTGAATCTTAATAATCAATATTGAATTATGGAACCCAAATCTCAACTTAATAGATGTTACAACCCAATAAAATTGGGAAACCATATAGTAAAAAAGGGATTTAGGCTTGTCTGCTTTAACTTTAATTTTGACTTGTTTTAAACACATATTAAAAATGAAGAAATAACAAAATGAATTTAAAGTATGCCATGTAAAAAATAGGTACCTAAAATTATATGTAGAAAAATTTTAATTTTAAATTTTCAAAACTCGTAAAAAGAAGTAGTTATGGGAGGTCCATAGGTAGAAGTCAAAAAAATCAAAAAGACTTGGTAGCACTATGTTGTGGTGAACGCGAAAATTTCTGCCATCTTGTGAAAAAATAAATTAATTCAATCTAAAAAACATTTTAATCTATGCATATCTTAATAATTTGTTGTGAAATATAGTTTTTTAAACATATTAATAGTCGCCATCAAATAAAATATAAAAATCAAATATTAATCCTACAAATAACAAACTAAATTCTTACACGTGTTAATCTTGATGAAAATTCTTTTCTGAATTAAACTTCCAGGATTTTCTATTTAATATAAAAAGTATTTTATTGAACGGGAAAAAACAGAATTATATGATTAAAAGTTTGACAAAAAATGAAAATGAACAAAATGTAAATTTAAAATAAAAACAATTGGCATGGCATACTATTAAAATATAAATGTTGAATATGAAGTGTTATTATATTTCCAACACTCCTCCTCAACATATATATTTTTACAAACGTGTATATATTACTATTTTAAATTAAGTAAGTTAGCAAACTTTTTATGTTTTGTTTTATTTAAATTTTTCGTAAATATATCTGCAATCATATAGTCTGTTGGGCAATACTTCAAACAGATTTCTTTATTATTAACGACCTCTCTAATGTGATGATATTTTATATCAATATGCTTACTCCGGTTATGAAATACCGGATTTGTTGCCAACTTCAAAGCTCCTTGATTATCGACGTTTAGCTCGACTGTTTCTTCATTTAGAAAACCGAGTTCTTGTAGTAATCTTATACTGCTTCTTTTGATGCATTTGAAATAGACATATATTCAGCTTCTGTACTACTTAAAGCTGTTGTAGGTTGCTTTTTAGACTCCCAAGATATTGGACTGTTTCCGAGAAAAAATATATAGCCTGTATGTGACTTTCTGTCAGTTGTACATCCACCCCAAGCTGCATCCGCGTAACCAATCAGTTGTTTGTTTCCTTTACAAAATGTTAATTTAAGTTTTTGAGTTTCTTTCAAATATCGTAGAATATGTTTTGCAGCTTTAAAATGATCCATATGTGGGTCTGCATTTCTTTGAGCAAGTTTATTCACAGAATGTAATATATCTGGTCTTGAGGTTAAAGCCAAATATAATAAAGCTCCAATAAGTGATTGATATAAAGTGCTATTAACCTTTTCACAATTTTCACTGCATTTAATCTGATAATTCGGCTCTAACGGCACTGATGATGGCTTACAGTTCTCCATATTATACTCTGTTAATAATTCTCCGATGTATCTTTCTTGACTGATCTTAATATCCCCAGTTGCACCATCACGTTCCACCTTCATGCCTAGAAAATGCTCCAATAAACCTTTATTTGATACTTCAAACTCTTTACCAATTTCAGATTTAAACTTTACAATTTCATTAATTTCTTTGCATCCAACAATTATATCGTCCACATAAACTGCAACTATAATTAAATTTTGGTTTTGTACTTTTTTATATAAGCAGGGTTCGTTCTTGCAACTTTCGAATCCCATTTTATTTAAAACTTGGTTTAATTTAATGTTCCATTCCCTACCGGCTTGTTTTAAACCGTATATTGATTTATGAAGACGTAAAACTTTATTCGGGCACATTCTATCTTCGAACCCCTGTGGCTGTTGCATGTAAATTTCTTCATACAGATCTGCATTTAAATATGCTGTCACTACGTCCAATTGATGCAAATGCATTTTATGCTCCACTGCTAAAGCTAAAAGCATTCTAATAGTTTCATGCCTTGTCACAGGTGAAAATGTTTCTTTATAGCTTACTCCGTATTGTTGACCACAACCTTTAGCTACTAATCTAGCTTTGAAACGTTCAATTTTGCCTTCACTGTTTTTCTTTAGCGCATATACCCATTTACTTTTAATAATTTTTTGGTTTTTTGGCAGCTCTTCTAAAGTCCACGTTTTTTTCTTTTCTAGTAAATCTATCTCTTTTGCCATAGCCTTTTTCCATTCTTTGCTATTTCGACTGGATAATGCCTCCTCGAAAGTTCTAGGAACTTGATCCTCCACCACATTATTCAGTTGTTGAGGAATTTTTCTAGGACGACCTGGCTTACTATTTCGAAAAATTCTAGGCCTACCCGGTCCACGTTTAACAGTTCCATTTGACTGTATAATCTCTTCATCAACAGAACTATCGCTATTTAAATTTTCTGTTTCAAAATATTCGAGATCTTCCATATCACTAAGTACTTCGGAATCTTCCACATTATCTATTCGTTCGTGACCTATATTACTTTCCGTATTGAAAATTTCAGGAAAATTAATAAAATTTTGGCTTTCATTATGATCCTCTCCCTCAGGTAGTTTCAGTTCATTAAACAACACATTGCGATGCTCAACAATTTTGTGAGTTTTCCTGTCATACAAACGATATGCTTTAGATACATTTGAGTATCCCACCATCACCATATTTGAACCTTTGGAATCAAATTTTCCTCTCCTTTTGTCCAAAACAACCGCATTTGAACCAAAAATTTTCAAATGATTGACACTTGGCTTCTGACTGGTCCACAATTCATATGGAGTTTTATCTTCTAGCATTTTTGTTGTAGATCTATTTCGTAGATAAACTGCTGTTGCTACTGCTTCAGCCCAGAGATTTTGACTCAGACCAGAGTCTACTAGCATGCATCGAGCCATTTCTACTATGGTTCGATTGACCCTTTCTGCCACACCATTTTGTTGTGGCGTATAAGGAACAGTGAGGTGCCGTTGTATTCCGCACCGTTCCAAATATTGATTAAGCGCATTACTGACATACTCTCCACCATTATCACTGCGAAGACATTTAATTTTTCGATTTGTCTGACGTTCTACTAATTCTTTAAAATTCTTAAATTTTTCAAAAACTTCGCTTTTGTTTTTCAAAAAATAAACGTAAATTTTTCTTGATTTGTCATCTATAAATGTCAAGAAATATTTTGATCCACCTACTGAATCTACATTCATAGGGCCACATACATCAGAATGTATTAAATCTAGTAACTCACCAGATTTGCTTTCTGATTGTTTTGGGAATTTGATTGTATGAATTTTGCTCACCATACAAGTTTGACAAGGATCTTCGGGTTTCTTCAGCAAACTTATATCTTTCACCATACATTTCTTGGATAAATCGATCAAACTTTGGTAGTTTAAATGTCCGTATCTACGATGCCAAATTTCACTACTTGAATTTACTACATATATTTTTTCATTCGGCTTTTTCACATTAAACACGAACAGATTTTCATCTCTTCTGGCTTTTAAAACAAGTTCATTATGTGAATCGGTAAAAATTGCTCCATTTTTATTAAAATTGATTTTGCCGCCATATTTAACAACTTTGCGAACAGATAGGAAGTTTCCATTTAAATCTGGAGAATATAATACATCTTTTAATTCAATTTTATTATTATTTATAAAAAGATTGACAGTTCCAATTCCTTCAGCAACAATTGATTTTTTATTGGCAAGCATTATATTGTCATTGCATTTGTGCAATTTTGAAAACAAATTTAAATTTGCACACATATGACTAGTAGCTCCACTATCAATATACCAGGATACTGGTGTACTTACATTTTTGGATTTTGCCATTGCAATCAGGGAGTAGGACTTTGTATTCTCACGTTTTGAGTTACATCTACTTGCGTAATGGCCTTTCTTACCGCATATGAAACAGCTGCCTTTTAACACCCTTTCACTTTCTTTACTTGCTTTATTCTTGGGTTTCATTTCCTTTCTGGAAACACCAAAAGCTTGTTGTTGTATTGAAAAAGATTCATTTTGTTGTTTTCGACGTTCATATTCTTCAAGTAGTTTGATTTTCAGTACTCCTAAGGATGGTAAAGCATCTCTCGTCTCCATTGCTACAACAAAATTTTCATAATCGGTCGGAAGACTTGACAAAAGTATGATAGCTAACAATTCATCTTGGATACGTATTCCCACATCGGCTAATTTTTCCGTAATATCGCAAAAAATATTCAAATACTCAGCCATATCCCTGCTATCCTTCATATTTAAAATTAACAGCTTTTTATATAAGTTAACCTTCTGAATTGGACCACTTGGCTTGTATATCTCTTTCAATTTATCCCAAGCATCTTTAGATTTCTCCAAATTTTTAACGTAATTAAGCTGCGAGGACTTGAAGCTTAACAGAATCATTGCAAGAGCCTTTTAATCGTTATTTTTCCACTCCAACTTCTTATCAGCAGTCCAGGTTGAATCTAATGCTTCATTGCCATTCACATATTTCCAGAAACCGGAATGAATTAGTACGCTCTTCATGTGAATGCTCCATGTTTCGTAACTCTTCTCATCCAGTTTTTCAATCTGGTATAATGACGTAGACATCTTCAGAATCTTGAGATTGTATAAATAAATTATAACTTCTTTAACCCTAATGCTCTTCTGGGCCCATAACCTGATGAAAATCCTTTTCTGAATTAAACTTCCAGGATTTTCTATTTAATATAAAAAGTATTTTATTGAACGGAAAAAAACAGAATTATATGATTAAAAATTTGACAAAAAATGAAAATGAACAAAATGTAAATTTAAAATAAAAACAATTGGCATGGCATACTATTAAAATATAAATGTTGAATATGACAAGTGTTATTATATTTCCAACAAATCTTGCATTGTTGTTTCTACAAATTTTATTATTGGCATAAACTCTGAAAATTATATAATTAAAAATAGTGTTCCCATGTGGTGTATGCTTGCTTAACACATCCGGAACGCGCTGTCTCCTTTGCAGATGTTGCAACAAGTGGTTTCATGCAGACTGCGAAGAAGTCTCAAAGGCCCTTTTAACCACATTGGATAAAAATCGTAACATCGCATATACCTGCAAAGGATGTATGGATAAACCCCCTGATAACTCTGATAATGCCTTCAGAAACGAATTACGTAAAATTCGCCGACTTAAGAAGCTCAATAGACGCACTGAAGGCTGAACAGTCCGAATTAAAAAGTAAAGTTGATTCAGTTGTGAGTGAGGTTAGGGCTGAACTATTAAGCAGTATAAAAGAAATTAAAGATGAATTGGCAAGCTGCAAATCGTTAGTTACCTCCAATGATACCGCTTATAAAACCAAATTTTATGAACTCGAACTGCAAAATCATGCACTTCAGCACCGTTTAAATAGGGCTGATGTAGTTATCAGTGGCCTTCCGGCCGACTTAACTAATTTAAACGCAGTTGCACAATCTTTATGTCGGCATTTTCAAGTAGAGTTGGAGCCGCCGAAATCACAAATGCTATGTTTATAAAAAAAAGAAATGCCATTCTAATCAAATTTGACAAAATCGCCAAACGTGATAGGGTGATGTCTGAGTACTTTAAACATAAAACACTAAAAGCTTCTGACATAATTGGTGGTTCTACCGTAACCCGAGTGTACTTAAATGACAACAATTCATCCCTTGCAAATAAGATGCAAACATTTTGGTGGAAATTAAAAAAGACAAAAAAATAAACGGATATAGCATTATAAACCGAGAAATGCTTCAGGCTAAGATCAAATTGATTAATGGAAATACTAAAACCCTGAATTATGAATGCATCAGTCTCCTTCAACTGGATCCTATATAAACCTGCTGCAGCGTGTTGGACACCTTATTTCTGTGCTGGTATCTTGAATTTAAGTATTTAGTATTTTGTATTAAGTATTTCTCTTTATTTTTTTGTCTACTAGCCTTTTTCGCCAACTTGTTTGAGTATCGATTCATGTTTAAGTGTCGTTTTCCATAAACAAATTAATGAAAATCGGCATTTACATGTGAAATGATGCTAAGATAGAGTTGGTGAAATAGGCCCTAAATCATCCATCTACTTTCTTTTGGCCATTTTGCTTAATTTTTCTTTTGTATGATGTAATGTTTTGGGAATTTTTATCCTTATTAATACTTCTTACCTCCATAAATTTTTTAAATAATCTTCTTTTATTTTATTATCAAGATGGTTAAATCATAAATATATAATATAAAAATGAACTCGATCTCAATATTAATTATATTTTTAATTATTTTATTTAGTAGTATAATTACCTACTGGCTCCCCTTAAAATATGTGTATTTTTTGAGCTTCTATGGCACTTAATGATAATCTTGGTCCTATAGCCTGTGATAACTCTATCCTCAAGAATTGTCTACCGTCTTCACCCGGTATTTTGAACATCGCTCACATAAACGCTCAAAGCGTATGCCCTTCAATTTCAAGCACTAAGCTAGATGAATTTAAAGATGTTTTTCATGACTCTAATGTAATCGGAATTACTGAAACCTGGTTTAAGCCTCACTTACTATCTGATTCTTTTGCCCTTCAGGGTTTTGATCTTGTAAGAAACGATCGCATTAGGAATTCTGATAGAAATGATGACCCATTATGGGCAGGGGGCGTGTGCCTATATATTGGGTGTTTTTTATTGAGGTATAGGTGGCATCACTTTTTTAACTGGCGGCCATTTTGTCAGCTGTCAAGTGATTAATATTTAGTTTGGTTTGCCATTTCATCATGAACAGGTTGACAAAAGAACAACCCTTGCAAATCGTGCAAATTTATTTCGAAAATAATGGTTCAGTTCGCGAAGTCCATTTTATGGTCGACATAATCGTCCATCAGAGCAATTAATTCGGTTAAACATGGATCGTTTTCGCACTACGTTTACTCTATGTGATAATACGCATCCGCAGAGACGTCGAACAGTGCGCACCGAAGAAACAATTGCCGCTGTAGAGCAAAGTGTTGAAGAGGACCCGAATGAATCGATTCGCCACCGTGCACAGCAATTGGAGCTTCGTCCATCAACTTTATGGAAGATTTTGCGCAAAGATCTTGGCTTGCGACCTTATAAGAACTAGCTTGTGCAAGAATTAAAGCCGCGAGACCATGCAATGCGTCGTGATTTTGGTGTATGGGCCGAAAATGAGATTGATCTCGATGCTGATTTTCATCGCAAAATTTTGTTCAGTGATGAGGCTCATTTTTGGTTGAATGGCTACGTCAACAAGCAAAATTGCCGCATTTGGAGTGAAGAGAATCCACATGAGACCCTTGAGACGCCATTACATCCACAAAAACTGACTGTTTGGTGTGCTCTATGGGCTGGTGGAGTCATTGGGCCATACTTCTTCCGAAATAATGCTGGAGAGTCAGTTACCGTTAATGGAGACCGGTATAGAGCCATGATAACCGACTATTTTGTTCACGAATTGGATGGCATGAATGTGGATGAGTTGTGGTTCCAACAAGACGGCGCTACATGCCACACAGCGCACGTCACAATCGATTTATTGAAGGAAACATTCGATGACCGCATAATTTCGCGGAATGGACCTGTCAATTGGCCACCAAGATCGTGTGATTTGACACCATTGGATTATTTTCTTTGGGGATATGTGAAGTCGCTCGTCTACGCCAACAAACCAGAAACGTTAAGGGACTTGGAAGCCAACATTCGTGGCGTTATTGCCAACATACGGCCTCATATGCTCGAAAAAGTGGTTGAAAATTGGACCTGTAGAATTGGCTTTATTCGAGGCAGCCGCGGCGGCCACATGCCCGAAATCATATTTAAACGTTAATGGCATAAAATTATCCTTCCAATAAAGCCAAATTGATGGACATTAAAACGATTTTCTTGTGTTTATTTCAATTCGAAGTTCTATACCTCTAACAAACTGCGTCTTTCGTGGTAAACACTATGTTGTCTGTGAATCACTTTTTATATAAATTTTTGGCAAAGATTCTTCGGCTCTAGTTGGTGTAGTTTATCTGTCTGGCGGGGATATACATAAACGCTTTTCAAAATTATCATACTGATCTATTTGTTCGTTTTTCCAATATTATCATAATGGGCGATTTTAATTACAATCTTTTAATTACAATAATCTGCGCAGTCTTATCTTCAGATGTGGACTTCATTGTGTACAAAGCTGCCTACCTACGCATTTATTTTTGTCTAATAATAGGACGTCTCTATTAGATTATTTTCTTTTAAGCCAGCCTTCAAATGTTGTTTACCATAATCAACTATACTATCCTTATTTACATTTCAATCAGTTTTTCATCCCAAATAAGAAACACCTATGTTGAATTTAAAGACTACAACCGTTCTAATTTTACCGGTATAAATCAGTTTTTTATGGAGTTTGATATATCTCCTATATATAATAGTTATGATCCTGATCTACAACTATCTGTCTTGAATAACTTAGTGCATGGGGTCCATGAATTTGTTCCTACTACCCGTATCCGATCTGACTCGAGTAATTGCTCATGGATGAATTCGAGAGACATATATCAGGCAAGATATCTACGTGATCGAGCTTATGCAGTGTACCTTAGAAATCGTACTGAAATAAACTGGAAAACATATTGTAAGCTAAGAAATAAAACCAAATCCATAATTAGAAAGGCCCGTCGTAAATTTGGTGAAAGTATATTTGCAGGTAAAAATAATAGTCAGATATGGAACGGCATACGCCGATTAGGCTGTAGTGGCTCTGAAAATGCTGAACAAAATGATTTGGATGTCGAGGTGATTGCTAGAATGTTTTTGAGTAATCTTAACCCGAACATTATATCACCCATTGACTTTGACAACCCAGCCGATGCTCATTATTCGTTCTCCTTTACTCCTTTACATGATAAAATTCCCATTAAATTAAATTAATTTTTCTTCTCATATCCTCTGCTCTTCTTCATATCATAAATACTATTTTTACCTGCTCTAAATTTCCGGTCACTTGGAATCTTGGACGTGTCGTGCCTATCCCTAAAAATTGACGTTTCGATATTGACAATTTAAGACCAATTAGTATTTTACCAGCAATGTCAAAAATTCTAGAGAATATAATGAAACAGCAAATACTATCACATTGTGAGACATTCTCACTGATTCATCAAAGTCAATATACTTTCCAGCGAAACCTTAACACTACTTCTTTACTTCTCTCAGTCTCGGAATCCATCATAAAAAAATTGGATAAACATAGAATTTGTACCTTAGTTTCTCTGGATCTTACTAAAGCTTTTGACCGAATAAATCATAATTCTCTTTTATACAAGTTAAACAGATATTTTAATTTTTCCAAATCTGCGTGCAAATTAATACACTCCTACCTCTCTGATCGGTCTCAATATGTCTCCCTAAACGGCTTTGACTCAAGTATTGGTAGTGTCACTTCTGGTGTTCCCCAAGGCTCAGTTTTAGGTCCAATATTTTTTTTTATATATCTTAATGACTGTGTCTCGTTTCTAAGTAATAATTTTTATCAATCTTCGTGTTTGCTGACGATATATTTTTATTGTTTACTGATGATGGTAGTGTCATTAATTTTGAGACTTCCTTGAACGACCATTTAAACACCATATCATCTTTTATGCCTACAAACTCTCTCGAGGTAAATCCGCAAAAAACAAAGGCTTTAAACTTTTTCTTGTCAAATCGTTGTTTAATATTAGAATTCAGGATTCATTCATACACCTATTCTTAAAATGTAAATTTAACGACTATTTGAAGTTTACGGCTGTTACTTCATTTTTATAAAATTATGAAATCTGGACGACCTTTACTACTAACTAATGAATTTTCGTTTACTAACTCTACACGCAATACTCAAATCTCTGTTCCTCTAGGAAATCTTTCAATTTCCGATCGATCGTTTGTAAAAAGAATCCACCATGTATGGAGCCTACTTCCAAATGAACTTAAACTTTTCTCATATTCTTATCTTAGTTACAAGAAGAAATTGTTAACTTATTTTAATGTAAATCGGTCTTAGCTGCTAATTATGCAACTGCATACTAGTTAATTTTCTTCTGAAGGAAATTTTCACATGTAAGTTATCCTTGGCTATAGGAAATCACTTTTTTTTTGTAAACAACCCTTTTTCCATGTTTTTTCTTTCAATACTCATATGGCTGGGGAGCCAAACATATTATATTATATTAAATTTATATCAAATTATCTTTTTATCTTCGAATGCTAAACTTATTTATATAATACTATTTCATCCTTGTAAATACTTACATAGTTATATTTTTCTCATTACAATACATTTTATATTGGCCATGAAGGCTTACATTGTATTGATATTAATAAATAAATAAATAAATAAAAATAAATAAATTAATTAATTAATAAATTACTAATAAAATAAAAAATCGAAGGATACACATAACTTTGTTTTCAAAAACAAAATAAAATTTAAAATCTTGATCAAAAACTATAAAACTAAACTAAAAACGAAAATTTTACAAAAAATTCGATTTGAACCATTACTAAGAAAGATATGAATAAAAAACTAAAAAGGGTGATTTTTTGAGTATTTAATATATTTTGATCGAGTAAATAAAAAATCTCAAAACTTACCAGGAAAGCTCTTTTGAGGGATACTAAAAATATTACAAAATTAGACAAATAAAAAAATTCAAACCCGTCTGATTTGGAGTGGAACTACACCCTATATGTATCCCATATATTTTCATCTCACACACTCTCTCTGTTCTTTTATGTTTTTTTAGAAATCATATGTTGTGGTGAAAAAATGAAGATACCTATTCTTTCCTGCCTGACAGTTATGTTGGTTATACAATGTTCTATATCCGTACAAATTAGCAGCCAAAAAAACTTAGAAACTTCAACAATATTATCGTTTACATCTACCTTAAAGTCACCATTTCATCAATTACATGTGTCAACTGGATCATTGTTAACGTCAGCTCGTAATGGAATATTCACAAATTTTGATAGTTCCTCATACAGAATTGTAAAGTTTGAAACAGCGGACTTAAAAACCGAAAATTCAAGTAATGCTCCATCATCTTTCACATCAACGTCATCTAGGCTACTACAGCTACAAAGAAAAGAAGATTCAAATAAAAATACGTCGTCAAAAAATTTAGAAATTGCGGTAACATCTTCAATATCCTCGCAAGAATCAAAAAATTTTAGCACAATTGTTACACACAAAGTTAACTTTCATACAATACTAAATCATTTGGTTGTGGACACGGTGACTGGGCGTGTTTACGTTGGAGGAGTAAATCGCTTATATCAATTATCGCCTGACTTAGAAATTCATGAGACTGTAAAGACAGGCCCAAAAAATGATTCAGTTGAGTGTTCAATTCTAGATTGTCCTGTACATGCCCAACGCAAACCCACCGATAATTATAATAAGGTCCTATTGATCGATCGCGCCACATCTCGTTTAATAGTTTGTGGAAGTCTTTTTCAGGGTACATGTACAGTACGAAATTTACAAAATGTGTCTATTGTTGAACAGGAAGTGCCAGATGCTGTAGTTGCTAATGATGCAAATTCTTCGACTGTTGCATTTATAGCTCCAGGCCCGCCTCAACATCCTGTCACAAATGTCATGTATGTGGGAGTGACGTACACAAATAATTCTCCTTATCGCAGTGAAATACCAGCGGTTGCTTCCCGTTCACTAGAAAAAACAAAAATGTTTCAAATAGCGTCGTCCGCCGTTACAACGGGTACTCGAACATTTATCAATTCATATGCCCGCGAAGGATACTTAGTTACCTATATTTACGGATTTAGCTCGGAGCGTTTCTCTTACTTTTTAACTACACAATTAAAACATAATCATCATTCAAATCCAAAAGAATATATAACAAAACTTGTGCGCATATGTCAGGAAGATTCCAATTATTATTCGTATACAGAAATTCCAGTGGATTGTATAAGCACCGAACAGGGTGGAACAAAGTATAATCTTGTGCAAGCTGCCTATCTTGGTAAACCCAGTGCTGATTTGGCCGATAACTTATCAATAACACCACAAGATGACGTTTTATTTGCTATTTTTTCTGAAGGACGCGGTAACCAATCCACTGACAACTCAGCTTTGTGCATTTATTCATTGAAAGCAATTCGCAGAAAATTTATGCAAAATATAAAGTCTTGTTTCAATGGACTGGGATCCAGAGGGCTCGATTTTATATCGCCAAATATGCCATGTGTACCGACCAAATTGCAAACAATAGGTGAAGACTTTTGTGGTCTTGATGTTAATTCGCCTTTAGGTGGAGATCAGCCTATTACTGCGGTTCCTGTAGCCATGTTTAAGGATAATTTAACTTCAATATCAGCAACTAGCACCAGTGGATATACTGTAGCTTTTATTGGTACAAAAAATGGCTATTTGAAAAAAATTGTTGTTGAGTCTAGTACGACGGCCAATGAATATGCGAATATTCCAATAAATGTCGGATCTCCTATTCATCGCGATATGCATTTCGATAACCAAAACCTACATTTGTACGTAATGTCCCAATCTCAGGTGGCAAAATGTAAAGTATATGATTGCAGTAATTACAAAACCTGTGGCGAATGCTTGGGTGCGCGTGACCCTTATTGTGGCTGGTGTTCATTAGAAAATAAATGCTCGCCAAGATCTACATGCCAAGATGATGTCAATGATCCACTTTACTGGATAAGTTATAAAACTGGAAAATGCACAACAATAACAAGCGTCATGCCACATCAATTACAGCGCACAACAGCACGTACTCTAGAATTAATAATTGATCATTTACCTCAGCTCAAAGAAAATCTGGTATGTGCGTTTACCACAGAAGAAAAGGCCCTTTTTACAAATGCGACAAAGAAACGCAATGGCGTTAACTGTACAACACCTCGCACTGATATGCTACCACAAATACAACAAGGTAAACACCATTTTACTGCAAAGTTATCAGTACGCACTCGAAATGGTCCTGATCTTGTTTCAACTGATTTCACATTTTTCGACTGCAGCACACACTCATCTTGTACAAGGTGTGTTTCGTCTGAATTTCCCTGTGACTGGTGTGTTGAAGCACATCGTTGCACACATGACACAGCGGAGAATTGTCGCAATGATATACTTGTTACTGGAGTGAGCCGTATAGGACCCAGTTATCGCTCCGGTCCTGGCTTCTGTCCTACAATAAATGCTACTGGTGACGGTAGTGAAGTTTTAGTTGCGGCTGGTACAAGTAAATCAATTAAAGTTAAAGTACACATTATTGGTCAATTTATAGTACAGACAAGATTTGTTTGTCAGTTCAATATTGAAGGACGTGTGACAAGCTTGAATGCTCAACTTTTAGGTGATACCATATATTGCGACAACATGGAGTTTCAATATACTTCTCGATCTCCGAATTTAACAGCAACATTTGCTGTAATTTGGGGCGGTTCAAAGCCTTTAGATAATCCTCATGATATTCATGGTAAGTATCGACATTTGTATATATTAAAATTACTTATTTTATGAAAACGCGTTCGTTCGGGGAAGTACCTCTGCTTTTATACCGAAACGTGGTACAGCTATGAAAATGCTTTACAGTACATATCTCTGGCAATAAATAATAAAGCCTTAAGTTGACATAAGTGTTTTTTCATTTTATTACATATTTTTATTCTCTTCTTCAAGATCTATCACTCAGCTAAATTTCAATTATAAAATATTATTATTAATAAAACTATACGCATTTATATTTTAATTTAAGTCTTCTTGGAAAATAATACATAATCTTAATCATCTTAACTCAACTTAATTTTTTTTAAGGTAGCTACATCAATATTAAAATATTTGAGCATTAAAACTTGTATACACTTAAGTTCAATAACTAACAGCCCATTATTATTCCTCATAAAAAGAAAACCTTATATTTAACTTAGCCTTTAAAAAATTATCTTATCTCAGGTTTTCCTTATTTTTCAATTTAACCTAAAGCACTTATCTCAACTTACTACTAATAAAAATTATTTTGCCTTACAATATAGTAGCTTAAGTTCACTTTAGTTTTATTTATCTGTAAATGGATTTTTTCATGACATCTTAATTAAAAAACAACGAAAATTAACTAATAAAAGGTTTTTTTTATAAAATTAACAGTTTTGTTCGAAAAAAATGTGCATCTTTTTCGGTGGCTAAAAATGTTATATAAAAACCAAACACGATTTATTTTAGACAAAACCCTTAATATCTCAAAACAAGAAATTTCGACTTAAGCCATTATTATTTATTGCCACAGATATATATCGCTTACATACATATGTATTTGCACACCAGTTATAAGCATTTAACGTTTTTATGCAGTTCAGATTGAGCAATTTCAGCTTGCTTTCTGAAGTACGTAAAATTATTTTGTGTATGTACGAAAAGCATTTTGCTTATTTGAAAAGAAATTTTTCTGAATTTGCTACCTGCACAAACTCACGCATTTCTATACGTCCCGCGTTGGGAAAAACATGGAATTAGAGCTAAACGAAAAGTTACGGCCATTATTTTTTTAATGATTTTTTGTGAGGTAGATATATTGAATATATGAAAAGCGTATTTTTGAAGTAAATTAACCTCTTTATGTATGATCTACAGCCTCACAAACATGGCACTAAAAAAAGAAATTTAAATTTTTTGTATACACTGTTACTTACTGTTGCGTTGAAACTAAAGTGAAGTAGGTACTTATTTGCCGAATGAAATAAGTTTCGGTATTTACAGAAAGCACAACCATACCATTATACAATAGTTCAAATTTTTTTCCTACTGTTTATATATCTAAAGATATTATCATTTCAAAAATATGTTATTTTTATGCATTTTTCAATATATTTTTGAATTTTCATTGGAAAAAAACTTTCATGGATCCAAGTGGATCCACTAGATTTCTATATAGTGATAATGTCTTTTTGAGATTTTTCGGTATCATTCTGTTGTAGTAATAATAATAAGGTAAGTATCGTGTAACTAATTCATAGAGTATACTAAACTTAAAATGTCAAGTCTTTATAAAGTTCACTTCTAATAAAAATTTCCAAGTACACACTTTTGCGTTTTGTAACATCGCAATAGTGTGTACTATTGGCAACGTTTGTCATTTTCGATATTTTTCGGTGTGTAACATTGCTTTCCATATCAAAAACATAGTGTGAACGGCGTTGCACACAATTTGAAAATGACACCACAAAATGACAACACAAGAAATGCCAGATGTGCACTCGGCATAACTGACTTGCAAAACTAAACCATTAAAAAAAAGATACACGATGACTCAAGAGAGTAAGTGAAACTAATTTGTCCTTAACACTGCAATAGAAATGTGTATTAAGAGGCAATTCAGACCCTTTTTGAAGAACCGGAAGATGTGTGCCCGCTCCTTAACAGATTTCTCGTAACATCTGATCCATTAAAAACTAGTTTACGCGCTTCCAATAAAATGATGGATGATTCATGAAAAGGAACTACCACGTGATAATATATCTATGCTAGTATAAAGGTACTGTCAGACTTGTAAAAGATTTGACCAAAAACATGAAATTTTTGATTGCCATAAGTCCTAGTTTACACTATGCAAGTCTTATTGCTAAGCTGGTTAGTTTGATGGAGAGAGAAAGACAAGGGGAAGAAGGAGGAGAGAAACAATTCTTTTCCCCTCGTCTCTCTCCTAGCAAACTAATCAGCTTAGCAATAAGACTTGCATAGTGTAAATTAGGACTAAATCTGACCATAAAATATTTTTGACGGCAAACAACATTACGAGAAAATAAATTTGTTTGTTAGCAAATAAAAGTTTATCTATGTGAACATAGTGTGACTACCCCCTGTCAAACATTTTTCGTCTGTTCGGTCAAAAAATTATTTGTTCTTACAAAGTTTTTGTGAGAACAAACAGTGGCAAATGACAGCTGTTTCTAAGTCATTCAAAGAGAAAAATTTCAAAAACAAAATACGTCGCATGATAAACTATATTTACGAGTATACATGTATACACACAAAAGGAAAAAGTGCTTAAGTCGAGATAAACAGATTTTGAGTTAATGGTACCTCTGTAATCTGCATATTCAAAAGTAAAACAATGTTTGCTTAAAAAAATAAGAGCTGACGGAGAATTTCCCAGTTTAACCGTAAAAGGAATACATTTTTGAAAATCGACTTAAACGCTTAAAAGTGCTCCCCTGCAAAACAGTAAAATATGACTTAAGCACTTTTTACTTATTGCCCCAGATATATGTATAGGGTGTTTTTTATTGAGGTATAGAACTTTAAGTTGGCATCACTTTTTTAACTGGCGGCCATTTTGTCAGCTGTCAAGTGATTCATATTTAGTTTGGTTTGCCATTTCATCATGAACAGGTTGACAAAAGAACAACGCTTGCAAATCGTGCAAATTTATTTCGAAAATAATGGTTCAGTTCGCGAAGTTTACCGCAAGCTCCGTCCATTTTATGGTCGACATAATCGTCCATCAGAGCAATTAATTCGGTTAACCGGTCAATTGGCCACCAAGATCGTGTGATTTGACACCATTGGATTATTTTCTTTGGGGATATGTGAAATCGCTCGTCTACGCCAACAAACCAGAAACGTTAGGGGACTTGGAAGCCAACATTCGTGGCGTTCTTCCAACATACGGCCCCATATGCTCGAAAAAGTGGTTAAAAATTGGACCTGTAGAATTGGCTTTATTCGAGCCAGCCGCGGCGGCCACATGCCCGAAATCATATTTAAACGTTAATGGCATAAAATTATCCTTCCAATAAAGCCAAATTGATGGACATTAAAACGATTTTCTTGTGTTTTATTTCAATTCGAAGTTCTATACCTCTAAAAAAAAACACCTTATATATATATATATATATATATATATATATATACATATATATATATATATATATATATATATATATATATATATATATATATATATATATATATACAAATATATGTATACATACTTTTATCTATACCCGGCATATAAAAGAAATGAAAAAAGCTCTAAGTTTTGTTTAATTACTTATTCGAAAGCGCTTTAATTGTCGACACTGTTATAAAATAAAATTAAATGCAAAATATTTAACTGACTAGCCAAGTTTATTGTTAATTGTTTAACATAAAAAAGTGAACTAAGCATATTTATACAAAGATTACACAATGAGTAAAAATACATAGGTAGGTAAACAGATTTATTAATATATTTTTATGTACATATGTATGTACGCACATAAGTATGTACTCACATAAGTATGGATTTTGACATCATACTATTTGATGGCTGTTTGAACAAACAGAAATGGTAAAAAAATGCACTTAGTGTGACCACCAGACAAACTATGAAACCATTTTATGGAAATGTGTGGTAAACATAAACTACTCTCTTAAAAATCTGATGCGAGTGACCAAATTTGGAATTTCTATTACTTATAGTAGTGTGCAAAGAACGAAGATGTCACATCAGCGTTTTTCTTTTATTTCACCGAAAAAATGCTTTACTTCAAAATTTTCAAAAATCGCTGATACACATGTATTTTTATTTTTTATTATAATTTTTTTATATTAATTTTTATTGAATTTCTACCAATCAGCCAATGTATCTGAGTTAATTTAAGTTTCATTTGTGTTGGCTTTGAGTCAGTATGGTGTTTCCATGTAAGCCGTCGGTCAAGGTGTATACCCAGTTATTTTACATGTGAATGTTGAGGAACAACTTGATTGTTGATTCGAATTGGGAAACAATTATCTCTTCGAAGGGCAAATGTTACCTGAACACACTTTTGTTCGTTTACTTTTATTCTTCACAAGTTTAGCCATAGTTCCAGCTGGGTAATATGTTCCTGAAGATATCGAGATGCCTCGTGAGAGTTTTCGTGCATTCTAAGGCAGGCTGTATCATCGGATGTTACTGCTCACAGGCATATCACAAGTATAAATCAAATACAAAACTGGCCCCAGTATACTCACCTGTGGCACACCGGATGAGATTGATTCGGGCACACTCATCAAGTCTCCTTCAACAACATTGAACTTCCAGGCAAGAATATAATTTTGCAAAAGATCAAGATTGTTTATTGGTAGATATGCCTTCAATTTTAACATTAGGCCTTCATGCCACACTTTATCAAATGTCTGAGCAACATCAATAAAGAGGGCAGAACAATATTTATTTTCTTCAAATGTTCTTATAAATTTAACCAATCTATGCGTTTGTTCAATGGTGCTATGCTGACTTCTAAAACCAAACTGCTGATCCGGTATGCACGCATTATCAGTTACAATTGGGGAAAATTTTATCATGAGTAGCTTTTTAAAGAGCTTTGACATTGTTGACAGTAAACTTATTGGCCTGTATGACTCTGCCTTAGAGGGTGGCGTTGGCTGAAGTAGTTAGCACGTTGACTACAAAACCTAAGGTCCTGGGTTCGAGCCCGGTCTCCGACAGTCATTAAAAATAATAATGTGCATTAGTGTGCTTTGTATCAGTTGTTGTGGGAAAAGCTCTAGTGATGCAGGTATAAGTTACTGGTCACTAAAAACTACACCGACATCATCAGATACTAATCCTTATGTAACATCAGAGCGCCCACCTTCGTTGTGTAGCAGAATCATGAAGAACCAGAAGGCGCTGCAACACTGCATTATCAAAAAAGCGTGCAAAAAAGCAGAGTTGTAAAAGAATGAAGCTTTCCTCATTCTCTTCCTTCACCACTTGTCTTCTCTATCACTATCGCTTCCCTATCATCCTCTCTGACTATCTTCTCTTCAACTAACAGGTAACACAAAGGGATCATTGTATTGGACCCAAGTGAGCTGGACTCTAAGTTTCACCTTTCCTTACCAGCAGCCTGCTAACCTAACCTAACCTATGACTCTGCCTTGGTAAAATCTTTGCCCGGCTTTGGAGTCATTTTGACCTTGGCAAGCTTCCACTAGTGTGGAAGCATCTGATTACTAATCTGATCGATACCCTGAGCTTTCTTTGGGTTGAGTTCAGCAATTAGTTTTTTTACGTCACGCATCTTAAACTTTAACGGTCGAGGGGGTAAAGCAACTACGCACGGCAAATCAACAACGCCCGTACCTGTGTTTGGGGTAAATACAGATTTTAAATGCTCAGCAAATATGTTACCTGAATATCGCTTCTTGTTCAACCTCCGGTAGAAGTGCGCAGAGGTGGTTTAAACTCAATGGGTGTTTTAAGCTTTCTCGCAGCGCGCCACAAAGAATAATTAGATGCTGGTGTAACATCGAGGTTTTCCAGATAACTTTTAAGAGATGCAGTTTTTTCAGATGCAAGCAACTCTTGGAGTCGTTTAGTGCACTCTTTAAAACTGATTTTATGTTAGGGTGATCTGTGTTGTTGCCATTTCCTTCTAGCTCTCCTTTTTTCACATACAAGAAGTTCAATTTCCGTAGAATAAATTATATTAAAGCCAATCTGTGGGTGGGGGTAGTAGCATGTTCAGCAGCCTGCTTAATATTTTCCCTAAGATTCGCATTGTTAGATTCAATATCATCGGACGTTCTGAGCGTTATGTTTTCCGTGCAATGACTACTAAGATATTTTTTGCATCTCAGCCAATTAACCCGATTGATCATCTTCACATATGGTAAGGTAAATCACTTCTTAGTGAGTTACAGATTGTAACGATAGTGGGAGAGTGATCCGAGGAGAGATCTAGAGAAGCTTCAACATGAACAAAATCCCTAGAAATATTTTTCATGACGCCAAAATCTATAACATCTGGAATTTTTTGTGTCAGTAGGCCAGTAAGTAGGCTCCCCACTCGAAATGACGTCCAAGCCCTTTTTTGAAATTGTGTTGAACAACACTCTTCCTCTAAGTGTAATAAGGCGCGAACCCCAGATCGTATGTTTTGCATTGTAGTCTCTAGCTGCTACGAAACAAGGTCCAACCGATTTGTAGAAATCCTCCTATTGATCCTCAGTGGTTAAGAATTTTGGAGGGGGGTAAATTGATGATATAACGAAATTTAAAAAAAATATCAATGCAGATATTTGTTCCTTGTAGGTGTTCTTCACAAATGTTGCCAAGAATATGGTGCTTGATCCTTGACTTTATTAGAATTGCTGATCCACCGCATGCTCTTCCTCTCGGATCCTTTGAATCATATAAGGTCTTGGCAATGATTTTGAAAAGGCTTCTCGAAGTCAAATGAGTCTTAGAAACCAACATTATATCAACATTATATCAATTACGTGTTCATGGCTTATTAACTAATGCTTCAAGTAGTGTATTCTGCATTCGCAGCATTTCTTGCATCATGCTACTCATATTTGTTGTAAAGTTGTTTATAGTTTGCACCAGATCATCAATATTGGCTTCGAGGCAACTGAAATTAAAGCTGGTGTTAGCAGTTGTTGAATTACTTGGTGGGGATACTTTTTGCATGAGAATACAATTTGTCTTAACAGCATCAGCATACGATGCACTTGAAGTAATTGGTTGGCTTATTTGAGGAAAAGTGGCGGAGTAAGCGTTGGGTGATTGAGCTGGTGCTAATTTAGGTTTTGGTCCCATAGTCTGTTTAACGAAAGAATATACAGGACATCCTCTGTAGTTAGCGGTGTGATTACCTCCACAATTACTAATTTTTTTTTATCACTTTGATCTTTTGGCTTATTGCGATTAGCAGAACCGTGTAATTCACCGCAGGTAATTTTCAGTAAGTTTTTGTGTGACCATATTCTTGACAATTATGGCACTGTACGGGCTCTGAACGCTTGTGTTGTTCTACCACTGTTAATATTTTAAGCTATAAATTGGAACGTGTGTGAAGATGAATTTCGAAATTTAAACCCAAGACACAAACCAATTGCATTAACAGAGCTATGTTAACCTGATAACAGAGCTCTGTTAGACATGAAAATTTTGGAAGTATATACTCCAAATGGAATCCTGGCCATATTTTTCAACAAAATGCGCTAAAAAAATCGGAACATGCAGGCTATTATATTTTTCTTTATAAAAACAAAAAAAAAGTCATAAAAAATGTAAAGAAACTATTAATTTGTAACTATCAAGTAAATTTGATTTTTTTATTGAAATTTTTGAATTCCTGGACAACGAACATACCAGGGCGGCTAAATTCTTTTGGAATTTATGTCTTTCGTGCCCTTTTATCATGCCAGGATGTCAAAACCCTTAACATTTGCGTTTTTCATCAAAAATTTTGATTTTTTCTAAATTTTCAAATTTCGATTTTCACTAAAGGACGAATTTTAGGAGAACGAACATACCTGGGCGGCTAAATTCTTTTGGAATTTATGTCTTTCGTGCCCTTTTGTCATGCCCAGATGTCAGAACCCTTAACATTTGCGTTTTTCATCAAAAATTTTGATTTTTTCTAAATTTTCAAATTTCGATTTTTACTAAAGGACGAATTTTAGGAGAACGAACATACCTGGGCGGCTAAATTCTTTTGGAATTTATGTCTTTCGTGCCCTTTTGTCATGCCCAGATATGTTATGTTACATAACACTGTATTAATATTTTCTGAATCAAATATGTTTGATAGAAATGTTGAATCGAGCGTGAGCGCAACTAGTTCAACCTTGTGTTGTTGTAATAACTTTTTGAGCAGAATTTTTCTTTTAATTGATGGAAAAATTTGAAGGTAAAACATAATTTAGCTTTCGCAGTGAAGAAAAGTTCTTAGTTTTGTGATCGGAAGTAGTAAATCAGTATTTTAAGAAAAATGAGAAAAGACAATATTATAATATTATTTGGAAAAATATATTTCCTTAATCTTAGTGAAAAGCGCAATATAACATTAAACGATTTTAAAAATTGGAAAAACATAAAGTGAATACTGTCCTGGGTCCCCTCGGCAATAAAATTAAGCCAAGTTATAACCAATAGAAAAGATTTTATGCTGTATTTAAATCCGTGGTAAGTAAAACTTAAAATTTAGTTCGATTAATACGTTATATTATTCAGAGAAAGATATATGAATGTGTGGAAAACAATTACTTATATATTATTAATTACTTAAATTTGAAAGAGGTTAAAATAATTATGTGTTAAATATATATGTTAAATTTTTTACAAAATACTTGGAAATGCAAACGTTAGTCTTACAGTGCAATATTTTGAAAAGGAGAAATGCAATTTTATGAAATCAAAATTTAATATTTATGGAGTACAAACCTTAAAAACGGGTATAACTCAGGACGGAATGAGCAAATTCAAAAATTATTTTAATTGAAATTGCTTAGATTTTCTTCAAAAGCGAAGTAAATCGTGGTAGTGGTTAAAGTTATGAAGATAATACAAAAAAAAAAACGGCCGGCAAACTCGATTTTTGTCAAATGTTTGAGCATTAAAACTTGTATGTACTTAAGTTCATTCAAATTATTCCTCACAAAAAGAAAACCTTATATTCTACTAAGCTTTTAAAAAATTATGTTATCTCAGGTTTTCCGCATTTTTCAATTTAACCTGAAGCACTTATTCCGACTTACTACCAATAAAAAATATTTTGCATTACAATATAGTAGTTAAGTTCACTTTAGTTTTTATTTTTCTGTAAGTGGATTTTTTCATAACATCTTAACTAAAAAACAACGAATATTAACTAATAAAATGTTTTTTGTATATAAATAAATATTCTAAATAAATGTGCATCTTTTTCGGGGGATTAAAATTTGATATAAAAACCAAACACAATTTATTTTAGACAAGACCCTTAATATCGCAAAACAAGAAATTTCGACTTAAGCCATTATTATTTATTGCCACAGATATAAAAGGGAATAAATGGTTAAAACATACATATAAGGATCCATACTACAAGTAAATTTCGAAGAAAATCTTCAAGAACATTTTATTATTATTGATTTTGAAACGTTTTTTGTTTCTCTTGTAAAAAATATAAAAGTGTAGTTACGTCCGTGCATTTAAGGTGGTATGTATGTATGTATATAAAAAATTTCAACCTCTTTGCTTTCTATTTGACTGAAGATAAATATTTATGTTCAATTAAAAAATAACAATCATCACCCAAGTTTCCTTTTTTTAACGTACATGTCTGCCTTTATTTCTTTTTAACAAATTCACAAAACTTCCTTTTTGTAACGTTTATTTGCGTTTGCATTTTTTTTTAATACCAATGTATGCTCTTTTTTGATAATTGCTTGGTAACTGTCCTGTGTTTGTTAGATCTTTTAAATTGACTTGTGTCCAACAGCAGCGTTTGCAAGTATTTTTTTTTCAAACAGTCCAACAGCTCTTTTAAATAGATATATATGTATGTGGAGTTGGACAGAACTCTTTTTGAACAGTTGTTTCAAACCCATTTAATTTACGCACCGCCATGGTTGCCAGATTTGACGATTTATCGTCATTTTGACAATATAAAATAGCGTTTTGACGACTGGACGATTTTCGCTTTCAATTTGACGATTTTAAATAATTATAAATTTACATCTTTTACTTGGGAATATATGCCAGGGATGTATTTACGGATGATAAAGTTAATCAAATTTAAAAATGTGTGATAGGATTTTAATAACATTTGACTTCGAAGATGAATTCTAAGCCTTAAGCCTAATTGATCCCTACAATATTATTATAGAAAATAAAACTTCTTTCAACGATATTCTAAAAGTTTTCTCACTTTGTTGAATAATGTTGAAGACAGGAAATTGAATCTGAATTCAGACAATTAAAGTTATTAAAATTTCTTTATACACTTAAAACGTTTAGATTTTTTGAAAAAAAACATCATAAATGCAAAGGGTTGGTTATATCTTCTATAAGCAATTTTGTGTAATAAGGATAATTTAAAAATAAATAATTATAATTGTTTTGACTTGAAAGTAGTACCTGATTTAATAGAATTGGTCAATTCCAATATATATGTATGAAAAAGAAGTTCGGATAATAATTCTGACGATTTTGACGATTTTTCGCTTGGAATTTGACGAATTGACTTCTATTTCATCTGGCAACTATGCGTACCGCTCATCACCATCCTAAAAGCATGCCTTTAGTATGTATGATGAATTATGCTGATTTTACTCAATGTTGGTTTGTTTTGCAAATTTAATGTATGAATTAGAAAATATGTAATTTTTATCGTTCTCTGCCGCTCATTTACTCAACCCATGTAATTTAAATGTGTTTGATCATCGGTTTGTGTTTGTGAACGAGTTCGACCCAATCTAATGTGCCTTAGAGCTTATTTGCGCACTGCAATCAAACCTATGTATTTTATTTACATTTTGCTCAACAGCTCTTTTAAACTAAAATTTCTGAACTACATATGTAGATATTTCAATGTAAAGAAACTGTTGCCAGAAAATTTAATCAAAAATCTCCAAAAATTGGCAAAAAAATCTGAAAACTAATATAAAAAAATCGGCAAAAACATCTGCAACAATAAAAAACACATTCAATTTGAATTTGTTTTGCATTTTGTTTTCGAATTAAGAAAAATTATCTTGCTATACAAAAACATATGCTGATATTACAAATAATAAAAAAAATTAAAAATTTCAAGAACTCCCGATATACATATGTATCTAGAAAAGATGTGATATTTTCTATTTTCTTCAAACACAGCTAACAACACTCGATCAAGTGCCAAGACAATGTTTCTTTTTAACATTGTTATGTTGGTGGTATGGTTACTGCAAAATTAAACGTCAAAAACTACTTATTTGTTAGTGTTTGTTATGTGTATGTTTCTGACAGTAGCACCATGGTTATTTTTTTTACTGAGTAAAGAAAAATATGAAAAATTGATGTTACACAATGGCAATGAAAATCTGAAAATCTGACTTTATAATTTTTACTATGAAAACTCAGCAAAATGCAGAGAAATCTGCAAATCTGCCAACATTGGTTTGAAACCATTTATGATTTCAAAGTTATGATATTGAAGCAGGGCTATATTGCGAGATTTACCTTCACATAAAATATTTTTAGACTTCTTTTCCAATTTTAAGAATTTATGGTAATAATAGAAATAATTTTTCGTTAGTTACACCACAACATTCATATACATATGTATGTACATACCGTATTTGAACGTTACTAAATAAATTTGATTTAATTTTGTTTTTGTTTATATAGAATACACAAGACTTCTCCGTCAAACATTTAATGCGCGACTTGTTCTGTATATCGAACAAGTGCTCCAAGAATTTCATATATGAAAAAACTGCTCAAGTTTTCGATATTAACATTGAAAATACATGTGGTAAATATACTAAAAAAATTTAATTTATTTAAATGATTTTAAATCATCATCATTTTGTAGAAGGAAAGGTAGAAAAACTCGTCAACAACAGTGAAGTGGATATAAGTCAAAGCTTATATGGTATATATACATAACCTTAGAAATAAATATGCATCTTATACAATATAATTTTCTTTATAGCTGATTCTTTTTATAATAGTCTTTCTGCTGTAGTCGAAGAAATTCCTTACAGCAGTTCTAACAAAGAAAATGATAGCATTCCATTGGATGTGCTACAAAATCAATCTAATGAATTGAATATACATAGATCTGCTAGACTCAATCGTATTCGGAAAGTCTCCTTTGACTACCGACGTTTTTAATGCCGAAGTTCAACTATCATCAACGAATAAAGGAAAAAGTTTCAATGTAACGAATTCAGTGGTTACAGAAATTGAGGAATACAAATTGCTTCGTAAGCGCGTCGCCGAGGAAACTAATGTAAATTTTGACATCCCGGACTTTCAAACCACAAATTCTTTAAAAAAAGCAAAATGTATACAATAATTTGAAGCGGAAATAAAATTTTACCCCAGAGAATTGCTATTTCTACAAGAATGCTTTAAAAATTTCAGCAATCCTGCCAAAATGATTCCAATCTTAGAAGATATATTACGCGAGAAGTTTAAATCATTGAATTCTATATGCCCCATAACATATTCAAGTACAACTTGGAACAAGGCGAAAAACGTTATATATCTATATGCAAAATGTATTTACCATAAAATTAATGGTTGCGGTCGCTACCGATTTGCCATTAAAATGGAACGTAGATGTATTTCTGGAAATATAGAGTCAGATGGCGTACCCCGTTCACATCCAAATCAAATTAAGAGGCAACAAATAAGAAGTGTTCGCCGCGTAATTGCAAAAGATGAATTAAGGTCTCAAAAAGCGTCCAATTTGAGAAATAAAAAATTATGTCGGCAGAAAACACTCTTAAGAACTCTTGGAAATGATCAAGAAATACCATCGTCGGACGTGGCCAGAAAAATAAAATCTGAGCAAATTCGTTGTTTACAGCGAGATAATGATATGTTTATTGATTTGTATAAAATGCAAACTGAAAAATGTTGGAGCGGCTTCATACAGCATATAGCGAACCCACTGGAAATATACCTATTTTCTCAGAAACAGTTGAAACTGCTACACGCTAACAAGAAAAAATTTTTAAAGTTAAGCAAAAATACCCTGTTTTTTGATGCCACCGGAAATATTGTTCGCAAATTGGACCCGAATTCTAAAAGAGTATTTTTGTATTCTTTAGTTGCTCATATACGGGAGAAGAAAGAGCGCGGCATTTTAGTACCAATTGCAGAATCTCTCCTAAGTAGTCATTTTTCGGACGATATAGAGAGATTCTTGCCATTGTGTAAAAGGGTTTGCGTAGATTGGAGTTCCGCAATTATTAATGCAGTAGTAAGAGCATTTAATAAAGAACACAACATTAATAATTTAGAAGAATATATAAATAGAGCATATATGATAACTAAAAACAATATATCACCAATTAAAATTGTTGTTATCCAAATATGTTGCGCTCATTTTCTTCGGGTAACATACAAAGATGTTGAAAATATGTTTGAAAATAATTCAATAGTGAATTTTTATAAGTGGCAGTTTGTTCCAGCCGTGAACATAAGCGACATAGGTGCCTTATTCGAATGGATGCAGTACATGTTCACTGTGCTTCTGAACAAATTTCTGACGACCGAAGTAGAAGACTCACTTTAAGCTCTAAAAAATGGAATGACATGCATACCAGTAGAATATAAAGCAGATGAAATAAGCAAGAGAAACATATCTTCAAACATAATATCGAAATACAAAAGGAGTCCATTTTATTTGAAAGCCCCACAAATTTTTAATAATACAAAAAAAACGACAAGAAAATCCAAAATAGCAAATACATATTGTAATGAAAGTCTTGCAGCTCTGCTGTTAAAAAAGTACGCTCCTTATGCTCCTTTATGGACGAACATAATGGGAAAATTTGTTGACAGTAAGAACACCAGAATATCAAACAGCGCCATTGAAAGTTATTTTAATATAACAAAAAATTTAACTTTGGAAGGAAAGAGCAAAATTGTGGCTTCCGAATACATCAGAAAAAGTTACACATATACAAAGGCAAAAATAAAAGATATTGAAAATACATACATTAACGACGTTGAAGGTGAAATAGAAGAAAACGGAGTAATTGTGAATAAGCAACAAAAAAGTCAAACCATTAAGTTAGAAGAAGATGTTTGGAAGAGAACTAAGACCAAAGACAAAAAAAAATTAGTTCAATAATGATTTTTGAAAAATTTTTAAATAGTTGCACATCTTGGCCTAGATCTTTGAAAGAAACTAGATATGTATTTTATTTATTTCGGAATATATTTAAAAATAAAATAGTTTATTATCCTTTAACTATTGATTTATCAGAATATAAGAGTCTTGGTCCAGCTAAATGCATATATAATAATATAGCCGATATATATTTAAATATTTTACTGACACAAAGCAGTAAGTCTGTGCATCTACTTTGCACGGAGGAAGGGAAAATTTTATTTCATTCAACTAATGTAATAAATATACCACTGGAAAATTTTGAGTTCATTTTTATTCCTATTATATTTAGTCAACATTATACTTTAGTATACTTAAATACAAAAAAAAATTTTTTTATTATTTCGACTCCATAAAAGAAAATTCACGCAAGGGTTTCGATTTGTTTAAAACTTTTCAAAATAAGGTCAGCAATGGCAAATAATTGAAATTGAATACGATTGTCAAAATGATAATTTCAATTGTGGAATATTTTTGTGCCAATATGTAGAAAGAATACTAAATGATAAACAACTAACACATCTTGAAAATCCAAACATATATAGAAACAATATAAAATTATGTTTGAGAGACAATACCGATGATATGGAACAAGTTTGTGTTCATTGTGGTGACACGGTTATGTGTCCAAATTTCTTTTGCGTGGATTGTAGGCGCCCAGTAGCATAGGTTGCATTAAATATAGATATAAGAAACAAAGTTCCTTATATAACAAAAAATTTATATTTTGTCAAAAATAGAAAATACGCACTGTTAACTGTTAATTTTTTATTATTATTTATTGATTCGTATAGTTTTTTTTTATCTATTTTTAAAATTATAATAATCCTTGTTACCGAAAATCTTAAATATAAATATCAGTTACAAATACGTGAATAGAGTTTACACCAAAAATCAACTCTACTTAATTTTAATTGCAACTATGAATCTAAACTAAATTTCACAACACTTAAAATGTGTATACGAGTACTAAAACTAACATGAATTATTATATACTTTACATATACATATATTAAATTAAATCTATTTACTCTATAAAGTACAGCTAAAGGCTTAATATTGCAAGGCGCATTTAAAAATTAAATAAATATTTCTTAAAACAAATTATCTGAAACTAAGGTAATAAAAACAAATAAATATAAATAGAATAAAATGAATTAATAAAGAGTTCGCTTTCAGAATTTTAAAGCGACATATATTTGCTCTTAAAACTTAGTTTTTCTTTTAACAATCCTTATATATTAAAGTGCCTTGTTCCCTAATAAATTCTCTCTTTATATTTCGATATTTCGACAAATCTTGTGTGGCTTCTTCAGGAAAAACTTTTTATTAATTATTTTTTATATTTATTTAAAAAATAATCGGCACGTCACAGACTTCAATTCCGTTCGGAAACGAAATTCAACCCACTCCATTTTTATGGCAGATGTTAGACACCAAAAGAAAACTTAAATACTGGTATGCTGGTGTATTCTCCGGCTAGCACTTGACATCTTGAAGCGGATTGAGTTCCGTTTCCGAACGGAATTGAACTCTGTAACATGGCCGACTATTTTCCTTAAGAAGCCACACAAGATGTGACAAAATATCGAAACATAAGTAGAGAATTTTTAAATAAAAACAAGAGATCTTTAGCTTAATAAATTTAGAGATTATTACGACTTATTTTTTATTGTAACTGTTTTTTTATAAATGAGTTTGAATCAAATAAATTTTATTTTTTTATGAATATTATAATTATTATATAAAAACATACATACAAAACATAATAAGAACAATTTTGTAAAAAATCTGTTTTAAAAACCCTCAATAATTTGTAGAATTAACACGGGTAATTTTTAAAAATAATTTAAAGAAGGGACTCATTTCCAATAATACATTTAAGCGCCGTAAAGTACAATATTTTAAAAAAGAAACAAAGCTTTAAGCATTTTTTTAAGAAATTAATAAATTTTTAACGTTGTTTGAAAAAAATTTAAATAAAGTTTTTTTATAATAAAAAACCTAAAAATCAATAATTCAGGTATGTTCGTTCTCCTAAAATTAGTCCTTTAGTGACAATCGAAATTTGAAAATTTAGAAAAAATCAAAATTTTTGATGAAAAACGCAAATGTTAAGGGTTCTGATGTAATGCGTTAATAATAAAGGATGTGGTCCTAGCATGTAGTAGTGTGTTTGTGTAGTCCTATAGCCCAATTATTATTTTTATCCAGCTGTACAGGGGGTCCAGCTTATAAATAGGCGTTCAAAGGAACTGCCAGAAAAAAGTGAGAAGTCAATTTATAAACTAGGCAAGTTGTTGCCGGATTACGTTTTTAAATTAAAGTCTGATTTATTGAATAAATTTCCTTGCTTATATACTAGTTTTACAAATATTAATTAGCCTTTCTAACTTACGTTTACATATCTACAATTATGTTTTGTTCCTTTCTTCACTATTACAATGATAAGCATATTTTTAAACAACCAATCAAAATTTGGTAAAAAGTAATTAAATTATGACTCAAAAGTATGTCACTCAATTTCTTGCATTCAGCATTCTTATTATGTTGCAATGCTTGTGCATTGAACTGCTATTAAATCAATGCAAGCAATTTATGTTACAGTGCACTACCATAAGTGTGGTACACTACACAATCACCCTTAAGAGAAAAATTATGTAAGTAATTTTTCTTACCATTCTCATAGTGAAGTTACAATATTAATAAATTTGTTAAATGTAAATAAAATGTTTAATGATTTTCTTAAAATAATAGTGTATATAATTCTCTTAAAAAAATAAAATGTAAATAAAATTTTTTTTTTGTATATAAGATGTTATAAGATAAGTTTAATTATTTTTTTTTTATCTAAGTAATAATTTTTTTTTTTTTTTTTTGTTTGTTTTGTAATGGCTTTCTTTGTATTATTTGCTTACATATAGATAAAAAAATTTCTTAAGTATTTAGTTTTCCTTACAGTTTTTTGTATTTAAAATAATGTTCTTATAAATTTTATGTTTATGTACTTATATAATTATCCTAGAAATTATATTTATAAAGTTTTGTAGGGTTTTAAATTATTGTTGTGTATTTCTTTTGCTTTTCCTTCATATTCTATTGTGGTGTTTACACCGTTTCTACTTATTATTTTGTAAGGTCCCTTATATGGGCTCTGATTTTTCTTTCTATTTTCTACTTTAACTAGTACTAAATCTCCTATCTTTAAATTAAGTTTGTTTTCGTATTTATTGTTTATTACTCTATTTTCTTTTGCTTTTATTGACAAGTCTCTAGCTCTTTTTAGTGTAAATTGTAATTTGAGTCGTAGTTCTTGTGCATAGTCATCATAATTATAAAATTTTGTATTGTTGTCTATAATGTCAGATGGAAGGGATGGTAATTTTCCGTATACTAATTCATATGGCGAGTAGCCTGTGTCAATGTGTGGTGCCGTGTTATAGGCAAAAGTAAAATATGGAATCCACTTATCCCACTCATAATCATTTGCGGTTGTTAATAGAAATTCGTTAAGTACTCTGTGATTTCTTTCAATTGATCCAAGTGTTTCATGATGATAAGGTGTTGAAAAATTTTGTCTTATTCCTAACAATGAACATATGTTACTCATTATTTCATTTTTAAACTCTGTTCCTCTGTCTGACTTAAGTACTTTAAATTGTCCGTATTTCAAAATAAATTGTACAACAAGTGTTTTGGCTGTTGTAAGTGCATCTTTTGTCGGCATTGGGTGAGCAACGACAAATTTTGTCAGTTCGCACTGCATGGTTAAAATGTATCGGTAATCATTTGAAATACGAAGAGGTCCTACGGTGTCAATTGAAATTACTTCAAAACTATTGTTTGGTGTGTCTGTCAGTGTAAGTGGTTCCTTAATATGTTTTGTTTGTTTATTTTTCGTACATTTGTCACAATATGACACAAATTTCTTTACCATTTTTGACATGTTTTTCCAAATATATTTTTGTTTTAATTTGATGATAGTTTTTCTAACTCCTAAGTGGCCTGCGTGTGTGGCATTGTGGAATTCGTCAATTAGTTTGTATTGCAATATTGCATCTGTTATTTTTGTTGGGGCATTGTATATTAATATTTTAAGTTGAGGACTTTTGTTATTTATCTTTATCTTGGCATATGCTTCTTTTATTTCTTCTTTTGTATATACTTTAAATATTTCATCATTATTTGATAGCGCTAATTCTTTTATATTCTCTTTCTTCATTTTAGATATCAGTTTCCTCAGAATCGAATCTAGTTTCGCTGAGTTATCGCTGAATCTTGCTAGCTTATTATTTTCATTAATAATTTCATTATTCATATTTTTGGTATGTAACTTCTTCATAGTCGAATCTGGTTTCGATGAATTATCATTACATCCTATATTTATATTTTTGGTACGCGATTTCTTCATATTCGAATCTGGTTTCGATGAATTATAATTACGTCCAATGTGCACAATGTTATTTTCAATATTTATGTCGGCCTCTTTTATATTTTCAATTTTATTAAATTGTAATTTCTTCATATTTTTGACGTCATTAATGGATATGCATTCCCATATTTGAAGTTGATTAGACTTCTGAGAATCATATTTTTCCATATTTCTTTCTGTTGCGCGCGTATTGTTTTCGTTTATATTATTGTTAGTTGCCTCATTATTTTCTTTTATATTTGCCTCATTAGTTTTATTTTTCATTGCCCTTGTAGTTACTAGTAATTTCCTTTCTTTTTCATTGTTTTCCGATGGTATCATTTGTTTTAATATGTCAGAGTCAATTTTTATTCTCGAAAGTGCATCAGCGTTAGTGTTCATTTTTCCTTTCTTATAAATAATTGTAAAATCATAATCACTTAAATCTAGTCTAATTCTTGTCATTTTAGATGAAGGATTCTTATGTGAAAAGAGCGAAATTAAAGGTCTGTGGTCTGTTACTACTATGAATTGTCTTCCATATAGATATGGTTTAAAATAATTTATTCCCCAGTGTATTGCTAATAGTTCTTTTTCAATGACTGGTTTGTTCATGTCATGTTTTTGTAATGCTTTACTTGCATATGAAATTGGTAAATCTTGTCCTATTTCTCCTTGTGATAGTACTGCACCTAACGCGTAGTTTGAAGCGTCGGTTGTTATTATAAAAGGTTTTTCAAAATCTGGGTATTGTAATACAGGAGGGTTAATTAGCTTTTCTTTTAGTGTTTTGAAGGCATGTTGGCATTGTTCTGTCCATTTGAGTTCTGTCGATTTCTTTAATAGTGAGGTCTTTAGCGATGTCAGCAAAATTAGGTATGAATTTTCTGTAATAATTGCAAAATGCAATGAATCGTCTTACCTCGTCTGCGTTTTTGGGTATTGGGTAATTTTTTATTGTTTCATATTTGGATGGGTCTGTCTTTACACCGTCTTTTGTTATTAAATGTCCTAAGTAAATCACTTCTGGTCTTAAAAAACAACATTTCTTTGGATTAAGTTTTAGATTGTATCTTTGAAGTCTGTCCAGTACTTTTATTAAATTTTGGTTGTGATGTTTTAAACTACATCCATATACTATTATGTCATCTACATAAAGAAATGCTTCGGATTCTAGTCCGGAAAGTGCAATTGTTAGCATTCGTTGAAAACTATTTGAAGAAATTTTTAGTCCGAAAGGGAGTCTTTTGAATTGATAGTGGCCTTGTGGCGTAGAAAATGCTGTAAGTGGTCTAGATTCCTCATTTAATTCAATCTGGTGAAATGAGCTTGTCATGTCTAGTGTAGAAAACCATTTGGCTCTACCAAGTTTGTCCAAGATATCTTCTAATCTAGTTAGTGGAAATTTGTCGCTTACAATTTTGTCGTTCAGTTTTCTAAAGTCTACTACTAGTCTCCATTTCTTTTTGTCTTCGGTGTTCTTCTTGGGTACTAAGAGGAGTGGAGCATTATATGGGCTAATTGATGGTTCTATTATATCATCTTTAAGCATTGTTTGTACTTGTTCGTTTATTATTTCAGTATGTGCATGAGGTAATCTGTAGTTTTTTATGTACACTGGTGTACACTGGTGTCCGAGGTCATGATTTTCTGTGTGTAAAAATTGTTGACGCTTAATTTTTCGTCTTCGAGGTGAAAAACATTTTGATATTTCCTAAAAATTTTTATTAATTCTGTTTTTGCACAATTGTCATTATTATTTATTTGCAAGTCATTTAGTATTTGCTCAAAACGTTGGGGGTTATTAACATTATTGTAATTTAATATTTCATAGTTTTTAAGTGGGTCAGTTTGGAGTTTAATGCCTTTTAAAATTATTTCATCATTTGTTGTATTTAATATTTTCAAATGAGTCATGCCGTTTTTCGGTGCTATTGAATTACTTAAAAATACACCTGGCTTTAATTCATTATTAAATATTACGCTATCTTCAGTTAAGTTTAATTTTAATGCTTGTATTATTTCTGTTCTTGGTGGTATTTTTATTTGTAGTGACGTAAATGATTTTGTGTGCATTGGTAGTGTTATAGTTGTATTATTTGTAAATATTGAAATTGTGAATGTTTCGTAATCTATTTTGCAAAGATATTTCTTAAGAAAGTCTCTCCCTATTATTCCGTCTGTTTCTATAGGAAAGTCTGAATCTACTATATGAAATGGGTGTAAGCATATTTCATTTGATAAATTAAGTTCTATTTCTATTGTGCCTAGTGAATGGATTTCTTCTGTGGTAATGCCTGTTAATTTGCATCTTTCTTCTTCATTTAAAAATTCATATTGGAATTCATTTTGCATTCGACAAAGTGATATGTCGGCTCCTGTGTCAATAAGAAATGTGAAAGTTTTATTTTTGTATTTAGTAGTTATAAAATTTGTGTTATTATCAGATACTTTGTGTATTTTTAAATTTGGCTGTCCGGAATACCGATGTATTCCGAGCCTGATGCGTTTCCCGAATCTTGTATGGTGTGTACATGTCTGTTGTTGTTATTTCTGTATGTGTTATTTTGTTTACCTCTATTAAAATTGTTTCCATTTCTATTATTGAATGTGTTATTTCTAGTGTTGGGATTATTGTTTCTATTAAAATTTGTGTTGTTTCTATTGTTATTAAAATTGTTTCCCCTACTAAAATTGTTATTTCTGAAGTTAACAAAATTATTATTTCTGTTATTACTATGGTTATTCATGCGGTTTGTGTTGTTAAAATTTCTACTTTTTTCTCAGGGATCTTTTGTTTAAGATATATAATTTAATTAATATATTTAATGCGTTTAATATAACTAATATTAACATAAGTATAAATACTGAATCTATTTGTTTAGTGTGGTCTATGATTTCTACATTATTTACTACATTGGCATTTGGATTATCTATTTTGGACGTTTTGCCTCCCATTTTAGTAATCTGTATTGATTTTTTTTTTTTGTATTTCTTTTAAATGTTATATTTTCTTAATAATAAAATTGTTTCTAATTCTGTTTTTGTTGGATTCAATACCTCCTCTTTATCGGGAGTTCCTTCAATACCTAAGTCTTTCCACAGTTCAGTTAACCATTGAATAGAATACTGAATTTGTTCTTCAGTGCTTTCTTTTTGTAAGACCTGATTTTCTTTTAACATAGGCAAAGGGTTCTGTTTATGTTTCGGTTTTACCATTTTTCTATGTGTTCTTAATAATATTTGAATTTTATATAAGTTTTCAAAATTTATTTAAAATAATATCATTTTCTTTTACTAGTAATTTAATTTGATTTTTTATGTTGATTTTTTCTTTTTGTTGAGTTGCTAAATTTAGTTTTTTGTAGAGTATCGCTAGTTCTTTGCGTCTTTGGAATTTCTTTCCTCCTCGCTTCTTCTTTTGTGCTCCTGGGTTTTCTTCCTTCGGTTTCTTATGGGCTTGTTGTCTTCTCCTATACTCTTCTATGCTGATGGGTTTTGGGCCAGCGTTAATAGGTGTTGGTGTGTATATTGGTGCTGCTATTGCTGTTGGTGAAGGTTTGTATTCTGTTGATTTAAGTTTTTCCTCTAGGTATTTTTCCCAGCGTGAAAAAATTTCGTCTATTTCTTCTGACATGGATGAATTGTTGTTTTTTTTTGGGATGATCTGGTCTGTTCTCAGTGGATTGGTAGTAATGTAGTCTCAGCTTTTGGGGGTTTTTTTTTTTTTTACAAGGTTTTTGTTCGCAGGATCGCCATGTAATGCGTTAATAATAAAGGATGTGGTCCTAGCATGTAGTAGTGTGTTTGTGTAGTCCTATAGCCCAATTATTATTTTTATCCAGCTGTACAGGGGGTCCAGCTTATAAATAGGCGTTCAAAGGAACTGCCAGAAAAAAGTGAGAAGTCAATTTATAAACTAGGCAAGTTGTTGCCGGATTACGTTTTTAAATTAAAGTCTGATTTATTGAATAAATTTCCTTGCTTATATACTAGTTTTACAAATATTAATTAGCCTTTCTAACTTACGTTTACATATCTACAATTATGTTTTGTTCCTTTCTTCACTATAACAATGATAAGCATATTTTTAAACAACCAATCAAAATTTGGTAAAAAGTAATTAAATTATGACTCAAAAGTATGTCACTCAATTTCTTGCATTCAGCATTCTTATTATGTTGCAATGCTTGTGCATTGAACTGCTATTAAAGCAATGCAAGCAATTTATGTTACAGTGCACTACCATAAGTGTGGTACACTACACTGACATCTGGGCATGACAAAAGGGCACGAAAGACATAAATTCCAAAAGAATTTAGCCGCCCAGGTATGATCGTTCTCCTTAAATTCGTCCTTTAGTGAAAATCGAAATTTGAAAATTTAGAAAAAATCAAAATTTTTGATGAAAAACGCAAATGTTAAGGGTTCTGACATCTGAGCATGACAAAAGGGCACGAAAGACATAAATTCCAAAAGAATTTAGGCGGCTTAAACCAGAACCCTTAACATTTGCGTTTTTCATCAAAAATTTTGATTTTTTCTAAATTTTCAAATTTCGATTTTCACTAAAGGACGAATTTTAGGAGAACGATCATACCTGGGCGGCTAAATTCTTTTGGAATTTATATCTTTCGTGCCCTTTTGTCATGCCCAGATGTCAAAACCCTTAACATTTGCGTATTTCATAAAAAATGTTGATTTTTTCTAAATTTTCAAATTTCGATTTTCACTAAAGGACGAATTTTAGGAGAACGAACATACCTGGGCGGCTAAATTCTTTTGGAATTTATGTCTTTCGTGCCCTTTTGACATGCCCAGATGTCAGAACCTTTAACATTTGCGTTTTTCATCAAAAATTTTGATTTTTTCTAAATTTTCAAATTTCGATTTTCACTAAAGGACGAATTTTAGGAGAACGAACATACCTTGGCGGCTAAATTCTTTTGGAATTTATGTCTTTCGTGCCCTTTTGTCATGCCCAGATGTCAGAACCCTTAACATTTGCGTTTTTCATCAAAAATTTTGATTTTTTCTAAATTTTCAAATTTCGATTTTCACTAAAGGTGAATTTTAGGAGAACGAACATACCTGGGCGGCTAAATTCTTTTGGAATTTATGTCTTTCGTGCCCTTTTGTCATGCCCAGATGTCAGAACCCTTAACATTTGCGTTTTTCATAAAAAATTTTGATTTTTTCTAAATTTTCAAATTTTCACTAAAGGACTAATTTTAGGAGAACGAACATACCTGAATTATTGATTTTTAGGTTTTTTATTATAAAAAAACTTTATTTAAATTTTTTTCAAACAACGTTAAAAATTTATTAATTTCTTAAAAAAATGCTTAAAGCTTTGTTTCTTTTTTAAAATATTGTACTTTACGGCGCTTAAATGTATTATTGGAAATGAGTCCCTTCTTTAAATTATTTTTAAAAATTACCCGTGTTAATTCTACAAATTATTGAGGGTTTTTAAAACAGATTTTTTACAAAATTGTTCTTATTATGTTTTGTATGTATGTTTTTATATAATAATTATAATATTCATAAAAAAATAAAATTTATTTGATTCAAACTCATTTATAAAAAAACAGTTACAATAAAAAATAAGTCGTAATAATCTCTAAATTTATTAAGCTAAAGATCTCTTGTTTTTATTTAAAAATTCTCTACTTATGTTTCGATATTTTGTCACATCTTGTGTGGCTTCTTAAGGAAAATAGTCGGCCATGTTACAGAGTTCAATTCCGTTCGGAAACGGAACTCAATCCGCTTCAAGATGTCAAGTGCTAGCCGGAGAATACACCAGCATACCAGTATTTAAGTTTTCTTTTGGTGTCTAACATCTGCCATAAAAATGGAGTGGGTTGAATTTCGTTTCCGAACGGAATTGAAGTCTGTGACGTGCCGATTATTTTTTAAATAAATATAAAAAATAATTAATAAAAAGTTTTTCCTGAAGAAGCCACACAAGATTTGTCGAAATATCGAAATATAAAGAGAGAATTTATTAGGGAACAAGGCACTTTAATATATAAGGATTGTTAAAAGAAAAACTAAGTTTTAAGAGCAAATATATGTCGCTTTAAAATTCTGAAAGCGAACTCTTTATTAATTCATTTTATTCTATTTATATTTATTTGTTTTTATTACCTTAGTTTCAGATAATTTGTTTTAAGAAATATTTATTTAATTTTTAAATGCGCCTTGCAATATTAAGCCTTTAGCTGTACTTTATAGAGTAAATAGATTTAATTTAATATATGTATATGTAAAGTATATAATAATTCATGTTAGTTTTAGTACTCGTATACACATTTTAAGTGTTGTGAAATTTAGTTTAGATTCATAGTTGCAATTAAAATTAAGTAGAGTTGATTTTTGGTGTAAACTCTATTCACGTATTTGTAACTGATATTTATATTTAAGATTTTCGGTAACAAGGATTATTATAATTTTAAAAATAGATAAAAAAAAACTATACGAATCAATAAATAATAATAAAAAATTAACAGTTAACAGTGCGTATTTTCTATTTTTGACAAAATATAAATTTTTTGTTATATAAGGAACTTTGTTTCTTATATCTATATTTAATGCAACCTATGCTACTGGGCGCCTACAATCCACGCAAAAGAAATTTGGACACATAACCGTGTCACCACAATGAACACAAACTTGTTCCATATCATCGGTATTGTCTCTCAAACATAATTTTATATTGTTTCTATATATGTTTGGATTTTCAAGATGTGTTAGTTGTTTATCATTTAGTATTCTTTCTACATATTGGCACAAAAATATTCCACAATTGAAATTATCATTTTGACAATCGTATTCAATTTCAATTATTTGCCATTGCTGACCTTATTTTGAAAAGTTTTAAACAAATCGAAACCCTTGCGTGAATTTTCTTTTATGGAGTCGAAATAATAAAAAAATTTTTTTTTGTATTTAAGTATACTAAAGTATAATGTTGACTAAATATAATAGGAATAAAAATGAACTCAAAATTTTCCAGTGGTATATTTATTACATTAGTTGAATGAAATAAAATTTTCCCTTCCTCCGTGCAAAGTAGATGCACAGACTTACTGCTTTGTGTCAGTAAAATATTTAAATATATATCGGCTATATTATTATATATGCATTTAGCTGGACCAAGACTCTTATATTCTGATAAATCAATAGTTAAAGGATAATAAACTATTTTATTTTTAAATATATTCCGAAATAAATAAAATACATATCTAGTTTCTTTCAAAGATCTAGGCCAAGATGTGCAACTATTTAAAAATTTTTCAAAAATCATTATTGAACTAATTTTTTTTTGTCTTTGGTCTTAGTTCTCTTCCAAACATCTTCTTCTAACTTAATGGTTTGACTTTTTTGTTGCTTATTCACAATTACTCCGTTTTCTTCTATTTCACCTTCAACGTCGTTAATGTATGTATTTTCAATATCTTTTATTTTTGCCTTTGTATATGTGTAACTTTTTCTGATGTATTCGGAAGCCACAATTTTGCTCTTTCCTTCCAAAGTTAAATTTTTTGTTATATTAAAATAACTTTCAATGGCGCTGTTTGATATTCTGGTGTTCTTACTGTCAACAAATTTTCCCATTATGTTCGTCCATAAAGGAGCATAAGGAGCGTACTTTTTTAACAGCAGAGCTGCAAGACTTTCATTACAATATGTATTTGCTATTTTGGATTTTCTTGTCGTTTTTTTTGTATTATTAAAAATTTGTGGGGCTTTCAAATAAAATGGACTCCTTTTGTATTTCGATATTATGTTTGAAGATATGTTTCTCTTGCTTATTTCATCTGCTTTATCTTCTACTGGTATGCATGTCATTCCATTTTTTAGAGCTTAAAGTGAGTCTTCTACTTCGGTCGTCAGAAATTTGTTCAGAAGCACAGTGAACATGTACTGCATCCATTCGAATAAGGCACCTATGTCGCTTATGTTCACGGCTGGAACAAACTGCCACTTATAAAAATTCACTATTGAATTATTTTCAAACATATTTTCAACATCTTTGTATGTTACCCGAAGAAAATGAGCGCAACATATTTGGATAACAACAATTTTAATTGGTGATATATTGTTTTTAGTTATCATATATGCTCTATTTATATATTCTTCTAAATTATTAATGTTGTGTTCTTTATTAAATGCTCTTACTACTGCATTAATAATTGCGGAACTCCAATCTACGCAAACCCTTTTACACAATGGCAAGAATCTCTCTATATCGTCCGAAAAATGACTACTTAGGAGAGATTCTGCAATTGGTACTAAAATGCCGCGCTCTTTCTTCTCCCGTATATGAGCAACTAAAGAATACAAAAATACTCTTTTAGAATTCGGGTCCAATTTGCGAACAATATTTCCGGTGGCATCAAAAAACAGGGTATTTTTGCTTAACTTTAAAAATTTTTTCTTGTTAGCGTGTAGCAGTTTCAACTGTTTCTGAGAAAATAGGTATATTTCCAGTGGGTTCGCTATATGCTGTATGAAGCCGCTCCAACATTTTTCAGTTTGCATTTTATACAAATCAATAAACATATCATTATCTCGCTGTAAACAACGAATTTGCTCAGATTTTATTTTTCTGGCCACGTCCGACGATGGTATTTCTTGATCATTTCCAAGAGTTCTTAAGAGTGTTTTCTGCCGACATAATTTTTTATTTCTCCAATTGGACGCTTTTTGAGACCTTAATTCATCTTTTGCAATTACGCGGCGAACACTTCTTATTTGTTGCCTCTTAATTTGATTTGGATGTGAACGGGGTACGCCATCTGACTCTATATTTCCAGAAATACATCTACGTTCCATTTTAATGGCAAATCGGTAGCGACCGCAACCATTAATTTTATGGTAAATACATTTTGCATATAGATATATAACGTTTTTCGCCTTGTTCCAAGTTGTACTTGAATATGTTATGGGGCATATAGAATTCAATGATTTAAACTTCTCGCGTAATATATCTTCTAAGATTGGAATCATTTTGGCAGGATTGCTGAAATTTTTAAAGCATTCTTGTAGAAATAGCAATTCTCTGGGGTAAAATTTTATTTCCGCTTCAAATTATTGTATACATTTTGCTTTTTTTAAAGAATTTGTGGTTTGAAAGTCCGGGATGTCAAAATTTACATTAGTTTCCTCGGCGACGCGCTTACGAAGCAATTTGTATTCCTCAATTTCTGTAACCACTGAATTCGTTACATTGAAACTTTTTCCTTTATTCGTTGATGATAGTTGAACTTCGGCATTAAAAACGTCGGTAGTCAAAGGAGACTTTCCGAATACGATTGAGTCTAGCAGATCTATGTATATTCAATTCATTAGATTGATTTTGTAGCACATCCAATGGAATGCTATCATTTTCTTTGTTAGAACTGCTGTAAGGAATTTCTTCGACTGCAGCAGAAAGACTATTATAAAAAGAATCAGCTATAAAGAAAATTATATTGTATAAGATGCATATTTATTTCTAAGGTTATGTATATATACCATATAAGCTTTGACTTATATCCACTTCACTGTTGTTGACGAGTTTTTCTACCTTTCCTTCTACAAAATGATGATGATTTAAAATCATTTAAATAAATTAAATTTTTTTAGTATATTTACCACATGTATTTTCAATGTTAATATCGAAAACTTGAGCAGTTTTTTCATATATGAAATTCTTGGAGCACTTGTTCGATATACAGAACAAGTCGCGCATTAAATGTTTGACGGAGAAGTCTTGTGTATTCTATATAAACAAAAACAAAATTAAATCAAATTTATTTAGTAACGTTCAAATACGGTATGTACATACATATGTATATGAATGTTGTGGTGTAACTAACGAAAAATTATTTCTATTATTACCATAAATTCTTAAAATTGGAAAAGAAGTCTAAAAATATTTTATGTGAAGGTAAATCTCGCAATATAGCCCTGCTTCAATATCATAACTTTGAAATCATAAATGGTTTCAAACCAATGTTGGCAGATTTGCAGATTTCTCTCCATTTTGCTGAGTTTTCATAGTAAAAATTATAAAGTCAGATTTTCAGATTTTCATTGCCATTGTGTAACATCAATTTTTCATATTTTTCTTTACTCAGTAAAAAAAATAACCATGGTGCTACTGTCAGAAACATACACATAACAAACACTAACAAATAAGTAGTTTTTGACGTTTAATTTTGCAGTAACCATACCACCAACATAACAATGTTAAAAAGAAACATTGTCTTGGCACTTGATCGAGTGTTGTTAGCTGTGTTTGAAGAAAATAGAAAATATCACATCTTTTCTAGATATATATGTATATCGGGAGTTCTTGAAATTTTTAATTTTTGTTATTATTTGTAATATCAGCATATGTTTTTGTATAGCAAGATAATTTTTCTTAATTCGAAAACAAAATGCAAAACAAATTCAAATTGAATGTGTTTTTTATTGTTGCAGATGTTTTTGCCGATTTTTTTATATTAGTTTTCAGATTTTTTTGCCAATTTTTTGAGATTTTTGATTAAATTTTCTGGCAACAGTTTCTTTACATTGAAATATCTATGTAGTTCAGAATTTTAGTTTAAAAGAGCTGTTGAGCAAAATGTAAATAAAATAGGTTTGATTGCAGTGCGCAAATAAGCTCTAAGGCACATTAGATTGGGTCGAACTCGTTCACAAACACAAACCGATGATCAAACACATTTAAATTACATGGGTTGAGTAAATGAGCGGCAGAGAACGATAAAAATTACATATTTTCTAATTCATACATTAAATTTGCAAAACAAACCAACATTGAGTAAAATCAGCATAATTCATCATACATACTAAAGGCATGCTTTTAGGATGGGGATGAGCGGTACGCATAGTTGCCAGATGAAATAGAAGTCAATTCGTCAAATTCCAAGCGAAAAATCGTCAAAATCGTCAGAATTATTATCCGAACTGCTTTTTCATACATATATATTGGAATTGACCAATTCTATTAAATCAGGTACTACTTTCAAGTCAAAACAATTATAATTATTTATTTTTAAATTATCCTTATTACACAAAATTGCTTATAGAAGATATAACCAACCCTTTGCATTTATGATGTTTTTTTTCAAAAAATCTAAACGTTTTAAGTGTATAAAGAAATTTTAATAACTTTAATTGTCTGAATTCAGATTCAATTTCCTGTCTTCAACATTATTCAACAAAGTGAGAAAACTTTTAGAATATCGTTGAAAGAAGTTTTATTTTCTATAATAATATTGTAGGGATCAATTAGGCTTAAGGCTTAGAATTCATCTTCGAAGTCAAATGTTATTAAAATCCTATCACACATTTTTAAATTTGATTAACTTTATCATCCGTAAATACATCCCTGGCATATATTCCCAAGTAAAAGGTGTAAATTTATAATTATTTAAAATCGTCAAATTGAAAGCGAAAATCGTCCAGTCGTCAAAACGCTATTTTATATTGTCAAAATGACGATAAATCGTCAAATCTGGCAACCATGGCGGTGCGTAAATTAAATGGGGTTGAAACAACTGTTCAAAAAGAGTTCTGTCCAACTCCACATATATATCTATTTAAAAGAGCTGTTGGACTGTTTGAAAAAAAAATACTTGCAAACGCTGCTGTGGGACAAGTTAATTTAAAAGATCTAACAAACACAGGACAGTTACCAAGCAAGTATCAAAAAAGAGCATACATTGGTATTAAAAAAAATTGCAAACGCAAATAAACGTTACAAAAAGGAAGTTTTGTGAATTTGTTAAAAAGAAATAAAGGCAGACATGTACGTTAAAAAAAGGAAACTTGGGTGATGATTGTTATTTTTTAATTGAACATAAATATTTATCTTCAGTCAAATAGAAAGCAAAGAGGTTGAAATTTTTTATATATGTACATACATACATACCACCTTAAATGCACGGACGTAACTACACTTTTATATTTTTTACAAGAGAAACAAAAAACGTTTCAAACTCAATAATAATAAAATGTTCTTGAAGATTTTCTTCGAAATTTACTTGTATGTTTTAACCATTTATTCCCTTTTTATATCTGTGGCAATAAATAATAATGGCTTAAGTCGAAATTTCTTGTTTTGCGATATTAAGGGTCTTGTCTAAAATAAATTGTGTTTGGTTTTTATATCAAATTTTAATCCCCCGAAAAAGATGCACATTTATTTAGAATATTTATTTATATACAAAAAACATTTTATTAGTTAATATTCGTTGTTTTTTAGTTAAGATGTTATGAAAAAATCCACTTACAGAAAAATAAAAACTAAAGTGAACTTAACTACTATATTGTAATGCAAAATATTTTTTATTGGTAGTAAGTCAGGTTAAATTGAAAAATGCGGAAAACCTGAGATAAGATAATTTTTTAAAAGCTTAGTAGAATATAAGGTTTTCTTTTTGTGAGGAATAATTTGAATGAACTTAAGTACATACAAGTTTTAATGCTCAAACATTTGACAAAAATCGAGTTTGCCGGCCGTTTTTTTTTTGTATTATCTTCATAACTTTAACCACTACCACGATTTACTTCGCTTTTGAAGAAAATCTAAGCAATTTCAATTAAAATAATTTTTGAATTTGCTCATTCCGTACTGAGTTATACCCGTTTTTAAGGTTTGTACTCCATAAATATTAAATTTTGATTTCATAAAATTGCATTTCTCCTTTTCAAAATATTGCACTGTAAGACTAACGTTTGCATTTCCAAGTATTTTGTAAAAAATTTAACATATATATTTAACACATAATTATTTTAACCTCTTTCAAATTTAAGTAATTAATAATATATAAGTAATTGTTTTCCACACATTCATATATCTTTCTCTGAATAATATAACGTATTAATCGAACTAAATTTTAAGTTTTACCTACCACTGATTTAAATACAGCATAAAATCTTTTCTTTTGGTTATAACTTGGCTTAATTTTATTGCCGAGGGGACCCAGGACAGTATTCACTTTATGTTTTTCCAATTTTTAAAATCGTTTAATGTTATATTGCGCTTTTCACTAAGATTAAGGAAATATATTTTTGCAAATAATATTATAATATTGTCTTTTCTCATTTTTCTTAAAATACTGATTTACTACTTCCGATCACAAAACTAAGAACTTTTCTTCACTGCGAAAGCTAAATTATGTTTTACTTTCAAATTTTTGCATCAATTAAAAGAAAAATTCTGCTCAAAAAGTTATTACAACAACACAAGGTTGAACTAGTTGCGCTCACGCTCGATTCAAAATTTGTATCAAACGTATTTGATTCAGAAAATATTAATACAGTGTTATGTAACATAAGTAGTAAAAATTAACATGATCTTAACGAAAGCAAATGTAAAGTTAATGTTAAGGGTTCGGACATCTGGGCATGATAAAAGGGCACGAAAGACATAAATTCCAAAAGAATTTAGCCGCCCAGGTATGTTCGTTCTCCTAAAATTCGTCCTTTAGTGAAAATCGAAATTTGAAAATTTAGAAAAAATCTAAATTTTTGATGAAAAACGCAAATGTTAAGGGTTTTGACATCCTGGCATGATAAAAGGGCACGAAAGATATAAATTCCAAAAGAATTTAGCCGCCCAGGTATGTTCGTTGTCCAGGAATTCAAAAATTCCATAAAAAAAATCAAATTTACTTGATAGTTACAAATTAAAAAAATATAATAGCCTGCATGTTCCGATTTTTTTTAGCGCATTTATATATTTATATATATATATTTATATACTTCCAAAATTTTCATGTATAACAGAGCTCTGTTATCAGGTTAACATAGCTCTGTTAATGCAATTGGTTTGTGTCTTGGGTTTAAATTTCGAAATTTATCTTCACACACGTTAAATTGGATGCGCCTAATTTTTTTTCTCAATTTTATATCATTTGGTTCAAGTTCAACGCAAAATGGAGGTTGGGGGATCTTTTCTCTATTTAATATATTTGATACATTTTTTACCTTAAATCCCTGGAGGACGAGCGCATCTTTTATTTCTTAATCACATACGGCACCACAAAAATAATCTAAATGCGAATGCAAGATTTTTTTATGGTACGTTGCATCCGGTGTGTTGATATAAAATAAGAAGTTTTTGTATCAGTTCTTCCTAGTTTGCAGCCCTTATATTTCTCAGAAAATTGTGATATACATTTTCGAAGCTACCCTTGCTCCTCTTGCTTTATTGACTAACTTAGGTGTGAACAACTCTTTAAAGATTTCTTATATTTGAGGACCTACAACTACGCTTTCCCTCGATTTGGTCTCGCTTACACGTGGAAATATACTTTTCACGTGTTTGAAGGTCTTTTCATCTCTGTTCATAGCTTGTACCGAATCGTCAATTTTTTTTTTAAAGAGAAGTAACACTTGGGCAATGAATGCCTACTACTATTCCTAGGTGTTAGCTTCTTTAGGAAAGGGATAGTGATAGAGAAGACAGTTGGTAAAAGAAGAAATAGAGAAAAGCTTCATTCTTTTACAACTCTGTTTTTTGCACGTTTTTTTAATAATGCAGTGTTGCAGCGCCTCTGGTGTTAAATGAGGCGTATTAAATTTTTGAAGCTGTGATTAGTAGCTATTTTATTGGTTATTTTACTTCGCCGATGATTCTGCACAGTGCTGCCAAAAATATTTTTGCCTGTCAACTAAAGCCTCATTTGCAATGTTTTTGTTTCCCGGAATCGCATGTGATCTGAAGGACAAATACACAAAAGAGCAACAATATTTTTCAAATCCCCAGCATATCCATTTCTTATAAATCAGCACATATATTCCACAACAAGCGACCGTACCGAATTCAATTGAACAAAAATTTCATGTTTTCATAGCTGTTTTTCATAGTTACTACATGAGCTAGTGGTACGGACCAGAGCTCTAAATGAATCATTCTTCTTTTATTTTAATTCGTTACGAATTAGCTAAATTTGATACGGACGGATCTTGATTTTTATTATATATCCACACCCCCTTCCGAGCTATTGGATACCTATTATTACTATATTTTTCAATTCCAGGAACCGTAAAAAATAATTATTTTACTTGGTATGACATTGCAATTGAAACACAAGGTGCAAGTGTATTGTAGATAAATGTATTGCACAATATTACTTATAGGTTATTTTATTTCTAACATGTATAAGCTTTCCGAAAAAATAGCAAACAATTTAAAATTTTTGCGTTTTGATTTTTATGAATTTTTTAAGACAAAACAAAAATTTAATTTTTCATTAAAAATATTTTATTATTGCCAATAATTTCTGAATAACTCCGAAACCGTTGAAAATGGAAAAAATTGTATGAGCTTGACTTGAAGGTAATTTAAATTTTTTGCATATATTATGTTATCGATTTATATTGAAAAAGTTATCTGACCGCCTTGGTTAGGGGGTCATATTAGACACGCCCATTAAAAAAATCTGTACGTAATAGATAAAAACTGAGAACGGATTGAAATTTAAAGCATTAATGTCCCTATTTAATGTATATTTTGATTTAAAACAAATTTTTTTACAGAACAGTGTTATCAATGGTTCTATTGATTGTCCTGATTTGCTTTATATGGTACCGTTTTTATTTACCTCTTAGAAATCTTACGTTGGCTAAGCTATTTGATGTATTATTCCATAGGACTAATTATGCACGTAATGGTACTTTAACACGTGCCTTTCTTCAGCTCAATGAGATAAATTTTAATTTCCAAAATGTTTCTCAATCTTTTATCGCATTCGGCATTGAGAAATCTAAGTTTAAGCTCCTACTTTTTAGTGTAATAAAGTAATGTGTGTGAAGATAAATTCGAATTTAACTAGCAGAGACAGAAACCAAAATTTTTAACATAGCATGTTAATCACATAACAGAGCACTGTTTGTTAGCTATTTAACAGTATTCGCTAAATGGATTAGGATTCCAAATCCTTAGAAATGGATCGAGATAGATATTTTTTTTTTTTTGGAAAAATTTCTCTCAACTGTATTTTATGAAATTATAAAAATAGGATGGTTAAAATATGTATGGTTGAGACAATAAACTAGATTTAAAAAAACATAATTTTCTTGAGAAGATTAGTGGTAATTTGGGTAAAATATGGAAGAGCACACGCACTACACCATATAGGTGTGGTACCCTGAAGGATCCTAAAGGTGACCCAATTGATCACGTTTCTCAAATAATTTTGGGAATTGAAATAATCGATTTTGAATAATATGCTTTTTTGGTGAAATTTCTTCAGAAGATTAGTGGTCATTTGGATAAAATATGGAAGAGCACACGCACTACACCATATAGGTGGGGTACCCTAAAGGGTCCTAAAGGTGACCCAATTGATCACGTTTCTCAAATAATTTTGGGAATTGAAATAATCGATTTTGAAAAATATGCTTTTTTGGTGAACTTTTTTGAGAGAAGTGGCAATTTTGATAAAATATGGAAGAGCACACGTACTACATCATATAGGTGTGGTACCCTGAAGGGTCCTAGAGGTGACCCAATTGATCACGTTTCTCAAATAATTTTGGGAATCTAAATAATCGATTTTGGAAAATATGCTTTTTTGGTGAACTTTTTTGAGAGAAGTGGCAATTTTGATAAAATATGGAAGAGCACACGTACTACACCTTTAGGACCCTTCAGGGTACCACACCTATATGGTGTAGTGCGTGTGCTCTTCCATATTTTACCCAAATGACCACTAATCTTCTCAAGAAATTTCACCAAAAAAGCATATTTTTTGAAAATCGATTATTTCAATTCCCAAAATTATTTGAGAAACGTGATTAATTGGGTCACCTCTAGGACCCTTCAGGGTACCCCACCTATATGGTGTAGTACGTGTGCTCTTCCATATTTTATCAAAATTGCCACTTCTCTCAAAAAAGTTCACCAAAAAAGCATATTTTCCAAAATCGATTATTTAGATTCCCAAAATTATTTGAGAAACGTGATCAATTGGGTCACCTCTAGGACCCTTCAGGGTACCACACCTATATGGTGTAGTACGTGTGCTCTTCCATATTTTATCAAAATTGCCACTTCTCTCAAAAAAGTTCACCAAAAAATCATATTTTTCAAAATCGATTATTTCAATTCCCAAAATTATTTGAGAAACGTGATCAATTGGGTCACCTTTAGGACCCTTTAGGGTACCCCACCTATATGGTGTAGTGCGTGTGCTCTTCCATATTTTATCCAAATGACCACTAATCTTCTCAAGAAATTTCACCAAAAAAGCATATTTTCCAAAATCGATTATTTAGATTCCCAAAATTATTTGAGAAACGTGATCAATTGGGTCACCTCTAGGACCCTTCAGGGTACCACACCTATATGGTGTAGTACGTGTGCTCTTCCATATTTTATCAAAATTGCCACTTCTCTCAAAAAAGTTCACCAAAAAAGCATATTTTTCAAAATCGATTATTTCAATTCCCAAAATTATTTGAGAAACGTGATCAATTGGGTCACCTTTAGGACCCTTTAGGGTACTCCACCTATATGGTGTAGTGCTTGTGCTCTTCCATATTTTATCCAAATGACCACTAATCTTCTCAAGAAATTTCACCAAAAAAGCATATTATTCAAAATCGATTATTTCAATTCCCAAAATTATTTGAGAAACGTGATCAATTGGGTCACCTTTAGGACCCTTCAGGGTACCACACCTATATGGTGTAGTGCGTGTGCTCTTCCATATTTTACCCAAATGACCACTAATCTTCTCAAGAAAATTATGTTTTTTTAAATCTAGTTTATTGTCTCAACCATACATATTTTAACCTTCCTATTTTTATAATTTCATAAAATACAGTTGAGAGAAATTTTTCCAAAAAAAAAAAATATCTATCTCGATCCATTTCCAAGGATTTGGAATCCTAATCCATTTAGCGAATACTGTTAAATAGCTAACAGTGCTCTGTTATGTGATTAACATGCTATGTTAAAAATTTTGGTTTCTGTCTCTGCTAGTTAAATTCGAATTTATCTTCACACACATATTAAAATATATCGCATTAATGAAAATATTCACATATTTTATTAAACAAGTTTTTTTTTACTAAGAAATTTTTTTATTGAAAAAAAAAAAGAAAAAAATTATCCACGGCAAAATAATATTTATCGATAACGTAAGAAATAAAGTATTATTTAACATCTTTAGCATTCAAGAACAGCTAACTTTCTTTCATGGTGCTTGTAACGCTTACAAAAGTATAAAGTATACCTACTTTTTGCTTTGAATGCGCCTACGCGTTCTGCGCTTTTTGCAATGTAACTTGTCACATACTATTACATTGATTCTACTTTTTTGACAGATGCATAGAAAGCGTAACGCGCAAAAAGCGAGCTATTGACCTCTACCTTTAGCACTGCTGCCGCTTAATTGGAGCATTAAAATGCCGTTTTTAGAGAATCAAAAATGGAGTCTAAATTAATTCTGATTTTTATTAAATAAATATCCTGCTTATATACTAAAATTAATTCTAGTTAGCATAAATTTGTAGTCAATAATTTCCCACGTATTATGCTGATGCTTACAGTTAGTTACAAAGAAAATACAATAAAATATTGGTTTGGTTGTTTTTGCTTCTGCACTGACAAAGTAAATTATATTAACGGCCTGGCCCACGATGTCGACAAGAAAGTTTCTTTCGCTTACTTACATTGAAAACAAAAAAAAATTCTCATGTTTTGTTTTTGTTTTCAATATAAGTAAGCGAAAGAAACTTTCTTGTTGACATCGTGGGCCAGGCCGTAAATTTCAATACAGTGAAGTGCAAAAGTGGTCATATAATACACCCTCACCCTTTTAATTATTTGGTATTAATAAAAATTAAATAAGTTTATAAAAAGATTTTTATTATCTACACAGTTATTAAAAAAAATATTTCGATTATTGGGTTAACAAAAGATAAATGGTTATTATTATGTATCATAATATTAAAGTAATTTAATTAGGATTTTAATGTTTATTACTTTTAAGTGAAATTTCTTAAAATATTTTTATTAAGTTAAATAATTAAAGATAAATGTATATGTATATATATATATATATATATATATTTGTATGGAGATTCGCATTTAGAACACGATGATTTCGTTCTATTGTGCCTAAAGTTTCATGAAAAATGAAAAGTTTGTTGAAAATGTTTAATGTTTATTACTTTTAAGTGAAATTTCTTAAAATATTTTTATTAAGTTAAATAATTAAAGATTAATAATTATGTATATATGTATATATATATACATATGTATATATATATATATGTATATATATATATATATATATATATATATATATATATATATATATATATGTATATATATATATGTTTTTGTTTTGTTCAGTATAGATATTTTTTGAACATGTATGGGATTCGCATTTTTTTCTGTTTTCTATTTTTAGTACAACTAAATCTCCTACGCTTAGCTCTATATCATTTTGTTTCCTTTCCGAATCTAATTTTCTTTTTCTTTTTACCTCGAGAACTATTTCTTGTTCTCTTTGTAATGAGTAATGAAGTCTAATTTTTAGTTCGTTTAAGTAGTTATCAGTATTATAAATTTTTCTAGCGTTAACCAAAATGTCGTTTGGTAGTCTAGGAAGTCTACCAAAAATTAGTTCAAATGGTGAATAGTCTGTGTCGACATTTGGTGTTGTATTAAAAGCAAAAAAAAGTATGGTATCCATTCATGCCAATTATTGTCATCCACAAAATTTAGAAAATATTCATTTAGAACACGATGATTTCGTTCTGTTATGCCTAAAGCTTCATGATGGTAAGGTGTTGAAAAATTCTGTTTTATTTTTAATAATACACCAACTTCTCATTAGTACATTGGTGAATTCAGTTCCTCTATCTGTCTTGAGAACGTTAAATAAACCGTATGTTAAGACAATATGTTCTACTAATGATTTTGCGACTGTTTTGGCATCTTTTGATTCAATAGGAAAGCAACAATATATTTTGTCAGTTTACACTGCATCGTAAGTATGTATCTAAAATGTCCGGATGGTCTTAATGGACTAACTGTATCCATTACAATTGTGTCAAAACCATGTGATGGTGTATCTGTTATGGTAAAGGGTTCTTTCGTATGTTTAACTTGCTTGTTTTTTTTTTTTTGGCATATGTCATATGTTCTGACTTAGTTCTTCACCATTTTGTTCATATTCTTCAAATAAATCGTTGTTTCAGTTTGGATAACGTTTTCTTAATTGCAAAGTGTCCTCCATGTGGTAAGTCATGAAATTTGTCTATTAATCTATACTGTGCTATATTATCATTTATTCTTCTTGGCATTATAATTATATCAATATTATTTCTATTTAATTTATTGTATTCTTCTTTATATTTTTCGGCAGTTATAATAAAAGTTTCTCCATAAATGTTTCTGAAAACATAGGATTTTCGCTTTTATTACATATTATGCGCGTTATTTTATAATTTTTTTCTTTTGATTTTTCCTGCAGCTTATTATCATAGATGAATACTAATCTCGATACGGCATAGGGTGTTTGCGTTAGTGTTATTAGCCCCCTTTTTGTATATTATGTCGAAGTCATAGTCTGATAACTCCAGTCTTATACTAGTTAATTTTGAAGATGGGTTTTTATGGGTAAATAAAGCAACAAGAGGTCTGTGGTCTGTGACGACAGTGAATTTTCTTCCATATAAATATGGTCTAAAGAACTGTATACTCCAATGTATACCCAATAGTTCTTTTTCTATAACAGATTTATTTTTTTCGTGCTTCTTTAAAGTGCGACTGGCATAAGATATTGGTAAATCATTTCCTATTTCGCCTTGCGAGAGTACGAGCAGTACATATTTGGTTAGATCGAATGGTCTTTCAAAATCAGGATACTGGAGTGTAGGAGGGTTTATTAGTTTTTCTTTTAGTGTTTCGAATGCTAATTGACATTCTTATGTCCATAAGAATGTAACTTTTTTTTTAAACAGGTATTAAGACATGCACTTATTTCTGCGAAGTTCGAAATAAATCTTCTGTAGTAGTTACAAAATGCTACAAATCTTCTAACTTCGTCTCTATTTTTTGAATTGGATAGCTGTCTATTACTCTGTGTTTCGATGGATCAGTCTTAATAACATCTTTTGAGTAGATAGGTAATGGGGGAGGGAAATAACTGTCTCTTTCTAACACTATATCTATCTCTTTCTATCTCTGTCTGTTGTGTAAGGTCATGGTTTGTGACGTCAGATATGAGTATGTATGTGTGTAATTGAGAGTGGGGGGCGTTGACTTTTATATTTTGTTGTATTTGAGAGCTGGAGGAGTTGGCTTATAATTTCTGATATCCCATCGTTATGGATTTAGAGGTTCGATATCTGGTATTAATAAATATTATGATCATAGAAATTTGGTTCTCCAGTTTAATATGTGTTGCATCATAAGAGATTTTGAGGATCGTCATTGCCTGCCTATCATCAATAAATAATATTGTAATCATAGAAATTTGTTTTCTGCAGTTACATACTGACTTAATAAGAATTTATGTAGTGTGTATGCGTGTAGTTTTTTTATTGTTGGATAAATGTATGTGTGCTCGTATCAGAGGAGTTGGTTCTTCAGTTGGGATACATGCTCGCTCTCCTACTACAAAAAATAATGTAGTGGGTGTGTACATTTTTAGTGTTGGATCTATGTGTGCCCGTATCAGAGAGGTACAGATATAGTGTTAGAAAGAGATAGATTTTGCGGTACACTTATCAATAATTGATAGCGCTTAGTTGTATGTGTGCATATTTCTAATTTTTAATATTCTATGTATGGATAAATTTTTTCTAGTGTTAAAATAGATGCTCGCCCAGTAAAAAATTTGTGTGCTGCTGTATTAATCGATCTACATACTTAGTCCTCGTTCACACTACAGAAGTCTTATTGCTAAACTTATCACTTTTACTTTGAACTTTCATTGGCGCTCTCACAAAACAAGTTTTATATATGAGCTCATATTTTTTATGCATAGTTTTGTGTATGCATGTGCGCTTTTTTCTAACATTATGAATGAGTAAGCAAAATGTATTGACAGTACATGTATAGTGTGAACTGGGACTTCTATTATTTGTTCTTTATTTTTTATATTTTGTGCGTGTGTGGTTACTTTTTAGCGTTTGATCTAGTTGAATTGCTTGGATGGTAATTGTATACATGTATGTCTGTATGCACGCGTGCATGTGTATCGATTTGCAAATGCGTGTGCGTAGTTAATTAATTTTTGGGGATCATAGCAATGGTCTAACGTGCTGGGATAGCTGTTCTCCTAGCTCAAATTTGTTGGCTGATGCTGGTTACTTCTACTATTGTTATTTTTTTCTTTTTCTATTAAACAAACGGAAGCGGTTGGTTTACGAGTACATATGTACATATGTACAATACATTAATATGCGTACTTGACAATTTTTGATTTTATGACTATACAAACATACATACATATGTACTAAACATATGCATGAAACTAAATAATGATGTTCATGAAACTTTCGCTATAATTTTTTTATTCGTTTCATTTCTATTTCATGAAGATGAATAACTATGAAACAAGAACAATGAACACTCAATAGTTAAGAACTCAGTAAAATGATGTTTGTTTGTTTACTTATATTGGGTGTTTTTTATTGAGGTATAGAACTTTAAGTTGGCATCACTTTTTTAACTGGCGGCCATTTTGTCAGCTGTCAAGTGATTAATATTTAGTTTGGTTTGCCATTTCATCATGAACAGGTTGACAAAAGAACAACGCTTGCAAATCGTGCAAATTTATTTCGAAAATAATGGTTCAGTTCGCGAAGTTTACCGCAAGCTCCGTCCATTTTATGGTCGACATAATCGTCCATCAGAGCAATTAATTCGGTTAACCATGGATCGTTTTCGCACTACGTTTACTCTATGTGATAATACGCATCCGCAGAGACGTCGAAAAGTGCGCACCGAAGAAACAATTGCCGCTGTAGAGCAAAGTGTTGAAGAGGACCCGAATGAATCGATTCGCCACCGTGCACAGCAATAACCGACTATTTTGTTCCCGAATTGGATGGCATGAATGTGGATAAGTTGTGGTTCCAACAAGACGGCGCTACATACCACACAGCGCACGTCACAATCGATTTATTGAAGGAAACATTCGATGAGCGCATAATTTCGCGGAATGGACCTGTCAATTGGCCACCAAGATCGTGTGATTTGACACCATTGGATTATTTTCTTTGAGGATATGTGAAGTCGCTCGTCTACGCCAACAAACCAGAAACGTTAGGGGACTTGGAAGCCAACATTCGTGGCGTTATTGCCAACATACGGCCCCATATGCTCGAAAAAGTGGTTGAAAATTGGACCTGTAGAATTGGCTTTATTCGAGCCAGCCGCGGCGGCCACATGCCCGAAATCATATTTAAACGTTAATGGCATAAAATTATCCTTCCAATAAAGCCAAATTGATGGTCATTAAAACGATTTTCTTGTGTTTTATTTCAATTCGAAGTTCTATACCTCTAAAAAAACACCCTGTACAAGAGCATACAACATTTACAAATGTGAAACAGAACATGTGTTGAGTAAATCTCGATTAAGTTCATGCAAAAACAATATGCTTTTAAAGATTAGTGTTGCCAGTTGTAGGAAAAGGGATTAGGAAAGGAAGTTAAAAATTTTTAACGAGCTCTAAATTAAATTCAGTTTTTATTAGAGGGAGTGATCTGCAATTTCGGTAAACTATTTCATTTAGATAAAAGTATTTAATTTTATACATACTATCTTTCGCTTTCACGAAATGGATTTCATATAAACATAAATTAAATGTACACATAATTTTCTTTCTTTTAAATGCAATATTATTGTTGTTTAAAATTTCAAATTTTTTGAGTTTTATTACAAATATTAATTTCAAAAATAATTTTTAGTTATATTTTCGCTTGGAAACGAGTACTTTTGTTGTGTTTTCTTTAATTTTTGTCACACAACTAATAAACTATTATGAACTGGTTTAAGTTCTTATCTATATAAAGAGTTCGTACATAAAATTTTAAATATAATCATAAAATTAATTAAAAAATTTATAACTTCCAAACTGCTGGATCGATTTTCTTCAAACATTGCTCACAACACTCTCGATAAAGTCACCTCTCAAACAATAGCAAACTAAATGGAAATTGGTACAGACGTTTTGGTTCTGCGAATGCGCAGGCTGACACAGATGCACACTTAAAATTTATAAAACTCCTCTTATTTGGTTGGTGGTAAAGTGGTGGTACCTGATTACTTAAGAAAATTATTATTTCGGGTCACTTTTACGTGAATATGTTGCCAAATAACAAATGTAACAAGTTCTCAAGAATCGATTATTTTAGTCTCACGCCTGGTTAAAATCATTAAGTTGGTATCCAGTAGGGAAGAGCTTCCACCAAAAATGCTTAATTCCAAACCCGATTACATTTTTTGAAAGTTTTTGCTGGGCTATTACACATGTGCGACGCATACAAAAACTTCCATGATTTCACTATATTGGCAACATTGCTATTGCGTATTAATAACAAAAGATGAGATGAGAGAAAACAGCATGAAACAAAAGTCGTTTCAATGAACAATCTCTTTGTGTTAACAATATGAAGCGAAATGTTTTCACTCACAGTATGATAAAAGCAACTGTTTGTTCAGTATTAACATATTTATTCGAAGTTGGGCTTTAGTAAACAAACATTTCAGTAGTTTCATGGATGGAATTGTTCATGCTACTCTAATATGTACATACATATATACATAATTATGCAAATTTGCTGATATTGCTTTTTTGTCATTTTAAAATATTCAAGGGAACTTTTTAGCCGTTATGTAGCTTTATTTTTTATTTTTATCGTTCCTGGTATGTTTATTGAATACTTTTTTTGCTTTTTTTATAATACGCATGAACATGCATGTGTATATTTCGCTCTGCAAATTAAAGCTGGCTGGATCTTGTTAGAATTTGATTTTTGCAAATTCAGCGATTTGTTTATATGTACATATGTACATACATACATATTTATAAGGAATAAAGCATAAAGTAAAAAATGAAAATAAGTGTTAATGTAAATTGTAAAGTCCTTTCTTGCAAGCACTTGTAGCTTGAAGAATTGTGGTTAATGGGATTCTCACAATCACTTGAACTTGGAGATAGTTGTAGTATATTTTGTTGTACTCACAAGCACTTGAACTTGGAGGCAGTGTTCAATAAAACAATTGATTTGTTATTCTACTAAACAGTAAAATTTTGACTTTATTTTGCCTTCTTTTATACATAAAATTAAAGAAAGAAATGCTTACTCTATAAATGATGAATTGTTTTGTTTCCTTTTTTTGTTTGTGTAAAATTAATAACTGATAAGTTAGCAATGACCTTCTTTTGCATATTGCAAACTGTAATGTTTGCCTAAACATTTTGTGCAGTACATGGTCATTGACTTGGTATGGTTACAAAATTTATTCTTAGTGATGAAATCAATACAATTAATAATAACGTAAACAATAATATATATATCCCAACGAACAAATAAGAAATATATTAACATACTCCCCCCGTTGAGTGCAACTAAAAAAAACAAAAATTTTAAATAATGTAATAGAATAATGAACAATAATAATGCAAGAAGAAAAAACTAATAACAATGAACAATAATGAGAGTCAACTACATTGCGGGTCTATGTGTGTACAGTGAAGTCTGAAGTTGTTTGTTGTTGACGTGGCGCTCGAATTGGAGTTTAACGTCTTGGACATGTTTTCTTGCTGATTAAGTATATTAATATACAGAATGTAGCTATTAATGCTGAATAACCGACAATCATGTGATGGTGATTATGAGTCTCAATTCTGTTTGGAAGCTGTAGTATCTCCTGTGCCTTTAGTGAGTTTTGTAAATCTGTTAACTTCTGTATTTGTGAATTGTACTCGCTTGTGTGTATTTTATCCAGTAGTGGCTTCAGACGAGTTGCATGGGTTTGTTCTCTGATTTCCCAAAGTCTGGTGTATGATGACTTAAACGAGCTGGAGATTGTCTGTTGACCTTGGAGTGACATGAACTTGTGTTTGAGAGTACATTCTGGTTCCAAGTAAAGTAAGCCTGACCCTTGTAGGGTAAATTGATTGATATCTCTCTTACACTTAGCCGTTGTATGAATTGCTGTTGGCAATGCGTAAATCCATTTATTTTGGTGGTACAGGGGTATCCAGGCAGTGGTGTTTTTTATTTGTTGCACTGGACAATCAGCCTTTGTTTCGTTGTGTAATAAACTTATCTCGCAAGCCCATGTTGGAGAACCTGATTCATAACGTATCTGTACCTTGGAACATACAAAACTATCTTCATTGATGACAGCGCATAAATTCAGTTCAGTTTTATCAATGGTAAAATAATGATTATTAATAATATCGACGGCCAATAGGGACGAGCATGGCCTTATTGATACTAGAGTATCGTTGATCCAATTTGGCACTGGTACAATGTTGAATACTGTAAACTGAATGCGTTCAACTAACGGTAAATTAATGCGAAATACGACTGTGTTATTCGTGAGTCCACCTTGAACCTTCATCAGTTTGTACAAATGTGATACATCATTCTGTTTTACAGGCAACTCAAGTGACTCGGGCAGATGCATTTTAATTTTTCCTATTTCCTGTTGTAGCACTATCTAATTTATTGTTTGCATTTCTTTGAACGTCTGCACGTACAATTAAAAGATTCTAATATTTCACTAATGTTGAAGTCGTACTAGTGCATAGATGTTCAGCCCATACAACAATTGTTTGAAAAAAATTCATACACATTTGTTACGCTCTTTTAAAAACTCATTCATTCATCGTTGAGCAAGCGACGAAAACACATGCGTCGGAGTATCGTCATTTTTTTCAGGAATTTATTAAGCATTGTTGTTAGTTTTTGTTGAACAAAGCACAGTAAACACACACGATTCAATTACAATTGAACACACAAAAAACAAAGTAAAAAAAATAAAAGCTACACGTCTACGAAATGAGATGTGAACGGTATTTTATGATAAATGATGCTTTTCATAACATTCAATGCCTTTTATGCTACAAAATATTTAAGGCTGGAAATGAAAACGTTTTGAAAAGACATTTTTATTCATATCATTATGAAATTTGTTTTAGGTGTTTGCCAATATGTTTGCTGGGAGTTAAGGTTGCGAGAGCGAGCGCTAATACATCTCATTTTTATTTTTGATCATCTATGTACTAGTGACAACTATTCAAGGCCAAGTACAAATGTGCATCGACTGCAAATTTAAGAAAGAGTTTTTTATTGTTGGCACCTGAACAGCCACACATACCTGCTGCACAAAAACACTCGCGATCGTGAGAATGAATTTGTATTTTAAACAATCATCATATTACGGCCAGATTCCACACGAAAATATGTGGACTAATTTTCAGTAAATAATAGATTTAATTTCACTTTATTTTTGTGTATACATGTTCATATGTTTCAACATAAGTATGTGTATGTATAGGGTTAAGATTTATTCTCATAAGTAGTATATAAGCTATGGTAATTTAATTTTAATTTTAATCTGGAAATTACTGCGGCCTAGACCTGCAACTAATAAAACTGCAACTAAATTGAAGTAAATTTTTTTAATGGTTATATGGCGATCCTGCCATATTTTTTAGAATAAAGGAATACATAGCATATCTGCTTATCCTTTATCTAAAAATTAGAAAGGACAATAGGATCCAACATACAGAGCTTATGCTAAGTTGGATTCCTATTCATTATTTTTCGCCAAGATGATGAAGAAATGCCTCCTTATGTGCCCATCAAAGAATTGACTCCAGCCGAATTGAAGAAACGCGAAAAGGGACTGCGTAAGCTAAGGGACGATTTGCGCAATGAAGAAACCAAACTAGTGTTACTAAAGAAGCTAAAACAGTCACAGCACGAAGAAAAACTTTGTTGTCACTTCGAATATTGTATTGTCTACAAATCCTCCAGCGGCCATACCAGAAGCATTAACATCGAAGAGTGCCTTAAGTGTTACACCCACTACGGCGGTACCATTGCCAGCACATACCAAAAGTTCACATTCCAATAGTAATAACATCTCATCTTCAGTTAGCATAAGCGCAACAAATAGCCGCTCGAATACAAAATCCTTCATATAGAAAAAAAAATTTTTTTTTAATCCTGTTCACTATTTTTCGCCAAGTTTTTCCTTAAATGGCCACAAATTTGACTCACAAAAAAAAAAATTTTAATACCAATTTGAAGCTTTCTATGTAATTTTTTTTTATTATTTTCGTTTAAAAAAAAAAAATAATTCTACAAAATATATACATATGTACATATTAACAAATACTCTTTGGTAAAAATAATTTGTAAATGGCCTTTATTGTTTGAAATTTTCGGTTTTCGCAATGAGAAAATATCTAGATTGGTAAATTTACTATTTCATCATTGGTATTAGGAAAATTCATCTCATGATTCCTCGTTGGTATTGGGAAAAATCATTTTCAAGATTTTCCCGTCGACATATATGTATACTTATGAAATCTTAATCTTATGAAACTCCTTAATCCACCCCACAAACATACATACATATAAATTCTCACGGTCATAAAAACCCTGACTTATTGAACCACCCTCGTATGTAGTAATAAAAAAACTCCTTATGTAAACAAAAAATCGGCCGCACTTATTGAACCACCCTCGTAGGTATCAAATTTCACAAATTTCAAAGAATTTTAAAATTTGGCTAATTAAAATTTGAAAATTTCACAATTATAATTGCGGTGGGACTGGCAATCCCCTACTACTGACGTCACGTCAGAGCAACAGAATCAAACGAAATTGATCCGGAAAACCTAGATGTTCCCCTAAGAGAAATCCAATAAATAAACATGTCTACAATTTAAATCTCAACTTATGTTTCTGCGTTCAATTACAAATAAACAAAACTAAAACACCAATAACACTACTAATTGATACTGGAGCAGACACCTCACTAATAAAAATTTCACATTTGCATCCAAATGAAATAAATACTAACAAGATAACAACATTAAGAGGAATAGGACAGGGTGAAATACATTCCGTTGGAAGCATATTTTTTGATCTAAAGCACTAAAATTTTCTTATACTACATAATTTTCAAGTATTAGAAAATGATTTTCCAATACCATGCGACGGAATTATCTTCATGGACTTTATTAAAAAATATAACTGCATTCTAGATTTCAATTATGTACTACGCCCTTTCAATATCACAAAACCAATAGAAATACTAATCACAAATAATGGTGATGAAATAATCCTACCTCCAAGATCCGAAGTCATACGTCAAGTAAAACTAACATCAGTAAATAATGAATTACTAATCCCAAATCAAGAAATAGAACCAGGTGTTTTCATAGCGAACACAGTAGTAACAACAAACAAAGCTTTCATTCGTATCCTAAATACTAACAACAATATTAGCAAAATTAAACAAAGCAAAATCAAAACCGAAAACATCTCAATTTATAATATAGTTAAAAACAATTATAAAACAAAAATAAATAGAATCAAAAAAGTTCTAAAACTTTTAAAAGGAAATTTTCCACCATAATTCAATAATACTTTAACAACATTATGCGCTTCATATTACAATATTTTCGGTTTAGAAACAGAAGCAATAACTACTAACAATTTCTATGAACAAAAGTTGAGAATAAAAGATACACAACCAGTATACATTAAAAATTACAGAATTCCACACGCACACAAAGAAGAAATTAATAAACAAGTAAAAAAGTTAATAGACAACAATATAGTCGAACCTTCACACTCCGAATACAATAGTCCAATCCTATTGGTATTCAAGAAGTCATTACCAAATTCAGAAAATAAAAGATTGAGACTTGTAATAGATTATAGGCAAATTAATAAGAAACTATTGGCTGACAAATTTCCATTACCTAGAATTGACGATATTCTAGACCAACTCGGCAGAGCGAAGTATTTTTCTTGTTTAGACCTTATGTCAGGATTTCACCAAATTAGTTTGAAGAAAAATTCAATAGACTTTACATCATTTTCCACCAATAATGGTTCATACAGATTTACAAGGCTACCCTACGGCCTAAAAATAGCTCCAAATTCATTCCAAAGAATGATGACACTTGCTTTTAGTGGTTTAAAACCAGATCAAGCATTTCTTTATATGGACGACCTAGTTGTCTTGGGATGCTCAGAAAAACATATGCTCTCAAATCTGAAAGACGTTTTCGATTTATGTCGCAAATACAACCTAAAACTACATCCTGAAAAATGTTAATTTTTTATAAAAGAAGTAATATATCTTGGTCATAAATGTACAGACAAAGGAATATTGCCAAATGATAGTAAATATTCGATATTTGAAAATTATCCAACACCACAAGATGCTGATAGTGCAAGAAGATTTGTAGCTTTTTGCAACTATTACAGGAGATTTATTAAAAACTTTTCTGAATATTCAAGACATTTAACAAAACTAACCAAGAAAAATGTTCCATTCGAATGGACAAAAGATTGTGAATTTGCATTTAAATACCTAAAGAAAGCGTTAATAAGCCCCACATTACTACAATACCCCGATTTTAATAAAGAATTTTGCATAACCACAGATACAAGTAAATACGCTTGTGGAGCAGTTTTAACACAAGAACACGAAGGTAAACATTTACCAATAGCGTATGCTTCAAAAACACTTACTAAAGGTGAAAGTAATAAATCAACAATTGAGCAAGAATTAACCGGCTAACATTGGGCTATAACACACTGCCGACGATACATATATGGAAAACATTTTCTTGTCCGAACCGACCATAGACCACTATCTTATTTATTTTCAATGAAAAATCCAAGCTCCAAATTAACAAGAATGAGACTTGATCTCGAAGAATATAATTTTACAGTTGAGTACCTTAGGGGAAAAGATAATTATGTTGCAGACGCTTTATCATGAATAACCATAAATGACCTAAAAGACATGAATATTAAAATTTGTTCTATATTAAGAGTTACGACCAGATCAATGACCAATAAGAAGGAAAAAGAATTAAATAGTAATTCACATACCAAACAGCATAATATTAATAAAAATAATAATGATTATAAGCCCAGTATATATGTACCATTAAATAACACTGATGTCAGAAAATATAATAAACTAAAGATTTCAACCGGAAGATGTTATATCAAACGAGGAAAATCTATAGTAACATATATACAAATTAATGATTTGTTTACTAAAGGGAACTTTGACTTAGTACAATTTTTCTCTAGGCTCGAATATGTGGCCGGTAAACATAATATTAATAAATTACAAGTGGCACCTAGTGAGAAAATTTTCGAATTTATCTCTATTAATGAATTTAAAGTTATGGGCAATAAAATATTGAATAAAATTAAAATAGCGCTACTAAATGAGGTGACCCAAATTGATAGTAAGAATGCCAAGACAATTCTCGAACTTATGCTGAAATATCACAATGATCCCATAGAAGGAGGACATTGCGGAATATATAGAACAATAGAAAAAATTAAAAGATATTATTATTGGAAAAATATGTCAAAAGACATATCGAAATACGCAAAATCATGTCATAATTGCCAAACTTCCAAAACAACAAAACACATAAAAAGTCCAATGATTATCACACAGACACCTGATAAGGCCTTTGATACGGTTTATGTGGATACTATTGGACCATTTCCAAAATCATTGGAAGAAAACGAATATGCGATCACACTAATATGTGATTTAACTAAGTATTTGGTAACAATACCGATTAGAGACAAAAGTGCCAAAACAATTGCTAAAGCAATTTTTGAAAATTTCATACTCACCTATGGTCCAATGAAGACGTTCATTTCGGACATGGGAACAGAGTATAAGAATTCTATTTTAACAGAAATTTGTAACTTGATGAAAATTGAAAAACTAAACTCAACAGCTTACCACCATCAAACATTAGGAACAATAGAAAGAAGCCATAGAACCTTTAACGAATACGTACGCTCTTACATTTCAGTAGACAAAACTGACTGGGACGAATGGTTAAAATATTTTACATATTGCTTTAATACAACACCTTCAACAGTTCATAATTACTGTCCTTATGAATTAGTTTTTTCAAAACTCCCGAATAAATTGCATCATTTCACTGAAGTGGATAGAATTTCTCCTTTATAATATAGATGACTACGCCAAAGAGGCAAAATTTAGGTTAGAAATAGCATATAAGAGGGCCCAACAATTACTAGATAAGAATAAAATTAAGCAAAAAGAAAATTACGATAAGAATGTTAAGGATTACAATTTAAATATAGGAGATTTAGTTTTACTCAAGAATGAAGCAGGGCATAAGGTGGAGCCAAACTATAAAGGTCCATACGAAATTAAAAACATAGATATAAGAAATAACGTAACAATAGTAGATAAGAAAACTAATAAAGAACAAATAGTTCACGAAAATAGAATTAAGTTGTATCATAAGTAATAGAAACAAAAAAAAAGAGGAACAATATAAATAAATAAATATTGATACTCCGGAGTATGTAATAAATAAAATAATAATACATATATTATACTTATAAAACTAAAATAAATTCTAATTCTTGTTTAAACATATTTGTAAAAGAATGTCCATGGAACTAACGTTATATGAACATTCTTGCGAAAAGTGGAGGTGTAGCAGTATCTAATTTAATGTTTGCATTACTTTGAACGTCTGCACGTACAATTAAAAGATTCTAATATTTCACTAATGTTGAAGTCGTACTAGTGACAACTATTCAAGGCCAAGTACAAATGTGCATCGACGGCAAATTTAAGAAAGAGTTTTTTATTGTTGGCACCTGAACAGCCACACATACCTGCTGCACAAAAACACTCGCGATCGTGAGAATGAATTTGTATTTTAAACAATCATCATATTACGGCCAGATTCCACACGAAAATATGTGGACCAATTTTCAGTAAATAATAGATTTAATTTCACTTTATTTTTGTGTATACATGTTCATATGTTTCAACATAAGTATGTGTATGTATAGGGTTAAGATTTATTCTCATAAGTAGTATATAAGCTATGGTAATTTAATTTTAATTTTAATCTGGAAATTACTGCGGCCTAGACCTGCAACTAATAAAACTGCAACTAAATTGAAGTAAATTTTTTTAATGGTTATACTGTTGTAATTGATCCGGAGTAAGGATAAGCGGCTCATGGTGAGTGTTTGTAAGAATATCCAGTATCGAAGATTGTGTGTGTTGTAAGTTTGACGCAGTAATTGTTAGTTGAATACACAGTGATGAGAAAATTCGGTATATTCGTTCTTGATATAGTTCTTTATTGTCGTTGTGTATCTTGTTGTATATTTGCGATATTTGAAGGTCAATTTGGGCAAACTTTTTCTTTAATTGCACTTGGTCTGACTTCAGGATATTCATGGTAGAGTCTACAATTGACGTCTGATTTCTTAAAAGGCTGATCAGATGTGCCTCATTTTCCTTACCTTGGGAAATGGTGTTTGCCATTTCTTCCGCGTATTTGGAGTCCAGAACGCCAAAAAGGTGAATGCGCTATGTTCCCAACTAAATCTATTGTTCCCCTTTTATATCTTCTGCTTGAAAGTAGAGTGCTGCTCATGTGTAACTCACTTTTAGTATGTTCAAAGTATTTGACTAAGTTTTTGCACGTTGAATGTTCTTGTATGTCGTCACATAAATTACTTAACGCTCTTGTTCCTGATGCAAACATTTCCGATTCGGCCCAAAATTCTTGTAAGTCATAATAAATTAAAATCTGCCAATCTGAGGACGAAATTGCTGCTGATCAAATTTCTTCAAAATGAATGCCCAGCTGATTCCCAAACTGCATGTTATGGACCTGAGCTCATAAGACTAATGGCAGTAACATTAATGCTATCAAGGCAGTGATGATACTATTTGGAATAGATATTCGCTTTTTCTTTTTAGCATTCTCAGGCGTATTATTTCTAATCGTATCTAAATCTTCATGGTCGGATGATTCTTCCGACTCTGTGCTGCCAATTGGCAAAGGTGCCAGCCGAGCTATTGGTCTTCTGAAAACCCCAGATGCTGTCTTGACATCAGCTACTCGAACCAGACCATCATCTCCTTCATGGACCTTCACTATTCTAGCCAGCGGCCACCTTAAGGGAGGTGTGTTATCCTCCTTAACTATGACCATATCGCCGGGCTTAGCGTTGACATTCCGGGTTTTCCACTTGTGCCGATACTGTAATTCGCACAAATATTCCCGTGACCATCTCCTCCAGAACTCCTCTTGCAAGTAGGTGACCAATTTCCACCTGGTCAAGAGACTCAGCTTTGCTTGTTTAGAACGTACGTTTATTTCGGAATTCAATGGTTCCCCAATTAGAAAATGGCCGGGTGTCAAGGCATTCAAATCATTTGGGTTGTTTGACATTGGAGTAATTGGCCTTGAATTAAGAATGCCTTCAATTTCAATTACAACGGTATCGAGTTCCTCATACGTTAACGATGCGGTTGCTACACTTCTGAGCAAAAGATTCATCGCTGATTTCGCCGCGGCCTCCCATAAACCCCCAAAGTGAGGTACTCGTGGTGGTATAAAGTGGAACGTTATGCCTCTAGATGAACATTCCTTGCTGATTTCACTTACGGCCGGAATCGAATAAATCGAGTCTGCTAATTCTGTAAGTTGATTTTTTGTACCAACAAAATTAGTCGCATTGTCACAGTACAGCTCTCTACAATGACCTCGCCTGCTCATAAGTCGCCTTAGTGCGCCTATGAATGCTTCGGTGGTTAGATCGGTAACCAATTCCAAGTGAACAGCCTTTGTAGCGAAGCAGCAAAACACAGCAATATATGCTTTATGAGGTTTCTTCCCTCTTAATTTGTAATGAACCCAAAGGGGACCACAAAAGTCGACACCGGAGTTGATAAAAGGTCTAGCTTGTGTGACGCGTGTTGACGGTAAGGTACCCATTATTTGATTGAGCAATTTTGGTTTGGCTCTGGTGCATCGTATGCAATGTTGTACGATTGATCGTGCTGCTGTCTTGCCTTTAACTGGCCAATACCTTTGTCTTACATGTGATAATAGTGCTTGGGGCCCACAGTGGCGATTTTTTTCATGTGTCATTTGCATTATCAACTTCGTTATTGGATCATTGTAGGGAATCAGCATTGGATGTTTTGCATCATATGGCAGTGTTGATGATTTCCCCCCCTCTGATGATGCCGTTATTATCTAAGAAGGGCGTAAGGTTACTATATTGACTCCCTCTACTTACTTCCCCAAGCCTCTGCAAGTCATTCAAATCTTTGTCAAAATTGGATCTTTGCATTCCACGTACAATGACGATGAGAGCCTGTTCCAATTCTTGAGCTGTTAAATTTATATCGGGACGTTGTTTGATCCTTCTCGTACGATTAATGAATCGCAGAATATAAGCCACGACTCTCTGGAGTGTTCGAAATGAACCATTGTGTCGTATTTTGTAGATGATGTCTGTTGATGTTTCATCTACGGTTGCCACTGTACTCACCCTCTTTCGTTCCATATCGTGCTCATTTATTGTGAGTGTGTTGGAAGTATTTTTCGGCCAAACTTCTCTTCCATGCAAAAATATGGGCCCATAGAGCCATAAAGTGCTTGCAGCTAGTTTTGACGGGGATAGACTTCGTGAAATAATATCTGCCGGATTTTCCTTTGATTTGACGTGCCTCCACTGCTCAGCTATGGATAATTCCTGTATTGCAGTGATTCGATTAGCCACAAATGTTTGGTAAGCTGATGATTTTGAGTTGATCCAAGCCAAAACGATCTCTGAGTCTGTCCATAGGTAAGTGGGTGTTCTCAAGATTTAAATCACTCTTTACTCTTGCTGTTAGTTGAGCACATAAGAGTGCTGCGCAAAGTTCGAGACGAGGCAAGGTCTGGCGTTTTAAAGGAGCAACACGGGATCTTGCACATATAAGCCTTACGATTACCTGCCCGTTGTTGATAATGGATCTGATATATACAGCTGCACCATATGCCCTTTCTGAATCATCCGCAAAGGCATGAATTTGTGTGTTTGATGAAATATGTCCTTCAAAAACATGTCGTGAAAATTCTAGGTTGTTTAATTGTTCTAATTCAGTACGGAATGTCATCCATTTTGTGTTTAAGTTTGCTGGCAATGCTTCATCCCACTCCAATTTTGTTTCCCAAAGCTCTTGAATGAACATTTTGGCGGTTATAATAATTGGTGCAAGTATACCTAACGGATCGAAGAGTCTTGCTAAATCCGATGTTACTGTTCGCTTAGTAATTTGTTTTACATCTCCTGGACATACCTGGCCCAATTTCTCGTACTCTTTCATAAATTGTATGTATTGTGCCTTGACCTCTGGTGCCTTTGCCAGTCGACGCTCCAGTGATAGGAATCGATTGAAAGCTATATCATGTGACTCACCTAATGTTTCGGGATCGTCACAAAACGGGATTCTTACCACAAATCTTCCATTTTGATCAATGCTGTAGGTCTGCGCAAAATGAGTTTCGCACTGTCTTTCTGATACTGACAGAGTTTTCTCTACCGCCTTCACCTTTTCTAGCTCCCATAGTTTAGCGATGTCTTCCTCTAAAGTTGTTTCATTCTCAATGCACATTCCACATGTTGCAGTGGAAGATTGAGTTTTCTAAATTTTTCCTGAGATGATCCAACCCAGCAAGGTAGTTTGTAAGATGGGCAAGTTGTTGGCCAACTTGATTTGTCCATCTGTCAGTAATTGATGATGGAATTCCGCACCCAATAAAATACCTATATTGTCAGGATGATGGAAACCTGGGTCAGCTAGACTGATGTTATTAGGAATGTTCCAGTGATTGATGTTAATTATTTGTGATGGTTGAGAAGAGATTATGTGATTAAGAACAGATGCCTCAAGTCGTGTAGTATAGTTGTTGAACCTGGAACACAACTCGACGTTGACTCGATGATTTACCTTGGTGTTGCTGGACCCAATTCCACTTATAGCGATTGACGTTGGGTTCGTTGGAATTCCAAGACGTTTGACTAGGCGTTTACTTACGAAGTTAATTTGTGATCCAGAGTCAAGAAGCGCTCTACATTGAATTTCCTTTTCACCGGCTCTTATGAGGACCACGGCTGTGCTAAGCAGTATATAGTTATTTGATATCGTATGTTTTTCTGCTCTTAGTGATGCAGCTGCTTGACTGAATTGTGTGCATTTTGTAGTCTCAGCTGAGTGATTGGATGTAACCCTTGAACTTGGTTGTTGACTGCTCGCGTTTGAGTCCTTTAAATGCAGCAAAGTGTTATGTTTGTTGGCACACTTCATACAGCTTCTTCGGCTACAATTTTTTGCGTTATGTCCCGGTTTTAAACAGTTAACAAAATACCTTTGTTTTTGAACAAACTGAAGTCGTGCTGATGGTGATAGCTTCAGAAATTCTGGGCATGCAAATAATAGGTGTCTTCCATATTTGCACATTGAACAAAGCTCATTGTTTCGGCCTTCGATTGTGATAGAAGTACATACCTTTGCCCTTGGGTTTGAAAATTTTTCCTTTTCGGACATTGCTTCCACTGAAAGTTTCTCTCCAAGAAACTTAAAAAGTCTTTTATAGTTGGCACTTCTCGTGGCTGTGCGAGAGACTGTTCATAAAGGAGTCGTGTGACCTGATCCAGTCGTTTAAGGAGCAAATGGATAAGCAATGGATCCCATGTTGATGTGTTAATATCAAGATTTTGAAGTGCTAATAAACACTCCTTTGTTTTGTCATGTAGGCCCTTATAATTGTCGGTTTGAAGTATCAGTTCTTGAATTAATTTGCCAACTAGTAGCCTCTTGTTATGGTAGCGGTCTATTATAGATTACCATGCCGCATCGAAATTTTCCCCAGTTGCAGGGAAGTGTTTTATTAGATTTGCCGCCTCTCCCACTAAATGAGTTTTTAAGTACCATATTTTTTGCACCTTCGGAGAATAAATCGTAAAATTCTTGCCATTTTAAATACTTGCAGTCAAATTTTGGTAGTGTTAATTTTGGTATTGGAACTAAATCGGGCTGACTGTTATTTTGCCCAGAGGTTGGTTGAGTAGTTGCATGGTTGTTAACAGATCTTAATGCCTTCCGTACCTCATCTTCTAATTTAATAAATTGTTCCATCTTGTCTCCTTGATTTACGGGCTCATCACTAATTTCACATATTTGTAGGTGGAGGTCTTCAATGTTTTGCCATAACCTTGTGGCAATTGGCACATCCTGATTTGTTAAATCGGTTTTTAACAAACGTTCCAGAGATGCCATTATTGCTGCTTGTCTACGAATAATCTTCGACAGCTTATCGGTATCCGCTGATGTCACGTTAGCACATGCAGTTTGGTTTTGTTGTGGAAGTTGGCCTTGTGGTTGGGCTGAAGGCTGCGGCACCTTCAACATGGATGATTCAAATATATCTCTGTATTGTAAGACGGCCTTCATAATTGCGTTGTAGTAATCATCTGCAAAGTACTTATGGTCAAGCTGAATGTTTTCCATTAGTCGAATTTTATTATCATTAGATTCGAATTCTGCCCATTCTCCGATCATCCTTCGAAGTCTCTCTTGAAAGTAGTCGATTGAACCCTTTCTTGAAGCGGAATCCTTTTTGAAATTTCGGATGATCGTTTCAATCCGTTCTCCTATTTCCTTTTGGTTGTTGACCAGCTCTTCGAACGATACCATGTTGTATTGAGTTATCGTGTTGTTTCAATTGTTGAAATCCTGTGCCTGGTTACAGGATCACGTCGGGGTCACCAAAAAATTTTAATGTAAATTGTAAAGTCCTTTCTTGCAAGCACTTGTAGCTTGAAGAATTGTGGTTAATGGGATTCTCACAAGCACTTGAACTTGGAGATAGTTGTAGTATATTTTGTTGTCCTCACAAGCACTTGAACTTGGAGGCAGTGTTCAATAAAACAATTGATTTGTTATTCTACTAAACAGTAAAATTTTGACTTTATTTTGCCTTCTTTTATACATAAAATTAAAGAAAGAAATGCTTACTCTATAAATGATGAATTGTTTTGTTTCCTTTTTTTGTTTGTGTAAAATTAATAATTGATAAGTTAGCAATGACCTACTTTTGCATATTGCAAACTGTAATGTTTGCCTAAACATTTTGTGCAGTACATGGTCATTGACTTGGTATGGTTACAAAATTTATTCTTAGTGTTGAAATCAATACAATTAATAATAACGTAAACAATAATATATATATCCTAACGAACAAATAAGAAATATATTAACAATAAGAAATATGGGATCACAGCATATTTTGTTATGATAGAAGACAATAAGCAAAAAAAAAAAAAAAAAAAATGTTTTTTCCCTTTATTTTAATTTTTTTTTTAATATTTATTATTTATTTATTTTAATAATATTTTATAATAAGTATCTATTAAATTACTCAGTACCATCTTTCGTAAAAAGAAGATGTTGCACCTACAGGTGTCGGGACCTTCCGCACTATCTGCATAGTACCAGGGACAGCATTTGAAGTGACCGTCATCTTTATGTTCGTCCTCCATAACTCCGAACTCCTCATTTTGCTCCAGCATGCTTATAAAAAATTTTATAAGTTCCAAGTGATCATAGAGCTGGAACCACGCAAAATCTTTCAAAAACTGGTTTAGTTTGCACCTTATTCCACACATATTTTTATTTATTTTATGAAGATGATAGTTCTGTGAGGGTGTCTTTGTTACTAATGGTATTTACAAATTTTGAAAGTTCTGATGTTTTAAAAACAGTGTACATATATAATCAAACTATTGTTACTCCCCTTTGAGCATACACTATCTCTCTCTCTCTCTCTCTCTCTCTCTATAACTTTTCCACATAGCCATACTCACTATTTTACAATAAATGTTTTCATGTAGGCTTCTTAGAGTCATCAAATCTACATTTAATATCAATTTTAGTAAAATACTCGAAGAGAGAAGATATTAAAATGGACTCGAAAAATTTAATTAAAAAGTTTAGTTCGTTGAACAACAAGTCCTTCATCCATATCAAGGAGTTGGATATTATCAAGAAGTATAGAGTTGTTAGCGCCCAAAGAACAACGACTAAATACGCTGCAACTGTGAAGATCGAGTTGGAGGACAACTTCATGTTTTTACCAAACAGATATAACACTCTCCGATGGAACTTTCCGAGTTCAAAGGCAAGGGGAACGGAATTTAGTTCTGGATAAGGATGAGGTGGATAAGTTTATTTTGTCAAACGGTCAATATCCTATTTGGGAATAAAAAATAAAAAAATTCTGTGTATATATTTTCTAATTAATAAAACAAAATTTTTTAAATTTTCATATTTTTATTTATTTATTTCATAAAGAAATTGAAGTCATAAATGACCACAATTAAATGTATTAAACTTCTGATATTGATTATAGTTGTATGTTATATCTTTACCCAGATATTTGATTACTTCTGCAGGAGGTTGTAAGTTTCCAAAGCTATCGAAGTATTCTATTTCTTTGCTGTTTTTAAAATATGCTACCCAATGTGTGCCGAGTCCTGTTGATATATCTAAATTGATTATTCCACATTCTTTTTTCCTCGCACGTTTTGTTAGAATGTTCAACATATAAACTCCTCTAAAGTATGGAATTTTTGATGAAAATTTTTGTAGATCAAGATCGGTCAATGGTCTAGTGGGCAGCATTTCTATTAGTTTTTTGTGTTTTCTTTACAATTCAAACCATAACCTTTCTTATAAGGTTTGTGGAAAAGACCTTCTCCTACCGCTATAGATTCTATCGCTCTATTATGTCTTGCTGCTTCCTCAAGTTGTCTTTTTGCATTTTTTGTTGCATTTACGGTCTTTGCTATAGCAGCACCTCCAGTCGCTAAACTGCCAATTGCACCCAAAGCAGTTAATATTGGAATCAATCGTAGAAAACCACAAATTTTTGGAACACGTATTATACGTGGAGCAATAATTTGTGATTTTTTTCCCCTTTAAAGAACTGTTAATAGTTTTTCGTGCAATTTTAATGGCTGAGTTAATATCCAGCGGTTTTTTCTTCTTCAACATTTTTGATGCAGCTCTAATTGATGTACTAAACAGCTTTTTAGCATTTAAATTATTTTTTTTTATCATTTTTCTGTTTCTCCACACCCATACCAAACTTTGTTTTGGCTTTCATTGCGTTAGTAACCATATATGCAAATGATTTTTCTGTGAAAGTACTATCCTTTGAGAGAACTCGGTCTCAAGCTTTGTTCTCAAGTATTTTATCAGCTTTATGTCTAGTACTTAAATCCATATTTTTAGAATAAGCAATATCGTGCTCTTTACAAGCAAAATCCAATAAATTAATTCTTTTATCACCTCTACCTAATAAACGCTTTTGTAGTTTTGTTCCAGGTCCAAAGTACTGATATCCAGGAAGATGAAGTTCAACAGGTATTATTATTATATTATTAACTAAACCTCCCCCAATGACAGTTTTTTTATGACTAAACGATTTCCGATATCGTATAACCATATTTTATTTTTTCTATAATTAAAGGTAGTATTTATAAATTGCAATTAGTTACAAAAATACAGTTAGTAAAACAACATAAAAATATTTTAATCCGTAATATTGATGATTCATCAAACTTCAGCTCAAAAGTAAAGCATAGTTCCCTCTTACCAAATTCTATTCGTGCTTTAATAGTTGGCCCATCAAATTGCGGAAATACTAATATTATGATTAGCTTGATAGAAAGTCCTAATGGTCTAAGGTTTAAAAACATATATTTATACTCAAAATCCTTATATCAGCCGAAATATGAATACCTGAGAAACTTAATTTTACCAATAAAAGGAATGGGATATTACACATTTACAGATAATGAATCCGTTATTTCCCCTAACGAAGCTAAAAGCAATTCAATTATGATATTTGACGATGTTGCATGTGAGAAGCAAAATAATATACGTGCATATTTTTGTATGGGGCGACATAAGAATGTTGATTCATTTTAGTTATGTCAAACTTATACCAGAATTCCAAAACATTTGAGAAGAGACAACGCCAATGTAATTATACAGGTCAATCATGAATAAAATTCCGTGTGAAATTTTTTCTGGGGAACAATTCCAACTGATAGCAAGTAATACGGAAAACAAAAAATTCTGATTGGAAAAGGGAGAAATTTCACGCGAAGTTTTATTCATGATTGCCCTGATAATGTTTAAACAATATAAAAAAAATATGAAGCATGTTTATAGTGATCATGTGGCAAGCGATATGAGTTTTGTAAAGTTTCAAGAAATCTGTCGAGAGTGTTGGAAGGAAAAATATGGATTTTTGATTATCAGCAAAGATAACGAATTAAACAATGGTCGTTACAGAAAACAATTTGACTATTTCATAACAATATAAATTACTTTACATAAAAGGTATTCTTTAGTTCTTAATCTGGCTTTAAACTTCATACATCTATTTTTTATAATTAATTAGATGTCTATTGATAATCTGATCAGCATTTAATAATACCGATCTGATAACCTGTTCTGATACCTGATAACCGGTCTGATAACCTGTTCTGATACCTGATAGCTGGTCTGATAACCTGTTCTGATACCTGATAACCGGTCTGATAACCTGTTCTGATACCTGATAACTGGTCTGATACCTGATAACTGGTCTGATAACCTGTTCTGATACCTGATAACTGGTCTGATAACCTGTTCTGATATCTGATAACTGATCTGATAACCTGATCTCATACCTGCTAAGTTGATCTGATACCTAATAAGCTGATCTGATATTTGACGCTACTAAACATGGATGAGAAAGTTTTAAAAGAGCTGATTACAAGAAGAAATGTCTTGAAGAAAAAGCTCCGTAGTATAAAAACTGGTGAAATAGACACACTTGAACAACTTAGAGATACATTTTAACCTATAACAGACCCTCTCACAGAATTTATAAATAGTTCTAAAAATATTGGAAGAATCCCTAAGAAAGAAGAAAGTAAATTCCAAACGAAAATTGAGAATAACAAAAAAGCCCTTGAAAGCATTAGTCAAGGTAGAGACAAGTACACCGAAGAAACTTGTAGAAGGAACACTATTTGATAACACCATATTATTTAATGATGCTAATGACGTGAGTGATAACGATGAAGATGAGTTTTACTCACAGACTTCCAATACTGAAGAGACTTGTACAGACTTGTCACTCTTGGATGCGAGAAATGATTAGAGATATGGTCCACATAGAGATTGCAATAACAAATGGAAATTTGGTAATAGTAATATTGAGCTAAATGAAGATAAAATTCAAGTTGGCGGTCAAAGATGGGCTCTAACACCTGGTTTGTTTTCTTTAATGTTTCATAAAACACCAAAAAACTATGACAAATTTGAACTTGAAATCAGCAAAAAAAATTTTAATTACAACTAATGCTTGCAGGAGAGACTATAAGCCTAATGGTCAGATCAAAGGGACTAAAAGATATAAATATAAGCATATAATTCAAAAAAAATTTAAAAAAAATAGTGAGAAGAGTATATCTAACGCAGTAGCAAATGCAAATAAAGGTGATGGGATGATGCGCTTTAACCCCGAAAACAAAACTATATATATTGGGATGATCCCAATGAGTTAGTAGATCGTCTCCGACTACTGCTTGCATCACAAGCTGCAGGTCATACTAATCACAATAACGAGATTGTATCAATTATCGAAGAATTACGTGGAGCGAATATAATACATAAACTTTAATAAAGTACATATATACATATGTATGAAGTATGTCTGTTGACAAGTTTGGACATTATCTAAACGATACTAGTGATATAATTTCTATTAAAAATGCACCTAAACTGCTGGGGTTCTTTATGGTTACGAACAACAACATTGATGTCCAAAACAAAAGAATCAAAAATGTTGCAAAAGCTCTGGAGGAAAACGATGTTATCAATAAATTGCTTCTGCAAACTCAAATCGAAAAACTAGAAGCCAAATTATTAAATTGCCTTAAGGAAGTCAATACTATAATTCGAGAAGATATTCAAATGCAAATTGAGGAATTAGAAAGCGAAATAAAATTATAGAGAGAAGACAATTATAAAATTGAAAAAAAATTTCTAAAAATTAAATCATCTTTCGAAGAACAAATTGAACAGCTGAATGAGAAAATTTATAGATTGGAAAATTACATGTTCGTATCAATAGCTGAAAGTGCATCAAATACACTCCCAAACAAATCCGTAAAATTACTCAATGTATTCAAAAAGAAACTTAGTCGACGAACTCCATAAGCGAGCCCGAAAAACTTTTGTACGCCGTAGAGTTGTGATGAAAGGATTAGATGATCTTTGGCAAGCTGATTTAGTTGAAATGGGTAGTTATTCATCGAAAAAGCGAAATTATCGATTTTTGTTGACTGTAATTGATACATTCTCAAAATTTGCATGGGCAGTACCGCTGAAAACAAAAACTGCACTCGAAACAAGCAAGGCAATGGAAAATATTTTTCAATTAGGACGTGTTCCAAAAAACTTGCAAACGGATGATGGTAAAAAATTGTTCAATACTCACTTCGGAAAATGAATGGATAAATACAGCATTAATCACTACTCAACATATAGCAGTATGAAAGCATCAATAGTAGAACGATTTAATAGAACATTAAAAGGGATGATGTGGAAAGAATTTAGCTTTAATGGTTCATATAAGTGGATTGATATATACAAAGATTTACTTAATGCATACAATAGAAAAGTTCATCGCACCATTAAAATGTCTCCGATTAAAGTCAACTCAACAAATGAGCAAAAGCTATAAATACAGTATACAGTCATTTGAAGATGTATAAAATCTCAAAATTTAATGTTGGCGATCATGTACGCATAAGCAAATACAAGCATACTTTTGAAAAGGGCTGTACATCAAATTGGACAACAGAAATTTTCACAATTAAATGAGTTCAAAATACATATCCTACGACATACATATTAGAAGATTATCTCGGAAATCCTATTAAAGGTGGATTCTATGAAGAAGAACTTTCAAAAACTAGATATCCAAATACATATATAGTTGAAAAGGTTCTTAAAACTAAAGGAGGCTGGGATTTTCTAATCAACACAATTCTTGGATAAGTAAGAATGAAATATTATAGCTGAACACCACCACCATCAACAACAATAGCAGTAATATTAAGAAACTAATGTTAATTTTAAAATAAGAAAATGAAATAAATATGTAAATTATGCTTATAAACCATACTGTGTACTAAACTTTATTTATTTGTAATCAGTCTGTTATAATGTCAATAACACTTACTCTGAGCTCTAACTCATGAGAATTATCTGCTAGTTACTTTCCTCCTATTGAATTACATGGTGCTTATTAGTGTGCGCTAACTGATTTTCATTCATACAACAGCATTCCAAATGTAGACACCTACAACAATATGTTTCATATAGGGGAACATACAATTGAAATACCAATTAGATCTTACGAATTAAATGATATAGTTGATTTAATAAAAGAGCAATACAAACGATTCTGTCCAGAAAATAAGATTTGTATTAAAGCCAATAAAAATACATTGCAAGTTAAAGTTAATAGTTCCAAAGATCCTGTATATTTTAATAAAGACAACACAATTGGAAAACTTTTAGGATTCAATAACAATATCCTAACATCAAACAAATATTATTACTCAGATCTTCCAGTTAATATTTTTAAAGTGAACCTCTTGCGAATTGAAAGTAGTATCGCTATTAACACATATATGAATAACTCCAAATCGCATGCACTTCATGAATTTCCGATTAATGTGCCTCCAGGCTATAAAATAGATGAGGTCCCAAGAAATCTCATCTATTTACCTGTGAACACCAGAGAGATAAGTTCACTAGCGCTGCGCGTAGTTGATCAACACGGTGATTTAATTAGTTTTCGAGGAGAGGAAATTACAATACGAATACATTTGAGGTCAACTAAATAATGCTAATATACAACACAAATACATTGAAAAATATAGAAGCAAGAACAACAACAACATTAAAGCGACCAGCTCAACAAAAAGCTCTAACAACATCAAATAAAAATTTTCTATCGTCCTTGAATTTTAAATTGAAGACAAAATGACTTCAATAATAGATGTCTTAGATAAACCCTTGTCGGATGAGAATATAATCAAAAAGGACTATCATACATATGTACCATACTTACAATCTTACAACAATAATGATGAAATCAGAATTTCAATACAAAATCAAGATTTGTACGTGCTACCCATTGAGAGCTACATTTATGTAGAAGGATTTGTTGCTGATGATAATAACTCCAAATCTTCTTCATCTTCGGAGAACTTTATATTAAAAAACAACTTTGTGGCATATCTATTTGATGAAATTCGCTATGAGCTCAATGGAATTGAAATTGATCATACAAGATATTTAGGAGCCACGAGCACCATAAAAAACTTGGTTTCTCTATCACCAACAGAAAGCAATGTGATGCAAAATGCTGGATGGAACAAAATTGACGATGTCACTCGTGCAAATGGATTTTTCAATTTCTATGTACCTGTAAAAATGCTTCTAGGATTCGCTGAAGACTACAACAAAGTTATATTAAATGGAAAACATGAATTGATACTCTTGCGAAATAAGAACGACGAAGATCTTGTACGCTCGCGTGTTTCCACTGAAAAAGCTAAATTTAAAATTTCACTCATCTCATGGAGAATACCTCATGTTCAATTATCTGACCTTAGCAAATTGAATATGATTAAAATTATTAATAATGGTGCTTCTATACCCATGGCATTTCGCAGTTGGGATTGTCATATTAATCCACAATTAAACAAGGGAACTAACCATATTTGGAATGCTAAACTGGCTGCAAATAGAGAACGCCCCCGTTTTGTGTTGATCACTTTTCAACAAGAAAATATGTTTGTTCATTGTGATTTTACTAATTTAAAAGTACATTTCAATTCAGTCTCATACCCGTATGATGATCTAAACATAAAATTTAAAAATGAACGTTATGCAATTCTATATGATATGTATCTAAGATTCCAACAAAGCTACTATATGAAAGAATCTCAACCGTTTCTAACTGCATCAGAGTTTAAGACAAAAGCTCCTATTATTGTAGTAGATGTCAGTCATCAGAATGAATCACTCAATAATGGCCCGATTGATATAAAAATTGAATTTGAAACAGCAACTAATATTGCACCAAATACACCAGCTTACTGCATTCTTATTCATGATCGTATAATAGAATATATACCCATCAAAGGACAAGTTCGAAAAGTCTTATAAATTGAATACTATGGAAAATAACATAATTTTTATAGACGTACAAGGTTTCAAAACTAATTCAAACGATTTCATCGCAAAAGAAGTAGCGATTGTTTTCAACAATTATGAATATAACAATTTCATTATAAAACCACCATTTGATTTTAAATGCTTATCAATAAAAAAGCAAAGAGAAGCAAAGTGGGTAACAGAAAATTATCATCACTTAAGCTGGAGTGCTGGATCAGTTTCATTTCAAAACGTTTGTCATTTTTTAAAAGCCAATGCAAGATGTTCTAAAATATATGTAAAAGGTGAAGAAAAAAGACGATGGTTGGAAAACATTTTACACCGAAATATTTTTAACGTTGAGGATATAGGCTGCATCAACTTTAAACAAATGGAAATCAAGTATCCAGAATATTTTTATTGTAACTATCATAAATTTGGTGTATGCGCATTAAAAAATGCTTTTTTACTCACAAAAGAAATATCTTGCTTTAAATGAACTTTTTTTACTTTTTAAAATATTTATACTTAAAAATATATGAATGTATGTATTATTATAAAATTTAAAAAAATTTTAAACAATAAATGTATACAAAATAAAAGAATGTACAAGTGTTCTCTTATTTCAAATACAAACTACATAAAGGAAATAGAAGGAAGTGGGGAGGAGGAGAAGTTAACTTTTTTGCTTACTTGCAAAATTATACTTTTTGTTTATCTGCTGATGAGTGTACTTAGTTGAAACTTTGCTGCTTTAAAATAATTGTAGTCAAAGAAATGTCTGCGTTGCAAAATATAAATGTATACAAATATTACGTCTGTATTCTACAGAGCCACAAAATATTCCATGCACAAATTCCCACGGTCACACATCCATATGTATGTACATACATACATACATACAAATATTTTTCTTAAATAAATAAACACAATATAAAATTACCAGCGGCAATCAAGATGGACCCACCACACACAAGCATTAGGGTGTTCACATACATGAGAACATTTTACATCATAAAATGTCGGTATGATAAGAAATTTATTAGCGTAAGGAAATCGCACATACACATCTGCCTTTCTGCAGCTTCTCGGATATCTTATAGGGACCCAAATACTTCTCTTTCAGCTTCAGGCCCGTGCCAAACTGGGTCCGCTTAATGGCCACCATATCACCCACTTCGTAACATTCTTCCGCTTTTCTATTTTTGTCGAAAGTTTTGCGGTTCTCGGACTGTATCTTTATTATACTTTTTAGCGCTTCTGTTCTCGTTTTCTCTCTCTCGCCATCAAGCTCGGATATATATTCTTGTTCAAGCATTTGACGTAGGTCTGGATAGTCAGGCAGCGTCATTTCAGCTCCGGTGAGTAATCTAAACGGCGAATACTTAGTACTTCTAGTTGGGGTTGAATTTATGACCATTTGAATCTGACGAACGTGTCTGTGCCAATTTGCGGGTTTTCTTGACATAGTTTCGTGAGCATGGCAATTACGGTCTTATTGATTCGCTCCACCTGACCATTTCCCCTGGGAACACCAGTAGCTATAGCGAGGTGCTGAATGTTTTCGTCCCCACAGTACTCCTGAAATACTTTTGCAGTCAAAGCGGTCCCTCTATCAGTGATGATTCTTGACGGATTCCCAAAGATAGAAGCCTGTTTTTCTAAGCAATCAATTACAGTTTTAGCATCCGTCGATAATGCACGCGATACAGCTTTTGATCACCTTTTCAATTTTTTGTGCTGCTTTTGGAATATAGTACTGCCTTTCAAGTAATTCTTGAGTTTTCTTTGTTCCGTAGTGTCCTTAGCGGTGACTAATTTTTATGATTTTATCTTCCATTTGTTCGGGAACAACTATTAACTCCTTGTTGGTATCTTTGTATAGTAAGTCTATACGAACGAAGTAATCTTCATAAGAATCTCTCATTAACACTGTTTTTATCGTCCTTGTTCTCTCGTCCAGACTCTGTGCTTCCCGTAAGCGTTTGGACAGACTTCCTTCGGCCCACAAACAACTTACTCGGCTCAATGCGTCTACATGTTTCATTTTACTCGCATTTCTATGTTCTATTCGGTAAGAGAATTCTTGAAGAAACATTGCCCATCGTGCAACTCTTGGTGGAACGTCACTTTTCTCCATAGTCATTCTGAAACCATTGCAGTCTGTGACTATTTTAATCGGTATGCCTAGCAAATAAACACGCCATTTTTTTAGCGACTCAACAACGGCCAAAACTTCCAATTCGTAAGAATGATATTGTTCTTCATACGGTTTCGTTTTTCTGCTCATATACTGGATAGGGTGCATTTCCCGATCTTCTGGGCTTGTTTGCATTAATACCGCTCCATAACCGTACTTGCTGGCATCGGTATGAACTTCTGTCTCTGCACATGGGGAAACAAGTGCAAGGTAGGTGCTTTGATGAGCTCGTCCTTAAGTTGCTGAAACGCGGCTAACACCTCATCAGACAATAAAAATGGAACGTCCTTTTTCAATAGGTCAGAAAGTGGTTTTGCGATAATAGCATAATCTTTAATAAACTTTCTGAAGTAAGAAGTCAAACCCAAATATCTGTGTATTGCCAGTCGGTCTTTTGGTACGGGATATTTCTTGACTGCTTCCGTCTTGCTTTGAGAAGGTTTTATCGAACCATTCTACACCTCGTAGCCCAAGAAACTGACACTTTTCTTCAAAAACTGGCATTTGCTCCACTTGATCCGCAAACCATTTTCTGCTGCCTTTTCCAACACTAGTTTCAACTTAGACAGCCCTTCCTTTTCGTCTTTAGATGGGATAATTATATCATCCATATACACGATTATCGTTGCGTTCTGTATCAGTTCTCGCAACGCAGCCGCAATGAATCTGGTGAAAACTGCCGGTGAGTTACTTATTCCAAATGGTACGTATAGAAATTCGTACTGTCCTTTATTTGTTACGAAAGATGTGTATTTCCTAGAGTTTTCCTCTATAGGAACATGGAAAAAACCGTTAACTAGATCTAGAGTCGTATACACTCTAGCTCCCTGTAGCTTGTCGATTATCTCGTCCATTAGAGGCATAGGGAAATTGTCGCGTATAATTTTCGCATTTAATTTCCGATAGTCGCAACAGAGTCTTGCTGCCGTCTTTTTTCGAAACTAACACTATGGGTGACGAGTGCTCAGAGTAACTAACCCTTATAATTCCCTCATCTAGCCAAGTTCTGATCTGTTCGTTTACAACTAATTGGTCAGCATATGACATACGTCTCGGGCGTTGTGAAATAGGAACCTCATCTTTTAAAATTATCTTCATTTCGACGGTCACATTCGATGTTTTAACCGCCTCATAGCTTGCTATCAATCTTATCAGTCCTTCCTGAATTTCTTGATATAGATGGCATAGGTCTACATCGCCTTCTTCTGGGAACCTCTCTACAGTCTGATAAATTTTAGCGAATTCTGTAAACAGGTTATTCCCGACCATCTTCCCAAAATCTCCGCCTAATATTATTTGCTGGGTTTCATCTTTCTTCATTGCGCTTTTATCAACTATTTTCTGTTTAACGTCTTTACCAGTTACTTCTTTCGGCTTTAAACTTTTATCAGCCTCTTCTTCCGCCTTAACGTATTCATCAACTCCCTTCTTATTCACATCTTTAGCATTTACTTCTTTCATCTTTACATATCTAATGGCTGTCTTCTTATTCACATCTTTAACACTTACATCTTTCATCTTTACGTCTCTTTCTTCGGGCATCTTAAAATATGCTTCACCATCTTTTATTAAAATTTCGGCTTGGGACAAGAGTGTATTTCCAATCATAATGGAGTGGATAATATCCCTTTCAGAAACCACATGTTGCATTAAGTGGAATTCCATCGACCGTCACTTCAGTATCAAAACGTCCCATCGTTCTTGTTACGCTTTGCCCTATTCCATGAATATTTATCTCTTTATCGAGTATATCAAAACCACCTAGCGTTAAGACCATATAGAATCTGATAAGGCACATATCACACCCAGTGTCTATCAAAGCGGACACTTCTTTACCATTTATCTGCACGTCTTTGAAAATCAAGGTCGAACCACCCTTCACCATGTTGGCCTGATCACCGTATTTTCTGGCCTGCTTGTACGACCCATTTCTGCACTCGAATAAACGATGACCCATTTGATTGCACTTAAAACATTTATATTGTTTGTTCGTACAATTTTTAGCTAAATGATTTTCATCGCCGCACTTAAAACGTTTTCTTACTGGCTCTTTCTTTACAGTATTCATCGGCTTAGAGCAACGAAATTCCTTTCTCCTTCACGATTTGATGATCCTCGTTTGATTTTAATTCTGTCATACGCCTTTATTTGTTCCTTTAACGACCTTATGTCTTTTGCTTGGAAGGGTACTGCTTTATTAAAGTTGGAATCGTTAATGCCATTAATAAAATATTCAATTATGCTTGGTTCATCCAGCGATATATGCTTTAAAATTTCCATAATGGAGTATAGATATTCGATCGTCGATTCGTCTCTTGATAGCTTTCTATTTCTGAGTAATTTATGCACTTCTACAGCCGACATGCTTACTCGAAATTCATCTCCAAGGGCTCTTTTCAAGGTGCTCCAATTCCTGATACCTGTTTGGCTTCGAATAAAAAGTCGGGCCGCTCCTCTCAAAAGCTGTTTTGCATACGCAAACATCTGAAGCTGCGTCCATTTGACGATGTTAGCAGTTTCTTCAAATTCGTCAAGCCAATTTTTAACATCTGGTGTGCCGGGTCCACTAAATGTCGACAAGCTGTCCTCTAAATCCCTCAATGTGTAAACATTCTCACGAGGTGCCACCACTCGGTGTTCATCTTTAGGCAGGACCTCCGTCTCATCATCGTCAGTCGCGTCAACGAGGTCCAGTTCATAATGTTCCATGTTCTTATCCGTAGTGGCCAAGCCCAATTCCCCTAACTTTCGTCTCAAGTCACTCACCACTAAGCCCATAATCGCGTCTACGTCCATGCCCCTTAATCACAATCGACAAGCAGTCAGTACCAGAATATCAGTAGCTAAATACGAGCCAAATCAATTACAAATCATTAAAATTCAATTATAAAGTGATAATACAAAATAAAGTATGCAATTATAAAAAAAATCAATAGAAATCAAACCAATGAAAACGTAAGAATGGGTCAATCTTGTTTACCAGCCAGCCAACTGTAGTGCGCCTCTGCTTATACAGCATTTATGTGCTCACGTACTAACACCACCGCCTGTTGCCACTTCTGTTGTCTCAGCCGTTACTTTAATATGTTCTGCTCAGCAAATTTTTTACTTGTTTTCATTTCAAGCACCACCAATGCTGATTTATTCAACGCACACATACATATTTCTTTATTTCCGCGCTCATGCGCTTTTATTTAATTTATAAACTTTATTAGCAAAAATAGATGGATTAAAATATAATACAAGTTAAGTTGTTTGCTCGCTTAGCGTCTGACGTACTCTGTGGTCTGACGTACTCCGTGGTTTGACTGCTACTGTGGTTTGACTACTACTGTGGTTTGACTACTACTGTGGTTTAACTATTGTGGTTTGACTACTACTGTGTCGTCTGCCAGCAAACCTAAAACCTACCCTGGATGAGAACAGACACAACAAACACTCTTACGAGTTTACTCTTACACATACCACCGTCAATCCTACGTATGTCTAATATTAATATATTCCTACATGCAAAGTTTTCAATTTCATTTATTTAAAAACGTTTGTTATATATTGAAATTGATATAAGTAGAAGTTTATATGCATATATAAAAATATTTTTTGATATATTCAAATGTAATCTAGTAAAGGCCCTATTCATAAAAAGTATTTTTGCTTTATAGGTAAAAAGTTTATGAAACTGATTTCCATACAAAATTTGTTTTATTAAGCCATAATAAGACAGAATTATTTTTTATGAATTAGACCATTAATATACATACATACATAAGTTATATAAATAGAATTGAGTTCAACACGTTTTTGAATTAGTATTAAATTAATTTTATTTTATATTAATTATTATTTTTAAAACGGATCGAATTTTTTTTTATCGTTGAAGGCCTATACACATACATACGAATGTAAATGCCATCACCGGCATTAATATTTACATTTCAACCTTTCTGTATATTGCACTAAAATACTTGAAGTACCACATGAAGTGAACATTATTTTTGAGGTACTTCTTTTTACTTACCTTTTTCGGTACATATTTAATCTTCGGCTACTTCATGTTAATATTTGTCAAACAAACAATCTGTACTCTTCACTGCTTGTGCTCTGAGAGGGAGAACAAATATCTACCATACCCAACAGCGAGTTTCACATATGAACAAAAAAGTTACTCGTTGCAGACCTTTAATATCTACATATATACATACATACTTACTACCTATATTAATTTCTACAATAACAAAATACACAACAAAAACATATCACTTTTCAATCAAAAATTCATCCATTTCTACTCTGCATCTATTTCTACATACATACATATTCATATGTATATGTATGTTTGTATGTAGCACATATGTATATGCAGGTACACATCACCTCATAAAAAATACATATTCAAACTAACAACAAAAATATATGTAAGCATACAAACATACATGTACATATGTATGTAAGTAGTATGTGTATATTCCCACCCATACATATTCACTTTCTTTCCTTTTTAATATTGTACACAATTGAAATTCTTCAGCAATGCTTAAGCATGCTGCAGTCAGCAAAAACCGTAGTTTTGAAAATTTGCTCATTGCTGATGCTGAAAAACTTTCACAGCACAGCAAATCAGCATCAGGAAAAAAACCAAAAAAACTAAATTGCTGATGGTCAGCATCAGCAGAGCAGAGCTGTGTCTGAAGTCCGGAGAGAAGCATCAAAAGATATTGGATGTATTAATATAAAAGGTATTTACTTTTGATGGACGAAAAGACAAGACTCTGATAAATGAGAAGAAGAAGACTTAGAAGAGCACATTTAAAACTTAGCCGAACCAAGATCAATTTATTTGGGACACGCAATAGCATATCGTGGTACTACCAAAGAAATTCTAACTTCAATCACAACTTTGTTTGACAATAAAGGTTGGAATTTGGATAACGTGATTTGCATTGGGTGTGACGTAACTGCAACTAACACCGGTTGAAAGGATGGTGTAATTGAATATTTAGATAGACCCTTTGTATAGAACTTTACAATGGTATGGTTTGTATGTTTCACTTCAATGAGTTACCCTTTCGTCTTTTATTCTTGACTTTAAATGCTTACACTTCGGAACCTAGACAATATTCTGGACTTATTGGAAGATAGTTAATTGATTGTGAAAATAATTACGCAACAAAAATATCTTTATGAGAAATGGCAAACTGTATTAACCGGTTTTTGTTGTCCTGAACTAGCAAACCATCAACCTGGGAAAATTGCACACTCGAGATGGCTTACTGATGCTAGTCGTATACTAAAGCACCCCATACACAATTCAATTCAATTTTCAATAAACAAATTGTGAGTGCTTTGTTTTTGTTTTCAATATAAATATACAGACGAGAATTTTTACATGGCTTCTATAAACTGGCAGTAAGAAATTGATTTTTATTTCTGCTTGAAAAAATAAAAATCAGGAAATAACTTTTAATTCTGTTGAAAAAAATAAAAATCTAAGTAAATAAATTTTTGCATTTTGCCACCCAAGTTTCTACTTCTATTCAGTTTTCATTTAAAATGCCAGCGAAAACCTCCCACACATTACTTTTTCCAGTTTTATTAAAAGTGGTGTATTCTCCGCTTAAAAGTTTAGCCTTTACATTCACAACAGGTGCTAAGACCGCATTTGATGTCTTTCAAATAAATAATAAAAAAAATTGTGCATACATAAGTTCCGGGGAACAGTTAAAGGAAGTTATACAATTATTGAATCTTCAGCAGGAAAGTTGTCTGAATCATATATTTGTTTATGTATATATTAATTCATGTTGTTCTTATAAGGAGCATATAGCCGTAAATATATATTTACAGCCGTATTCATAAAAAATAATTCTGTCTTATTATGGCTTAATAAAACTAATTTTGTATGAAAATCAGTTTCATAACCTTTTATATAGCAAAAATATATTTTATGAATAGGGCCTTTAGTAAATCAAAAAATATTTTTATATATGCATATAAACTTCTACCTATATCAATTTGAATAAATATCTGAATAAATAACAAACGTTTTTAAATAAATGAAATTGTAAACTTGCCTCATTTATTTCTATTTTTGCTTTGCATCACTTTGGTTTGCATCACTTTTTTTTTTGCCAAACTACACCTAGTACTGCAAATACCTAGTGAAGTTTGGTTATCGCATGGTACTTGACATGTTTGCTTGATGAATGTTGAAGTACGAGCGAAAATCGAACAAGTGCTTAGCTAGCACCAGTGTGACCAGATCCTAAAAGTATTTGCAGCTAAATTGACTTTAAAAAAATGCTAAAAAATAATTAAAGTGCTAAAAATAATGCTAAAATTTAATACTTCTTTTTAAGCAAATATTTTCTTTAAAAGTTTTTATTTTTGCAATTTCTGCACATATTGCCTTACAAATATTTAATTCCTATAAACGAAATTAAAAAAAAAAACATATACGAGGTCTGATCAAAATATAACCGTTATTTTCAAATTTCGTGAGTTACGTATGTTCGATTTTCGCATTTTTTTTTCTGTTATGTTGGTACACATGTCTGTTATATATGTTCGCAATATCAGCCATTTTGGATTGTCAGTTTGTTTTTGACAGATAAAAAGGTAAGTCGTGTTTTGGTGTGCTCTTCGATTTTTTACTATTCGAAAAAATGGATAAAAGAAACTGTATTAAGTTTTGTGTAAAAAATTAAATTACATTCGCAAGGACATTTGAAATGTTGACTGTGGAGTTTGGCGAGTCTACTATGAGCAGAACACAAGTTCAATTGTGGTATTACCGGTTTAAGGAAGGCCGAGAAGATGTCAATGACGATGCTCGTCCTGGTCGTCAAGTTCGGTCAAATGTGAAGGTTTTGCTCACTGTTTTCTTCGACGGCAATGGCGGAATACTACCTTGAAGCTATGCGCCGTTTGCGCAGAAAAACGGTCCCCTAACCCCTATTTCAGTTCGAACTGGAGCCGAATGACGAACAATTGCAAAAAAATGAAACCCATCCAATTTATAGCGTAAAGTTTCTCTTACACCGAAAAATCACAGTTGAAGATCCACGTAAGCGCTCAGGTCCCGTACAGTGCCATAATTGCCTACCTACAGTTTGTGTTATCTGCGGTAAATTGCATGGTTTTGCTAGCTGTAATAAGCCAAAAGATCAAGCTGAAAAAAAATTTTGGAATCGTGGAGGTAATCACACTGCTAACTACAGAGGATGTGCTTTATATTCTTTCGTTAAACAGACTATGGGACAAAAACCTAAATTACCTCCAGCTCAATCAGCGAACGCTTATTCAGCCACTTTTCCTCCAATGAGCCAACCAAGTACTTCACGTGTATCGTATGCCGATGCTGTTAAGACAAATTCTTTTCCCACGCAGAAAGTGTCCCCACCAAGTAATTCAACTAATGCTAACACAAGCTTTAATTTCAGTCGCCTTGAAGCCACTATTGATAATCTAGTGCAAACAATAAACAATTTTACATCAAATATGACTAGCATGATGCAAGAAATGCTGCTTCAAGCAATAATTAACAATCCATGAAGACGTTAAAAATATGTTTCTGGAACGCAAATGGCATTCGCCAACACAAAAATGAGCTCGAGCAATTCCTTACGGAAAAACAATATTGATATAATGTTGGTTTCTGAGACTCATTTGACTTCGAGAAGGCTTTTTAAAATGAATGGCTACATCTTATATGATACTAAGAACCCGAAAGGAAGAGCATGCGGTGGATCAGCAATTCTAATAAAGTCAAGACTCAAGAACCATATTCTTGATAACATGTGTGCAGCAACTAATATTTGTATTGAAAATTTTTGTACAAATTTCATTATAACATCAATTTACTCCCCTCTAAGATTCTAAATCACTGAGGATCAATACGAGTATTTCTACAAATCGCTTGGACCTTGTTTCGTAGCACCTAGAGAATACAATACAAAACATACTTTCTGGGGTTCGCGCCTTATTACAGACAAGCTTTTAAGCTTTGCGGAAATTATTCTAATAAGAATTGTATAAAAATTAATGAAATAAAACTTTAATAAAACTTTAAAAAATACCGCAAAAAAAAAAAAAAAAAAAAAAAAACAGAGGAAGAGTGTTGTTCAACACAATTTCAAAAATGGGCTTGGACGTCATTTCGAGTGGGGAGCCTACTGACATACAAAAAATTACGGATGTTATAAATTTTGGTGTCATGAAAAATATTTCTAGGGATTTTGTTCATGTTGAAGCTTCTGTAGATCTCTCATCCGATCACTCTCCCACTATCGTTACAATCTGTAACTCACTAAGAAGTGATTTACCTTACCATGAAGATGATTTATTTACCTTACCTTAATTGACTGAGATTTAAAAAAATATCTTAGTAGTCATTGCACGGAAAACGTAACGCTAAGAACATCCGATGATATTGAATCTAACATTGCGAATCTTAACGAAAATATTAAGCAGGCTGCTGAACATGCTACCTCCCACCCGCAGACTGGGTTTAATAGACTTTATTCTACGGATATTGAACGTCTCGTATGTGAAAAAAGAATAACTAGAAGGGAATGGCAACAGCATAGATCGCCCCAACATAAAATCAGATTTAAAGAGTGCACTAACCGACTCGCAAGAGTTTCTTGCATCTGAAAAAACTGTATCGCTTAAAAGCTATCTGGAAAATCTCGATGTCACACCAGCATCTTATTATTCTTTGTGGCGCGCTGCGAGAAAGCTTAAAACACCCGTTGACTTTAAACCACCTCTGCGCACTTCTACCGCAAGTTGAGCAAGAAGCGATATTCAGGTAACATATTTACCCCAAACATGTACGGGCGTTGTTGATTTGCCGTGTGTAGTTGCTCTACCACCTCGACCCTTGAAGTTTAAGATGCGTGATGTACAAAAAATAATTGTTGAACTCAACCCAAAGAAAACTCCGGGTATTGATGAAATTAGTAATTATATGCTGATGAAGTTGGCTCGTATTGCAATTAGAATCCTGGTATTAATTTTTAATGCCATATAATGACGAGTATTATCCACACCACTGAAAGCTTGCCAAGGTCAAAATGATTCCAAAGCCGTGCAAGGATCTTACCAATGCTGAGTCATACAGGCCAATAAGTTTACTGTCAATAATTTCAAAGCTCTTCGTAAAGCTACTCATGATAAAATGTTCCCCAATTCTAATTGGTAGTGGGTGCATTTTAGACCATCAATTTGGTTTTAGAAGTCAGCATAGCACCATTGGACAAATACAAAGATTTGTTCAATTTATAAGAAGGACATTTGAAGAAAAGAAGTATTGCTCTGCCCTGTTTATTGTCGTTTCTCAGGCATTTAACAAAGTGTAGCATGAAGGCCTAATTTTAAAATTGAAGACATGCCTACCATTTCATACATTCTTAATCTTTTGCAAAGTTATATTCTTGCCCGGGGCTAGTTTTGTATTTGATTTATACCTGTGATATGCCTTTGAGCAGTAACATCCACACATCTACAATTGCCGATGATATAGCCTGCTTTAGTATGCAAGAAAACACTCACGAGGCATCTCTATATCTTCAAGAACATATTACCCAGCTGGAGCTATGGGTAAACTTATGAAGAATAAAAGTAAACGAACAAAAGTGCGTTCAGATAACATTTGCCCTGCGAAGAGATACTTGTTCCCCCATTAGGATAAATAATCAAATTGTTCCGCAATTTTTACATGTGAAATACCTTGGTATACACCTTGACCGACGGCTTACATGGAAACACCACATTGAATCTAAGCTAACACAAATGAAACTAAAATTAACTCAGTTATATTGGCCGATTGGTAGAAATTCCACTCTGAGTCTAGATTGTAAACTTTTGATATACAAGTCGCTTTTGAAACCTATATGTTGCTACGGAATTCAGCTATGGGGCATTGCTTCAGCTTCAAGCGTAGAGAAAATCCAACGAAGGCAAAACAAAATTTTACGGTTAATAATATCGGCTCCATGGTACATAAGAAACTCAAATTTACATCGTGATTTAAATATGCTACAAGTCACTGAAGAAATTGCAAAATACGCAGGCAAATATTTATCAAAACTCTAGTCACACCCTAATCTGCTTGCTCGTAATATGTTGAACTTCTGTGGACACATCCGCTTAAAAAAGAGGGACACAAGGGCTCTAATACTTAACACTCCAGATGAAACTGATTGAAAATATTTTTTTTTTGCATTGCACGACTCTTATGTACTCGTATTACTAGCTACTATCACTATTTTATGTTCGACACTTGTCGGGCCTAATAGTTATATTTAGATTTAATATTTGAATACTTATTGTTAGTTCACACAAAAAAGTAATATTAATGAGTTTGTAATATTAATTAAAATATTTGTAATATTAATTAAAAAATTAATTAAATTTTCACCTATAAACAATTTGATAATATCAATTAAGTTTTTCCACTCAAATTAATTAATACAATTAAAAATTTAATTGAATCAATTAAATTATTAATTGAAAACATTAATTGGTGAATACTTTTTTCTGTGTTCATTTTTTGAAGATACAATAAATAAACATATGTACATATTAAAACACAAATGTATATTTAGAAATTAAAATATTTAAAATTAGAAGAGATGAAGAAAGGAAAAGCATGTAAGCAGTTTGACCATAAGTGTCTCTATATTATTTGGATAAAGTGACTTTTCTGCAAAAAATTAAAAATGAAAATTTATCATACTGTGTAGGAATCCATTTAATTTACTATATTTCTATTTTTTGTTTTTACTAAAGCCTTCAGTATAGGCTTAACTTTAATGTACGCGAATATGGGTGTGAAGTTCTTTTTCATAGAAAATTGTACATATTTCATTTTGTAGACATAAATAGAAACTAAATTAAATGTCTATAACTTTCACACATAATATTTGTATTCGCGAATATCAAAAACTAACATTCGGCGCATTACTAGTATGTACATATATTAAAGAAGCACTCTTCAAAAATTTAAATCTCCACATTAGCTCGGAAATATATTTTTGCAATTTTATTTTTTGTGGGAATCGGTATACCGGTACAGACATAGACGGTATTCTTGATACTGGTATTTTCTAACCGAAATGAATTTCGGTATCGGTAACGACACCGGTATATAATTTTAGCGGTATTTGAATCCGTATCGGTATTTGTACGATACCGTTTGCCAACCTTGGTAAAAAGTATTAAAAACAAAACAATAATATTAAGTCACAGACGGTTCGTGGAAAGCATAAGCTTTTTCTCGCTTTTGTTTCGTTTATAAACAATAACGTTCAAAAAGTGGTGCTTATAAGAAAAATTTAAAGCTTTCATCTGTTCCGATTTGACGTAAACAGAGCTTTTTTCGTATAACAAAAACACATAGAAAAAGTGATATCTCTTTTTTTTCACTCACATGTCACAATAACGTACACATTTTTCGTTCGTTATTTTTAAGATCATATACATTTATTAATTTTCGAAAAATGGCCTTTCAGATATTTACTTGATTTCTTCAAACTTGGCATAACTTAAACGCTTTGAATCTAATTTGTTTTTTTATTTTGAAGTAATCGTTAAATTAAATATAACATGCATGAATACATGTATTTAAGTAAAATTATATTCTTTATACATTGTTACACAATTAAGATGAAAAAACAAGATTTCAAATTCTTATATTCATAAATTTCTATGTATCATAAATTATTACACATCATCAAATGAATATTCATCATCAGAATAGTTGTTAAAATTTTCGTTATAATATATGACGAATTTTTGCTAGCTAGATCCTGCTTAAGGGACTCATCAGTAGACCTCAAACTAAAATTTTTGAAATGAGCTAAAAGTACGTCATACGAGTACGTTTATAGTAAGGCTCTTAATATCTGTGGCAAAAAGGAAAAAATGCTTAAGTCGAGATAATCTGATTTTGAGTTAATGGCTCCTACGTAATCTGCATATTCGAAAGTACCCCAGGTCAAAATCTCAATTAATTTATATGTTTATTTTAAGGAGGTTATAGCACTATGACTTGCGACTTATCCTTTTTAGACTTCCAATCTCATTTGGAATAATAGCGTAACTTAGGTTATACATTGGTGTATTTCAACTTAAATGTATTACTTATCGTGTGTAAAACGATGTTTGCTTAAAAAAATAAGGGCTGACGAGCTGACGGAGAATTTTCCAATTTAACTGTAAAAGAAATAAATTTCTGAAAATCGACATGAAAGCTTAAAAGTCCGCTCCTGCAAAAGAGTAAAATATGACTTAAGCACTTTTTCCTTATTGCCACATATATGTTATTGAGAATCGGATACAAAAAACAATAAGTTGAGGCTTTAATCAAACAAAAGTCTTTACAAAACAAGCAACTTTATTGGAGTTTGCATCCATTTAAATTTTTTAGAACATTTTAAAATTAGTTTCATTTTGTTTTCGTCTTTTAAATACTTTTATTGTTATTGTTTTATTTTTCTACTGCAACCAATTGTAGAACGGTTATGAAAATGGATGAACGAATAAAGTTCATTGTTTGCTAATACAAGTAAAATAGATGTGAAAAGATATAATATACTTTCACAATTATTTTACTTGTATTACAACATTTGTAGGTCTTAAGAAACAGGCCGCACATTAACGCTCACAGAATTTCACGTGAAAATTAATAATATACCTGAAATGACATAGATTATATTGCTAAAATTTTAATAGGTTATATTTTTAAAAAATGCTAGAAAATGTTGCAAAAAAATGCTAAATTTAGCTGCAAAAATGCTAGAATGGTCACGCTGGCTAGCAGACACACATTCGAGTAACAATAGTTATTCTCTCATTTTGTTGTTCTCAAAAACATGTAGTAAGTGTACATGCTTTGCTAGATTATGTGTACTTCTAAATATAAATTCATATGCGCAGGGATTTAACTTGTACATATAAAACCTATCTTCATAAGAATAGCAATGCCAATACCCCAGAAAACATATATACAGTCATGTGTAAATATTAAGGATGCCAATCGCAACTGGTTTTTACGATCCTGGGATTTTGGGATCCCGAAATTTTTTGAGATTCAGGAATTATTTAGGACTCTGGGTTTTTTGAACATTAAAAGACAAACAAAAGTTTTATAATTATTTCATATTACATAGTCAAAAACTATTTGAAAATTCACAAATAGTATTTTCGAAAATCACAAAAGCAAAATAAGCGCAGCAGGCTTAGGTATTTTAACAAATCAGATTCATATCGAATATAAATTATTTGCTAGGTTTTTTTAAAGTTTCTAAGCTTACTACGCTTATTTTTCTTTTGTGATTTTCAAAAATATTATTATTTTTTAATTCTCAAATAGTTTTTGAAACTGTGTGCATAAAATAAGAAGTTCGTAACTGTTCAAAATATGTGGTTGAAGTCTACTAATGATTTGGCAAAGCATCAATGAAATACATATATATAAAATTATTAACTACCGGCAAATAAATTTTATTTATAAAAAATCAATATTGTGAGGCCACGGTTACTATCTTCACATGGGGAAGGTCATGTTGAATTTATTTTTAAGAAACAAATAAAACTTAGTAAATTAGGGATTGACTGAATCCCGAAAATCCCGGGATTAAAAAATTTAAATCCCGGGATTCGGGATTTCGGGATTGGCATCCCTAATAAATATGTATGAAGAATTTTGATATAATTTACACAAGCAATGATATTCTGCAAAGCAAAAATAGATACGATCACATATATTAAGCCAAAAACATAAACATACACACATTATCAAATGTGTTCCCTCTCCACCTCCATTCCAAACAGCTATCAGAGTTGCCACTTCCTGCAGCTATTAGATTATTTCCGCAGAGATCCCAAAAATAAATGCATACATGCAATAATCATACATACGCATACGGTATTTCCTACAGAGTATAATGTTTGTCTGCCACTACAACAAAAGTACTGGATACCTGTAAGCAGCGTTACCATATATATTTTTTAAAAAACTTCTTATATCTGAAAAAAAACTTTTCTTCTACAAAAGTACCAGAATCTTAAAAGAAAACATAAAAATGTATATGGAATTCACTTCATTTAAAAATATAAAAACGATGAAAATAAAAAACACAACATGAAATAAAATAAAATTCATATTTAGATTTAGAGATCTTTAAAAAATATCACATACATTAATAAATATATATCTTATTTGTACACTGTTTTATTAAAATTTAAATCCATTTAAACGGCATAGTCGTACATAAGAGTGAGAAAATATAGGAAAAATATAAGATTTTATTGCATATAAACATCACTTAATATTTTCATCCAATATACTGCAAAAGTTAAATTATGTATTTATAAAAAACTTGACAAAACTTTATATTTTCAAACAACTTTTTGGCAGCTCTAAAAACTTCCAAAAAAAAGGAAAACTTGAGCATACAAGTAATACAAAAACGCATACATATGCACACACACAAAACACTCCCAGATACATCCATGCATCCACTGTAAGCACAAAGTTTCTCTACAATAACAACAAAACCTGCATCCACAAGTATATACATACATACATACATAAAAACAAATCCCCCATTTGTAACAGACTTGCCAACATTTTTGGGTTTTCCCGGTTTTTAATTCCCAAAACATGTCGTATGTCCTTATTACCTATCTACTGGCCTGTCTCTCGCATGCAGTAATATTTGCCTATAAATTTTTCGTATATCTGCACTAAAAACATATTTATATTCTTGCCAATTGCGAATGATAGTTATGAGATCACCTTGTAAACTTGGTCCATTGAGCGAGTATTGTAATTTTGTTTTGTAGTTTTTTGCTCTGGACGAACCACGGCGTGATGTGTCAAATAAAACGAATGGTATTTATCTTGCACCACAAATTTACAGGATAAAGTTTCCTTCATATGGTCAAGCTGAAGGTATTCATTAAGAACGTCATATTATTGGCTTTCGAGTTCTTAGGCCTTTGGCAATAGTTTTTTCCATCCCTTCATACTGTTCGAAAGCTACAAAGCTTGAGGATCCGAGAAATACTGTATTGGGAAAATCTTTTTTTAAGGGGAATCGTACCATATATCTTCCATTCCTCTGACGGTCAGTCGCTTTTGTATACAAACTTTTACAATACTCATCCACTTCTAACTTTGCAATTGATGTAGGAAACACTTCTCTGTCCCAGAATTTCCTTAAGATTCGCTGTTTAAGAGGCCAGCACGGAAGTTGTGAAAGATTGTGTACTTTCAGTTATCATAGCACTATTGAGCACCCATCCAAAGATTGTGTTATACGCTGAGGTTTTCCGCAGATGTTAAGCAGCTGCTCATAATCGTTGCCTAAATTTTGAAGGATACATTAAAGGCTAGGTCTGCCAGATCTAGCTTCGCCAATTCGGATAATATGGGTATATCAAACGTAATCGATGAAAGTTTTTTACTTTTTTCAGAAAATCTGCGCGTATGTCCACATTTATGAAAAGGCTCTCTGAAAACTTAATTAAACATGTTGAAAACTATCCACATAATAAAATATTATAGTTGAAACTTTCAAAATCTGCCGTCACAACTTTTTATAAGCGCTTAAACACAAAAAATATTTTTAAAATGGACGATTTTCGGACATTGCTGAATGTAAGGTACATTTGGATGTGTAGGACAAGGTTTTTTACAAAATTGAAAATAATGAAGATACTTTAAAAAAAAACATGATTTTTTCAGCGAAATTTAAAAATTTTGATTTCTTAGTCTTTTTCTGATATCACGAAACCAGATATTAATTTAACAATTTTTTCCCTTTTTTTGTCAAAAATTTATTGATGTCTTTTAATTTAAAATCCAAGAATAAACTAAAAAGTTATAGGCGAAATACTAAAAGAAAGTCAAGGCAGAAAATTTTTTTTTGTCTAAGTCAAACATTTTCCATGTTATGCAAGATACGGAAACACATCTAAGGATGTTATTTCTTAAGAATTGGAGCTCAAAATGCTTTATCCGATACAAATCGGATAATTTTTAAAAAAGTTACAAGCCTCAGAAGTTTTTTTGAGTCCCAGGTGGTCCACCTTGGCCCTCTGTAACTCCTGTCCAACTAAAACCAGAAAACTGTCAAGACATATGTTATAAGCTTAGGTCCTCCTCTAAAGATGTTCGAAGTTTCATATAAATCCAATCAGTAGTTTAGAAGTTCCAGATTTATTACCATTTATTTTGCAAACGTCCCCTTTGTGCACAGAATCATTGTCGAAGTAAAATAACAAATGAAATGGATACTGAAGACAGCTTCGAAAATTTAAAACATGCAAAAAGCAGAGTTGTAAAATAATGAAGCTTTAATCTATCTTTTTCTTCACCACATGTCTTCTCTACCGCTATCGATTTCCTAAAAAAGGGAATACCTAGCAATAGTAGTTGGCATTCATTGCCTGAGTGTTACTTCTCTTTAAAAAAAATTACAAACGAAATACTTTTTATATGTTCTTTGGTAATGTTAAAAACGATTGTATCTCAATAACAGGACTCAACATAAGTAATGAACTGGACGGAGGTGCACAGCTACTATGAAAACAAGATGGGAAAAAACAGCTAGGAATATGCTATTGACGATTGTTACTCTATTAAGAAAACTCGAGAACGAACGAGAGCCATTGATATACACTAGCGGTCAGACGGTTCAAGGGATTATTGTTCTTCGGATTTTCTCTTGCCGATATCATTCGACTACATAAATATTTATAGACTTCCTAATAGAGATAGGCGCGTGTCGAATTTTTCTAACACGACACGAACACGAATACCAAGCGCTCAACACGTACGAAACACGCACACGAAAAATTTTATCAACACGATAATGTGATTCTGTAATTTCTTTCTTGCGATAGTGTAAATCTGTGTTTGATATATGATGTGCCATCCCTGCATACAAAATGTCAAAATAAGCTAAAAGCACAAGGAACAATTGAAGAAAAACCAAATTAATTTGTTATTTTGCTTTTTTTTACTTCCACTCACAACGAATATCGTTAGAATATGTTACTGAATAGCATAGTCGATAAATTTTCGTTATATTTCTTATAGCGATAGTAATAAAAGTTATTGAATCCAGGTCCTATTAGCTATTTATACAAACTTAATCGTAATTTAATATATTTCATATTTTCCGTAACAGTTAATTTTATTATGCTAACTACACAGTAACATGTTTCTTAAATATTATTAAGAAACATACCTATGGCAATAAATAATAATGGCTTAAGTTGACATAAGTGCTTTTCCATTTTAAGCCCGTGATACACGATCGTGCGATTTTTGAAAAAATACAGCCCTGGTATGATATTATAAAATTAATAGTTTTGTTCTAAATAAATGTGCATCTTTTGCGGTGGCTAAAAATGTTGTATAAAAACCAAACGCAATTCATTTTAGACAAAACTCTTAATATCTCAAAACAAGAAATTTCGACTTAAGGCATTGTTATTTATTTCCACAGATATGTATTTGTAAACGCAAAGAATATAACAAGCAATCAAGTAAATGAATTGGTTGCTGCTGCGTTAACAAATGAGTGCAATTACGGCTACGTGGATTGTTCAATTCTGATTCACAACACTATACATTTAGAATATGTTTCAGATTTATTATCAGACACATTTACAGATGTTTTCAATCGATTCAAACCATGTTTTCCGATAATGCACATTAGGTCAAATGATCACTTTTTCTGTGCAAAAGTAATAATAACAAAAGTGACGTTTTACTTTTTTGTCGTTTTTTTCAATTATCAATACTTTAAAATAAAGACACTTTATTTTAATTTTTAGAAAATATTAAGCACTGTCACATATTTCTGTATCAAAGTCAATAGATTTAAGATTTTCTGAAAAAAGTGCGTTTTTCTCGAATTGCGTTGGTATTAACTCATTGCTTTGAAATAGAAAATAAAGCGATAAGTAGGTATTGATGTTCTTCATGAAAAGAGTGTTATATATATGTATTTCGCTATGCTTTAAAATAGCTCGTTAGCATAAATAATCTTAAAAAGATGTAATTTTTCAGAGACATTGACATTATGTAGGTTAGATTAGGTTAGGAAGGATGTTGTCAAAAATCCACCTCTACTCGGAGACCCAATTGGTTCCATTGTGATTCCCTTCTATTGTCCATTTAAAATAATACTTCCCAACCATTTTTACCCAGAAGTGACCCTATTATCCGTCATTAAGCCACTAAAATCCCATGATGAAGCCCCTGATGTCCACTAGTTTACACTTCCCGATATCAGTAATGCTCTCATGGAAACGCCTGCTCAGCCATCAAAGCCTATGACGCTGCAGCTTCGGGCAGTGACAGATAATATGTTCAATGGTTTCTGGTTCTTCTTCATCCCCGCACACCCTACAGAAATCTGGAGTTCCAGTTTCCCATATGGTTATTATGTAATTCGATTCGAAAAGAAAAAAGAAAACTGTTCGAATGTGTATGTTATTAACATTACAATTCGAAAGCATTTCCGTTCGAATCGGATTACATATTAACCCCCCTGGTTCTTGCTCTGAGCGAGCAGTGACCAGTCAACGCGCCTATCATGATTCGCATCGCCTTCCTATTCATGTCCTGTAGCAGTTGGATCTTCCTGAGTCTTGACTACATAGCCCTCGATTATCTACAATCCTCCCTACTTCGCCGGGAACTGTTGGTCCTGGTTTCTACCCAATTACTGAGTTCCCTATAGTAGTGACCTGTCGGTAATTTCACTGATCTGTCACACGCCGGCCCTATTATTGCCAGCTCATCGTTTCATTTTCCTAAACACTGCTGTGGTCAGGAACCCAACATAGTTTAACACTATATTTGTCCATAAGCAAGTTACAGTCACAAGTTTCGATTTGACATTATGTTCCTTCAAAGCTTTTAGCGTTGCCTGGCTGTTGACGTACAAGGTTACCTTCGCACCTTCAGCTACATTCCTAGTTCCGTTGACCTGAGGATCGCCAAGATCTCAGCCTGGAAAACGCTGCATTCATTCGGCTGTCTGAAAGAACTACCAATGTTCGTTTTCAAGATATAGACACCAGCCTTTCCCCCATTTTTGATCCGTCTGTAAAGACCGCACTACCCTCATATAGCTTATCGGATTTGAGACAATAGTCCCTATCCGGAATTACCAGTGAGGATGTTCTATTAAAATCAATTTCAGCGACCTTATAGTCCGTGACCCCAGGGGATACGGATCCCTGATCACTGAAACTGATCTTATTTAAGATTGATTTGTGACTTGTTACTACGTTAACCGCATATGCAACTATCTTCCGTCCTCCCTCAATGTATAAGAATGTACCCAGTGTATAATCCCTGTGCTGCAGTCCTCTGTCTATAACACCACCCTGTCATTTCGATAGCATGCTGAGCGCTAATGAGATGCAGATCAATCAGTCGTTCTAATGTTTTCAGAAGAAATTACGAAAGACTGATTGACCGGAAGTCCCTCGTCTTTGAGTGGCTTGCTTTACTCGCTTTGGGTACAAAGGTGACTCTAACCCCTCTCCAGTCTTTCGGTATAAACCTCCTAATAAAGCATATCTCAAAGATGCTCACCAGAGGCAGTAGTACGAGCTTTGGGACATTCTGCAACATGGCCGAAAAAATTCCATCTGGTCCCGGTGATTTATACGGTTCAAAGGTATTTATTGCCCATGCTGCTTTTTCCAATGTCACTATGTCGCCCACTGCACCCCCTAATTCTGGTTTCGACAAGTAGTTAAAATTAACCTCCGTCTTTGCCTCTTCTCTTACTTCCCTGCAGCCAGGAAAGTGAGTGTCCATCAGAACAGAAAGTGTCTCAGAGGTGGATTCCGTCCATGAGACATCCATTCTTTGAATATTCCCAGGAGCCCAAGGGTATTTTGACAATATGTGCCGAAACTTCTATAACTCATTTATGGAATCAATCTCCCCACAGTATTTTCTTCATGAGGCTCTTTTTGCTCTTTTGAGATCACCCTTGTATCTATTATACACTTTACAGTTGTTCCAATCTTCAATCCTTCCTGTGAGTTTTGCCCTATTGAACAATCTTTTTACCGACCACTTCAGATCAGGATTGACAGGACTGTTCAAAACATTCTCTACAAGTATTAGTGAAATATTCCACCTCCTCTTCCACTCCTGTTTGTGTGTCCACACCCTGCAGAGTTTCTTTGCTCTAATATCAACAGTGGCCTTATATGTATCCCAGTTAGTCTCTCTAGGATTCATACATGGGTCACGCCTTTCTTCTGTAAAGTTAAGACTGAATGACATTCTACTGTGGTCTCAAAACGTACAGTCATTATTTACCATCCAGTTCTGTACCAGGTTCCTATCTCTGTTAGTTAGTGTTATGTCTATAATCTCTGCCCTATCTCTATTCCTGAACGTGGATCCATTACCCTTATTACAAATAAACATATTGCTAGAAGTAATAAAATCAAACACTAACTAACCTCTTTTGTTAATGTTGCTGCTCCCCCCTGACTTTGATGCGCATTAGCGTCACAGCCGAGTACCAATGCAACCCGTCTAAACCTTGCATACTCGGTCACCTTCTGCACGTCAGCCCCCGGTGGATCAACAGCATCATAGGGCATATAGACCGATGTAAGCACAATTCCCTACTTACCCTTAGCCACTCCAATAACGACTGTAAGGTCTTCGTTACTAAAAGAATTAAAAAGTTAATCTTTGCTTCTCCCTTGCCAAAATGCAAGTTTTTACCTTGTCCTCTGTGATAGGGACATATAATGTGTAGCCCGTAAGTCTTGATCCGCAAACCCTATTTTTGTGAATTCAGGGTTCTTGAATAAGAGCCACGTCTACTTGCGACCTATTGAGGTGTATTATTAGTTCGGTCGAGGCTGCCTCACTATGGTGCAGGTTTGTCTGCACCACCCACAGCCTTCTTGGGATCATCTGACTTAGCATATCTAAATCTGTCAGTCCCCAGCCCGAACTTCACAACACTTCTCAACAACTGCATTCTCTTTACAGATTCCCGATCAACGGCAAACCGTAGATCTTTACCCGCGTTCTCTACAATCCATTGAGGCTAAAGGCTTCCATTGGTTTTTCCTGAGACGCGAGTTCTGCGCTGCCAGTACCGACAGTATGGTTTCCATCGATCTGACGGGTGGTGGAAACCACGCTGTCACGACTGCCTGGAGAGGCAGATCTGAGACAGGAATCACCTACAGCTTCACCTCCGGGCGAAGGTTGCCACACCTGTCAATGACGGTTTTAAGGAAATCAAATGATTTCTTATTGCCGCAGTTGACAAGTTTGACACATCTCGCCCAGTCCGCGCAATGGAAGTGTGATTCCTCCTCCTCTTCTACATCCACTAGGGCGATTTTATCAATGAGCCTATCTTCCACCAGCTGCCACAGCTCAGGGTTGATCCTCCCATCCGTTTCATTCCTATCTATGACAGCTGGCCGAAGACCACCTTCCTGGCTCATTGACTTCTTCACCTTCTTTGACGTAGAGGTAATGTCATCACCAGATCTCGTTCTCTTCGATGACTCCTTTCTGGGTCCCTAAGAGAGCCAGCTGATTTGACAGTCTTTTCCTTACTACCTGACGGTGCCTTGTCAGCCTCGACCATCGAGGACCTGATCGCCTTGGCAAACAAGGCACTGCCAGACTCCGTTAATGCTACCTTATTTTTGGAGCTGGATGTGCCCTTCGATACAGCCCCAACACTGTTGCGAGGTAGAACGTAGACTGCGTTGACACTTCCTTCTCCAAAAGAGATAGTCTACCAAGGAGACCACTAATAGGGCCGTAAATTCTTTCGAACTTTTTAACGTTCTGCCTGTGCTTCCTGAGCAGATGTCTCTCCTTTGCCGTATACATCTTCGGATCTCTCTTGGCAATCTTTTCCAGAAAGTTCAGAGATTTCCTAATGCCGTTTTTGGCCTTATCCAATTTTGTCCGACCATCCTTGCCCATGTTTCCTGGCAAGGCGTCCTGTCGGACAATTTTATTTGAGGAAGATGTATGCCCTCCCTTACCCACCGAGTAATTTCTCTGCTTAGATATAGAGTCTAAGAGATCCGCCCCTGAAATCTGACTGCTAGTTGAAATCAGTGTAATTTCCCCCTCGTCGTCCGACACCAGTGACCGAACTCCCACCTTCTTACTGACTCCTGCAGCTAAGTCACTGTATACAACCAACCCGTGCCATGGGCGTTAGGAGGGTTATTGCTAGAGATTATTTTTTTTATCCACCAAATTAGCAATTCAGATAATCAGCACAGCCCCTTACTACCTTAACCTTAATAGTCGCATAAAAAATTAAAAAATTCCAAATGACCCCTGAGGAAAGGACAGTAACCATAGTGCACTTAAGCCACATCACGACAAGATAGTTATCCAAGTGGGGTTACATTATGTAGGTCCTCAAAAATTGTGACTCCATTTGACCACTTTCAAATTTCAAATTTAAATAAAGTAATAATCAATGTTATTTGCTATTTATTTGAAAGTGAAATTTTTGCGTTTTGTGAATAATGCCTTTTTTTAGTAGATATCCTCTGTCTAAAAACAACTGCACTTTTAATTAATGAATGCCCCTATCACGGTTCTCAACTAAATTCAGTTTGGTCGTATAAAAGTAGACAAAGCTTATACACGACCAAACTGTGTTTTAGTGTTATGAACACCAACCGTTTTTAAGTTGAAATTGTCATCGCGTTGCCAACTTAAAATATCAAGTTTGACAGAAAACAATTAATTTGTGTGAAAATTTAAAAAACACAAAGTTTTAACAAAAATATATTTGTAAAAGATTAAAAAAGACTTCAACAGTGTTTCTTTAATCTAGTACCAAACAGTCGTAGTCGTATTTGAAATACGCCAACCACGATAAGGTGGATTATTTTTACTGTTTTAGTTCAAAGAAATCATACCAAATGGATACAAATATGTGTACATTTATTTTATGAAGACGAAAATTAAGTAGCAAATATAAATGTGATGATTCTAACCCTCTCAAACTACCCAATGCAAGGTAAGGAACAATCAAAACAGGCAACGAGTTCTTAAATATTATTTTTGAAGGTTTTTTAGTTATTTCCTACAGAACAAAGAAACGTTTTGTTATTTGTTGGATCACCTTAAACCATATTAAAGAAATCTTTGTATGTGCCGATACTGAAACTGTTAAGAAAATTTTGTTACTTGTATTAAGCATAACAAATATTTCTAGTTACCATTTGTCCATTTTTTTTTTTGCTTTTTATATCGCACCAATCTGTAACTAGCTAAACCCATTCACAGGCCCAACTACTAGAAAGCAGTTGTGTATAATCAATGTTTTTTTTTTTCAACCAAACTTAAGCAGAGTTGTATATGACAATACCAAAACACAACTGAAAAATCAACTGTTAATTTAGTGGAGAATGGCAATGCAAATTTATCAATCCAACTATTTGAAAAGTTGAAAACTGTGATGATAAGGGCAGAAAATAAAAATAATTTTTTTATTTCAATTTACTAAGTGAACTAGATTTAAGCAATTAGCTAATCTTTTGTTTAAAGGATTATTTTTTTGGTCGTTAATGGATTCAATAATATTTTTTTAATAGAGTTGATCTCACTTATGAAATTCTTTCAATTTCGTTGGTGCAGCGTCCGAAATTGCTAGGGACTTTCAAACTTTTCTTAAATAATGTGGATTCATGGAATCTGGCGTTAAAAGTTGTAAACTGCACTGCAAAAAACAAGTTCAATCTTGTCGATACACTTTTGAAGAGTTATCTACCATTTTGGCTAGAAGAGTATCGTATTTTAATTGTCGTCTTTTTTGCCCTATGCCTAATAATTCTGCAAACCGTTAGCTTTAACCTCTCTAAATTTTTAATTGGATCGGCTATATTGGTTCCAGAGAAATGGTTCCCGAAAAATTAAAGCTTTCATTCATCAATTTTGTATATGGTGGAAAGAGCAATATATTGTAGACTATTGTAGGTATTTCTTGTGTTGCGATTTTGTGATGTCATATGCACAATTTGTGCAACGCCGAAAGAAATGCCAGACAACGAAAAATGCCGGAAATGACAAACGTTGTCACTAGTCCTTAATGACTCATTTACAATTGCATCACTACTTTGAACACGAATCCTTACTGACTTAATTAATTCATGCTTATATTTTTATACGTTTGCAAGTTAAAAGTCTTTGTTTTTTATCCTAAAACTTGTTTCGGTGTACCAAAGTTTATTAAATACTTTCATATGCAACTTCGTTGGAAATAAATCTTATTTACAGCGAGTAAACCATAAACGGTTTTTAAGCCTTGTTGACCATTTAAACCTGTATATATATATATATAATTAAATATGGAGTAACACCAGTTCTTTGGAGTTCATACCGGGCACTTCTCTACAAAAAGTAAAATATAGAAAATAAAAGCAGATATTTTCTGCTATTTGGGAAAATATTAACAATTGTTGTGTTTTTATTTATCAGGCCTGTCACAGAAACAAAATTTGATCGAAACTGATTTCAATTCCGTAATTAGGTTCTTCAGATATAAAAAAAAACGAAGAATTTGCTGGAAATGAAACGACTATAAGTTTAATGGTCGGGATTGTAATTTTCTGTATGTTAAAACGAATCTCTGCTAGGGTAGTCCTCAGTGGGTATCCAGGATAAATAAAAAACACTTTATTTAAACGTTATAAATTCAAATATTTTATTTTAAGATATTATTCAAAGGATTTATTCTAATGTCCTTTCCAATTAAATATAAGCCAATCAACCAGCCTGACAACGAAGAAAAATAAATGACGTGAAAACGAGTGTCGCAGATTACCGGTCAAACGTGTGTTCAGCGTCGTGGTGGATAATTCAATGCCCATCGCACATACAAGTGGTTTTTGAAATTTATATAGATTGGTATTAGTGAACTCTGGAGCCTATTGCTGTATTAACCAGTAGTCTCCCTGTGCACTACTACATCTTGGCCTGGGCACTATGGCTGTAACAACCACTAGAAACCGTTTACCACTACTACTATTTGGTCTGGGAACTATGGCTATAAAAAGCAGTAGGAACCCTCTACCAATACTTTGAATTGACTTTGCATGTCTAAAAGTACTTCCACAACCGAAGCTATAAAAACCTGCGGTAGTGTACGTTCACTCAGACAGCGCAAACTCAACTAAAGTTGTAGTGATAATTTAAGGCAAGCTGTAGTGATGCACACACACACACCAGATCACTAGCATGTAGTGATGAGAGCAAGTTAACGAATGACCACTACACATAAAGCCTTAGTACACTCTTGCTCTGGTTGATTCTCTTATACCACTCTTCTACATCGTCTCTCTGACATAATCATTTACATTAAGGGGCAAAAATATAGTATTAAATGATTCAATACTAATTAATACTAATATGGTATCCAAGCAATAATAATAATAATAATAATAATAATAGTAATAATAATAATAATAGTAATAATAATAATAATAATAATAATAATAAAATAATAATAATGGTAGTAACAGAATGCCAATTCTTGAGAAAATAACATAATATAATTTCACTAGTTCATGTTTTAAGAAAATATTGGTTGGTAAAATAAAATATTTTTATGAAACGAAGATTACTTCGTTACATCTCCCTCTTACGTTCGATTGTTTATGGAACTGAAACCTCGTTGTCGTTTCTCGGTTTTGGGAAGACTAGTTTTTCATCCTGTAAGACAATCCAGACATCTAAAGACCGGCGGATGTGTACTTCTACTCGATAATCCTGACAAAATACTTTAAAGCGTGTGCGCCGACCAGGTTGTATCGGTTTGATTGAAGTCAGAATCTCACGTATTCTTTTATTACGTATCTCAACGTCTTCATCTTTATCTATACCCAATTCGTGAATGAGTTTGGCAAGTGGATCAGATGGGGTAATCGGTGGTGACATCAGGGATTGGAGGTCTAGCTTTGGTAGATTGGTTTCAAAGGCGGTGACAATAACTTTATTTTTTGGCTGAGGTATATCAATCATAATAGCCTTTTTACGTTTCCTAGTTTCGATCTCTAGGCTTTGTCTGTATTTCAGACAGCTTTTTTTCAAATTTGGCATCATTAATTTCGGAGTTCATGGTATGGTTTTATGTCTTTAACATGCGCGGTGCCTTGATCCTTTTTGCGGTTACTAACATCGACCAGGCGTACAATTACAGGAGAAATGAACTCAGCGACCATATATGGGCCATCGAAACGAGGTGCTAATTTTGCAGCAAAATGATCAGCAGCTTTGGATAAGACACGTTTTCTAACTAATACAAGGTCTCCTTTTCGTGGAGCCCATTCGCGATGTCTCAAGTTATAATGGAGAGCTTGTGCACTGGCAGCTGTTTGCAGATTTGATTGTACAATTTGAAATATTTCTTGTAGGTGTTTTGCCTTATCTCCCGGGTTAAAACTGGGTTCTGTATTTTCTAACAGACTTTTTTCAGCGAACAAGTTGTTGGGTAGCCGTAGTTCCCTGCCTTGTACTAAATACGCTGGGCTATATTTGGTAGAGCTTTGTTTACTGGAATTTATGGCCAACATTAATTCGGCCAACTGGTCGTCCCAGGTTCGTTGGTTTCTTTGCGAGTATTGTGCGATCATCGTCTTAATAGTCCGATTTGTCCGCTCAGTGGGGTTTTCATGGGGTGAATAGGGTGCGGTGAATATTTGCTTAACTCCAATGGACTTAAAATATTTATTGCACTCGCGACTTTTAAATTGCGTTCCGTTGTTTGTAAGTAGGATATGAGGTACGCCGAAGCGGGCCAAAATTCTCTCTCGAAAAGCCTTTATAAAGGTTTCAGTAGTTGCCTGCCTTACCGCTACAAACTCAGTCCACTTAGTAAACTTCTCATGAAACACTATCAGTGTTGTATTTCCATGTATAGAGCGGGGAAGTGGTCCTACAAAGTCCGCACATACAGTATGCCATGGTTGGTAAACATGCGTGGTGAGCATTTTTCCGGCCGGAGACTGCTGAACGGGCTTAAATCGTTGGCAAAGCTCACATTTTCGTACATATATGGCTATATCTCGAAATATTTCTGGCCAATAGTAGAGTTTTGTCACTCTAGACGTCGTTTTATTGATACCAAGATGGCCAGCTGTCACCTCGTCATGACATTCGTTTAACACTCGATTTCTTTCCCACCTGGGTACCACCAATTTCCAAGAAACTGGATCAACTTCATTATAAGCGGAGGAGTCGTAGATGTGCCTTCTTAAATTGCCAGCCTCGTCAATTTGATAGTCAGGTAGTTTTTCAGGGTTTGCCTTCACCACTTTTAATATTCTTGAATACCAAGGATCGTCTTTTTCTTCTGACTGCTTAAGCATTTGGAGTACTGCTCGACTCGGTCCTTCAGAGCTTAAGGGGGACCTAGAAAGAGAATCGGCGATAACATTTAATTTACCTTTCCTATAGCGAACTTCGTAGTCGAACTGCATTAGCTCAAGGGCCCATCGTACAATTCTTCCTGCCGGCGACTGAATGGAATTTAACCATTTTAAAGATTGGTGGTCCGTAACGACAATAAAATGGTATCCCTCGATGTAGTGCCTCATTTTTCTAATTTCCCAGATTATGGCCAGACATTATTTTTCAGTTACGCTATAGTTACGTTCTGGAGGCAAAAGGGTACGGCTAGCATAAGCAATAACCTTTTCACCATCGAAGAATTCTTGCGTCAACACCGCTCCCAAACCAACATCACTTGCATCTGTTTGAAGTATAAAAGTACGGTTGAAATCTGGACATACAAGAGCAGGCGCTTCCACTAATTTTTGCTTAATCGTTTCAAATGCTGTCTTTTGTTCTTAACGCCATTCCCACTTTTGATCTTTTCTTAGTAGTTTATTTAGCGGGCTAGTCAATGCTGAAAAATCTGGTACAAAGCATCGGTACCAAGCGGCTGTATTTACGAAAGATCGTAGCTCCTTGAGCGTTTTGGGCTCCGATATTGCTAGTATAGCGTTTACTTTTTCCGGATCAGTATGCACACCTCTTTCGCTTACAACATGACCCAGGTATCGAATTTCCTTCTTTACAAACATACATTTTTCTTTATTAATGCGTAAGTTTGCTGCCACCAAACGATCGAAAACGGTTTTTAGGTTTATTAAATGTTCCTCTAACGAACTTCCCATCACCACTATGTCATCAAGATAGGCAAACGCGAAGGAATCCAATTCTGTACCTATGACTTCATCAAGAGCCCTCTGAAAAGTTGCTGGTGCAGAATCGAGACCGAATGGCATGACACGCCATTGAAATAGACCACGCCCTGGAACGGTAAAGGCGGTATACTTTTTACTTTCTGGAGACATTGGTATCTGCCAGTATTCATGTCGCAAGTCGATGGTACTAAAATATTTACTATTTCGAAGTTTTTCGAGAATTGAATTGATCTGAGGGATAGGGTATGCATCGCGTATAGAATTCTCATTGATTTGCCGGTAATCGACGCATAGTCGCTGTTTGGATTCAATTAAATTATTGCTAAAATTCCAACAGGGTATTTTATTTATACAAAAAATTTCATAAGAGCAACACAAAAAAATGTTGTTACTTAAATGCAGAAGTTGTTAATGTTTATTGTTTTATTGCTTGTTACCGCTAGTTACTGCACTCATTTAAAATCTATATTAAAAAAATGTAGCCTTTGGTCGCGATATTTTTTATTGTGCACTGTTTCAGTATCAACATTTTTTCATTTTAGTTTTTTGTTCATTCTTATAATTTCAATCACTCTGTAAAGATTAAATAAATTGTTGAATTTTTTGAAATACTTTGTGCTTTTAATTTTTTGGAATTTGATCTTCTACATCGGTAGAAGAAATTGCATATCATTTTGCTTTGTGCCAGGAAAAAGCTCCTGGCTCATCCAAGGTCCTTCGAACCGGATCTGCTTGTCAATGGGGCAAGAAAATCGATTAATCATGGCAGAAGGTAATGATGAATCGAATATTTGCACATTACCATCCGATGACGCTAATAGTAGCACTGGCAACATCCGCACCAAATCATTGCAGAGAGATAAAATTATTTCCACCTTCAAAACGATGAGTGACACCATAAGCAATTTTTACCAAATGTCTGTACACCAACTTGAGGTAAAGCTGTCGTTGTTAGAACGACTTTTCGCTTCGTTTGAAAAGGTCCAATCAGACTTAGAATCCCTTGATGAATCAGAAATAATGGGAGATCATCGGAGTATCGTTGAAGACGCCTACTATGAAATAAAATCGGTTATTTTTGAAAGGCTAGGATTTCATAGGGGAAATAATTTTGAAACTCCCTTGTCTAGTACACGAGTTACAGGTCAGTATCAAACTTTACAACGCTCGCTTTTGCCGACACTTCAATTGTCAAAATTTAATGGCAACTATAAGGAGTGGATGGAGTTTTATAATATATTTTGTCAACTTGTACATGACAACTACGAACTATCCCCAGTCTCAAAATTTCAGTATTTGAAGTCTTGTTTAACAGGCAACGCCGCTCGTCTTATTCAAGCACTTGAAGTTACCTCTGACAATTACGAAGTCGCCTTTGATTTGTTAAAGGCTAGATACAATAACAAAAACCAGTTATTTCAGTCCCACTTACTTGAACTTTTCAATATTCAAAAAGTAAGTAAACCTAGTGTATCGTCACTTCGATTATTTATAGATAATGTTAATGGTAGCATGCGTGAGTTGGAATCAATTGCATCAAAGGAACAAATTGCAGAAAGTATCATACTTCATATGATAGTGTCTAAGCTTGACATTGACTTGCAAACGAAATGGGAGGAAAACCAGTCTCTCAATACAACATCTTCTACACTCTGCTTGGCTAGTTGGGACCAACTAGCAAATTTTCTAGAAAATCGATGTAAGGCACTAGAAATTTATGAAACCAATCATATCGCTCCACACCAAGAATTGCATCAAAAACAATATAGAAGTAATCACTTAACTACATCTAAACCTCAAAATACATCGCATATATCGTCAAGCCACCCACTGAAATGCACCATTTGTCATAAAGCCCCACATCGTAATGCCTTTCGTTGTCCGAAATTCATTGATATGAATGTTTATGAACGTTTTAATACCGCAAAGCAATTAAAATTGTGTTTAAATTGCCTTGGAACAAATCATATTGCAAGTTCTTGCCCTTCATTAAACAGGTGCCAAAAATGCGACACAGCTCATCACACCCTGCTGCATAAAGAAAAATCAGCTGAAGGCGATGTTTCACAAGCTACTACTTCCAGTGATGACTCCTTGCCCACAGCATGTCTTCAAGTGTCTCAAGAAAAAAGTCCCGTCCTCTTGGCTACGGCAATGATCGAACTGCAGTCTCCAAGTGGGGCATCAACGATGGTAAGACCTTTACTGGATTCGTGTTCCCAATCAAATTTCATAACAGAACGAACTGTACAACGCCTAAAGATTCCACGTAAAAAGGTCAATATAACAATTTGCGGCATAGGCGGAGCAAGTTCCGTAAATGCCAAATACTCATGTACATTCACACCGAAATCTTTAACATCTGAGTACGCCCCTACACTAGACGCAGTTATTATATCGTCAATATCATCATGTCATCCTCAACAACACATTAACATTTCAGGTTGGAACTTGCCTCCAAATCTAAAATTGGCTGACAAAAATTTTAACGTACCAGCAGCTGTAGATTTACTCATTGGAGTAGATTTGTTTTGGGACATCCTCATGATAGGCAACTAAAATACACCTCTTTGTAGATGCTAGTCAAAGGGCATACGGTGCTTGTGTTTATGTGGTAACTAAGGATATTAATGAAAGCAAAGCCAATTTAATATGCGCTAAATCACGGGTAGCACCAGTTAAAGAGGTAAGCTTACCACGTTTGAAATTATGCGCAGCTTTGCTGGGGAGTCATTTGCTAAAGTCTGTAAGAAAGCAATTCCCAACGGAGCCACAAAAAGTTATTTGCTGGTCGGACTCAATGATAACTCTGTCATGGATAGCCGGAGAATCTTGTCGGTGGCCAATATTTGTGTCAAACAGGGTAAAGAAAATAAAACATTTAACAAAAGGTTGTATCTGGCGCCACGTGCCATCTGAATTAAATCCAGCAGACTTGCTATCTCGAGGAACTACCGTAAGTAACATTTTTAAACCTTTTTGGTTAAACGGGCCAGAGTACTTAACACTTGGGGCTGACGATTGGCCAAAGGAACAAGGAATGTTCTCTCATCCTGAGATAAAGGAATCACCATCAACCTTAATTGCAATGGAGATTGACGATGTAGTCAGCAATCACAAGTACGTTAATAACTACGAAAAACTACTGAGAATTTTTTCATACGCCGGAAGATTCATCAAGGCATGTCAAAAAAACAATGCCTGCCGTGGGGAAATTTCTGTAGCTGAAATGAAAGAATCTCTTTTATTAATATGCCAAGTTATTCAGAGATCGGCATTTTTTGAAGACATTAAACACTTAACCAATAATAAACCTTTAGCTTATAATTCTAGGTTAATTCAACTATCCCCATTTTTGCAGAATGGTGTATTACGACTGGGCGGGAGACTAAAAAACTCAAGTCTGCCTTTTTCAACAAAACATCCCATACTCCTACCTAGTACTCATCCATATGTAAAAACAATTATAAACTATTTTCATCGCAAGCATTTGCATGCTGGACCGTTACCACTGCATAACATTCTACGCGACACTTTTTGGATAATTGACGGCAGAAACACCATTAAAAAGGTTATTCACAAATGTATTTTGTGCTACCGCTGCCGTCCAGTGACTGAAACTCAAATAATGGGGTGTTTGCCAACTCATCGGGTACAAAAATCATTTCCTTTTAATATTTCTGGCGTTGATTATTGTGGGCCATTTTTCGTTTCATCGCAAATTCGAGGTCGCGGTCCTAGAAAGGTTTATTTGGCTATATTTATTTGTTTCTCAGTTAAAGCTGTTCATTTCGAATTGGTTCCCGATTTGACAACCTTAGCATTTATCAGCGCTTTAAAAAGATTTGTTGCTAGAAGAGGCCGTTGTTCGATTATTTATTCGTATAATGCAACAAATTTTATCGGAGCCAATAAAGAGCTACGCAGCCTACTTCTAGGCTTCACTTCAGAACGTCACAATGAAATTGTACAAGAAGCATGTCGTGAAGATGGCATCATTTGGAAACTTATACCTCCTCATTCCCCTCACTTTGGCGGCTTATGGGAGAGTGCTGTGAAGCAAGCAAAACACTATATTCGACGAGCAATTGGAAATCTGGTTTTGACCTACGATGATATGCACACGGTATGTTGCCAAACAGAAGCAATAATCAACAGTCGTCCTCTTACACCCCTTTCATCAGACCCAAATGATCTTCGACCATTGACACCAGCACATTTTTTAGTTGGCCGACTTTAAACCACAATTCCTGAACCCGCAGTCATAACTGATAACCCCATTTCATTAAAAAAATATCAACTTGTACAATGGATTCAGCAACAGTTCTGGGACAGATGGCGAAACGAGTATCTGAAGCTTTTACAAATTAAAACTAAATGGACAACAACAAAAACAAACCTAAAGATTGACGATTTAGTGTTATTAAAAGAAGAAAACTTTCCTCCACTTAAGTGGCCTTTAGCCCGAGTCATAGAGTGTAATCCAGGCGATGATGGGATTGTTCGCGTTGTATCAGTAAAAACTGCCGAAGGAACGTTTAAGAGAGCAATTACCAAAATTTGTAAACTTCCTCTTCATTACTAAATTTATTTTGAAATCTATCTTTCAAGGCGGGGAGAATGTTTGGATTCAATTAAATTATTGCTAAACTTCCAACAGGGTATTTTATTTATACAAAAAATTTCATAAGAGCAACACAAAAAAATGTTACTTAAATGCAGAAGTTGTTAATGTTTATTGTTTTATTGCTTGTTACCGCTAGTTACTGCACTCATTTAAAATCTATATTAAAAAAATGTAGCCTTTGGTCGCGATATTTTTTATTGTGCACTGTTTCAGTATCAAAATGTTTTCATTTTACTTTTTTGTTCATTCTTATAATTTCTATCACTCTGTAAAGATTAAATAAATTGTTGAATTTTTTGAAATACTTTGTGCTTTTAATTTTTTGGAATTTGATCTTCTACATCGGTAGAAGAAATTGCATATCGTTTTGCTTTGTGCCAGGAAAAAGCTCCTGGCTCATCTAGTCGCCATTCATTGTTTTTCTTACAAGCAAGGACAATTGTACTACTGTATGGGCTTTTTGATGGTTCGATATGTTCATCCTTAAGCAACTCGTCTATTTGATCACTAATTACCTTTTGCATAGCTGGATTTCTAGGATAATAACGTTGACGTAGCGGTCGAGAATGTTTCATAGCTATAACGTGCTCAGTTACATTTGAAAATCCCGAGATAGATTCAAAGCGGGGAAGTTCACGTTATAAGAATTCTTTAACTTTTTGATCCATAGAGGTATCGGAAGTGGGAGTGGCATTCGAAATGCTGTGTATCGTATTGAGTTGACCAGTTGAAGACGTAGGGCACATGTTTAGTTCACATCCTGATTACTCAATGAAATCCATACCGATGATGATTGGATCGATGCTGGATCTTAAAACTAAGAAATCTTTAAGGTATACCACACCTTTAACTGTAAACCAAATATTGACTGAACCCTCAACTGGTATATTAGAACGGTCGGCTAATTCAATTTTATTTACATGGGAAGGCTTGATGGGAATATTCAATTCATTTACGACTGACTGGAGTATGCACGAATGAGTTGCCCCTGTGTCTACGGAAGCTGAATAAGTTTTATGTCTTATCGTAATCCTTGTTCTTAAGCGTAGCTCGTTATCCGGGGTTAAAAGAATCGGAAAGGGTCTGACGTTCAGAGATCTACTTCCCCTTCCCTTATTGAAGGATCTCTGCGAATGTTTCCCGATGGAGATCTGCAGCAGTCAATGGATCGAACGCCTTTTCTCCCACAGTCCCAACAAAATAATACCTGAGGTTTCGAACAGGACATACGTTGGTGTCCCAGTTCCCCACAACGGTAACATACATTTGATCTACCACCTGTAGCCGCGGCAGATTGCACACGAGGGATCAGCTTCTTTTGTAATGCTTCCTCACCCTTTATGCTTTCAAAATCTTGAGCTAGGACGATGAGTTCCCTTAGCTTACTGAAGTCTCGTCGTTTTATGTAGTTTTTATATTCAAATCGGCAGTTACGAAATATTCGTTCCAGTTGATCGCTTTCCGACAAATTTGCCCACCGCATCAATGTTTGTAGCCCAGTAACATAATCAACAAAGCTTTCATTAGGTTTTTGTAGGCGGTTTCTAATTTCATCATCTAATGAGTCGAAAAACGCACCGGCAAAAAGAATAATTTAAAATCATCGACGAAATTCCCATACGATTCCCAGTTTTTGTAGTTATTGCGATACCAAGATAACGCTTCTTCCTTTAGCAATTCCGGCATAAAGTTCAATAAGGTCTTACGGGCAATAGAATAACATGTGGCTAACTCTTCTATTCTTTCTAAAAAGACTAACGGGTCTTTTCCACCGTCATACTTTATTCTCCATTTACGGACTTTATCGCAAATATCAGGCTCATTACTATTAATTGGTACGGATTCCCTAAGGTCTATTGGAGAAATGGCACGGGGAACCGGAATATTCTCAATTTTTAAGTTTTTACCTGAACTCGTAGCCTCGTGACTTAACCTCAAATTTTGAATGTACAGCTCGTGGTCTGGCGGGATCTCATCTCTGTCCATATAGGCTCGGAGTCGGCTTCTTAATTCTTCCACAGTACCCTCATCACATAACCCGAAATCTTTCAAGCATGTGCTTAAAGTATCTTTCTTCACCAAGTTTATAAAGGCACGGCTCATTATTGTAATGATAAAATTGTGTACTTTTAAAAAAGTATCAATACTTTTCAATAATTGTGGTACGAAGTATTTTATTTTGTTCTTAATGTGTTTAGTATTTAGTTGGTTTATTATCTAATGTATTTAATATTTAATTTATTCTTTTGTTTTTTATTTAAGTCCTTTTTTTAATTTGCGATTATACTTTCTTTTATTTCATAGTCCCTGCTCGGGCGCCATTAAAACGAATCTCTGCTAAGGTAGTCCTCAGTGGGTATCCAGGATAAATAAAAAAACACTTTATTTAAACGTTATAAATTCAAATATTTTATTTTAAGATATTATTTAAAGGATTTATTCTAATGTCCTTTCCAATTAAATATAAGCCAATCAACCAGCCCGACACCGAAGAAAAATAAATGACGTGAAAACGAGTGTCGCAGATTACCGGTCAAACGTGTGTTCAGCGTCGTGGTGGGTAATTCAATGCCCATCGCACATACAAGTGGTTCTTGAAATTTATATAGATTGGCATTAGTGTATTAGTAAACCCTTTGCCTGGGACCTATGGCTGTATTAACCAGTAGTCTCCCTGTGCACTACTACATCTTGGCCTGGGCACTATGGCTGTAACAACCACTAAAAACCCTCTACCACTACTACTATTTGGTCTGGGAACTATGGCTGTAATAACCAGTAGAAACCCTCTACCACTACTACTATTTGGTCTGGGAACTATGGCTATAAAAACCAGTAGGAACCCTCTACCAATACTTTGAATTGACTTTGCATGGCTAAAAGTACTTCCACAACCGAAGCTATAAAAACCTGCGGTAGTGTACGTTCACTCAGACAGCGCAAACTCAACTAAAGTTGTAGTGATAATTTAAGGCAAGCTGTAGTGATGCACACACACACACCAGATCACTAGCATGTAGTGATGAGAGCAAGTTAACGAATGACCACTACACATAAAGCCTTAGTACACTCTTGCTCTGGTTGATTCTCTTATACCACTCTTCTACATCGTCTCTCTGACATAATCATTTACATTAAGGGGCAAAAATATAGTATTAAATGATTCAATACTAATTAATACTAATATGGTATCCAAGCAATAATAATAATAATAATAATAATAATAGTAATAATAATAATAATAGTAATAATAATAATAATAATAATAATAATAAAATAATAATAATGGTAGTAACAGAATGCCAATTCTTGAGAAAATAACATAATATAATTTCACTAGTTCATGTTTTAAGAAAATATTGGTTGGTAAAATAAAATATTTTTATGAAACGAAGATTACTTCGTTACAAGGTGAATGTACAAAAATCTGTTTGAATAACTTTATTTAAATAAAGAAAAATGTGTTTCAACAATTTATTTAAAATTTGTTTGCATTATTATTCTTATTCAGTCAAAAATAAATAAAACTTACATATGTGTTAACACACACTACGTTTGGATATGAAAATGGATCTGAAGCATCGCTCAACACTTCGCCGCAATTTTCGGCAAAGACTTGACGTCTCTGGGCATCCAAATCTGCAGTTATTGCAATTCCAGACATTTCGTAATAATTTTTAAATTTTGTTCACTTCAATAAAAAGAATTTTGTGCCTTAGATATTTTGTTTGGCTCTTCTAACAACCATGTGTTTTTTGTTTTGCCCAATGATGCCATTTAAATTGAAAACAATCAATCTCCGCTATTTCGGAATGAACAAAATCGATCGAAATCGACTAGAATGAAAATTCGTAAACAAAACATTTCGATTGATCTCTGTTACAAGCCTATATATTATATTTTATATAAAATCCATATTATCGGATATACGCCGAAACAATTATAGATGTATCATACGTGGCTCAAAAATCAAATTTATTTATTATTTTTAGTATTCAACTTAAGTTTATATTTTATGTCATAACCAAAGTTAAATATAAAATTATTATTTGTATGTACTTCTTTTAGTTGTGATTTACCGTTGCCGTGATATGGCGGATAGTTGCGGTATGTGTCTAGCGCTGGCTGAAAAGTATAATTGCGGTTGGTGCTTATCAACTAATACATGTGAAGTTGAAGAACAGTGTAACAAAAATAACAATGAAGGCAAAACCGATTGGTTGAATCGAATGGAAACATGTCCCAATCCTGAAATTCATTCATTTTCTCCTAAAACTGGGCCATGGGAAGGAGGTACTAATATTACTATACGTGGAATTAACTTGGGGAAAAATTTTACTGATATCTATTCGGGAGTACGCATAGCTGGAATAAATTGTATGCCTTTCCAGCAGTATTACATAGATACAAAACAAATTGTTTGCACGGTCGATAGTCCGGGAGAACAAATGTACCGCAATGGTCGTATTGTAGTTCAAATCGGAGATTACCGTGGGGAATCAAAAGAAGACTACGAATTTGTAGATCCAAAAATAACAAATTTTAGTCCAAAGTATGGCCCAGTATCTGGTGGCACGCAAATACGTATAATTGGAAAATACCTAAATGCTGGCTCTCGAATTCAGGTTTTTATTAATGATCATTTGCCTTGTGAAATTTTAAGCGTTGAAGTCAATCAAGCAATTTGCAGAACATCTCCATCTCCAGGAATTATTGAGGGGCGAATTAAAATGACTTTTGATAATGGTCCACGTGAATTTAATGAATATAATTACAAATATGTATTGGATCCAACAGTTGAACAAGTTTATTCCGGACCTTCGGGGGGACAATTTAAAACTCCAAAGGGTATTCCAGCTGGTGGTATCGAAATAACTGTAACTGGGACCCAGTTTCATTACATACAAACACCCAGCATTTATGTTATATATCAGAACATGACATATTTAAGCCAGTGTGTTGTGAAAAATCCAACCAGTATGACTTGTGATTCACCAGCAATTGAATTAATTAACAACGATTTGTTGGATGCTGAGAACCCTGAAAAACTGGAATATGGGTTTTTAATGGACAACGTTTTGCAAGTTCAAAATCTTTCATTGAAACACAATAACTTTTTTGAACTGTATCCGAACCCAATTTATTTTAACTTTGAAGAACGCGTCAAGTATTATAAAAGTGAATATTTAACCATAAACGGTCGTAACTTGGACCGAGCCTGCAAAGAAACTGATGTGCAAGTTTTCATCGGAAAGAAGCTGTGCAACATTACATCTCTTTCACGTCAGCAATTAACATGCCGGCCTCCACCGGAACCTTTCACAGGAGATTATGACGACGATGATGATGACAGCGGTGATGTTAGCGGAAGAAGGGATGGTTCTGGACCTGAAGTCGTAGTGCGTGTTGGACGTTCGTTGGCATACAGAATTGGTGTACTGAGTTACGCTTCTCCTAATATAATTCATGATTTGGGAAAAAATGCTTTTGCTGTTGTTATAGCTGGCGTAATTGTATTGCTACTGATTTTCGTTGCTCTTCTTGTAGCATACAAAAAGAAAACATCCGAGTCTAACCGAGTGTTAAGAAATATGCAGGAACAGATGGATATTTTAGAACTTAGAGTAGCGGCCGAATGCAAAGAAGCCTTTGCTGAACTACAAACTGAAATGACAGATTTAACAGGTATAATAATTTTTTGTTAGTTATCTAAATAATATAAGTTTTTCCCAAAAGGTGATTTAACCTCTGGAGGTATACCATTTTTGGACTATTGCACATATGCCATGAAGATTTTGTTTCCTAACCATGAGGACCACATTGTATTACAGTGGGAAAGACCGGAGTTGTTGCGAAAGGAGAATGGTTTGCGCCTGTTTGGCAAACTTATAATGAATAAAACGTTTCTTTTATTATTTATAAGAACCCTTGAATCCAATCGCTATTTTTCCATGCGGGAACGTGTTAACGTTGCGTCCTTAATAATGGTCACTTTGCAATCAAAACTGGAGTATTGCACAGATATATTAAAAACTCTATTAGGTGATCTGATTGAAAAATGTATTGAGGGTAAATCGCATCCAAAACTATTGCTACGACGAACTGAAAGTGTAGCTGAAAAGATGCTTAGTGCTTGGTTTACCTTTTTACTTTATAAATTTTTGAAAGAGTGCGCTGGTGAGCCACTATACATGCTCTTCCGTGCCGTAAAGGGCCAAGTGGATAAGGGTCCGGTTGATGCTTGCACACACGAAGCTCGCTATTCTTTAAGTGAGGAAAAGCTGATTCGTCAATTAATCGATTTTAAACCAATGACTGTATTCGCCAGTATTATTCAGCAGCAAATATTTTGTAACAACATGGAAATGTTGCCATCTCATACTGAAAATGTGCCCGTAAAAGTATTGGACTGTGACACTATAGGACAAGTAAAGGAGAAGTGTTTAGATACAATATATCGTAATATACCAGCAAGTCAGAGGCCACGAAAAGATGACTTAGATTTAGGTGAGTACACAATACAGCTAAAAATTAATGTGAAAGCAAAGTTTGCCTTTGATGCAGAAAGAAATAATACTATTATTTGGAAATATTTTGTATGCATACATATGTATGTATTTAAAAACATTTGGTGAGTACCCTTTGTAAAATTTGCTAAAGTATACCTAAGGTTACCTCTTCGCGTTTTTATTAAAAGTTATTATTTCTTTTTTTTATTCTTAATTTATGAGTATATACTTAAATATTATTTTAATAATCGTTAATGTATTGTTTCACCAAGTGCTGATTAAAAATAACCAAAAATCTTGAAGTGCATATGTACGTGCACAGTTGCATACATAAGTATACATACGATAGTTATATTCGTGAAGTATCTTTATTAATTATGTTCGAAGTTGTATAAAATTGCATTTTTTGCAAGTGAATCAGTGTGTTTGATCAACATAAATTTTGCAAAATAATAGTACATTGATTAATTATTTATTTTATTGATTGTAAATGCCAAAGTGTACAGAAATTTCTTTAGACATTCAAAAATAAGTTAAAAAGAGCCAACTATACAATTTAAGGAGAAGAATCATCATAAACTAAAAAATAAATAAAATTTTTAAAAAAACAGTGTAAATATTAATTATTCGATCTCTAAAAGAAAACAAAGAAGAAATGTGGTCCAAATCAACTACTAGTTAGAAGAAAATCATAATATTTAAGTTGTGTTTAAGTTAAATTTTAATAACATAATTTTTTCTTTTTGGTGGTAATTCCTTAGGATTTATTACTCCCCTGCTTTTCATCTTTGTGTTGGAGGTTTTAGAGAAACACCAACGAATAAACCGCTAACGGTCTTATGTTAAACATTCCATTCGCTACAAAGTTCACATATTGATATTGTTTTGATTCTTCGTATTACAATTTGCTAAAAGCTTTTGCTTGACAATGGCAAGACTGTTATAAATTTAGAGATGGTAAAAATGAGCTTTCATCACAAAAAAGCTTTCAGCAAATTGTAATACAATGAATCAAAACAATTCACATATTCCATTTGCAATAATGGCTGAGTATATAAAGCAGAAATCTACATCAACTGACACCACACACAGTGGACCAAACACAAAAGAACGCTGATGATGAAGGTGTATTAGCCTTCGAAAACAGCCGGTTGTTCCGTTCTACTACGTGTTTGTCAGAATATTTACAACTAACTTTGGTGTTACTTTTTCATTAATAATTATCACATGTAATTTGGCTTACAAAGCGATACGAACTTAACCCTGATCAAATCTTAAAAAAAATTAAGTTCGAACAATAATAATTAAAATTAACAAATAATATTATTTCGCATGTGTTACCTGTTTTGTTTTACTACTAACTTTTTACATCATATAACAAATAAATTATTTAAAAACTTATATTGATCGATGTTACAACAGTCTCCTCAAGACATGATCGTTTTCTTTTTCTACTAGAAAAATAATTTAAGTTAAAAATATATACAGCGCTCCGACCGAAGTCTAAGCACTGCTTCAAAAAGTTCCGACTGACGTCTCCTTGCGGCTACACCAGTCTTAAGCTTACCAATATCTTTATTTTGCAAATATCTTAAAATTTTTGTAAATACTTATGTAAATTGCTTTCTTCTTTTAATTTTCCTGAAGAATCAGTATGCGTGTTAGTCATGTTTTAGACATATTAGTTTTTCTTGAAGTAAGTCTATGTAATTCTCTTTTAAAAGTGCTTATTTGTTTACATACAGACAGTCGGTTTGTTCAATTTTCATTATTGTTCTAATGCAACGTATGAAATAACAAATTAAAATTGAAGTAGCTTTTCAGTTCAAGGATGAATATACCCCTTATTACTTATTTCTTCTTCCCTATCTCTTCCATAAACTCAGACTTGCTTCAAGAAAAGCTGCCATATCTAAAACATGACTAACATCCCACTTCATTGTTGCCAAATCACAAAAATGTGTTTTGAAAGCGAAGTTGACGTGTTTTGTCATTTATTGGTATGTATTTTAATGAAAAAATCGGCAAAATTAAAATCGGCACTTTTGGCAGCACTTTAACTACCTTGTATTGAGTCAATAATAGTAACAGCGATAAAAAAAAAACGAAAGCATGGAATAATAGACCTTTTAAACTGAACCATTTTTATGTAATTTTTTGGTCGCTCTCTACTACTAATTTCATGTGGATAGAAAATGGTTTTGAAAACTCATTTGCTCCTTTTTTACAGCTTTTAAAGAAAAATATCCAGGGATACGACTACCGCCACGGCCTATAGTAACTAGATGGGGAACGTGAATGAAGGCTGTCGGATAATATATTTCTAGTAACAAAGTTAAAGAAATTTTAAAGTAAAAAAACTAAAGCACTGAATTGATATTTGTGCTCATAGAGTATCGTTTTCTTATTCACACTATAGCCCAATCAGAGGGTTTTGATTCTTTAACAGCTGAAGTTTAATCAAAAAAAGTTGTGATCTGAAAAGCAGAATAAGTGAAGAAATTAAAAGAAAAATTAGATTAGATATACAAAAAATTATGAACTTAAAAAAATACAACAAATTACATCAGTACTTTATAGTTAGAAGCTAAATATTCCAATAACTTCTGCTGACGTGGAACATTAATTTTTATTTAAAAACAATTTTTTTTGGAAAAAATCGTCAAAGATTTACCTTGGACAACTTCCCAAAAACACTTATTCATTTACGTAAATAAAAGTTCACTTAACTTTATTTTATTTTCCATATGATTTGACAAAATGTTTTTTAAGAAAGCATTGAAGCTGAGCTTTTTATGTTTTTTAAGTTTTTAATGACAAAATTTTTATTAAAAAAAACAATGAAACTGATTTTTTTTAAGTTTTTAATGTTATTAAATTTTGCAAAAAAGTTATAAACGCATACTTTATTAGTTTTTAATACATACTCTTTTATTTTTAATGTATATTTTATGTACATAAAACGCGATTTTAAATGTATTAAAATTATATCCCTATATATAAGTATATACATATCCCAGCAAAAATAAATTTGGTACAAGTAAACAATAAGACAAAAAGAAGCGCGGAAAATCACACAGTGCATTCCCTCTGCCTTACGACGCACAGTGCTTTGTTCCATAGACAAAAATACAAAAAATAATCATGTCTTATACTCGTATTGTAATAAAAATTAAAAAAAAATCGGATGTGTCCAGTAAAATTCAAGATGTTACGAGCAAGGGGATTAGGATGGGACTCGACTTTTGTTAAGTACTTGCTTGCGTATCTTGCAATTTCTTCAGTCACTAGTGCCATATTTAAGTCACGATGTAAATTTGAATTTTTAATGTACCATGGGCCGATGTTATCAAACGTAAAACACACTTTTGTTCATTTACTTTAATTCTCCATAAGTTCAACTATATTTCCAGCTGAAAATATGTTCCTAGAGATTGCAAGATGCCTCATAAAGGTTTTGATGCATATTAAGGCATCGGCAAATGTAGAGGTATGGATATAATTGCTCACAGGCATATCAGTAGTATATATTAAATACAAGACTGGCCCCAGAATACTACCCTGTGGGACACTGGAAGATGTAGATTCGGGCACACTCATGAAGTCTCCATCCACAACAGTGAACTTCCTATCAGTAATATAACTTTCGAAAAATGTTTGTATGTTTATTGGCAGATATGTCTTCAATTTTAAAACTAGGCCTTCGTTCCATACTTTGTCAAATGCCTGAGAATATTCAATGAAGAGGGCAGAACAATACTTCTTTTCTTCAAATGTCTTCCTTATAAATTGAAACAATCTATGCGTTTCCTCAATTGTGTAAAACAAATTGATGCTCAGGGATGCACTCATTATCAGCTAAAATTTTGAAAAATTTAGTCATGAGCAGCTTTTCGAAAAGCTTCGAGATTGTTGATAGTAAGCTTATGGGCCTATATGACTCAGCCTTAGTAGAATCTTTGCCCGGCTTTGGAATCATTTTGATCTTCGCAAGCTCCCAGTTATATGAAAAATTCTGCATTCGTAAAATGGCATTAAAAATAAATAGCAGGATTCTTATTGCAATTAGAGGCAAATTCATCACCATCTTGTTACTAATTCCATCAATACCTGGAGCTTTCTTCGATTTGAGTTCAGCAATTATTTTTTGTACTTCACGCAGCTTAAATCTTAAGGGTCGAGGAGGTAGAAAAACTACACTCGGCTAATTAACAGCACCCGTACATGAATAGGGAGTTAATACAGATTTTAAATGCTCAGCAAATAAGTTACCTTTCTAACTATCGCTTCTTGCCCACACTCCGGTCGAAGTGCGCAGTGGTGATTTAAGTTAAAGGTGTATTTTAAGATTTCCATCAGCGCGCCATAAAGAGTAATTATATGCTGACGTGACATCGAGACCTTCTAGATATTTTTCCAGTAATCTGATCGGAAGAGATATAGGGAAGCTTCAACATGAATTAAATCTCTAGCGATATTTAATTTTTTTTTTACATTATAGTTGTTATATCTGTTGTTGATGGGCAGCATTGATACTTCTTGTTTTCATCGCCTTACATATCAACTTGGTCAAATAAATAACTGCTAGCAATATCACCGTTACTATTGATAGAGTTTCTATGTAACTTGTTTCAGCATTTTATACTACATGTTGTTCAGTTTTCATTTGTTCACTGTTTCGAAGTATTTTCACCAGAACTTTGTTGTTGTTTTCTTCAGTTGATTTTCCGACTTCGTAACCTGCGACCAGGAGTGGAATGGTTGATAACATTTTTTTCCACCACACCATTTTAAATTTTTGTTATTACCAAGGAAAATTTTATGTATATATTTTTATATATATTTAATATGTTTTTACTTTTAAGTAATCTTTTTCAACGAGTTTTCCACAAAAACACTTTTTATGTCCTTTTATTTTTATATCCAAATCATTTTATTGTTTGAACTTGTTAGTTGGTTCATTTTTCAATAGGAATTTATGTAATTGCTATTGTTTCCAATTTTCAATACTCGTATGTTAAGTTTTTTGTTCTTTTTTTTTATTTTTTTATATTAAAGTTGTATCTTTAAAACACTTATTTTCAATAAAGTTTACTTAAGATATATATTTTTATTTAAATGTTTTTTTTTAACATGTCACGGTCGCCATGTTAAGTTGTTTTATTAGATTGTCTGATTACAACTGAACTGACTATTTTAAAATTAAAATAATTATAGTTAATGCTGGAACAATAAAACTTAAAACTAAGCAAATATGGATGTGTAGAGAGAATACCCAATTACTTGCCAATAATATGACTCCATGGTATTTACAGGTAAATAACCTGTACTTTAAGTAAGTCAGTGACACATTACTTATACATTGGGTATTTTCACTACACCTCCACTTTTAAAGAGAAAGTTCTTATAGAGATCATTGATCAAGTGATGTCGATAAGAACTTTCTTTACAAATATCATTGATAATAGTTTTAGGTATGTATATTAAACAATTAAAAAAATTAATTCAAATGTTAATAATATTTTACTAATAATATTTTTATGGTTATTAATTTTGTGTAAATAGTTTGGTCAATATATTATAATAACTATTAATTCAACTTATACTGAAATGCATGTTGTAATATGATTATTATAAATGTAAAAAAAGGAATTAATTTATAAAAATATATGAAGAATATAATGTAGAAAAGAAGAGTATACAAATAAATTTTTAAAAGGTTTTCACATTTTGTTTGTTAATTTTCTGATTCTTACCTTTTATTCTTACAGTAATATTATTTTTGACGTCAACGTCAATGACTCTATATTGTCCAGTGCAAACTGATTCCAGTTTGTGTGCTGCGTTATTTTTTATAAATACTTGCCCTACGGTAATGTTAATGTTATTGAGATTTTGATCATGTGAATGTTTTTGATTTAGTTTTGCTTTGTTTATTAAATGTTCTTCTCTTTTCAATGCAGTTTGCAGTCGGAATTTTACTTCGTTTGAATAATTATCAAAATTATATACAGTAACTATTTTCTCAGATGGTATTAGTGGATTATGGTTGGGAACGTTCGGAAAAATTAATTCAAATGGACAATATACATGTACTGTCGAGGGTGTTGTGTTAAAAGCATATTTAAAATACTTTATCCATTTATCCCAATCGTTTCTAGATGTGTGAATGTATGAACGTATGTATTCATTAAATGTACGGTGGGATCTTTCAAGTGTTCCCAGTGTTTGGTGATGGTAAGGGGCTGACATTGGTCTTTTTATGTTTAGTAGTGTAAGAAGTTCTGAAAGTACTTGATTGTTGTATTCCATACCCATGCCACTAAGTATTGTATTCATAGGTCCATAAATTAATATAAAATGTTCTACTAATGCCTTTGAAATTGTCTTAGCAGACTTATCAGTTACTGGCACCGCTACAAGGTATTGGGTTAGGTCACATATTATTGTAATACTATATTGATTTCCCATTTCAGAAATAGGTAGGGGTCCTACAGTGTCTATTATTACCGTTTGAAAGTGTTTCTGGGGTGTTGGTGTTATAATCATATTTGGTTTTATGTGTTTTGTAGTTTTATTAGTTTGACATTGAAGACATTTCTTTACGTATTGGTTAACATCTTTGGTGATGTTCTTCCAATAATAAAATTGACGAAGTCTCCTTAGTAGTCTGGTTGTTCCAGGATGTCCTCCAAACATAGGATCATCATGAAATTTTTTCAGTAAAAATTGTTGTTCTTCCCTATCTGTTACTATGCATATTCTGGGTGTTAGCGCTATTTGTAATTTATTTATATGCTGATTTGCTTTTTGTTTGAATTCTTCTATAGTTACGAGGCTAAATAAATGATCATTTATATTAATTTGAATTTTATTTAAATTTCTACTTATTGCTTCTTTTTCAAGAATTGGAAAAAATTGATCTAAATCGATATTTCCAATAGCAATAGTATTTCCTATATTAACTGCTAGCACTTGTTTGCCTCTTTTAAAAGAAATAATAGGTTTCCGTTAGTATCAATTCCAAACCTTACCCATTTCTTTACGCAATCAAAGCCAATAGATTCGAAAACTTTAGGCTTTTAGTGAATCATTTGATTATCCGTTTTCTGAATTTTATCTTTTATACTGTTTCCTGACTGAGCTCGTGTTGTTACCGTTATAATATTGTTGGTTGAAGGAATTGATTTAATATCACTAAAGTCAATTCGAGATAGCGCGTCCGCTCCTGAATTGTCTTTTCCACTAATGTGTTCAATAACAAAATCGTATTCCTCCAGATCCATACGGTAGTGTGGTAGTGTTATATGACCGTCATTTATACTTTCAAGTAACGGAATATCTATAGGGTTGCTTAGATTAGATGGTCTCAATGAAAGTAAATTCTAATTTGTATCCTGTCCATATTGAATAACAGCATTATATGTTTTTAAGAAATCTAAACCCAATATACCTTGAAATGGCATTGTATCCGAAACTACGTGAAATTTATGAGGAATAAAAAATTTTCTCACTCTTAAGTCAATTCGAACCGTGCCCAAGGATATAATATTTCCTTTTCCTATTCCAGATATTTGAATAATGTCTTTCACGTTAAATTTCAATGAATTAAGCGCACTGATTTTGAGTAATGAAACATCCGCTCCGGTGTCTACAAGAAAAGTATTCAAATATTCATTAGTTGATAGATGAATCTCGATAAAACTACTTAAGTTGAGATTCAAGTGGAATATTGATACAGTACTTAATCCTAATTTTGATGATGACCCCCCAAGTTTTGGGGGGAAATCTCGTTTTTCGAGACTTCATGTGCCCATCTTATGTGACCTCCATTCTGTGCCCGGTTTGTCTGGTTTCTAAAGTTGTTATTTTGTCTTCCACGTTGCCAATTATTATTATTAAAGTTATACTTGTTATTAGTGAAGTTGTTGTTCGGACGCCAGCCTTGGCCGTGCATGCGATAATTATTGAATCTGTTATTGGAATTATTAGCTCCACGTCGTTTAAAGTAGAAGACCTCAGAATTTGAAGTTGAAGCTTCGGTACTAGCTTCCACGAATTTCGAAATGACTTCATTCAAGTTCGAGAAATTTCCAGTTTTAATGATGAGTTTTACCTCATCATTTGAGGCGTTTCGCGAAATGGCCTTAGCCGTATTTTGTCTTATTAGTTTATCGGCAATATCTTGGGGGTAGCCTTCTCTTATATAGGCCCCACCTAGTTTCTTAGTAATCTCTTGGATCTCATCCGCATATGCGGTAGCTGATTTTGAATTTTGTTTTATATTCATTAACTTTGAACATAATAATTCCGACGATTCACCCTTTATGGAAATCTGTAGTCTTGTTTTAATAGCCTGAATAGAGTTTTGGTCTGTAATTAAGTTTCTTTCCTGACCCTTTAGTTTCGTTTTAATCACCTCTATAGCGACTACCTCGTGTGTTTCTTTAATTCTGTCAATCAGAGTCAACGCGTCAAGAAAACTTTGCAGCTCATTAACGTTACCGTCAAACACGGGAATAATTTTAGTTGTCTTGTCTATAATGTCGTCCTCTGTTCGTGTCATGATTGCAGCAACTCCGTTCCTTGTTTCAATTTTATAATCTTCGTTTTCGTCTGTTTCAGTAATTTCTCTAACTACTTCACAACCCAATGCTAGTGGTACCTTAGTATTAATATAGGGTATTTTTTTTAGAGGTATAGAACTTCGAATTGAAATAAAACACAAGAAAATCGTTTTATTGTCCATCAATTTGGCTTTATTGGAAGGATAATTTTATGCCATTAACGTTTAAATATGATTTCGGGCATGTGGCCGCCGCGTCTGGCTCGAATAAAGCCAATTCTACAGGTCCAATTTTCAACCACTTTTTCGAGCATATGGGGCCGTATGTTGGCAATAACGCCACGAATGTTGGCTTCCAAGTCCCCTAACGTTTCTGGTTTGTTGGCGTAGACGAGCGACTTCACATATCCTCAAAGAAAATAATCCAATGGTGTCAAATCACACGATCTTGGTGGCCAATTGACCGGTTAACCGAATTAATTGCTCTGATGGACGATTATGTCGACCATAAAATGGACGGAGCTTGCGGTAAACTTCGCGAACTGAACCATTATTTTCGAAATAAATTTGCACGATTTGCAAGCGTTGTTCTTTTGTCAACCTGTTCATGATGAAATGGCAAACCAAACTAAATATTAATCACTTGACAGCTGACAAAATGGCCGCCAGCTAAAAAAGTGATGCCAACTTAAAGTTCTACACCTCAATAAAAAACACCCTATATTATGCCGATGAAAGACTTTTATCAATTATCTTAACGTCTGAAAAATCTCGTTCGCTTTTGCTTTGTGTGGGGTAGTGTATTTGTCGTAGTTTCTATGTAATGTTGCCCTAATTGAGTTATAGTTTTCAATTAAATTTTGTGTGTGTTTGTCTAAAGTATCTTGTTTTATTGTCCTATTTAGGTTTAGACATTTGTATGATATAAACCTTAAAACTAAGCAAATATGGATGTGTAGAGAGAATACCCAATTACTTGCCAATAATATGACTCCATGGTATTTGCAGGTAAATAACCTGTACTTTAAGTAAGTCAGCTAATATTATGACTCCATGGTATTTGCAGGTAAATAACCTGTACTTTAAGTAAGTCAGTGACACATTACTTATACATTGGGCATTTTCACTACAATATATATTTATTGTATCTTCAAAAATATGACCTAACAATAAATATTTTAATCTTAAATCTAGATATAATAGTTATGCCCAACCAGTGTCAGGCATAAACTTAGTAATAGTAATCAATAATTCAGAAATGTCGTAATAAGCACAAAAATATTTTCAAGGTGTTTCATCTGAAGTTGTGTATTAGAGCCATTGTGTCCCTCTTTTTTTAAGTGGATGTGTCTAGTAAAGTTCAAGATATTACGAGCAAGCTGATTAGGATATGGCTCGAGTGTTGTGAGATATTTGCCTGCGTATTTTGCAGTTTCTACAGTCACTAGTGGCATATTTAAATCACGATGTAAATTTGAATTTTTGATGTACCATGGAGCCGATGTTATTAGTCCTAAAATCTTGTTTTGCTTTCGTTGGATTCTCTATATTGAAAACTGAAGCAGTGGCCCATAGCTGTATTCCACCATATTGGTTTCAAAAGCGACTTGTATATTAAAAGTTTACAATATAGACTGAGTGTTGAATTTCTACCAATCAGCCAATGTATCTGAGTTAATTTAAGTTTCAATTGTGTTAACTTAGATTCAATATGGTGTTTCGATGTAAGCCGTCAATCAAGGTGTATACCAAGGTATTTGACATGTGAATGTTGAGGAACAACTTGATTATTGATTCGAATTGGGGAACAAAAATCTCTTCGCAGTGCAAATATTACCTGAACACACATTTGTTCGTTTACTTTAATTCCTCATAAGTTTAACCATAGTTCCAGCTGTGTAATATGCTCTTGTAGATATCGGGAAGCCTCGTGAGGGTTTTCGTGCATACTATGCAAGCTGTATTATCGGCAAATCTAGATGTATGGATATTGGTGCTTAAAGGCATATCACAAGAATAATTCAAATACAAAACTGGCCCCAGTATGCTCCCCTGTGGCACACCGGGTGATATAGATTCGAAAAATTTATTGGTTGATATGATTTCAATTTTATGCTACACTTTATGAAATGCCTGAAAAACGTCAATAAACAGGGCAGAACCATAATTCTTTTCTTTAAATGTCCTTATAAATTGAACCAATCTATACGTTTGGTCAATGGTGCTATGCTGACTGCTAAAACCAAATTGATGGTCTGGGACGCGTCCACTACCAAATAGAATTGGGAAAAATTTTGTCCTGAGCAGTTTATCGAAGAGTTTTGACATTGTTGATAGTAGACTTATTGGCCTGTACGCCCAGCTTTGGAATCATTTTGACCTTGGCAAGCTTCTAGTCGTAATATAACATTAAAAATAAATAGAAGGATTCTAATTGCAATACGAGGCAAATTCATCAACATCTTGTTACTAGTTCCATTAATACACGGAGCTTTCTTTGGGATGAGTTCAACAATTAGTTTTTGTACCTCATGCATCTTAAACTTTAAGTGTCGAGGGGGTAGAGAAACTACACTCGGCAAATCAACAGCACCCGTACATGTGTTTAGGGTTAATACGGATTTTAAATAGCTTGCAAACAAGTTACCTTTGTCAGTATCACTTCTTGCCCAACCTCCGGTAGACGTGCGCAGAGTTGGTTTAATATCAACGAGTTTTTTAAGGTTACTCGCAGCGCGCCACAAGGGGTAATTAGATGCTGGAGTGACATCGAGATTTTCCAGATAGTTTTTAAGAGATGCATTTTTTTCATATGCAAGCAAACGACTTCAAGAGTTTACTCTTTAAATCTGATTTTATGTTGGGGTGATCTGTGCTGTTGCCATTCCCTGCCATTTGTATTTGAGATACTCATATACAGTATTCTGTAATGTCACTCTGTTTGCGGTTCTTTTGTTTTTGTTATTTCTTGCTATGTAAAAAATATTAATAAAGCAAATTAGACTTATTTATCAAAGTCAATATGTACTACGGATATTTCTTTTGTATGATTTTTCTTGTTTTTTATTTGGTATGTACGAGTATGCAAGAAAAACTCCGCTATGACGTTTGTTCATAATGAAAGTTCAACAAGAACTGATCAAACCACATTGAAAGAATTTCGAAGTCTTAGTTCTTATTGACCCCACCAGAGGAGGTAAAAGTCAGTGAATTTTATGCCTTAATTACTAAGAAAAAAGTTTAGTTTTGACAGTTTAATTCAAAAAATTTTATTAATTTCAGTTTTTCGTAGAAGATTAAAGTTTAAAGAGTACAAGAAATAATATAACATATTTTTAAAAAATATTTTTTTAACTGATAGTTTTTTGCATTAAAAACTCATATTATTCAACTTAAAATTAAAAAAAAAAACTTCCAAGTTTAATGGAGTATTGGTAGTTTTTTTATTGTTAGAAAATTAATTGCCATTTTTTTTCAAATAAGAATAAAATTTTTTATAATTATTTTTATAACGTAGTATATTCAATATAAAATGCATATATATTTTCCATTAAAAAGTTGCATTCCAATAAGTTTTCATTGCATTAAAAATCGCATGTAATTTAGCGTGAAAAAATCCTAAAATTTTATTGAATATATTAAAAAAAAGAAAAATATGGACTTCTGGTTTTTTCTTGTTTTTGAAGTTTAGTAGTGTCTTCTATAAATTTGCAAAAAAAAAAAATATAAAATTCGAGCCACAATTAAAAAACGAATCAATTCAAAAATAGCATTTTAAGCTTTTTTACCTACTTTTCAATTGCTTACAAAAACTAATATAATTACAACAAAACCTTAAAAAATTATGAAAGAAAAATACATTTCAGTACGCTTAAAAAAGGAAAAGAATTTTTAAGCAAAAATTTAAAAAAAAAGTTAATTTGTTGTATTCTGAAGCTAAAAGGGAGCGGTAAAATCATATTTTCAAGATGCAAATATACGCGAGAAAGTAAAATTGTTCCTGTATCTGTGCATGAAAATTTAGCAGAAGTGAACTTAAAACCTTTAACAAGTAACACCCCGGAAAGTATAGTTCAACTCTGGAATACATCGAAAAGGTGAATAATCTCACATTAATTTGCCATTCATGGATGGCAACTCTAGCCATAGCCAGTATAAACAGATATTTGAAAATTAAATTCTTTCAGATGTATTTATGCTTTTTACTGCATTTTTGCCATTAAGGAATTACTATAAAACATTTATGCTTCAAAATTTTTAAAAGTAAAATTTATTTCATTATTCATATTGTAAAGGATGATAATAACAACATTAATTAAGATTTGTGGTTGAATAGAACATCTGTCTACTTATCAACCTGCAGATTAAGGTTACTTTAGATAAAAAGAATCGAAATATTTTGAGAAAAGTTTTTATTGAAAGCGATAACAATACATAGAATGGCTACTTGCAAAATAGTTAACATTAGCAATCAATACCACAAATTGTTACTAGAGATTTCTAGAAATAGTTTTTTCTTGTACGTGTACTGTGAAACATTAAAAGTTTTTAAAAAATTTGCTCGTGCAACCCTTACACAAAAAGAACGCTCCAATCCTCCACTCAATCTTGGTACTGTTTATTTCTAGTCCATCTACTAAACTCAAATAACTCAATCAAATAGCTCGGTGCTGCAATCTATATGACTTATAAAAATTATATAAACTTAAAAACTTTATATAATCTCCAAAAGAAACTCTCAAAAATCGTACAACAACGTAAGGCGACACTTGCTCACATATTCAGAGAGTACATGTACCGAATAACTACTAAAAATTAGCTTTAACTTCCTCAAGACATAGCCAAAAGTACTAGAATAAACTTCCAAGCCATATAATAGAATATGCATAATTATACCATAAACAACTCTTTTCCTAACATGAAAGGGTAGCATCATATCCAGACTATATAAATTACGTAAAATATAGTTTATTCTACATACTAGTGTGTTAATATGGCCCTCAAAGTCTAATTTCGTATCCAGTACTAAGTCTAGGCAAGTGAGTTTATCAACGAATTCAACAGACTCATTACCAATAGTTATAGAAAATTGGTTACAACTATCTCTGCCAAACAACATTGCTTTTGTCTTTTTTGTATTAAGAGAAAGGTCATTATCAGAATCCAGTTTTGAGGAACCCTAACGGTAAAGTTAATCATATTTTGTAACACATCGGGAAAATCTACTGAACCTTAAAAGAGCAATGGTACATCATCAACGAAAGCAAATGGAAGACATATGTTGCTAGAAACTGAAATGCAGTTGCAAGGAATATGAATAACTTTAATTTCTCCCAAGTTCCAAATACGGATACTTATAAATACCGTCTCTGAGTACCTCACTGCTTAATATCATATGTATTTTGAATGCTTATTGCACATTTCTTACTGAATACCTTTTTTTAAGGATAAGGAAATGATTTTTTTTAATTACTTAAAAATTTAAAAAAAAATTAACATACTTAATAATAGATCAAATTAAGTATCTGTGTTGTAATATCAATGACGGAAATACTGCTCGTCGCTTTTTCTCAGATAGTGCTGTTACAGCTGAAATAACAGGTTTGAAAATATAAATTATTGAAAATTTCGTATATACTAAGAGTGAAAGTAAGACGCTTACAAATAAACATTAAATCTTTCAAAGACTTCTTAAAAGTGACTAGAAGAAATATGTATAGGGTGTTTTTTTAGAGGTATAGAACTTCGAATTGAAATAAAACACAAGAAAATCGTTTTAATGTCCATCAATTTGGCTTTATTAGAAGGATAATTTTATGCCATTAACGTTTAAATATGATTTCGGGCATGTGGCCGCCGCGGCTGGCTCGAATAAAGCCAATTCTACAGGTCCAATTTTCAACCACTTTTTCGAGCATATGGGGCCGTATGTTGGCAATAACGCCACGAATGTTGGCTTCCAAGTCCCCTAACGTTTCTGGTTTGTTGGCGTAGACGAGCGACTTCACATATCCCCAAAGAAAATAATCCAATGGTGTCAAATCACACGATCTTGGTGGCCAATTGACCGGTTAACCGAATTAATTGCTCTGATGGACGATTATGTCGACCATAAAATGGACGGAGCTTGCGGTAAACTTCGCGAACTGAACCATTATTTTCGAAATAAATTTGCACGATTTGCAAGCGTTGTTCTTTTGTCAACCTGTTCATGATGAAATGGCAAACCAAACTAAATATTAATCACTTGACAGCTGACAAAATGGCCGCCAGTTAAAAAAGTGATGCCAACTTAAAGTTCTATACCTCAATAAAAACACCCTATATTTAATTCATTTGGATGGTATCATATGCCAAGCACTGTGCTCAAAATTTTAATTAATGGAAGTGATGTTATCATACATAGTAAGAAAATTACAAATTTCCTCTAATTATTTAGTTTAAAACTACTAATTAAAATCTGCAGTCATAATAAAAATAACATTCTACACTTGTTGTCGGAAGAAGCGTTAGAATCCAATCACAAAAATGTGCATGCTAAAAACACTTCTGCGCGATAAAAACGCATAAGGATTTAATAACTCGTTTTTTCCTAGACTCAGATCCTTTTTTATCTTCAAGGAGGACCAATATTAAAAAAAACATAGGCTTTGAAGATATCTCGAAGTATATACAAATATACAATGTCGCTATTGATGTTAAAATCAGACCTTTAATAACAAAATTTAAATTTGAAAATAAAAATTTTAATTAAAAAAGTTCCTGTGAACTTTGAAACAAAATTGATTGAAAAATATTAGATTTTTTAACTTATGAATTTGTTTCACGAACTTGTATGTTATTCTTTATGAAATATAGAAAAGTGTATTTTTATTTTGACGTGAGAGTGAGTGACAACTCAAATACATATATTTCATGCATACAAGTGTGTGAAACTGAAATATATTTAACTTAATTGTGCTAATCGGTGAGAGTATATCTATTCTCACCGTGAGTTTGTCTGACAGTAAGTCAAAAACAGACACGGGCACTTATGTCCTATATATATTGAAAAATATAGCAAAACTAAAAATGTTGACTTTTTGGAACATGGGCGACAGGCGTGTCCTTGGTCCGATTTTTTCAAAATTTGAATTTTTCTTTACTTAAGGTGAATGTAAATACTGTACTAAATTTGAGAAGAAAGCACTATCCGACGCGGGGGATTTCGTTAAAAGAATGGAAATAATTCTTTAGTATCTAAACGAGCCGTCCGCTTGTTATGAAGCATGAAGGAAATGTCACAGAGTTTAAGTCTGGAATTTGGGCTATATATCTTTAAGGGGGGCAGAGCCACAAAGCTGCAAAGTGGGCAGTAATATGTATTCACAACATAATCGAGTTCTCGTTGAACCTTCATAGTGAATAGACGTCTTAGTGGCGTTTTTTACAAAAACTAAACAATCAAAAATCATACAAAAAATATTCGTAGTACAATAACACCGCACTTATTTGTTTTTATTGTATTTAATTTGATTTGATTTTTACTTTAAATACATTTTTTTATAATTTTAATTTTTCAATATGTCAGTCCACGTTAACAAACGCACAATAGTTTATTCACGTACTGAAAAAAAATTAAAGCAAACGTCAAAAATCGGAATTGCAAGGCGATTAATAATCCACGACTATGTATATAAGTATGTACATATATCCCAGCAAAAAAATTCGTCTACTTGGAAGCAGGTTGGTAAGGAAGAGAGAGCACAACTCTTGCTTATTTTTGTTCGTGATGGTGGCTCTCCAGGTATGAGCTTCTGAATGCATATAGAATGTACAGAAAGATGCATGCCGTTTTAAAAAAATTAAAAAATATTCTCTGTAGATCAGAATTTTATATCTTCTCTTATATTTAACTTCCAATACTTTATTTTGTATTTATTATATATTATATATATAAAATCAAATCAAATACTTTTTGTTCCCGCGTTGAATCAGGAGTCGATTCAAGGATCTTTGTATGTTAGGTAGTGTTCTACTACCCACTGAACTACCAAAACACATATTTATTTTCGTACACAATTCAATTAAAAACTAAAAAAAATCGAAGTAAAATTTTCATTCGCATCCAAATTTGTATCCAGGTAAGCGAGAGAGGATGCACTATAAAAATCTTAAAGAATTGGAGTATAAAAAGCCGACCAAGTTCGCAGTGGTTGTGTTAAATTTCGTCATTCGCTTACCTTATTGCATCGTTACCCAGTGAAGGATTTCGTTAAAAAAAATGGAAATAATTCTGCAGTTTACAAACGCGCGGTTTCCAATACACCAGCCGCTTATTTCGAATTTCTGAGATTTTGAAATTAACGGGTATGAATAATCGCGGTTTGACTGTAATTATCAACCTTAAACCCGCAAAGTAGGTAACACATTACAACTATTTCATTCAACCATGAATGGGAATTCAGCCAACTCAAAAATTAAATAAATCATACTTTCCAGCTCTGCATGAGCCAACTTTTGTATGAAAAATCCATGCTGAAAAAGACATAAATATACTACTGGCAATTAACAACTGAAAAAATGCTTAACGTAAATTAGAATTACTCTTATTATAAAACTTTCGTTTCTTTATTGATTTTACTCCGTGGTTGGCTTCTAGATTTAATTTCTAATAAATTCTACGTTGAGACAATATTTCAATATATTCATTTAATATTTTTAATTTTTCCATCAAAACTATTTTGATATATTTGATATTTTTATAAACAAGTATCTCTATACAAAGTAGCATTATGAAATTTATGTTCAAATTACCGCATTTTGGCAATAACGCATATTTTTTATAAGCGTTTGCTGCATCATCATGTGTCTAAAATCTTACCGCAGATTATTTACAAATTATAAAAAATATCTCGTGTTTTGTTCAGTTTTTGTAAGTGTTTTTCTTGACACATCTTAAGGATTTTTCTGATTTTTTTATATTAACAATAGATAGAAAAGTTTTTTTCAACGTTTTTAAAAATTTTCGACAGCAATTTTTTCACAGCCATTATGAAAAAATTTAAAATTTTTACATTTTTATTTTTTTCCACAGAAAAGTCCACCTTTTGTCACGTGACGTTGCTTGCTAACGTAGGCTGTTTTTTTTAGGAAAAACTTGTATTTTAAATACTTTTGTGCATGTTGGTGTAGAGAGTTCACAGCTCTACATTTAGTAAAAGAAAAAATCGAACAGCATTGCTCCGAAATACAAGCTTAATTGTTTGGTGATGTAACGTGACAAAAGGTGGACTTTTCCGTGGAAATGTTCATATCCCTAAGTTTAAAAACGTCTATAATATTACCAATACATTTTCTTACGTTATTTAGAGTTATTGAAATAAACCACTTATTTATACGAGTATATTTCACCAAATACAAAAAGCACAAAAATTTTTGGAAAAAACAGCTTTCTGAACTTAATTCTAAAATTTATTGAGCCTAATCGGCACATTGGCGTATTATATCTAACGGCCTTTTCACAATGTACGATTAAAACTAGTAGCGACTAGTATGAAGAACTTGCAGTTAAAGTTTACGTTAGCTCTTCATCATACATTGTGAAAAGAAACTTAAGTGTGTGAAATGAGATTGCTTTTAATTTGGTTCCGGTCGGTTGAGCCAATATTATTCACTATCATACTACATCTAAGTGAGTTCAACATCTTTCAAATGAGGCAAATTTGCATCCGATCAGTTGACATATTTTCAGGTTATGTTTACATACATACAATTTTTCATTAACAATATCTCGTAATGAATTTCTAGATTTTAGTCCAATTGGCATACGAGGTCTGATCAAAAAATAACCTTTATTTGAAATTTTTTCAAAAAGTATATATTTATTCATCAATAACTATCTTGTCCCCTTCAAAGTAATCCCTCTCAGATATAATACACTTATGCCAGCGTTTTTTTCCAATTCTAAAAAGCGATTTTTGGTATCGCCAACAGCTCCTGTTTCGATTTTTCTTTTATCTCCTCAATCGTAGCAAAACGCTTTCCTTTCATCGGTGCCTTCAGTTTTGGGAAGAGGAAAAAGTCAGCGGGGGCCAAGTCCGGTGAATACGGTGGTTGAGGCATGATAACGGTTTTGTTTTTGACCAAAAATTCACGCACAAGCATCGATGTGTGAGCTGGTTCGTTATCATGGTGCAAAATCCATGATTGTTTTTTCCACAATTCTGTGCGTTTCTGATGAATTGCTTCGCGCAAACGACGCATAACTTCAAGGTAGTATTCCTTATTGACCGTACGACCTTGTGGCAAGAATTCATGATGCACCACGCCATTGCAGTCGAAGAAAACAGTGAGCCAAACCTTCACATTTGACCGAACTTGACGTGCTTTTTTTGGTCTTGGCTCTTCTTTCAAAACAAACAAGCAAACATAAATTCTTAATACAATAAATCTAAAGACCTTATTTATAAACAAATAATTTTTGTTTACAAAACGACAAACGGCGTAGCACATGAACACAAATTGCCTGGTTTTGCTTTATAAAGTTTTTTTTTTGAAAAATAAGATTGGAACTAACATTTTACTAGGTGATTAAAAAATATTCACTGAAACTAAATTTTGTTTCAAACAACGTTTGTTTGAAATTTTTTTTCTTAATAATTGTTTTGTGTTATACTTTGGTATGTTTCAAGTTGAATGTTTTAGTGTGTATGCACACCGAATTTCCATTTCCCAATTTAATTGCAAAAAAAAAGTAAATTTTTGCTTTAAAGTTTACAAGTACTATGGTGAAAAACCGTAAAATATGACATTTGGCATTTTTCCTTATTGCCACATATATAAATATATATATGAAGTGCAATACGCAATTTTTTCTTGTAACTATGTTAATTATTATTTTTCAGAGTTTAGGTTCCTTTATAATTATTTTCTTTGTAACCATTACCTTCATACTATTAGGAAATAGTTTACTTTATACTCCGTTTTATTTGTATTTTTAATGTCACTTGTAAAAATTCTAGTCACTTCTAATGTTAAAATATTGTTGTCACTTGTAGTTTTTTATAAAGTCACTTCTAATCGATACCGCAACTGCCCGTTTCGACTGCGCCAAATATGTATTTCAACTTTTATTCAATTAAAAAAAATTAACCGTTAAGGTTGAACACCAATTTATTTCTCAACTTATTAGTTATTTTACAATGTTTTATATATTAAAAATGCAAAATAAGCTTAAAGGTAATTAGTACAAAGCAATGTAACTCAAGCTAAATGATAATTACGAAATATTAATAAAAAATAAAAAATAGAGCTTTGTCTAGCACACAAGACAAAATATCAATTTAATAAAAGGAAAAAAATATAATAAATCATTCTTGGAAATTAAATGTTGCACCTCTAGAGTATTGGCCTTTGTGTTGTTGGTAGCGTGTATATACATAACTCGCGCATATTAAGCTTTGATCTTTTTCACCACTTTCTTTGCCATTTTTTAGATTTTTTTAATTTGTTTCTTATTATTGATAAACATACAGTGGCACTAGTTAATTAACAAACAATACGAAAAATGAAGTCTCACAATGATAAAAAATATGTCATTATATCAAAATTAGGTTGTTGATGTAGACAATGATGCCGCATTGCCATTATTTAGGGATGGGAAACTTTCCTGTCACATGTAGAAAAATTTATGAGAACGGCATTGCACATATATGAAAATGACACCACAAAATGAAAACACATGAAATGCCAGATGTAAACTCAGCCTAAGAATCATCAAAATCGGTCCACGCGTCCGGTTTATATAGTGGCGTAAAGGAACAAACATCCATACATACATAGGCGAGGATTGTTATCGCTTAATTTATAACAAGAAGACAGCAGAGGGAAGAAACCCGGACAATTGTTAAAAAAAGTAGGACTTAAAAATAAAACGAAATTGAGTTTTTCCAATAATATTACTGCCAATAAAATCTGAAATACATATTGAGGGTGTTGCGTAAAAAGGGACAATCTGGCACCATTTTATACGAGTATAGAATATGGGATCTGTTTACCCAAAACTATCGATATGTTTACATTTAATTGTACCTACAAAACTATATACACATTTCGGAAAATGTAAATATAAAATGTTGGAAACATTTTTTTTAAACCTACAGTTTTGTCGTTATCAAACAAGATTTATAGCATAAGAATTAAAAAGTAAAAAGCAATTCTTCATCAACTGAGAACCAAAAGTTCAACCGATTACTCACCAAATATCTCTAACTGTACGGCTACGGACTTTAAATACACTTTCATTGTTTGGTTGAAATGTCTTAATTGTTCATGAAAGAAAGATTTTGAACTCTCTTTTAAAGCTCTGCACTATATTATTTTGGCCCTTTTTGCGCAACTCCATCGATATTTTAAATACATCTTAATAATTCTACATCTTAAATTAACACTAGATCGCCCCGTGTTCTAAATTAGACTATTTGACACCTAGTATGTCTTTATTTATTATAAGCAAACAAAAACAAAGAAGAAGTTTGTATTTTTTTTTCAAGAAAATTTAAATCGCTTTTTACTACTTTTAAGCCAAGAAATTTGAAAAGACAATTTTATTGTACATATATACACAAAAATACTTTTTAAAAGTGACCGACAAAAAAATGTGTGCTGTATTTAAATATATACTCCTAATATACCACAATCCTCATGGACAGTGTTATTTATAAAATAAGGTGGACATTCAATACTATTTTTAAGCAATGTGAAATAGAAAATATATCCTTTAAAAGTAAGACTTTCCCGGACGCAAATTTTTTCCGAGGACAGAGATCCCAAAAAGAGGATAGATAACAACCCTAGCATAGGCTAATAAATATAATGGGCCATAACCATAGTCACAAAATAAAGTCTGTTCGTTTTAGAAACAACTTAAAATTAAAAACCTGTTTCTAAATATTTTTCTACTATAGTCAAAAACATAGTGTGTGTAAAGTTGAATCGACTTTAACTGGGTGCCACAACAAGTATTGGACATTTTTCATATCATCGAAAACAAAAAATAAGAAAGTGGCATCTCTATCTCATCTGACGCTGTGTTATGAAAACACATACATATGCATGTGTACATACATACATACATTTATGTACATACATACGAGGTCTGATCAAAAAATAACCGTTATTTAAAATTTTTTCAAAAAGTATTTATTTATTCATCAATAACTATCTTGTCCCCTTCAAAGTAATCCCCCTCAGATATAATACACTTATGCCAGCGTTTTTTTCAATCCTCGAAACACTTTTGAAACGCGATTTTTTGTATCGCCAACAGCTCCTGTTTCGATTTTTCTTTTATCTCCTCAATCGTAGCTGTTAATGCACGAGCATTATTTAATTTAAGTTCAATAAACCTTAACACACTTGGCCAATACATATATTTACCTTTACTTTATTTTTGCCTACAATTGTAATTTAATATGGCACACTTTTCCTAAATTAATACATAATAATACACAAAAAGCATTTATTATTTTATTTAAGTTTAATAAACCAAGTGTGCAATTGGCCTAAATTAATACATTTCTTTTTTATTACAATTTATTTTAATTTACTACACTGTAATTTAATACCGCACAATTTAATACAAGTTATTATTGCAACTTAATTTGTCTTTTTTATTATTACTGCAAAAAAAAATTATGTAAATTAATCATATTTCTTTTGATAAAACTAGTATATAAGACTAAGAAAATTCTGAATAAAACAATTCTTAATTTGAAACTGAAAGAAACGGTCTTTCTCAATTAAGATAAGCAACACGGTTCAAGTGCTGTTGTTGCGCCAACTAAATCAATTTACCTCCAAGTTAAAGTGCTTAAAAGGTCATACAATAAACAATCAATTTACCTCCAAGTTAAAGTGCTTGAAAGGTCATACAATAAACCAAAATTTCTTCAGGTATATGCGCCTGTAAGAAAATCATTATTTTCAAAACATTGAAGTAATCTTCCCATTTCTTTGAGCTACAAGTGCTTGGAAGAAAGCCCAAGGCGAAGATTCTTAACATTTTGGTGACCCCGACGTGATCCTGTTACAAGAGCAGGACGTCTAAATTCATTACTCAACATATCACCAGTTCAGCAACACATTCTTCGAGTGGAAATACTAGCAGCAGTGATCGCCAGCTAAATATAATCCACAATGGTACCGTTTGAAGATTTAATTGAAAGGCAAAAAGTTCTTGGGGATAACATCGAAACGATTATCAGAAACTACAAGAAGGATTCCCAAACCAGAAAGGAGTCGGTGAGCTACTTTCAAGAGAGACTACGCAGACTAGATGAAGAATGGATGACATTTGAGACTAATGACAACCAGATTCGGCTACTTGACGACAAACCTCAAGATCACCGCTATTTCACGGAATATTATTATTCTGCAATACATAAAGTTGTCGAACAATATAAAACCATATTTGAAAATTCTATGATGAAGGTAAAGTCAACTTCAGATAAAATTCCACCAGCAGAGGGCTGTGATGTGTTAGCAGCTGAGACGAATGAGTTCATAAGGCTCAAACGTCGACAAGCGGTAATGATGTCTTCTTTAGAACGGTTGCTTAATGACGAATATACTCATCAGAACCGAAACGTCGCATTAAACATATGGCAAGGCATTGAAGCCATACATTTCCAAATATTTGAGCTCTATGACAACCCAGAGCAACTAGGCTACGACTCCGCGCGCTTTATACAAATCGAGACTAAATTGCGAAAGGTAATCAATACAGTAAGCACGATTGATCAATCTCAGCAGAACATCAGTGATCCAGAATCCTTGCCTATGCCAAAGGTCGCACTACCAAAATTCGATGGAAATCACCTCAAGTGGCAAGAATTCTATGATATATACTTATCTCTGGTGATAAAGCGATCAATGCCTAAAATTCAAAAGATGTTGTATTTAAAAACACAGTTAGTAGGAGAAGCAGCAAATTTGATAAAACACTTCGCTGCCACTGAAGAAAATTTTGACGCTGCATGGACTATGGTGGTGGAGCGGTATAACAACAAAAGATTACTGGTCAACAAGCTTGTGCAAGAGCTAGTAGATACCCCAAGTAAAGGCTATACTGACAACTACAAGTCGCTCCATGACAGAATTAAGGAGTGTCTTTTAGCGCTTCAAAATCTTCAGCTGGATACGAAATCATGGTATCCAATATTATGCTACCTACTACTAAAGAAACTGGACCATGCAACGCGTCTCCGATACGAGCAAGCACTGAAGAATCCTCGGGAGGTTCCGACAATCACAGAGTTACTGGAATTCTTGGAAAGAAATTTTCAATCAATGGAAGTGTTTTCTGAAAAAATGCCGCATTCAAAAACAAGGGTGTACCTCAATCACCACAAAGCAAGTCAACAATTCATGTGTTATGTGCAAAAATGGAAATCATCCGTTATTCGCATGTACCAAGTTTCGTCAGTTATCGACATCAGCAAGACTACAATTCATTCAAAAGCAAAAATACTGTGTGAACTGTTTGAAGCCCGGTCACAATTCTAAAACCTGTATATCAAGGGGTTGCAAGGAATGCAGCAAAAAGCATAATACATTGCTGCACTTGGAGAGCTCAAATCAAGGCAATAACCCATCATCAACACCAACAACAAACATTTCAAACAACAAAGATCTGTAAGGCAATCATTCATCATCTGGAAATCAAGACGCCATATCACTTACAACGTACAACCAATCCAAAAGTCCCAGCTACGTTCTTCTGAGCGCAGCCATTATAAAAATACGAGCTAATGAGAAGGAGATGCAATGCAGAGCACTTCTCGATTCAGGATCCCAACTGAATTTCGTCAGCGAACGCCTAGTAAAACGTCTCGGAATTTCCACTAAACCAACATCAATTTCCATTAGTGGCATCGCTTCTAGTGACACTAGGGTAACACGCCGAGTAAATGTAGCATTATATTCAAGAATCAATAATTATACCGCACGGCTTGAAGCAGCGGTCCTTCCGCACATAATTTCACCTCAACCATCACAAGTTATCAATGTAGATCATTGGCCAATTCCAAAGAATATTATGCTAGCAGACCCACAATTCAATCGTCCTGACAAAATAGATGTTCTACTTGGGGCAGAATTTCATCACCAACTACTGTCAGGTGGGCAGATTCAAATAGGTAACGATTTGCCCATTTTGAGTAACACTTTACTTGGCTGATTAATTTCTGGGAGAATTAGAGGACATGAATCATCAATTGCAGCATGCGGAGTGTGTACTGAAGACGAAGTTAATTTGGAAGAAGCTATTGCTCGGTTTTGGGAACTGGAAACTATCAGCACATCTGACAGATGTCTTTCGATGGCTGAAAGACAATGTGAAAACCATTTTTCGCAAACTCACTCCATTGACAAAAATGGAAGATTCGTGGTCAAAATTCCATTCTGCACTAGCTCAAACACTCTTGGCGAATCCCATGGAGTAGCTTTCAACAGATTTCTATCATTAGAAAGGCGATTATCAAAGACTCCAGAAATCAAGGCTCAATATATAAATTTCATGAAAGAATATGAAGCATTAGGGCACATGGCAGCATTAGGGCACATGGCCCAAATAGACATAAACTCTATGCAAACACCAAATTACTGCATTCCTCACCACTGTGTACTTAGACCTGAAAGTCTAAAAACAAAATTACGAGTAGTTTTTGATGCCTTCACTAAAACTACTAACGGAGCTTCATTGAACGACATAATGTACACAGGACCCATAGTACAGAGTGAATTATTTTCTATTCTACTACGCTTTCGGTGTCCACGATTTGTCTTCACAACCGACATCAAAAAAATGTACCGCCAAATATTAATGCACCCAGATGATAGAAACTTTCAAATAATCATTTGGAGAGAAAATCCCACTAAGCCAATAAGGTATTATAAACTAAATACAGTCACATATGGAACGAGATCTGCACCTTATTTAGCGACAAAATGCTTAGAACAAATTGCTAAGACAAACATGATACGATACCCACATGGAGCTCAATTTTTACTCGAAAACTTCTATGTAGATGACGGTATTGGTGGAGGGGATGACTTGCACACTGTTCTAGCAATTCAGTCAGAACTACAACACATATTGCACCAGCATGGTTTTGAATTACAAAAATGGGCAGCAAATCATTCAAAACTACTTCAAAACGTTGCCGAGGAACAACAAGAGGTTAATTTTGACTTCGATAGTGAGGACAACCATATTGTGAAAACTTTGGGCTTAACATGGATGCCACAACATGACAAATTGTGTGTGAAAGTATGCCTAAGGGAGATTAACCACATAACAAAACGCACAATTAGCTCAGATTTAGCTAGTTTGTTTGATCCTTTGGGACTACTATCGCCGATTGTACTTACCGCCAAAATATTCATCCAAGAGCTATGGCAAAAAAAGTTAGACTGGGATGAAGCACTGCCAGAAAATCTTCATGCAACTTGGGTTACATTCAGACAAGAGTTAGAACACATAAAAGATCTAAGAATCACGCGACATATCTTCGAAGGACATGTGACATCCAACATACAAATTCATGCCTTTGCAGACGCATCAGAAAAGGCATACGGAGCAGCAGTCTACATTAGATCAACAACGAAAAATAATCAGATTATGGTGAGATTATTATGCTCAAGGTCCCGGGTCGCACCTCTAAAACGTCAAACTTTACCTCGTCTCGAACTCTGTGCAGCACTATTAAGCGCTCAGCTCACTTCAAGAGTAAAAAAGGACTTAAAATACGAGGATGTTCCTACTTATTTATGGACAGATTCAGAGATCGTCTTGGCCTGGATCAATTCACAATCATCATCATATCAAACATTTGTGGCTAACAGAATAGCTGCAATACAAGAATTGTCAATAGCAGAACAGTGGCGACATGTCAGCTCAAAGGATAATCCTGCAGATATCTTGTCGCGTGGCATCTCTCCAAGAAAACTCGCATCAAACAATTTGTGGTTCTACGGACCCATATTTCTACATGGACAACAGGAGATATGGCCAAAAGAAGTCTCCAAAGCAAATATCATCGATCAGAATTCTGATATAGAGCGGAAAAGGGTAGCAGCGGCAACCACAGCGAGTGATCCCACAGATAGTGTGATCTACAACATTAAACATAATAGCTCATTCAGAACTTTACAACTAGTAGTTGGCTACATTGTGAGATTCATCAACAATACAAGAAGGGGCAATCAACAATTCAAGCTATTATTATCAGTTTCAGAACTGAAACAAGCTCTTACTTTGATTTTACGGGCAATGCAACACTCAGATTTTGACGAAGAACTAAAACACCTAATAAGGTACAAGCAAGTAAGCAAGAATAGCCCATATAATAACCTTGCCCCAGTTTTGGACACCAACGGCATCATCAGAGTGGGAGGAAGATTAGAAGCATCAGAGCTTCCGTATGACACCAAACACCCAATGCTTATCCCTTATAATGACCCAATATCAAAATTACTGATGCAGATGGTGCATGAGGAAAACCGTCATTGTGGTCCTCAGGCACTCTTGTCACACACAAGACAAAAATACTGGCCAATCAAGGGAAAGTCAATGGCCCGATCAATTGTCCAACATTGCATAAAATGCGCTAGAGCTAAACCAAAACTTCTTACTCAAATTATGGGAAATCTGCCATCTACAAGAATCAGTCCAGCTCGACCCTTCATTAACTCTGGAGTTGACTTTTGTGGTCCATTTTGGGTCCACTATAAGAGCAGAGGAAAAAGGCCTCAGAAGGCTTACATCGTGGTATTTTGCTGTTTTGCTACCAAAGCAGTGCAACTAGAAGTAGTTAGCAGTTTAACAACAGATGCATTCATAGGGGCATTAAAAAGATTTATAAGCAGACGAGGCCATTGCAAAAACTTATACTGTGATAATGCCACCAACTTTGTTGATGCCAAAAATCAACTGACAGAGTTGTCAGAAGCAGTTTACGGAAATTCTGCTACCGAAAAAATAGATAAAGAATGTACAGCTCGAGGCATCATGTTTCATTTTATATCACCAAGAGCACCTCATTTCGGAGGCTTATGGGAGGCAGCAGTGAAATCGGCCAAACATCTCCTTGTACGAAGTGTATCAACAGCATCACTAACATATGAGGAACTTGACACAGTTGTCATAGAGATTGAAGGAATTCTTAATTCCCGACCCATAAGTCCAATGTCAGATAATCCGAACGATTTGGCGGCATTAACCCCTGGCCATTTTCTTATAGGAGCACCACTCAACTCCCAAATTGACTTAGCAGCCACCGAAAACCGAAAGAATCTTCTCACCAGATGGAAGTTAGTTACACATTTAAAATCAGAATTTTGGAGGCGTTGGTCAAAAGAGTATTTGTCAGAACTCCAACACAGACACAAATGGAATAAACAACAGGCTAACATTAAATCTGGAGACATGGTAATAATAAAAGAGGACCACACAACTCCTTTACAGTGGCCTCTAGGAAGAATTGTAAAAACACATAAGGGCGATGATGGCTTCATTCGAGTAGTTGATGTCAAAACATCAAAAGGAGTTTGCAGAAGAATAATTTCTAGGCTGGCACTATTACCAATTAATAATTCTGAAGACGACGAAATCCCTCAACAAGATGACTCGACTAGCACAAGCATTCATCGGAACGAAAGGCCTCAAGGTGACAAAAAACGGAAAAGAATATCGATAAGCCGAAACATCTTCACTATTATGATGGCGATCATATTAATGCCGCTAGTGTTAGGAGCATAAATACATAATAAAGGGTTTGAAAATCGTCTGGGCATACATTTTGAGGGAATTGGATCCGCCACAATTTCAACTACGACTGGCAATTATTAGTGTACTATGACTTAAAAGAATTTTGGACTGAAGCGGCAACTTTTTCGCAAGGAACACAAACCTTAAACGATCTATGCAAGGAAATGCAGGACAAAACTACATGCACAAGCCTGGTGAAGCATTTTGAACACACAGAAGCTGAATTAAAATTAGACAGCACTCTGTTGTCTGGGCGGATAAAAAAGAGAGCAGCAATCGATCTAGTTGGAAATATCGCCCATTCACTTTTTGGTGTATTAGACTCCGAATATGCCAAGGATATGGCTGGTACAATTTCTCAAGTTAAAGAAAACGAAGAACATCTTCTCGATCTCTTAAAAAATCAAACCTCAATCATTGACGCTACAATAAACATAATGAGATTAGATCAAGAAGCAGTAAAGAAAAAATTCGATCAAATTGATTTCCAAATTGAACAAATACGCAATATGGTAAGCGACGAATGGCAGCAAAAAAAAAAGATTTATCGTATTTTTCTTTCGTTGTGCATCCAATTAACAATTACAGCAGCGAAGCTCCAACAGACACAATTATCAATACTTGATATTTTAACAAACATTCACCATGGTATTATAAGCCCACTACTCTTCACTCCTCATCAATTACAGCAAGAAGTAAGGAAAATTAAAATGCATCTCAGCGAATCACTGGAACTGCCGGTAAGCCAAGAAAATACGTTACAACTATAGCTCATGAAGGTCAAAGGAGGGCTCACTGACAATATAGTAGTTTTCAGTATAACATTACCACTAGTTCAACGTGAACGATATGAAATATTTAATATTATTCCAGTGCCAACGTGGATCAATGACACATTAGTAGCAATACAACCATGTGCACCTCTTTTGATCATCAACACTGCTCTCAACCAATACTTTAGCATTAGCAAAACTGAACTCAGCTTATGTTCACTCATCACAGAAGATATGTATCTGTGCAAGGCCAAATAAGGCATCAAAATGGCTCATCAACATGTGCCTGCGAGCTGAATTTATTTCACAACAACACCCAAACAGACTGCTCAGTACAGCATATGAAAGATAAAGAAGTCTGGATCCCCCTGCATCAACAAAACAAATGGATTTATTCAGTTTCAAGTCCGTCTCAGGCAACAGCACTATGCAAAACGGAAATCACACAATTCACACTTGAAGGATCTGGCTTGCTTGCATTGGAACCAGAGTGCACTTTTAAATACAAATTCATGACATTGCGTGCACAAAACCTAATATCCAGCAAGATTGAAAAATCATATACTAGCTTCTGGGAACTCACGCAACAACGACACGAAGAACACATTAAACCATTGTTACCACAAGAAGATGTGAATCAACATATTTCCCAAGTAAAAAATTTAACAGCTCTACAACAATCATTAGCAACACAAGAGATATTAAGACTCCCAAACAAACTTGAAGCTCACAACTATCATCACATGACGGTTGGGTATACATCATTATTGATTGTTTTTAGCATTGTCATATATCTACTAGTAAAACATAAGTGCAAACAACGGTCAACTCCAATTCCAGCACCTCGCATGCAACAACTAGACTCAGACTTCACATATAATAACCAACACAACATTCAACAACAGCCCTACAACAAGAAATGTTTTGAGCTGCACTCAACGGGGGAGAATGTTAATGCACGAGCATTATTTAATTTAAGTTCAATAAACCTTAACACACTTGGCCAATACATATATTTACCTTTACTTTATTTTTGCCTACAATTGTAATTTAATATGGCACACTTTTCCTAAATTAATACATAATAATACACAAAAAGCATTTATTATTTTATTTAAGTTTAATAAACTTTTGCACACTTGGCCTAAATTAATACATTTCTTTTTTATTAAAATTTATTTTAATTTACTACACTGTAATTTAATACCGCACAATTTAATACAAGTTATTATTGCAATTTAATTTGTCTTTTTTTTATTATTACTGCAAAAAAAAATTATGTAAATTAATCATATTTCTTTTGATAAAACTAGTATATAAGACTAAGAAAATTCTGAATAAAACAATTCTTAATTTGAAACTGAAAGAAACGGACTTTCTCAATTAAGATAAGCAACAAGGTTCAAGTGCTGTTGTTGCGCCAACTAAATCAATTTACCTCCAAGTTAAAGTGCTTAAAAGGTCATACAATAAACAATCAATTTACCTCCAAGTTAAAGTGCTTGAAAGGTCATACAATAAACCAAAATTTCTTCAGGTATATGCGCTTGTAAGAAAATCATTATTTTCAAAACATTGAAGTAATCTTCCCATTTCTTTGAGCTACAAGTGCTTGGAAGAAAGCCCAAGGCGAAGATTCTTAACAGTAGCAAAACGCTTTCCTTTCATAGGTGTCTTCAGATTTGGGAAGCTGGACATTCAATACTATTTTTAAGCAATGTGAAATAAAAAATGTATCCTTTAAAAGTAAGACTTTCCCCGACGCAAATTTTTTCCGAGGACAGAGATCCCAAAAAGAGGATAGATAACAACCCTAGCATAGGCTAATAAATATAATGGGCCATAACCATAGTCACAGAATAAAGTCGGTTCGTTTTAGAAACAACTTAAAATTAAAAACCTGTTTCTAAATATTTTTCTACTATAGTCAAAAACATAGTGTGTGTTAAGTTGAATCGACTTTAACTGGGTGCCACAACAAATATTGGACATTTTTCATATCATCGAAAACAAAAAATAAGAAAGTGACATCTCTATCTCATCTGACGCTGTGTTATGAAAACACATACATATGCATGTGTACATACATACATACATTTATGTACATACATACGAGGTCTGATAAAAAAATAACCGTTATTTTAAATTTTTTCAAAGAGTATTTATTTATTCATCAATAACTATCTTGTCCCCTTCAAAGTAATCCCCCTCAGATATAATACACTTATGCCAGCGTTTTTTTCAATCCTCGAAACACTTTTGAAACGCGATTTTTTGTATCGCCAACAGCTCCTGTTTCGATTTTTCTTTTATCTCCTCAATCGTAGCAAAACGCTTTCCTTTCATCGGTGTCTTCAGTTTTGGGAAGAGGAAAAAGTCAGCGGGGGCCAAGTCCGGTGAATACGGTGGTTAAGGCATGATAACGGTTTTGTTTTTCGCCAAAAACTCGCGCACAAGCATAGATGTGTGAGCTGGTGCGTTATCATGGTGCAAAATCCATGATTGTTTTTTCCACAATTCTGTGCGTTTCTGACGAATTCCTTCGCGCAAACGGCGCATAACTTCAAGGTAGTATTCCTTATTGACCGTACGACCTTGTGGCAAGAATTCATGATGCACCACGCCATTGCAGTCGAAGAAAACAGTGAGCCAAACCTTCACATTTGACCGAACTTGACGTGCTTTTTTCGGTCTTGGCTCTTCTGGACGGTTCCATTGGGATGATTGGGCTTTGGTTTTAATGTCATAGCCATACACCCATGATTCGTCACCAGTTGTGACCTTTTTGAGGAAATCTGGATCGTCGTTGACGATATTCAACACCTCCTGAGCGATGTCCATGCGACGTTGTTTTTGCTCAAAATTGAGTAAAAAATCGAAGAGCACACCAAAACACGACTAACCTTTTTATCTGTCAAAAACAAACTGACAACCCAAAATGGCTGATATTGCCAACATATATAACAGACATGTGTACCAACATAACAGAAAAAAGAAATGCGTAACTCACGAAATTTGAAAATAACGGTTATTTTTTGATCAGACCTCGTAAATCGACGTGTGTTTTTGAGGTTAAGTGCTGATTATATTTTGAACTCGATTGGCTCAGTCAGCAGTTAAAAAATTTTTCAAGAAAAACAGATATGTTAAAATTTTATTTTCGAAATCTACCTAACCGAATCGATTCACTATCTTCGGACATGGAAGTGAGTTCAACATCTTTTGGCAAACATTCACTCCATCCGTTGATTCATATTTTAGTTATAAATGTGCCATTAATTATGAAAGTGGTCTAAGTCATGAGCATTTTTGCTTCGAAATTCTAAATAAATCTTAAAAAAAACTTCAAGATATATTTAATGAATGCTAAATAAATTTAAATTAAGTGATACTAGTACAACTATTATTATTATTTAAATTAAGTGATACTAGATAACAATAAAAATAAAAAATCTGATGATAGTCTTTTTCTAACGGCAAAGCCACTTTTTCGACGGCGATCAACTTCGCTTTGTCCAATGCCAACTAGTGATTCGTTAACATTACAATTGCCTAGTACTTCTTCATATAAGTCAGTGATATCATCCCCTTCGGGCTCGCATACATCACTTAACAAGGTTATCACTACAGATAACAGTAGCACTAAGCCCAAGGTCCAAGTCGGAATGGATAGGTATATAACTACTAACCGTCAAAATCGGTTTTCACTATTGCAAGACAATAACGACAAGCCCGCTGCATTATCGCTAAAGTCTTTTAAGCCACCACCTATATATCTGAGAGAAAAAAACTCTAACGCGCTTTTAAAAAAACTATTGTCGGCCATTAGTGAAAATACTTTTCACATCATTCCAATTAAACGAGGTAATATTGATGAAACTAAGATCCAAATATATGATGAAAAAGATTTCCGGAAAATTATTAGTGAATTTGAAAAAAACAAAACAAATTTTTACACCTATCAACTTAAAAGTGCTAAAGGCCTACAAATAGTATTAAAGGGCATAGATTCATATGTTGACCCGAATAAGTAAAATATGCTCTTATCGACAAAGGATTTAAGGTTAAAAATGTTACTAATATAATTAACAGAGAAAAGGTCCCCCAACCCCTATTTCGGGTCGAACTGGAGCCTAATGACATACAATTGAAAAAAAATTAAACCCATCCAATTTATAGCGTAAAGTTTCTCTTGCACCGAAAAATCACAGTTGAAGAGCCACGTAAGCGTTCAGGTCCCGTACAGTGCCACAATTGCCAAGAATATGGCCATACAAAAACTTACTGCAAATTACCTACAGTTTGTTTTATCTGCGGTGAATTGCACGGTTCGGCTAGCAGTATGAAGGCAAAAGATCAAGCTGAAATAAATGTAGTAATTGTGGAGATAATCACACTGCTAACTACAGAGGATGTCCTGTATATTCTTTCGTTAAAAAGACTATGGGACAAAAACCTAAATTAGCTCCAGCTCAATCACCAAACGCTTTCTCCGCCAATTTTCCTACAATGAGCCAACCAAGTACTTCACATGTATCATATGCCGATGCTGTTAAGACAAATTCTTTTCCCACGCAGGAAGTGTCCCCACCAAGTAATTTAACAAATGCTAACACAAGCTTTAATTTCAGTCGCCTTGAAGCCACTATTGATAATCTGGTGCAAACTATAAACAACTTTACTACAAATATGACTAGCATGATGCAAGAAATGCTGCGAATGCAGAATACTCTGCTTCAAGCATTAATTAACAAGCCATGAACACGTTAAAAATATGTTTCTGGAACGCAAACGGCATTCGCCAACACAAAAATGAGCTCGAGCACTTCCTTACGGAAAAACAATATTGATATAATGTTGGTTTCTGAGACTCATTTGACTTCGAGAAACCTTTTTAAAATGAATGGCTACACCTTATATGATACTAAGGACCCAAGAGGAAGAGCATGCGGTGGATCAGCAATTTTAATAAAGTCAAGACTCAAGCACTATATTCTTGATAACATCTGTGCAGAACATTTACAAGCAACTAATATTTGTGTTGAAATTTTTTTTTACACATTTCGTTATATCATCAATTTACTCCCCTCCAAGATTCTCAATCACTGAGGATGAATACGAGGATTTCTACAAATCTCTTGGGCCTTGTTTCGTAGCAGCTGGAGACTACAATGCAAAACATACGTTCTGGGGTTCACGCCTTATTACACCTAGAGGTCGAGCGTTGTTCAATACAATTTCAAAAATGGGCTTGGACGTCATTTCAAGTGGAGAGCCCACTTACTGGCCTACAGACATAAAAAAAATTCCGGATGTTATAGATTTTAGAGTCATGAAAAATATTTCTAGAGATTTAGTTCATGTCGAAGCTTCCTTAGATCTCACCTCCGATCACTCTCCCACTATCGTTACAATCTGTAACCCACTAAGAAGTGATTTACCTCACCCATATGTGAAGATGATCAATCGTGTTAATTGGCTGAGATTCAAAAAATATCTTAGTAGTCATTGCAAGGAAAACATAATGCTAAGAACATCCGATGATATTGAATCTAACATTGCGAATCTTAACGAAAATATAAAGCAGGCTGCTAAACATGCTTCTACCTCCCACCCGCAGACTGGGTTCAATAGAATTTATTCTACGGATATTGAACGTCTCGTATGTGAAAAAAGAAGAGCTAGACGGGAATGGCAACAGCACAGATCGCCACAGCATAAAATCAGATTTAAAGAGTGCACTAAACGACTCCAAGAGATACTTGCATATGAAAGAACTGCATTTCTTAAAAATTATCTAGAAAATCTCGATGTCACACCAGCATCTAATTACTCTTTGTGGCGCGCTGCGAAAAAGCTTAAAACACCCGTTGATACGGAAAAAGGTAACTTGTTTGCAAAGCATTTCAAATCCGTATTTACCCCAAACAGATGTACTGCTGCTGTTGATTTACCGAGTGTAGTTGCTCTACCCCCTCGACCCTTAAAGTTTAAGATGCGTGACGTACAGAAACTAATTGCTGAACGCAACCCGAAGAAAGCTCCAGCTATTGATGGAATTACTAACAAGATGCTGATGAATTTGCCACGTATTGCAATTAGAATCCTTCTATTTATTTTTAATGCCATATTAAGACTAGAGTATTATCCACACCTCTGGAAGCTTGCCAAGGTCAAAATGATTCCAAAGCCGGGCAAAGACCTTACCAAGGCTGAATCGTATAGGCCAATAAGTCTACTATCAACAATGTCTAAACTTTTCGAAAAACTGCTCATGATAAAATTGTCCCCAATTCTAATTGGTAGTGGGTGCATACCAGACCATCAGTTTGGTTTTAGGAGTCAGCATAGCACCATTGAACAAACGCATAGATTGGTTCAATTTATAAGAAGAACATTTGAGGAAAAGAAATATTGTTCTGCCCTCTTCATTGATGTTTCTCAGGCATTTGATAAAGTATGGCATGAAGGCCTTGTTTTAAAATTGAAATCATATCTACCAATAAATTTTCTGAAGCTATTTGAAAGTTACATTACTACCCGGAAGTTCACTGTTGTTGAAGGAGACTTCATGAGTGTGCTCGAATCTATATCATCCGGTGTGCCACAGGGGAGCATATTGGGGCCAGTTTTGTATTTGATTTATACTTGTGATATGCCTTTGAGCAGCAATATCCATACATCTACATTTGCCGATGATACAGCATACCTTAGTATGCACGAAAACCCTCACGAGGCTTCCCGATATCTACAAGAACATATTACACAGCTGGAACTATTGTTAAACTTATGGAGAATTAAATTTAACGAACAAAAGTGTGTTCAGCTAACATTTACCCTGCGAAGAGATACTTGTCCCCAATTCGAATTAACAATCAAGTTGTTCCTCAACATTCACATGTAAAATACCTTGGTATACACCTTGATCGACGGCTTACATGGAAACACCATATTGACTCAAAGCTAACACAAATGAAACTTAAATTAACTCAGATACATTGGCTGATTGGTAGAAATTCAACAATCAGTCTAGATTGTAAACTTTTAATAAACAAGTCGCTTTTGAAACATCGGCTCCATGGTACATCAAAATTTAAAATTTACATCGTGATTTAAATATGCCACTAGTGACTGAAGAAATTAAAAAATATGCAGGCAAATACTTAACAAAACTCGAGTCTCATCCCAATCCACTTGCTCGTAACATCTTGAATTTTACTGGACACATCCGCTTAAAAAAGAGGGACACTATGGCTCTAATACTCAACACTCCAGATGAAACACCTTGAAAATATTTTTGTGCTTAATACGATATTTATGTATTATTGATTACTATCACTAAGTTTATGCCTGACACTGGTTGGGCCTAATTATTATATCTAGATTTAAGATTTGAAAACTTATTGTTAGTTCATTTTTTGAAGATACAATAAATAAATAAACGCACTCAGGTCCCACTAATCAAAGCGAGCTGTTTTCAATACTGCTTCGCTTTCGGCTACCACGCTTTGTATTTACAACAGACATTGAGAAAATGTATCGCCAGATGCTAATACACCCAGCCGACAGAAGGTTCCAAATTATTATATGGAGACATGACCCATCTACACAAATTAAATATTACCAACTCAACACCATTACATACGGTACCCGATCTGCACCATATTTAGCTACAAAATGTTTGGAAAGAATTGCCAAGGATAACATGGCCCAGTATCCCTATGGAAGCCAATTTTTACTTAAAAATTTCTATGTCGATGACGGAATAGGCGGTAGTGATGATTTGAATGTGACACTAACAATGCAGCAAGAACTGACACATATATTAAGGAAACATGGTCTGAATCTACAAAAATGGAATGCCAATCATCCAAAACTACTTCAAGGCATTGAAAGGAAGGAGCAAGAAGTAAATATTGACTTCAACAGCACAGAGGGTCAAACGGTAAAAATCTTGGGCTTAACCTGGATGCCAAGGGCTGACAAGTTTTGTGTGAAGGTATGTCCAGGAGATGTAAAACAAATTACTAAGCGAACAGTAACATCGGATTTAGCAAGACTCTTCGATCCGTTAGGTATACTTGCACCAATTATTATAACCGCCAAAATGTTCATTCAAGAGCTTTGGGAAACAAAATTGGAGTGGGATGAAGCATTGCCAGCAAACTTAAACACAAAATGGATGACATTCCGTACTGAATTAGAACAATTAAACAACCTAGAATTTTCACGACATGTTTTTGAAGGACATATTTCATCAAACACACAAATTCATGCCTTTGCGGATGATTCAGAAAGGGCATATGGTGCAGCTGTATATATCAGATCCATTATCAACAACGGGCAGGTAATCGTAAGGCTTATATGTGCAAGATCCCGTGTTGCTCCTTTAAAACGCCAGACCTTGCCTCGTCTCGAACTTTGCGCAGCACTCTTATGTGCTCAACTAACAGCAAGAGTAAAGAGTGATTTAAATCTTGAGAACACCCACTTACCTATGGACAGACTCAGAGATCGTTTTGGCTTGGATCAACTCAAAATCATCAGCTTACCAAACATTTGTGGCTAATCGAATCACTGCAATACAGGAATTATCCATAGCTGAGCAGTGGAGGCACGTCAAATCAAAGGAAAATCCGGCAGATATTATTTCACGAAGTCTATCCCCGTCAAAACTAGCTGCAAGCACTTTATGGCTCTATGGGCCCATATTTTTGCATGGAAGAGAAGTTTGGCCGAAAAATACTTCCAACACACTCACAATAAATGAGCACGATATGGAACGAAAGAGGGTGAGTACAGTGGCAACCGTAGATGAAACATCAACAGACATCATCTACAAAATACGACACAATGGTTCATTTCGAACACTCCAGAGAGTCGTGGCTTATATTCTGCGATTCATTAATCGTACGAGAAGGATCAAACAACGTCCCGATCTAAATTTAACAGCTCAAGAATTGGAACAGGCTCTCATCGTCATTGTACGTGGAATGCAAAGATCCAATTTTGACAAAGATTTGAATGACTTGCAGAGGCTTGGGGAAGTAAGTAGAGGGAGTCAATATAGTAACCTTACGCCCTTCTTAGATAATAACGGCATCATCAGAGGGGGGGAAATCATCAACACTGCCATATGATGCAAAACATCCAATGCTGATTCCCTACAATGATCCAATAACGAAGTTGATAATGCAAATGACACATGAAAAAAATCGCCACTGTGGGCCCCAAGCACTATTATCACATGTAAGACAAAGGTATTGGCCAGTTAAAGGCAAGACAGCAGCACGATCAATCGTACAACATTGCATACGATGCACCAGAGCCAAACCAAAATTGCTCAATCAAATAATGGGTACCTTACCGTCAACACGCGTCACACAAGCTAGACCTTTTATCAACTCCGGTGTCGACTTTTGTGGTCCCCTTTGGGTTCATTACAAATTAAGAGGGAAGAAACCTCATAATGCATATATTGCTGTGTTTTGCTGCTTCGCTACAAAGGCTGTTAACCTGGAATTGGTTACCGATCTAACCACCGAAGCATTCATAGGCGCACTAAGGCGACTTATGAGCAGGCGAGGTCATTGTAGAGAGCTGTACTGTGACAATGCGACTAATTTTGTTGGTACAAAAAATCAACTTACAGAATTAGCAGACTCGATTTATTCGATTCCGGCCGTAAGTGAAATCAGCAAGGAATGTTCATCTAGCGGCATAACGTTCCACTTTATACCACCACGAGTACCTCACTTTGGGGGTTTATGGGAGGCCGCGGTGAAATCAGCGAAGAATCTTTTGCTCAGAAGTGTAGCAACCGCATCGTTAACGTATGAGGAACTCGATACCGTTGTAATTGAAATTGAAGGCATTCTTAATTCAAGGCCAATTACTCCAATGTCAAACAACCCAAATGATTTGAATGCCTTGACACCTGGCCATTTTCTAATTGGGGAACCATTGAATTTCGAAATAAACGTAAGTTCTAAACAAGCAAAGCTGAGTCTCTTGACCAGGTGGAAATTGGTCACCTACTTGCAAGAGGAGTTCTGGAGGAGATGGTCACGGGAATATTTATGCGAATTACAGTATCGGCACAAGTGGAAAACCCGGAATGTCAACGCTAAGCCCGGCGATATGGTCATAGTTAAGGAGGATAACACACCTCCCTTAAGGTGGCCGCTGGCTAGAATAGTGAAGGTCCATGAAGGAGATGGTGGTCTGGTTCGAGTTTCTGATGCCAAGACAGCATCTGGGGTTTTCAGAAGACCAATAGCTCGGCTGGCACCTTTGCCGATTGGCAGCACAGAGTCGGAAGAATCATCCGACCATGAAGATTTAGATACGATTAGAAATAATACGTCTGAGAATGCTAAAAAGAAAAGGCGAATATCTATTCCAAATAGTATCATCACTGCCTTGATAGCATTAATGTTACTGCCATTAGTCTTATGAGCTCAGGTCCATAACATGCAGTTTGAGAATCAGCTGGGCATTCATTTTGAAGAAATTGGATCAGCAACAATTTCGTCCTCAGATTGGCAGATTTTAATTTATTATGACTTACAAGAATTTTGGGCCGAATCGGAAATGTTTGCATCAGGAACAAGAGCGTTAAGTAATTTATGTGACGACATACAAGAACATTCAACGTGCAAAAACTTAGTCAAATACTTTGAACATACTAAAAGTGAGTTACATATGAGCAGCACTGTACTTTCAGGCAGTAGATATAAAAGGAGAGCAATAGATTTAGTTGGGGACATAGCGCATTCACTTTTTGGCGTTCTGGACTCCAAATACGCGGAAGAAATGGGAAACACCATTTCCCAAGTTAAGGAAAATGAGGCACATCTGATCAGCCTTTTAAGAAATCAGACGTCAATTGTAGACTCTACCATGAATATCCTGAAGTCAGACCAAGTGCAATTAAAGAAAAAGTTTGACCAAATTGACCTTCAAATATCGCAAATATACAACAAGATACACAACGACAATAAAGAACTATATCAAGAACGAATATACCGAATTTTCTCATCACTGTGTATTCAACTAACAATTACTGCGTCAAACTTACAACACACACAATCTTCGATACTGGATATTCTTACAAACACTCACCATGGCATCATAAGCCCGCTTATCCTGACTCCGGATTAATTACAACAGGAAATAGGAAAAATTAAAATGCATCTGCCCGAGTCACTTGAGTTGCCTGTAAAACAGAATGATGTATCACATTTGTACAAACTGATGAAGGTTCAAGGTGGACTCACGAATAACACAGTCGTATTTCGCATTAATTTACCGTTAGTTGAACGCATTCAGTTTACAGTATTCAACATTGTACCAGTGCCAAATTGGATCAACGATACTCTAGTATCAATAAGGCCATGCTCGTCCCTATTGGCCGTCGATATTATTAATAATCATTATTTTACCATTGATAAAACTGAACTGAATTTATGCGCTGTCATCAATGAAGATAGTTTTGTATGTTCCAAGGTACAGATACGTTATGAATCAGGTTCTCCAACATGCGCTTGCGAGATAAGTTTATTACACAACGAAACAAAGGCTGATTGTCCAGTGCAACAAATAAAAAACACCACTGCCTGGATACCCCTGTACCACCAAAATAAATGGATTTACGCATTGCCAACAGCAATTCATACAACGGCTGTGTGTAAGAGAGATATCAATCAATTTACCCTACAAGGGTCAGGCTTACTTTACTTGGAACCAGAATGTACTCTCAAACACAAGTTCATGTCACTCCAAGGTCAACAGACAATCTCCAGCTCGTTTAAGTCATCATACACCAGACATTGGGAAATCACAGAACAAACCCATGCAACTTGTCTGAAGCCACTACTGGATAAAATACACACAAGCGAGTACAATTCACAAATACAGAAGTTAACAGATTTACAAAACTCACTAAAGGCACAGGAGATACTACAGCTTCCAAACAGAATTGAGACTCATAATTACCATCACATGACTGTCGGTTATTCAGCATTAATAGCTACATTCTGTATATTAATATACTTAATCAGCAAGAAAACATGTTCAAGACGTTAAACTCCAATTCCAGCGCCACCTCAACAACAAACAACTTCAGACTTCACTGTACACATCTAACAACCAAAATGATTAAAATATTAAAAATAAAATTCTACACGGTCTTACATCAGATAAGAAGGAATGCCAGCCTAGCAGAATTTGAAACAAGAAAAGACAGCACATAGACTCGAAATGTAGTTGACTCTCATTATTGTTCATTGTTATTAGTTTTTTTTTTGCATTATTATTGTTCATTATTATATTACATTATTTAAAATTTTTTTTTTTTTTTGAGTTGCACTCAACGGGGGGAAATTGTTAATATATTTCTTATTTGTTCGTTGGGATGTATATATTATTGTTTACGTTATTATTAATTGTATTGATTTCATCACTAAGAATAAATTTTTTAACCATACCAAGTCAATGACCATGTACTGCACAAAATGTTTAGGCAAACATTACAGTTTGCAATGTGCAAAAGTAGGTCATTGCTAACTTATCAATTATTAATTTTACACAAAAAAAAAGAAAACAAAACAATTCATCATTTATAGAGTAAGCATTTCTTTCTTTAATTTTATGTATAAAAGAAGGCAAAGTAAAGTCAAAATTTTAGTGTTTAGTAGAATAACAAATCAATTGTTTTATTGAACACTTCCTCCAAGTTCAAGTGCTTGTGAGGACAACAAAATATACTACAACTATCTCCAAGTTCAAGTGCTTGTGAGAATCACATTAACCACAATTCTTCAAGCTACAAGTGCTTGCAAGAAAGGGCTTTACAATTTACATTAACAAATAAAATTATTATTGATTTGATCAAATGTAATCTACTAAATATCTCGACTAAAGTAATATACGACTTGGACCACTATCATAATTAAGGGCACATTTACATGCATAATTACACACACACATCCACATACATACATAAAAAGTGACATCAGCACGAAAATAGTCAGAATCGACTACCAGTGCCCATGTTCTGTAACATTGCTGAGAACTTCTCGCGTCGAAAAGATGTGAAACAAAATATTCCATGGTTTCTCGAAAAGTGAGAAAAAAGTGTGTCTGTAAGTCATGTCGAAAACTATCAAAAGTGATTACGTTATTACGTTATAAATGTCAAAACATGACATTGTGAACGCTTATCACAAATGTCGTGGACAGCGACCAAAATTTACTAAAACTGAAAAACTTTCAACGGCGGCGGCGAAAATATAACAGACAGCTGTACCAAATAATGCATAGTGCAACTTTAATGTTTATTGTTTACTAAATACTTTCCAATAAAACAAAAAACAAAAATAGCTTTGTGGTGTAATTAAGTGATTATTAAAACAAAATTGTTGAAGTGGTACATATAAAGAGTTAATGCTATCAAATTGTCTTCTTGCCTTTTTGTTGGTTAGAAATTCGCATAGTTTTCCAAAATTATAAAAGAAAAATAGTTAACAATAAAAAAATAACTTTAGAAACAAAATACTAACATTTTCCGTGTTATTATCCATCGCACTTTACTTCTTTAATATATTTTTTATTTTTGAAATAATTTCTCACCGAGTTTTTATTTGTGAGTAAATTTGACAGTTCAAAGCGAGAACTTTTTTTTTACATATATTTTTTATTGTATCTTCAAATATGAACTAACAACAATTATGTATATAATTAATTATATAATATAATTAAATATAATTAATTAGGCCCGACCAATGTCGGACATAAACTTAGTGATAGTAAATAAGAGTCGTGCTAAGCGAAGCAAAAAAAAAATAAAAGTACAAAAGTATATTCAAGGAACTATATCTGGAGTGTTGAGTATTAGAGCGAAAGTGTCCTTCTTTTTTAAGCGGATGTGTCCAGTAAAATTCAAGATGTTACCAGTATGGGTATTAGGATGGGACCCGAGTTTTGTTAAGTACTTGCCTGCGTATTTTGCAATTTCTTCAGTCATGGCATATTTAAGTCACGATGTAAATTTTAATTTTTAATGTACCATGGAGCTGATGTTATCAAACGTAAAACTTTGTTCTGTCTTCGTTGTATTCTATCTACATTGGAAGATGAAGCAGTGCCCCATAACTGAATTCCGTAGCACCATATTGGTTTCAAAAGCGACTTGTATATTAACAGTTTGCAGTCTAGGCTGAGTGTTGAATTTCTGCCAATCAATTAATATATTTGAGTTAACTTAAATTTAATTTGAGTTAGCTTAGAGTAAACATGATGTTTCCATGTAAGCCTTCGATCAAGGTGTATACCAAGGTATTTCACTTGCGAATATTGAGGAATATTTTGATTGTTAATTCGAATGAGGGAACAAGTATCTGTTCTTAAGGTAAAGGTTATATGGACGCACTTTTGCTCATTTACTTTAATTCTCCATATGTTCAACCATATTTTCAGCTGGGTAATATGTTCCTGGAGATTTCGGGATGCCTCATAAGGCGTTTGATGCGTACTCAGACAGGCTGTATCATCGGCAAATGTGAAGGTATGGATATTATTGCTCACAGGCATATTACAAGTATATATTAAATACAAGACTGGCCCCAAATACTACCCTGTGTGACACCGGGAGATATAGATTCGGGCACACTCATGAAGTCGCCTTCCACAATAGTGAACTTCCTATCAGTAATATAACTTTCCAAAAGTTTGTGTATGTTTATTGGAAGATATGTCTTCAATTTTAAAACTAGGCTTTCGTGCCATACTTTGTCAAATGCCTGAGAATATTCAATAAAGAGGGCACAACAATACTTCTTTTCTTTAAATGTCTTTCTTATAAATTGAACCAATCTATGAGTTTGCTCAATTATGCTATGCTGACTTCTAAACACAAATTGAGGGTCAGGGATGGACATATTATCAGCTAACATTTTGGAAAATTTAGTCATGAGCAGCTTTTTGAAAAGCTTTGAGATTATTGATAGGCCTATAAGCTTTGAGTAAGCTTATAGGCCTATATGACTTAGCCTTGGTAGGATCTTTGCGGGGCTTTGGAATCATTTTGATCTTCGCAAGTTTCCAGTTATGTGGAAAATACTGCATTTGTAAAATGGCGTTAAAAATAAATAGCAGGATTCTTATTGCAATTAGAGGCAAATTCATCAGCATCTTGTTAGTAATTCCATCAATACCTGGAGCTTTCTTCGGATTAAGTTCAGCAATTATTTTATGTACTTCACGCAGCTTAAACCTAAAGCGTCGAGGGGGTAGAGAAACTACACTAGGCAAATCAACAGCACTCGTACATGAATAGGGAGTTAATACAGATTTTAAATGCTCAGCAAATAAGTTACCTTTCTCACTATCGCTTCTGACCCATCCTCTGGTCGAAGTGCGCAGTGGTGATTTCAGCATAACGGGTCTTTTCAGATTTCTAGCGGCGCGCCATAACGAACGACGAACGAGCTGACGTGACATCGAGACCTTCTAGATATTTTTCCAGTGATGCAGTTTTTTCCGACGGTAGCAACTCTTTGAGTCGCTTAGTACATTCTTTGAGTCTGATTTTATTTAGGGGTTATCTGTGTTGTTGCCATTCTCTTTTAGCTCTCCTTTTTTCACATACAAGACGTTCAATATCTGTAGAATAAATTCTGTTAAAGCCAGTCTGAGGTTGGGAGGTAGTGGCATGTTCAGCAGCCTATTTAATATATTCGTTAAGATTGGCAATGCTAAATTCAATATCTTTGGATGTTCTTAGCTTAATGTTTTCCGTACAATGACTACTAAGATGACTTATGACTACTGAGATACTTTTTGAACCCCAGCCAATTAACACGATTGATCACCTTCACATATGGATGAAATTGTGTTTAACAACACTCTTTCTCTAGGTGTATAAGGCGCGAACCCCAGAACGTATTGAGCCTCAGTGATTGCAACTCTAGGAGGGGAGTAAATTGAAGATATCACGAAATTTGTACAAAAATTTTAAATGCAGATATTTGTTGCTTGTAGGTGTTCTTCACAAATGCTATCAAGAATATAGTGCTTGAGTCTCAACTTTATTAGAATTGTTGATCCACCGCATGCTTTTCCTCTCGGTTCCTTTATATCATATAACGTGAAGCCATTGATTTTGAAAAGGTTTCTCGAAGTCAATTGAGTCTCAGAAACCAACATTATATCAATAGTTTTTTCCATGAGGAAGTGCTCAAGTTCATTTTTATGTTGGCGAATGTCGTTTACGTTCCAGAACTTTTCTCGCAAAAGTTTTACAGACACACTTTTTCTGTAAATTGGCGAATAATTTCGTTACGTAACAGCTGTTACTCACCAAAAAAAGTTACAGACACAGTTTAGTGAGAAAAGTAGCTGTTTGTTTCAATTTATTGCATTTTTGTTTCATTTCACACATTTCAAGCGAAAACTTTCTTGACGCGGTATTTACAGAACATGGGTAAAGGACGTCAAAACGTCGAAATATGATGAAAAAGTGATTTCCGAAAATCAGGGTAAAATCAGTAACTTTCTATAGCGGGAAATAGTGGTTATTCAAACCCTTTTTTGCTGTTGACCTGTGTAATTTAAAATATCTCTTATACCGAAAAATCACAGTTGAAGAACCACATAACCGTTCAGGACCTGTACAGTGCCAAGAATATGGCCATACAAAAATATATCATCAATTTACTCCCTTCCCAAATTTTCAATCACGGAGGATCAATACTTCGCTTTCTACAAACGTCTTGGACCTTGTTTCGTAGCAGCTGGCTACTACAATACACCTATAGGTCGAGCATTGTTCAACACAATTTCAAAAATGGGCTTGGGCGTAATTTGGGATGGGGAACCCAATCTGGCCTACTGACATACAAAAAAATCGAGATGTTATAGATTTTGGCTTCATGAAAAATATCTCTAGGGATTTAATTCATGTTGAAGCTTCTTAAAGATCTTTCCTCCCACGATTGTTACAATCTGTAGCCCACTAAGAAGTGATTAACCGCATCCATATGTGAAGAGGATCAATCTTGTTAATTGGCTGGGGTTTAAAAATTATTTCAATAGTCATTGTACAGAAAACATTAATCCAAGAACATCCAATGATATTGAATTTAACATTTACAATCTTAACGAAAATGTTAAACAGGCTGCTGAAAATGCCACTACCTCCCATTCGTATAACGAGCATAATAGAATTTATTCTACGGATATTGAACATGTCGGATGTGTAAAAAGAAGGTGTAGAAGGGAATGGCAATAGCACAGATCACCTCTGACATAAAATTAGATCTAAAAAGTGCACTAAATTACTCTAAGAGTTGCAAGCATCTGAAAGAACTGCATCTCTTACAAACTATATATCTAGTTACTCTTTGTTGCACGCTGTTAAAAAGCTTAAAAGTTCCTTTTAGTTTTAATCACCTTGCGCACTTCGACCGAAGGTTGGACAAGAAGCGATACTGCAGAAGGTAACATATTTGCTGAGCACTTAAAATCTATATTTACCCCAAGCATACATATGAACTGTTGTTTTTGATTTGCCGAGTGTAGTTGTTCTACCACCACAACCGATAAAGGTTAGGATGCGTCATGTACAAAAAATAGTTGCTAAGCTCAACCCGAATAAATCTCCGTGTATTGATGGAATTGGTAACAAGATGCTGATGAAGTTTCTTCGTATTGCAATTAGAATCCTGCTATTTATTTTTAACGCTATATTACGACTAGAGTTAATACTCTACACCACTGAAAGCTTGTCAAAGTCAAAATTATTCCAAAGCCGGGAAAAAATTTTACCAAGGCTGAGTCATATAGGCCAATAAGTTTACTGTCAACAATGTCACAGCGCTTGGAAAAGCTGCTCATCACAATGTATACAAGAGTTGAAGAAAGTGATTTATGAAAAAAGCTAAAATCCGCTGTAACGCAGGTTCTGCGAGAAAGGGACAAATATGGTATATTTTTTATAAAGATGTTAACAAAATAATCAAAACAAACCAGAGAAAATGTTTACTTTCTGAAATGTATAAATTTACATACATACATACACACATATATATTTACAAAATTAAATGAAAAAATTTGTTGCATTGAATTAAAAAAACAGAATGTGAAAAAGATTATTGGTATTAAAAAGTGATTATACTTTTTTTCCAAATGCTTCCTGAATTAACTTTAAGCGTTTTCATTGAAAAATTTTAAGTTTTATCTTTTACTTACAAAAATCTTACAGCGAATGAAACCACAAATTATAAAATTAAAATACATTTGAAGAAGAATACAATTTTACAAAATTAAATGAATGAATTTGTTGTGTTGAATTAAAAACCATAATGCGAATAAGCTTATTACTATTAAAAAGGTGATTCAAACTTGTTTTAAAATGATTACAGAAGTAATTTAATTTTATTTCATTCAAAAATATTAATTTTTACCATTTATTTACAAAAATCGCACAGCGAATGAGGTTACAAAGCACAAAATGAAAATACCCTAAAAAATTAAACCACGAAAGAAACTTTATAAAAGACGCATTCACTGAGTCAGCGAGACCTCCGAAAACATAAATTATCTTCCATCTCGTGACATCCCTGTAGGTACTTCTGCTCCTGATTAAAAAATTGTGCCCAATTCTAACTGCTGATAGGTGGATACCACACCATCAATTTGGTTTTAGAAGTCAGCATAGCACCGTTGAACAAAGGCATAGATTGGTTCAAGTTATAAGAAGAACATTTGAATAAAAGAAGTAAATATTCTGCTGCTCTCTTTATTGATGTTTCTCAGGCATTTAATAAAGTGTGGCAAGAAGTCCTAAATTTTAAATTGACAAATCTACCAATAAATTTTCTATAGCTATTGAAAAGTTACATTATTTCCCGGAAGTTCGTTGTTGTAGAAGGAGACTTCATGAGTTTGCCCGAATCTATCTCTGCCTGTGTGCCACAGGATAGTATACTGGGGCCAGTTTTGTATTTTGTATGCACTTGTAATATGCCTATGGGCACCAATATCCATACATCTATGTACATTTGCCGGTGATAGAGCATGTCTTATCATGCGCGAAACCCTTCACGAGTCATCGCGATATCTTCAGAAACATATAACCCAGATGGAATTGTGGTTGAACTTATGGAGAAATAAAGTAAACAAAAGTGTGTTCAGGTAACATTTACCCTTCGAAGAGACACTTGTTCCCCCATTAGAATCAACAATGAAATTGTTGCTCAACATTCACATGTAAAATACCTTGGTATACACTTTGTTGGACGGCTTAAATGGAAACACCACATTGACTCTAAGCTAACACAAATAAAACTAAAATTAAATCAGGTACATTGTCTGATTGGTAGAAATTTAACCCTCAGTCTAGATTGTAAACATTTGATAAACAAGTCGCTTTTGAAACCTATATGGTGCTACGGAATTCCACCATGGGGAACTACAATCCAAAAACGCAAACAAAATTTTAACGTTAATAACATCGGCTCCATGGTACATTGAAAATTCAAATTTACATTGTGATTTAAATATGCCACTAGTGACTACTGAAATTGCAAAATACGCAGGCAAATACTTAACAAAACTTGGGCCATCCTAATCTGCTTTCTCGTAATATCTTGAACTTCACTGGACAAATCCGCTTTAAAAAGATGGACACAAGAGCTCTAACTCCTGATGAAACTTCTTAAAAATATGTTTGTGCTTATTAATACGACATTTATGTTTTCGTATTATTAATTACTATCACTGCATAAAGCATTTTTAATCTATTAATTTTTACGAATTCTGTTATTTTGTGTTACGAATTGTGTGGTAAGTTCTATTTTAATAAAAATATTATTTAGTTATTGAATACAAAATATAAATTTTTCTGTGCGAAGTTAAAGGACATTGCAAAGATTTATACTACAACTTATGAATACATCCTGCCAAAATATAATTTTTTCGATATTTATTTAATGTCGTTTTTATATATTTTCAGAGTGGCGAACAGGCACCACGGGTCGTGTTATTCTATATGATGAAGATACCACATCTAAAACTGAAAATGAATGGAAGAAGTTGAATACTTTACAGCATTATAATGTTCCTGATGGTGCTGGTTTGAGTTTGGTACCAAAGCAAAGTTCGATTTATAATTTTTCAATACTGTCAGACAAGAATGAAAAATCTCACAAGTATGTATTTCCTTGTTTGGAATATTCAAAACTTCGTTTATATTGAAATAATAACTAAAACACTATGATCAAAAATCCATTGTTCATTGCAGTAGTATTATGTATTAGAGGACGTCTAAATATTCCTAAATAAAATACTACAATCGATGGTATCAATTAAAAATGCCCAAGCTCGTATTTTATTACGAAATGGAGTTTCTCAGTGATTCGAATACGTTTCACACAAATAAACCTCGTCACAAAAATTTATTGCAATAGTGTAAAAAATAACGCTTTTACAAGCAGTTGTACAAAGAAGTTTGTAAAAGCAGTTGTACAGTTTCCATTATGTTTTTACATTCCCTTGTAAGGTTACAATTATTTAAGCTAGGCCCTTTATACTTGTTTGAGGAGTGCCGGACGGAATCTTGCGACAATTCGACCCAATAATTGACTCCTCAATTACATATATGTCATTTAGTTAATTGCCACTTAAATATAGGGTGTTTTTTATTGAGGTATAGAACTTTAAGTTGGCATCACTTTTTTAACTGGCGGCCATTTTGTTAGCTGTCAAGTGATTAATATTTAGTTTGGTTTGCCATTTCATCATGAACAGGTTGACAAAAGAACAACGCTTGCAAATCGTGCAAATTTATTTCGAAAATAATGGTTCAGTTCGCGAAGTTTACCGCAAGCTCCGTCCATTTTATGGTCGACATAATCGTCCACCAAGATCGTGTGATTTGACACCATTGGATTATTTTCTTTGGGGATATGTGAAGTCGCTCGTCTACGCCAACAAACCAGAAATGTTAGGGGACTTGGAAGCCAACATTCGTGGCGTTATTGCCAACATATGGCCCCATATGCTCGAAAAAGTGGTTGAAAATTGGACCTGTAGAATTGGCTTTATTCGAGCCAGCCGCGGCGGCCACATGCCCGAAATCATATTTAAACGTTAATGGCATAAAATTATCCTTCCAATAAAGCCAAATTGATGGACATTAAAACGATTTTCTTGTGTTTTATTTCAATTCGAAGTTCTATACCTCTAAAAAAAACATCCTATACATATAAGTTGCACTTTAATGTAGTTTTATTTTTTCAGCGGTTAATTAAAGTTCTTATTAAATTACATTGAAAGTACTGCAGCGCTAAAAAATTTCCCAGTATTATGGAACGTTTTTCAAATAACAGCTTTTTATAATAAATAAGAAAGCTAGGGTATCAAGATGCAGAAAACTAATATTGAATAAAAACACATTTTATGAAACAAAAAGAGCATCAGAACGCATTTTTCTATTTATTTTTCCATGATATGAAACTATACGAGTATATTGTATATGTTATATATGTACATATTTATGAGAATTAAACGAAATTGTTTTTAATACGAATAAACACACACACAAGCACAATAACATATGGTATGCTCGTAAAACTTAAGTAGGATATAAATAGACAAGGTTGGGCATTTGAGTTTCATTTAAATGTCTCTCAACTTTGTACTGACAAAAAAAATGAATTCGGCACTTAAATGGCACTAAAAGATAAATGATACTTAATTGAGAAGTCAATTATCGAGCCTAAGTCGGTCAAAGGTCCGACATATGAAAATTTTACTATTTACATGAAATAAATTTATGAAACTCGTTAATTTTCTGATTTTTTTGTTGATTGGTATCTCCTGTGGGTCAAAGTGACCCACAAACTATATTATCGCTAAATTCTTTAATATTTTTCATTATTTGGTGCAAAATAATTGATAATACATGAATTACAAAAACTATTTTTCTAATTATAAAAATTTTTCATGTACATTATCATTTTTCGAGTACTGCTGTCTACATGTTGTATGAAAATTTTAACAAAAATAAACGTACACACAAGTAATGAAATAGGACGGTTACTATTGTTATTATTATTTATTGTTGTTGTGCTTTTAGGATGAATATAGTATGATCTGCTATCAGCTGAGGTTTTGGTTTCGCCCATTTAATTTCTTCGCTATGATCTCGGTCGGTCGCGAATACTTGATCCTTGCGTCTTCCAATCTCATGCTTGCGTAGTGTATGGTGAACCCATTTAATTTTTTTACATATAAACTTTTCCGCGACAGGCTTTTGTTTGCATCTTCGGTAAAGCTCTGCAGTTGAGTGGCTACCATATACACAATTTATTCCTTATGTGGCTACCACATACACAATTTTTTCCTTAAGTGCAGTTAATAAAAGCTTCTGACAGCAAATATTATTAATGCAAAGCCCGTCATTGCTGCGAAGATTGAGTTACGAAATTGGGCGAAGACAAGACAAGACAAAATAAGGGGGCCATTGAAACTTAACAAGCCCGAGTGCATCGGGCACTTCCACCGGATTAGAGCCACATAGTACAATGAATGCAAGGCATGCATGGAGGAAGTAGAAACAATAGAGCACTTTCTTTCTGACTGTCCACCTTTTGCCCAGGCGAGATTCTGTTATCGGACATTACCCACCTTAAAGGTATTGACTAGAAAAGTTTGAAGGACTACGTAAATGGTACTGAGTTACTAAGAAGGAAGACTTTGTTTTAATTCCCATAAGAGCGCACAACAGGCCTATAATGGCTTATGTGTATGTCCCTGACATGAGCAATGGCTTCTCTCGTCAACCTTACCTAACCTAACCTAATCTAACTTAATAAAAGGTTGAAGTTTATTTGTTCCATCCACTGACACGGTCCATATATCACTTCCTTATAGAAGAACATATTTCACATTCGAGTTCAGTATTCTAATTTGCGTTGCCAGATTTTGCATAAGCTTACGAACGCAATTTTTGCTTTGGAAAAGCGTGCTGCGATATCGTACTTGGAATCGGATGTTATATGGCTGTCGAGATAAGTAAACCGATGTAATGCTTCAATTGCTTCGTTATGTGGTACGCCTACTCGCATTGATATAGCTTTACCCACGTTGCACAGTAGGGCCAAAAGCCCTTTTCATATATCCACAACTACAATCAATAGGTGGTACGCCTACTCGCATTGATTTAGCTTTACCCACGTTGCACAGTAGGGCCAAAAGCCCTTTTCATATATCCACAACTACAATAGTGAGGATCATTAAATTTTATATGGATAGCTCTTAGAACAAACTGCATGTTCCAAGCAAATATTTCGTGGTGTAGGAGATCGGAAACGTGTGGCCGCATACGATAAAACCGATAAAATTAAAAAACCGCGATTTCGGTTTAAAATTTAAATAAACCGACCGGTTTGTTTTTTAATCCAGGGTGGGTTTATGTAATTCTATTCGAAAGCAAAACTGTTTGAATTTGTATGCCTCTAGCATGGAAATTCGAAAGCTTTTCCTCTGGCTTATGATTACTATTTTCATAAACCATATCCATCACTTCGAGATTGATTTTGTGAGCCAAATATAACTACAGTTTTGTTCAGTTTTCTAATCCAAATTTGATATTCACTGCTGTTCCATTTGCAATAGAAGCCATAATATCCGTACCCAATGAAATGGAACTCAATTAATTTTTTCTGTTTTTTGCTTTCAAAGAACTTTTAACTTCAATACAATTGATTATCGCAAAAATTGAGATTGTGTTATACTTTTAACGGAAAACCCATCAACCCATTGCTACCTTTGATACAATGAAACAGTTTTTACAAATACGTCCATTAATTTCATTGTTCTCGAAACGGAAACTTTTCTAGTTGGTATTACTGAACTCTTGCTTTAGCTGCGAAATGTAAACGTCAAACAGCTGATCCAGATTTTACTCTCTCCCGTATCTGCTTATTTTCGGAAAAATTCATAATGGAACTGAATAAATAAATAAATAGAACTAAACTAAACGGTTGAACAAAAACATTATGAATTATTATAATTCTGAACGTAATAAAAATTATAGTTAGCAAGAAAATAATTTTAATAATTACATTGTATGTATGCAGCGTTGAAAATTTTTAAAAAGGGGATTTAAAAAAAAGTGGCATAAAAACGGGATTTCTAAGAAAAAAAGGGAAACTTCAAAATAAAGAAACAAGAATATTTATTAAGTTATTTTTATTAAAAACAAACAAAAGCAATAAAAAAACGAATTTCTCATGTATAAGAAGTACAAAACCATTAATTTTATGAGAACGCATATCCTACTTTTATACGCACGTGTTATTTGCAAGTAAAAATTTTAACTTACTAACTCACGAGAACAATTACTGATAACTGGGGACGAAAGGCATGTAAACAGAAAAAGAAATTTTTAGTTTTATAATTTCTTATTTTACGACTGTGAGTATACACCGAGAAAACAGTGCCTAATAAATACCTCATAAAATATAAAAAATTAATAAGATATCTATATCTCTATCTCTATCTATTTTTTTTTTTGAGAAGGAAATTGTATCGCCTTTTAATTTGGCTTAAGAGGCGATACGAACATTAGCCTGTTCAATTCATTAAATATAGAAACAAATGCAGTTCGAATAATATAATTAAATTAACTAAAATTAATAGTCATGGGCTTGTGGCAAAAATTAAAAATAAAAATATAATTAATAGTAACAAACCAAGTTTGTCTTAATTAGAACAAAAATAAGCAAATTAACTAACATGTGCATAATTAGTAATGAAAAAACGACTGTTGTAGATTTAGAGATGGTAAATTTGGGCCTTCATTACAAAACACATTTCAGCAAATTGAAATACGATGAATCAAACCAATTCACATATTCCATTTGCAAGAAAGTTTCGTATATAAGGCAGAAATCTACATCAACTGACCACACACAGTGGACCAAGCACAGAAGAACGCTGATGATGAAGGTTTAGTGGCCTTCGAAAACGGCTGGCTGTTCCGTTCAACTATGTGTTGTCAGAATATTTACAACTAACTTTGGTGTTATTTGTTCATTAATAATTATCACATGTAATTTGGCTTAAAAGGCGATACGAACATTAGCCTGTTCAATTCATTAAATATTGAAATTTTATTAATTTAATAAGGAAACCCTTTTTCAAAAAATCAAGAAGGAAACTTGTAATTTTTATTAGATTATCTTATTGAATTTTTCAAGGTTTTTGTCTTGTTTTTATTAGGCGACACAATAAAAAAAAATTTTTATGTCTTTGTTCTTTGTACTTATTTTCACTTAAATTCTATTCCATATATGTATGTAGTATATGTAGATGTTATTTATTTGTACATACATACATATTATATTATATTCTTAATTAACTCACCATACATACATATTGTTACTTGAGAGGAGACAAGTATGGAACCAGCAACCTTCTGACTGATAGACAAGCACTCTAACCAATATGCTAACAAGCAGCCTGAATAAGCATTGAAATTATTGTGCATACATGCTTATACAAAAACGAAAAAGATCCTGAAAAAAATTGTTTATTTATAGATATGAAATAACAAGAAAACCAATATAATCAAGATTTCCTTATTAAAAAAATTAAGAAGTTTATTTACACATAATAATATAGGAACCTAATTAAAACAATAAGGAATACCTTTTTGAAAAAATCAACAAGGCAACCTAATGAAATTAATAAGAAATCTCTATATTATACAATTTAGAAGAAAACCTAATAGAATAAAAAAAATTTTTTATGCGAAAAATAACGGAAATTGAGTAAAAAAATTTGTAAATACCAAGTTTTCTTCTTGATTTTATGTGGTTTTCTTCTTGATAAAATCAAAAGGACTTGCCATATAAAAATAATAAGGAATCTCTATGAAAAAATCTTCGTTTCTTTCTGCTGGGATACCCCTTAGCCTAAAAACGTTTCATAGAGAAAATCTTTTTGATTATATTAGGCAGTTTTTTCTCTGTGTACATTCATATATCTATAATATCGGCCGTTTCCAATTTGTCCATTGTCTTAAACAAGTTGTTGCAACTTATCATCACTTAAAACAAACTTCATTTTAGCAATAGCAATTTTCCTCGGAAAATCTGTATTTTTTTGTGGTAGAAATTCGGATATTTTTATATCAGTTGTTTTTGACAATTTGAGACGTGTTTGGCTGTTTTAGCATGGCATTTTAAATGATTTATTTGGTAGATGAGCAACTGATTGCAGAAAACAAATGGGTTTTTTTGGTATTTGCACCCATCTTAACCCACTTATGCCGTCTCTCAAAATCTTTGGAATGCTTTCGTGTTGCTTTTTTCTTTTTTAATGTTTTTTCCGAGATAATAGGCTCATCTAATGAACTGATTTCATCGGAACTTAAATCAAAAGCAATAATTAATGATGACAATTCAGTGTGTTATATTCCCTTAACGACAAACCTAGCGATACAATTAGAATAATATAAATAAGCACGTACATCCTTAAATAAAAACATCTTTAAATTTCATTACTTACTGTTCCATATTATTTGTTTTTCATGCAATATAATTTCATTTGTCATAAAGTTTTTTAAAATTATGTAATTTTATTAAATTTGGCTTTCACAATTGCTGCGGAAAATACAGTTAGAAATGAAAAGATTCATACTAAGACGTTTTAACATGTACATGTACTCCCACAAAAAAAAATAGTATTTCGCCAATTTCCCCAAAAAAAATTATTATTTTTGTGTGTTTTTATAGAATTTTGACACATAGGACAAAATATTGTTGTCGAATGGGGTAGAATCTGTACGAATCTGCGTACATTTATTGTCAAAATAAAAACGAAAGTTGACTTTCAACAAAAAGGAGCACAAAATAATGCAAATGATACAAAAAGGGGATTTAAAACTAAGGGGCATAAAAAGTGGCAAGGCAGTCGAAAAAGGGTCAAAAAGCGACTTTGGTCGCAAAACGATAACGCTGTATGTATGTATGTACTATATTTAGGCCCAATAATTGATTAACCAATTATGTGTCATTTATCTTTAAGTTCCATTTAAATAACAAATGCATTTTTTCAGTGCAAACTTGAGAGATATTTAAATAATACTTAAATGCCCAACCTTGCGTATATAAGTTCTATTTAAGTTTTTGGAGTATACAATATGTTTTTATGTTTGTGTGTGTTTATTGAAAACATGTACATGAACATCATGTGGTCGTATTAAAAAAAATTTCGTTTAATTTTCATAAATATAAAACATATGCAGTAAATAGTTTCATATCATGGAATAAATAAATAGAAAAATGCGTTAGGATGCTCTTTTGGTTTCTGTTTTTATGCAATTTTAACTTTCTACATGTTGATAACCTAGCTTTGTTATTTACATTAAACATCTGTTTTCGTTTAGAACTATCGACATTTCACAGTGCTACCATCCTTTCATTTAATTTTAAGACTGAAAAAATGAAATTGCATTTAAGTTCAACTTAAATTTAACTGGCAATTAGCTAAATGACATATAATTGAGAACTCAATTATTGGGCCTTAGTATGTGCATAAGTATGAATTTGTTTATATTCAAAAGAAAAGTTTGTCTTACTGCAATTCAGTCATTAAAAATAACAACACCAGTAGTTGTGGTGCCGATTAAAATTTGAAATTTGGTAATAAAAATTTTAAATTTGAGAATTTCAGTGCAAAATTTTAAAATTTAATACCTGAAATTTGAGAATTGTGTGTGTGGTGCGACCTTGGGAATTTGCGTGATATATTATGAGATGACATTAAAGGTGTTCATAGGTTTGAGTTTTTTCTATGTGTTTGCATGTGTGTGTTTTTCTAATGCCGACGGGAAAAACGTGAAAATAAACTTTTTTAATTCCGACGGGAAATACGTAAAAAATTAACAGTCTCTAAAGCCGATGGGAAATTTATGAGTGTCTGTCTAAGAATTTGAGTCTGTCCAGGTTTTGGATTGGGTGTGTGTGTGTAGGTGTCTGTCTGTGGGAATTCGGGTGAGGCTGTTGCTAAAATATGTAACCATGGGAATTTGTGGTTATGTCTAGCTGTAGGAATGTAAGTCTGGCTGTGATTAGTGGGTGGGGTGTGTTGTAGTTGAGATAGATCGATTGTATGTGTGTGTGTTTATATATCGAGGAAATTTAAGGATGATCATGTTATGTGAGGGACGAGGTGTTGTTGAGATAGAACGATGGTGTATGTGTGTGTGGTAATATAAGGCTGACCGTTATTTGTAGGGGGCGGGGTGTCTTTGAAATAGTTTGAATTTTTCGTAGATAAGTTCTGGTATGTGTGTCTATGTGGTTTTCTTACGCTAGTATTTATGTGTATGTAGAAGCAAATTTTTTGTCATTATCATATCTTTGAACATCCCTAATCATGGTATGTTTTTTATACTGGAGGATTAGATCCCTTTACATTTTGTCAAGCTTGTATTTGTCCAGTGTTGAAGTCCGTCTGTGAGAAATTTGTTTATATTTTGCGTGTGTTTATTTAAGTACGTCCGCCTTCCTTGACTGAATGACTTTTCGAGAGACCGTGGCTTGGTGGACGGTTTGTATATTTTCATTATGTAAATATGTAAGTGTGATTGTTCAGATCTAATAAATACTGGAGTACGCAATCGCATGGGTATAAAATTTGAAATAGTTTGAATTTTTTTTGAATTATTATTATTTTTTTTAATACGTATGTTTATTTATTGTATCTTCAAAAATTAACTAACAATAAGTATTCAAATATAAAATCTAAATATAATTATTAGGCCCTACCAGTATCGGACATAAACTAGAGATAATAGCTAATAATACATAAGAGTCGTGGAAAGCAAAACAAATATTTTCAAGCACTTTCATCTGGAGTGTTAAGTATTAGAGCCCTTGTGTCCCTATTTTTTAAGCGGATGTGTCCATTGAAGTTCAAGATATTACGAGCAAGCAGATTAGGGTGTGACTAGAGTTTTGATAAATATTTGCCTGTGTATTTTGCAATTTCTTCAGTGACTTGTAGCATATTTAAATCACGATGTAAATTTGAGTTTCTTATGTACCATGGAGCTGATGTTATTAACCGTAAAATTTTGTTTTGCCTTCGTTGGATTTTCTCTACGCTTGAAGCTGAAGCAGTGCCCCATAGCTGAATTCCGTAGCAACATATAGGTTTCAAAAGCGACTTGTATATCAAAAGCTTACAATCTAGACTCAGAGTGGAATTTCTACCAATCGGCCAATGTAACCGAGTTAATTTTAGTTTCATTTGTGTTACCTTAGATTCAATGTGGTGTTTCCATGTAAGCCGTCGGTCAAGGTGTATACCAATGTATTTCACATATGAGTGTTCAGAAACAATTTGATTATTTATTCTAATGGGGAAACAAGTATCTATTCGCAGGGTAAATGTTAGCTGAGCACACTTCTGTTCGTTTAATTTTATTCTCCATAAGTTTAGCCATAGTTCCAGCTTGGTAATATGTTCCTGAAGATATCGAGATGCATCGTGAGAGTTTTCGTGCATACTAAGGCATACTGTATCATCGGCAAATGTAGATGTGCGGATGTTACTGCTTACAGGCATATCACAAGTTTAAATCAAATACAAAACTGGCCCCAGTATACTCCCCTGTGGCACTCCGGATGAGATTGATTAGGGCACAGTCATGAAGTCTCCTTCCACAACACTGAACTTCCGGGCAAGAATATAACTTTGCAAAAGATTAAGAATGTTTATTGGTAGATATGCCTTCAATTTTAAAATTAGGCTTTCATGCCACACTTTGTCAAATGAATGAGAAACTTCAATAAACAGGACAGAACAGAGCTTCTTTTCTTCAAATGTCCTTCTTATAAATTGAACCAATCTATGCGTTTGTGCAACGGTGCTATGCTGACTTCTAAAACCAAATTGATGGTCTAAAATGCACCCACTACCAATTAGAATTGGGGAAAATTTTACCATGAGTAGCTTTACGAAGAGCTTTGAAAATGTTGACAGTAAACTTATTGGCCTGTATGACACAGCCTTGATAAGATCTTTGCCCGGCTTTGGAATCATTTTGACCTTGGCAAGCTTTCAGTGATGTGGATAATACTGCAGTCGTAAAATGGCATTTCAAATGAATAACAGGATTCTAATTGCAATACGAGGCAACGTCATCAGCATCTGATTACTAATTTCATCTATACCCGGAGCTTTCTTGCCCAACGGTAGAAGTGCGCAGAGGTGGTTTAAACTCAACGGGTGCTTTAAGCTTTCTCGCAGGGCAGGATGATGCAGTTTCTTCAGATTCAAGCAACTCTTGGAGTCGTTTACTGCACTCTTTAAACTTGATTTTATGATGATCTGTGTTGTTATCATTCCCTTCTAGGTCTTCTTTTTCACATACTAGACGTTCAATATCCGTAAAATAAGTTCTATTAAATCCAGTCTGCGGGTTGGAGGTAGTAGCATGTTCAGCAGCATGCTTAATATTTTCGTTAAGATTCGCAATGTTAGATTCAATATCATCGGATCTTCTTAGCGTTACGTTTTCCATGCAATGAGTAATAATATATTTTTTGAAATTCAGCCAATTAACACGATTGATCATCTTCACATATGAGTGAGGTAAATCACTTCTTAATGGGTTACAGATTGTAACGATAGTAAGAGAGTGATCGGAGGAGAGATCTAGAGAAGCTTCAACATGAACTAAATCGCTAGAAATATCTTTTATGACGCCAAAAACTATAACATCCGGAATTTTTTGTATGTCTGTAGGCCAGTAAGTGGGCTCCCCACTCGAAATGACATCCAAGCCCATTTTTTAAATTGTGTTGAACAATGCTCTACCTCTATGTGTAATAAGGCGCGAACCACAGAACATATGATTTGCATTGTAGTCTCCCGTTCCTGCGAAACAAGGTCCAAGCGATTTGTAGAAATTCTCATATTGATCCCAAGTTATTGAGAATCTTGGAGGGGAGTAAATTAAAGTTATAACTAAATTGGTGCAAAAATTTTCAACACAAATATTAGTTGCTTGTAGATGTTCTGCAGAAATTTTATCAAGAATATAGTGCTTGAGTCCTGACTTTATTAGAATTGCTGATCCACCGCATGCTCTTCCTCTCGGGTCCTTTGTATGATACAAGGTGTACAAGGTGTAGCCATTCATTTTGAAAAGGCTTCTTGAATCGAATGAGTTTCAGAAACCATCATTATATCAATATTTTTTCCGTAAGGAAGTGCTCGAGTTCATTTTTGTGTTGGCGAATGCCGTTTGCGTTCCATAAACATATTTTTAACGTGCTTGTTAATAAATGCTTGAAGCAGAGTATTCTGCATTCGCTGCATTTCTTGCATCATGCTACTCATACTTGTTGTAAAGTTGTTTATAGTTTGCACCAGATTATCAATAGTGGCTTCAAGGCAACTGAAATTAAAGCTTGTGTTAGCATTTGTTGAATTACTTGGTGGGGACACTTTCTGCGTGGGAATACAATTTGTCTTAACAGCATCGGCATACGATACATGTGAAGTACTTGATTGGATCATTGGAGGAAAATTACCGGAGTAAGCGTTTGATAATTAAGCTGGAGTTGATTTAGGTTTTTGTCCTATAGTCTGTTTAACGAAAGAATATACAGGGCATCCTCTGTAGTTAGCAGGGTGATTACCTCCACAATTACTACATTTTTTTCAGCTTGATCTTTTGGCTTAATACAGATAGAAGAACCGTGCAATTCACCGCAGATTTTGTATGGCCATATTCTTGGCAAATATGGCACTGTATGGGATCTGAACGCTTACGTGGCTCTTCAATTGTGGTTTTTCGGTGTAAGAGAAACTTTACGCCATAAATTGGATGGGTTTAATTTTTTTTCAATTGTATGTCATTCGGGTACAGTTCAACCCGAAATAGTGGTTGGGGGATCGTTTCTCTGTTGGTCGATAAAAGAACATTTTACTTCTTCGTGGTCGACATATGAATCTGTGCCCTTTAATACTATCTATAGGCCTTTAGCACTTTGGCCTTTAGTTGGTATGTGTAAAAATTTGTTTTATTTTTTTTCAAATTCACTAAAACTTTTTCGGAAATCTTTTTCATCATATATTTGGATTTTAGTTTCATCCATATCACCTCGTTTAATTGGAATGATGTAAAAAGTATTTTCACCAGTGGCCGACAATAGTTTTTTTAAGAGGGCGTTAGAATTTTTTCTCACAGATAGATAGGTGGTGGCTTATAAAAGACTTTTGCGATGATGCAGCGGGCTTGTCGTTATTGTCTTGCAATAATGAAAAACGATTTTGACGATTAGTGGAGGATACGCTGTCTTCCCTAGACATCTTTGGAGCAGATGAAATTTTTGAAGAATTTGGGCTTCGCCCACACTTTACAACAGTTATATATCTGTCCATTCCGACTTGGACCTTGGGTTTTGAGCTACTGTTATCTGTAGTGATAACTTGGTTAAGTGATGAACACGAGCCCGAAGCGGCTGATATTGCTGTCTTATGTGAAGAAGTACTAGGCAACTGTAATCCTAACGAATCACTAGTTGGCATTAGACAAAGCGAAGTTGATCGCTGACGAAAAAGTGGCTTTGCCGTTGAAAAAGACTATTATCAGATTTTTATTTTTATTGTTAACATTAAGAGCTTCAGAACTCACAGTAAAATAAGCATTTCTGTCGTTTGAACTCACTTCATAATTTTTTGTTTTTGAGGTACTCATGTAGATTATTTCTCAACGTCACTTTGTTTGCGGTTTTTTATATATTTTTTTTTTTGGTTTTTCTGACTATGTTCGAAATATATTAGCAATATTTGCTTTGAAGTGAGTTCTGAAGCTCTTAATAAAAAGAATAAAAATAAAAAATCTGATGATAGACTTTGTCTAACGGCAAAGCCGCATTTTCGTCAGCGATCAACTTCGCTTTGTCCAATGCCAACTAGTGATTCGTTAACATTACCGTTGCCCAGTACCTCTACATTTAACTCAGCAATATCATCCGCTTCGGGCTCGTGGTCATCACTTAACCCTGTTTTCACTATAGATAAGAGTAGCCAAAAACCCAAGGTCCAAGTCGGAATGGACAGATGTATAACTGTGGTAAAGCGCGGGCGAAGCCCAAAATCTTCTAAAATTTCATCTGCTCCAAAGATCTCTAGGGATAACATGCAAGATGACAACAACAAACCCGCTGAATCTGCGAACAAAACCTCCAAGCCGCCACCAATCTATTTAAGAGAAAAAAACTCAAACGCTCTTATTAAAAAATTAATTTCGGTAATTGGTGAGAATAAATTTCATATTGTTCCAATAAAACGTGGTAGCATTGATGAAACGAAAATTGAAATTTATGAAGAAAAATATTTTCGCGCAATGGTTTCTGAATTTGAAAAAAGTAAAACAAATTTCTACACATACCAGCTCAAGAGTGCTAAAAGTCTGCAGATCGTATTGAAGGGCATAGATTCCTATGTCGCTCCCGAAGAAATAAAAGATGCACGCGTCCTCCAGGGATTTAAGGTAAAAAATGTATCGAACATAATAAATAGGGAAAATATCCCCCAACCTCTATTTCGCGTTGAACTGGAGCCAAATGATATAAAATTGAGAAAAAATGAGACGCACCCAATTTATAATCTAAAATATCTTTTATACCGAAAAATAACAGTTGAAGAACCACATAAGCATTCTGGACCCGTACAGTGCCATAATTGTCAAGAATATGGCCATACTACAACTTACTGCAATTTACCTACTGTTTGTGATGTGTGCGGCGAATTACACGCCACTGCTAGTTGCAATAAGCCAAAAAATCAAAGTGATAAAAAATGCAGCAATTGTGGGGGTAATCACACCGCTAACTACAGAGGTTGCCCTGTGTACTCTTTCGTCAAACAGACTATGGGGCAAAAACCTAAATTAGCTCCAGCCCAATCAGAAAACGCTTTATCCACCACTATTGCGCAATTGAGCCAACCAGTTACTTCCAGTGTATTGTATGCCGATGCTGCTAAAACAAATTTTATTCTTACTCAAAATGTTTCACCACCAAATAATTCAACAAATACAAACTCAAGCTTTAATTTCAATCGCCTTGAAGCTACTATTGATAATCTGGTGTAAACTATAAATAATTTTACAACAAATATGACTAGCATGATGCAAGAAATGCTGCGAATGCAGAATACACTGCTTCAAGCATAAGTTAACAAACCATGAACACGTTAAAAATATGTTGCTGGAACGCTAACGGCATTCTCCAACATAAAAATGAACTTGAGCACTTCCTCACGGAAAAAAATATTGATATAATGTTGGTCTCAGAGACTCATTTGACTTCGAGAAGTCTTTTTAAAATTTCTGGCTACACTTTATATGATTCAAAGGACCCAATAGGAAGAGCATGCGGTGGATCAGCAATTCTAATAATGTCAAAACTCAAGCATTAATTATTGACAACATTTCTGAAGAACATCTACAAGCAACGAATATTTGTATTGAAAACGTCACTAATTTTGTAATATCATCAATTTACTCCTCTCCCAGATTCGCAATTACTGAAGATCAATACGAGGATTTCTTCAAATCTCTTGGCCCTTGTTTCGTAGCAGCTGGGGGTTATAATGCCAAACATACGTTCTGGGGTTCGCGTCTTATCACACCCAGAGGTCAAGCGTTGTTCAACACAATTTCAAAAATGGGCTTGGACGTCATTTCGAGTGGGGAGCCCACTTACTGGCCTTCTGACATACAAAAAATTCCGCATGTTATAGATTTTGGCGTCATGAAATATTTCTAGGGATTTATTTCAAGTTGAAGCTTCTCTAGATCTCTCGTCCGACCATTAAGAAGTGACTTACCTCATCCTTATGTGAAGATGATAAATCGTGTTAATTGGCTGGGATTCAAAAAATATCTTAGCAGTCATTGCACAGAAAATATTACGCTAAGAACACCCGATGATATTGAATCTAACATTACCAACCTTAATGAAAATATTAAACAGGCTGCTGAACATGCCACTACCTCCTATCCGCAGACTGGGTTTAATAGAATTTATTCTACTGATATTGAACGTCTCGTGTGTGAAAAAAGAAGAGCTAGAAGGGAATGGCAACAGCACAGATCACCTCAACATAAAACTAGGTTTAAAGAGTGCACTAACCGACTCCAAGAGTTGCTTGCATTTGAAAAAACTGCATCTTGGTCTTTATGTCACACCAGCATCTAATTACTCTTTGTGGCGCGCTGCTAGAAAGCTTAAAACACCCGTCGACTTTAAACCACCTCTGCGCACATCTACCGGAGATTGGGCAAGAAGCGACTGTGAAAAAGGTAAATTATTTGCTGAGCATTTAAAATCCGTATTTACCCCAAACTCATGTACTGGTGCTGTTGATTTGCCGAGTGTAGTTGCGCTACCTCCTCGACCCATAAAATTTAAGAAGCGTGATGTACAAAAACTAATTGCTGAACTCAACCCGAAATTAGTAACCAGATGCTGATGAAGTTGCTTCGTATTGCAATTAGAATCCTGTTATTCATTTTTAATGCCATTTTATGTCTGAAATATTATCCAAACAGCTGGAAGCTTGCCAAGGTTAAAATGATTCCAAAGCCGGGCAAAGATCTTACCAAGGCCGAGTCATATAGGCCAATAAGTTTACTGTCAACAATGTCAAAGCTCTTTGAAAAGTTACTCATGGTAAAACTGTGCCCAATTCTAACTGATAATGAGTGCATACCGGACCATCAATTTGGTTTTAGAAGTCAGCATAGCAACATTGAACAAAATCATAGATTGGTTCAATTTATACGAAAAACTTTTGAAGAAAAGAAGTATTGCTCTGCGCTGTTTATTGACGTTTCTCAGGCATTTGATAAAGTGTGGCATGACGGCCTAATTTTAAAATTAAAGACTTACTTACCGATAAACATTCTAAATCTTTTGGAAAGTTACATTATTGCCCGGAAATTCACTGTTGTAGAAGGAGATTTTATGAGTATGCCTGAAACAATCTCATCCGGTGTGCCACAGGAGAGTATACTGGGGCCAGTTTTGTATTTGATTTATACTTGTGATATGCCTTTGAGCAATAATATTCACACATCTACAGTTGCCGATGATACAGCCTGCCTTAGTATGCATGAAAACCCTCACGAGGCTTCCCGATATCTTCAGCAACATATTACCCAGCTAGAACTATGGTTAAACAGGTGGAGAATAAAGGTAAACGAACAGAAGTGTGCTCAGGTAACATTTACCCTACGAAAAGACACTTGTTCCCCCATTACAATCAATAATCAAATTACAAAATTTACAAGTGAGATACCTTGGTATACACCTTGATCGAAGGCTTACGTGGAAACACCACATTGACTCTAAGCTAACGCAAATGAAACTTAAACTAACTCAGATACATTGGCTGATTGGTAGAAATTCAACCCTCAGTCTAGATTGTAAACTTTTGATATACAAGTCGCTTTTAAAACCTATATGGTGCTACGGAATTCAGCTATGGGGCACTGCTTCAGCTTCAAATATAGAAAAAAATTCAACGAAGGCAAAACAAAATTTTACGGATAATAACATCGGCTCCATGGTACATAAGAAATTCAAGTTTACATCGTGATTTGAATATGCCACAAGTAACTGAAGAAATTGCAAAATGCGCAGGCAAATATTTAACAAAACTCGAGTCTCATCCTAATCCACTTGCTCGTAATATCTTGAATTTTACTGGACACATCCGCTTAAAAAAGAGGGACACAAGGGCTCTAATACTCAACACTCCAGAAGAAACTGCTTGAAAATACTTTTCTTTTTGCTTATCACGACTTATGTATTATTAATAACTATCACTAAGTTTATGTCCGACACTGGTCGGGCCTAATTAATTATTTTTAGATTTAAGATTTGAATAATTATTGTTAGTTCATATTTGAAGATACAATAAAGAAATATATGTACTAAAAAAAAAAAAAAAAAATTATTCTAATGGGTGAACAAGTACTTTTTCGTAGGATAAATGTTACCTGAGCACACTTCTGTTCGTTTACTTCTTCTCCATAAGTTTAGCCATAGTTCCAGCTGGGTAATATGTTCCTGAAGATATCGAGATTCCTCGTTAGAGTTGTCGTGCATACTAAGGCAGGCTGTATCATCGGCAAATGTAGATGTGTGGATGTTACTGCTCACAGGCGTATCACCAGTATAAATCAAATACAAAACTGGCCCCAGTATACTCCCCTGTGGCACACCGGATGAGATTGATTAGGGCACACTCATGAAGTTTCCTTCCACAACAAAGAACTTCCGGGCAAGAATATAACTTTGTAAAAGATTAAGATTTTTTATTGATAGATATGTCTTCAATTTTAAAATTAGGCTTTCATGCCGCACTTTATCAAATGCCTGAGAGACATCAATAAAGAGGCCAGAACAATAGTTCTTTTCTTCAAATGTTCTTCTCATAAATTGAACCAATCTGTGCGTTTGTTCAATGGAGCTATGCTGACTTCTAAAACCAAATTGATGATCCAGTATGCACGCATTATCAGTTAGAATTGTGGACAATTTTATCATGAGTAGCTTTTTGAAGACCTTTGATAAAGAAGTAAAAATATACTTAAGTATCAAACCAAAAAAGTTTGTCTTAAGTAGAACAAAAAAAATAAGCAAATTAACTAACATGTGCATAGTTAGTAAAGAACAAACGACAATGGCAAGACTGTTGTAAATTTAGAGATGTTAAAAATGAGCTTTCATTACAAAAGAGCTTTCAGCAAATTATAATGCGATGAATCAAAACAATTCACAATTCCATTTGCAATAATGGCTGAGTATATAAAGCAGAAATCTATATCAACTGACACCACACCCAGTGGACCAAACACAAAAGAACGCTGATGATGAAGGTTTAGTGGCCTTCGAAAACAGCTAGTTGTTCCGTTCAACTATGTGTTGTCAGAATATTTACAACTAACTTTGGTGTTATTTGTTCATTAATAATTATCACATGTAATTTGGCTTAAAAGGCGATACGAACATTAGCCTGTTCAATTCATTAAATATTGAAATTTTATTAATTTAATAAGGAAACCCTTTTTCAAAAAATCAAGAAGGAAACTTGTAATTTTTATTAGATTATCTTATTGATTTTTTCAAGGTTTTTGTCTTATTTTTATTAGGCGACACAATAAAAAAAAATTATGTCTTTGTTCTTTGTACTTATTTTCACTTAAATTCTATTCCATATATGTATGTAGTATATGTAGATGTTATTTATTTGTACATACATACATATTATATTATATTCTTAATTAACTCACCATACATACATATTGTTACTTGAGAGGAGACAAGTATTGAACCAGCAACCTTCTGACTGATAGACAAGCACTCTAACCAATATGCTAACAAGCAGCCTGAATAAGCATTGAAATTATTGTGCATACATGCTTATACAAAAACGAAAAAGATCCTGAAAAAAATTGTTTATTTATAGATATGAAATAACAAGAAAACCAATATAATCAAGATTTCCTTATTAAAAAAATTAAGAAGTTTATTTACACATAATAATATATAGGAACCTAATTAAAACAATAAGGAATACCTTTTTGAAAAAATCAACAAGGCAACCTAATGAAATTAATAAAAAATCTCTATATTATACAATTTAGAAGAAAACCTAATAGAATAAAAAAATTTTTTATGCGAAAAATAACGGAAATTGAGTAAAAAAATTTGTAAATAACAAGTTTTCTTCTTGATTTTATGTGGTTTTCTTCTTGATAAAATCAAAAGGACTTGCCATATAAAAATAATAAGGAATCTCTATGAAAAAATCTTCGTTTCTTTCTGCTGGGATACCCCTTAGCCTAAAAACGTTTCATAGAGAAAATCTTTTTGATTATATTAGGCAGTTTTTTCTCTGTGTACATTCATATATCTATAATATCGGCCGTTTCCAATTTGTCCATTGTCTTAAACAAGTTGTTGCAACTTATCATCACTTAAAACAAACTTCATTTTAGCAATAGCAATTTTCCTCGGAAAATCTGTATTTTTTTGTGGTAGAAATTCGGATATTTTTATATCAGTTGTTTTTGGCAATTTGAGACGTGTTTGGCTGTTTTAGCATGGCATTTTAAATGATTTATTTGGTAGATGAGCTACTGATTGCAGAAAACAAATGGGTTTTTTTTTTGGTATTTGCACCCATCTTAACCCACTTATGCCGTCTCTCAAAATCTTTGGAATGCTTTCGTGTTGCTTTTTTCTTTTTTAATGTTTTTTCCGAGATAATAGGCTCATCTAATGAACTGATTTCATCGGAACTTAAATCAAAAGCAATAATTAATGATGACAATTCAGTGTGTTATATTCCCTTAACGACAAACCTAGCGATACAATTAGAATAATATAAATAAGCACGTACATCCTTAAATAAAAACATCTTTAAATTTCATTACTTACTGTTCCATATTATTTGTTTTTCATGCAATATAATTTCATTTGTCATAAAGTTTTTTAAAATTATGTAATTTTATTAAATTTGGCTTTCACAATTGCTGCGGAAAATACAGTTAGAAATGAAAAGATTCATACTAAGACGTTTTAACATGTACATGTACTCCCACAAAAAAAAATAGTATTTCGCCAATTTCCCCAAAAAAAATTATTATTTTTGTGTGTTTTTATAGAATTTTGACACATAGGACAAAATATTGTTGTCGAATGGGGTAGAATCTGTACGAATCTGCGTACATTTATTGTCAAAATAAAAACGAAAGTTGACTTTCAACAAAAAGGAGCACAAAATAATGCAAATGATACAAAAAGGGGATTTAAAACTAAGGGGCATAAAAAGTGGCAAGGCAGTCGAAAAAGGGTCAAAAAGCGACTTTGGTCGCAAAACGATAACGCTGTATGTATGTATGTACTATATTTAGGCCCAATAATTGATTAACCAATTATGTGTCATTTATCTTTAAGTTCCATTTAAATAACAAATGCATTTTTTCAGTGCAAACTTGAGAGATATTTAAATAATACTTAAATGCCCAACCTTGCGTATATAAGTTCTATTTAAGTTTTTGGAGTATACAATATGTTTTTATGTTTGTGTGTGTTTATTGAAAACATGTACATGAACATCATGTGGTCGTATTAAAAAAAATTTCGTTTAATTTTCATAAATATAAAACATATGCAGTAAATAGTTTCATATCATGGAATAAGTAAATAGAAAAATGCGTTAGGATGCTCTTTTGGTTTCTGTTTTTATGCAATTTTAACTTTCTACATGTTGATAACCTAGCTTTGTTATTTACATTAAACATCTGTTTTCGTTTAGAACTATCGACATTTCACAGTGCTACCATCCTTTCATTTAATTTTAAGACTGAAAAAATGAAATTGCATTTAAGTTCAACTTAAATTTAACTGGCAATTAGCTAAATGACATATAATTGAGAACTCAATTATTGGGCCTTAGTATGTGCATAAGTATGAATTTGTTTATATTCAAAAGAAAAGTTTGTCTTACTGCAATTCAGTCATTAAAAATAACAACACCAGTAGTTGTGGTGCCGATTAAAATTTGAAATTTGGTAATAAAAATTTAAAAATTTATTTAAAATTTAATACCTGAAATTTGAGAATTGTGTGTGTGGTGCGACCTTGGGAATTTGCGTGATATATTATGAGATGACATTAAAGGTGTTCATAGGTTTGAGTTTTTTCTATGTGTTTGCATGTGTGTGTTTTTCTAATGCCGACGGGAAAAACGTGAAAATAAATTTTTTTAATTCCGACGGGAAATACGTGAAAATTAACTGTCTCTAAAGCCGATGGGAAATTTATGGGTGTCTGTCTGTAAGAATTTGAGTCTGTCCAGGTTTTGGATTGGGTGTGTGTGTGTAGGTGTCTGTCTGTGGGAATTCGAGTCTGTCCGTGATTTGGGGTGGGTGAGGCTGTTGCTAAAATATGTAACCATGGGAATTTGTGGGTATGTCTAGCTGTAGGAATGTAAGTCTGGCTGTGATTAGTGGGTGGGGTGTGTTGTAGTTGAGATAGATCGATTGTATGTGTGTGTGTTTATATATCGAGGAAATTTAAGGATGATCATGTTATGTGAGGGACGAGGTGTTGTTGAGATAGAACGATGGTGTATGTGTGTGTGGTAATATAAGGCTGACCGTTATTTGTAGGGGGCGGGGTGTCTTTGAAATAGTTTGAATTTTTCGTAGATAAGTTCTGGTATGTGTGTCTATGTGGTTTTCTTACGCTAGTATTTATGTGTATGTAGAAGCAAATTTTTTGTCATTATCATATCTTTGAACATCCCTAATCATGGTATGTTTTTTATACTGGAGGATTAGATCCCTTTACATTTTGTCAAGCTTGTATTTGTCCAGTGTTGAAGTCCGTCTGAGAGAAATTTGTTTATATTTTGCGTGTGTTTATTTAAGTACGTCCGCCTTCCTTGACTGAATGACTTTTCGAGAGACCGTGGCTTGGTGGACGGTTTGTATATTTTCATTATGTAAATATGTAAGTGTGATTGTTCAGATCTAATAAATACTGGAGTACGCAATCGCATGGGTATAAAATTTGATAATATGTGTACGTACTTATCCATTATTTGATTTCATAGTTAACTTATCATTTCCATTAATTTTCTGAACAATACCCTTCAGATGAGTTCTGCTGCTGCACACTAAATAGCCAATCACCATCACTAATATTCGCCTTATCGATTCAGAGAAGAGGAGGTCAACTCCATGGGCAACTTCAAACGAGGCACGAGTAAGTGCGTCAACTTGACACATTCCGTCTTCTGGCCTATGTTCAATTTGAATGTCGAAATCCTGGATACGTAACCACCTTCGTTCAATTCGTGATACGAGTTCTTTCTTTGTCTTAACGGCACTGAAATTGGTGATAACGGTCACAGGCTTGCCATAAACATAATACCTAAATCGCTCCAAACCTTCCACCACGGCAAACGTCTCTAGCTCGTAACTATGCATCTTTTTTCACATAAACTCGTTGATCAACTGTAATAGGCAACCGGTTTCCAAACGAACTGGCGTCGGGATGAATTTGATGTTCGGCATTTACGTCATAAGCTGTTAATATTGGAGCATTTGTAAGAATTAATTTCAGCTCCATAAATGCTTCTTCCTGCTGCTTTTGCCACCTGAACATTCAATTTTTCTGCAGTATTTTACGGAGCGGCTCTGAAATAATACCGTAACCAGGGAAAAATTTTCGGAAATACCCACTTAGACCAAAAAATTGGCGGCTTTCCGTCATGTTGGTTGCTCGTTGAAAACTGTGAATTGCTTTAGTTTTAATTCCATCTGGCTGAATAAGGGTGAATTGATAACTAAAAAACTTTATTGTTTCCTTAAAAAAGGAACATTTGTGGAGAATCAACGTGAGTCCAAATATTCGCAGAGCAGTAAACATGCGTTTTAGTGTCTCGAACAACTCCTCATCCGTTTGGCTACCAATTAAAATGTCATCCATGTGATGGGTCATGTCAAGTCTTTTCGTTAACCTTTGCCATTAACCGCTATAAAACCGCCTTTTTAGACCGAATTGCATGCGCTTGAATTATTATTATTTTTTTTAATACGTATGTTTATTTATTGTATCTTCAAAAATTAACTAACAATAAGTATTCAAATATAAAATCTAAATATAATTATTAGGCCCTACCAGTATCGGACATAAACTAGAGATAATAGCTAATAATACATAAGAGTCGTGGAAAGCAAAACAAATATTTTCAAGCACTTTCATCTGGAGTGTTAAGTATTAGAGCCCTTGTGTCCCTCTTTTTTAAGCGGATGTGTCCATTGAAGTTCAAGATATTACGAGCAAGCAGATTAGGGTGTGACTAGAGTTTTGATAAATATTTGCCTGTGTATTTTGCAATTTCTTCAGTGACTTGTAGCATATTTAAATCACAATGTAAATTTGAGTTTCTTATGTACCATGGAGCCGATGTTATTAACCGTAAAATTTTGTTTTGCCTTCGTTGGATTTTCTCTACGCTTGAAGCTGAAGCAGTGCCCCATAGCTGAATTCCGTAGCAACATATAGGTTTCAAAAGCGACTTGTATATCAAAAGCTTACAATCTAGACTCAGAGTGGAATTTCTACCAATCGGCCAATGTAACTGAGTTAATTTTAGTTTCATTTGTGATAGCTTAGATTCAATGTGGTGTTTCCATGTAAGCCGTCGGTCAAGGTGTATACCAAGGTATTTCACATGTGAGTGTTCAGAAACAATTTGATTATTTATTCTAATGGGGAAACAAGTATCTATTCGCAGGGTAAATGTTAGCTGAGCACACTTCTGTTCGTTTAATTTTATTCTCCATAAGTTTAGCCATAGTTCCAGCTTGGTAATATGTTCCTGAAGATATCGAGATGCATCGTGAGAGTTTTCGTGCATACTAAGGCAAATGTAGATGTGCGGATGTTACTGCTTACAGGCATATCACAAGTTTAAATCAAATACAAAACTGGCCCCAGTATACTCCCCTCTGGCACTCCGGATGAGATTGATTAGGGCACAGTCATGAAGTCTCCTTCCACAACACTGAACTTCCGGGCAAGAATATAACTTTGCAAAAGATTAAGAATGTTTATTGGTAGATATGCCTTCAATTTTAAAATTAGGCTTTCATGCCACACTTTGTCAAATGAATGAGAAACTTCAATAAACAGGACAGAACAGAGCTTCTTTTCTTCAAATGTCCTTCTTATAAATTGAACCAATCTATGCGTTTGTGCAATGGTGCTATGCTGACTTCTAAAACCAAATTGATGGTCTAAAATGCACCCACTACCAGTTAGAATTGGGGAAAATTTTACCATGAGTAGCTTTACGAAGAGCTTTGAAAATGTTGACAGTAAACTTATTGGCCTGTATGACACAGCCTTGGTAAGATCTTTGCCCGGCTTTGGAATCATTTTGACCTTGGCAAGCTTCGTCATCAGCATCTGATTACTAATTTCATCGATACCCGGAGCTTTCTTTGGGTTGAGTTCAGCTATTAGTTTTTATACGTCACGCATCTTAAACTTCAAGGGTCGAGGGGGTAGAGCAACTACACACGGAAAATCAACAACGCCTGTCATGGGTTTGGGGTTAATATGGATTTTAAATGCTCAGCAAATATGTCACCTTTTTCAGTATCGCTTCTTGCCCAACTCTTGGAGTCGTTTAGTGCACTCCTTAAACCAGATTTTAAGTTGGGGTGATCTGTGTTGTTACCATTCCCTTTTAGCTCTTCATTTTTCACATACGAGACGTTCAATATCTGTATAATAATTTCTCTTAAATCCAGTCTGCGGGTTGGAGGTAGTAGCATATAAGATGCAATATCATCGGATGTTCTTAGCGTTACGTTTTCCATGCAATGACTACTAAGATATTTTTTGAATCTCAGCCAATTAACACGATTAATCATCTTCACATTAGAGTGAGGTAAATCACTTCTTAGTGGGTTACAGATTGTAACGATAGTGGGAGAGTGATTGGAGGAGAGATTTAGAGAAGCTTCAAGATGAACTAAATCCCCAGAAATATTTTTCATGACGTCAAAAACTATAACATCCGGAATTTTTTGTAATAAGGCGCGAACCCCAGAACGTATGTTTTGCATTGTAGTCTCTAGTTCCTACGAAACAAGGTTCAAGTGATTTGTATTGATCGTATTGATTCTCAGTGACTGAGAATCTTGGAGGGAAGTAAATTGATGATATAACGAAATTTTTACAAAAATTTTCAACACAAATGCTTGAGTCCTGACTTTATTAGAGTTGCTGATCCACAGCATGGTCTTTCTCTCGCGTCCTTTGTATCATGTAAGGTGTAGCCATTCATTTTAAAAAGGCTTCTCGAAGTCAAATGAGTTTCAGAAACCAACATTATATCAATATTTTTTTCCGTGAGGAAGTGCTCAATTTCATTTTTATGTTGGAGAATGCCGTTTGCGTTCCAGAAACATATTTTTAACGTGTTCATGGCTTGTTATTAATGCTTGAAGCAGAGTATTCCGCATTCGCAGCATTTCTTGCATCATGCTAGTCATACTTGTAGTAAAGTTGTTTATAGTTTGCACTAGATTATCAATAGTGTCTTCAAGGCGACTGAAATTAAAGCTTGTGTTAGTATTTGTTGAAAGTGTACCCACCAAGTAGGTGGGAATAGAATTTGTCTTAACAGCATCGGCTTACGATACACGTGAAGTACTTGGTTGGCTCATTGGAGGAAAAGTGGCGGAATAAGCGTTTGCTGATGTAGGTTTTTGTCCATAGTCTGTTTAACGAAAGAATATACAGGACATTCTCTGTAATTAGCAGTGTGATTACCTCCACAATTACTAAATTTTTTTTTCATTATCTTTTGGCTTAGTGCACCTAGCAGAACTATGCAATTCACCGCAGATAACACAAACTGTAGGTAATTTGCAGTAAGTTTTTGTATGGCCATATTTTTGGCAATTATTGCACTGTGTGGGAGCTGAACGCTTACGTGGGTCTTCAAATGTGATTTGTCGGTGTAAGAGAAAGTTTACGCTATAAATTGGATGGGTTTTTTTTTCAAGGGTATGTTATTCGGCTCCAGTTCTACCCAAAAAAGGGGTTGGGAGACATTTTCTCTGTTAATAAATATTAACATTCTTTACCTTAAATCCTTGGTCGATAACAGCACATTTAATTATTCGGGGTCAACATATGAATCGATGCCTTTTAATACTATCTTAAGTTTGTATGTTTAAAAATTTGTTTTATTTTTTTTTAAATTCACTAACAATTTTTCTGAAATCTTTTTCATCATATACTTGGATTTTAGTTTCATCAATATTACCTCGTTTAATTGTAATGATGTGAAAAGTATTTTCACCAATGGCCGACATTAAATTTTTTTAGAAGCGCATTCGAATTTTTTTCTCTCTGATAGATTGGTGGTGGCTTAAAAGACTTTTGCGATGATGCAGCGGTCTTGTCGTTATTGTCTTGCAATATTGAAAAACGATTCTGACGATTAGTAGATGATGCGCTGTTATCCCTAGACATCTTTTGAGCACATGAATTTTTTTTAAAAATTTGGACTTCGCCCACGCTTTACCACAGTTATATATCTGTCGATTCCGACTTGGTCCTTGGGTTTTGAGCTTCTGTTATCAATAGTGATAATTTGGTTAAGAGATGAGCACGAGCCCGGAGCAGATGATGTCGCTGGCTTAAATGACGAAGTACTAGGCAACTGTAACGTTAACGAATCACTAGTTGGCATTGGACAAAGTGAGATTGATCGCTGACGAAAAAGTGTCTTTGCCGTTAGAAAAAGACTATAAATATATGTATGTATGTATGTACGTAAAAAAAATGTTTTTATTTACTCACACACACATGTATTTGTTTAATTTTTTATTAAACTTTTTTTAAATAAAAACAAAAAAAAAATAGAGCTTGTGTGGAATTTAGGTTTATCGAAATTGCACACAAGACAAAATATCAATTTAATAAAAGTAAAAATATAAGTAAATCATTTTTGGAAATTAAATGTTGCACATCTAGAGTATTGGCCTTTGTGTTGTTGGTAATGTGTATATAACTCCTTCCTGCCCAGTTTGAAGCTTAGGAACGGAAGGGACTGCGGTTCCCTCAGTCCCTTCCGTTTAATTTTTAATGTGTATATTCTTCTCAATATGTAAACTGTCACTCCAATAATAATTAGCCATATGGAAGATTCAATTAAGTTCTGCATGTCTATCCTGGAAGATATTGAAATGATTTTGTTTTGTTGGCTGAGATGGTGGATCTGATAGATTTTTTACGGTAATTGTATTCATACCAGTTGAGGCGTGAACTTGGGAAGTTGATACTGGGGCAATATATACGTCATCCCAAAATGTATTGATGTCGTCACTATAAGTTATATTATTTATGCATACTTCACATTGTTTGTACTACACCTGTTTCATTCAAGGAGTGGTTGTTGATTTTGCAAGTAGACTCGATCTGTGTTTTGGGTATGTTAATGAACAGAATTAGATTAGGTGCTGGTTGCCAAATTGATTGCGCCTCGCCGATGTCATTGATAACACATTTCGCATCTTGGTTCTTAAAGAGATGGCCAATACAGCTAGAGTTTACAGTTGCTTCTTCATTTTTAAATTTTGAACAAAAAAAGGTATTTCCTACTTTTGAACATTTCTCTGATATATATAAAATTTTTAATTCGTTAAACATTAGGTAAGGCTCAGTTATAATAATCTTAGTTTTATTAATAGGTAGGGGGATAACATGATATAATTTGTAGGGTTTGGGATCAAGATTGGGGAACTGAACGTTAAAAATTATATTCGATTCGTTGTAATAAGCTTGAAGTCAAAGTAACTCGTATATGTTTTCTATTGATTTAGTTTTAATGGATTCGTTTTCTAAATGTCTGCTTATATGTTCTATTTCCTCTGGGTGTAAAATTAATTTAGGAATTGTGTTAAGTTTTGCTAAAATAATTGCTTCTGAGATGTCGTTAATATGACTTGTTAGTATGTCAATGTTATAGTTAATTTGGTTAAGGTATTGGATTTCTCTAATTGCAGTTTCTGTACTTTTTACGATGAAGTTAGTTTGATTAGCGTCTCTATTTAGGAAAAGTTCTATGGTTCTTTGAACCTCATTTATGTGATTAGTTATATTATAAAATCTTGCAATCATATTCAAATTAAGTTTATGGTCTTTTGTTATAGTGTTTTGAAGTTTTATTTGGTTAGATTTGAGCTGTTCGATCTGATTATTTATTTCTTGAGCGTCATATGCGTCCATGTTTCCAGTGATGAATTTGATTGCATGACCAACTCCATCAATTAGTCCTTGTTTACTGCGTTTGGTCAATTTTAATTTTAATTTTCTGAGTTTTATTTTTGAAGTGTCAGTGTAAAGTCTTGTTGAGCTGTTTCGTTCAAAGATCCTAAGGGTGTTTTCGATGTTTTCAATGTTTTCCTTGTACCTGTCAAGATTAATTACATGGATAAGGTTGCTGTAACCTGTCACTTGTCTTGCTGTTCCGAGATCTATTGGTAAAATACCTTTGTTTTTATTAGGTCTCGTATTTCGATATATTGTACCGTAGTTAATCTGCCCTAAAAGAGAAGGTTTTTCGTTTCTTTTTAGTACGGGATTTATGTATTTTCTGATTGTTAGTAGTCATAATTTTGTGTAAGATGTCTTCTTTTACTTTTCGTTTGGAAAATTTCGAAGTGATTTTATTACGTCTACAGTTTTTCCTGTATACTGTTTCATCATTTTGTCTACATTCGGGATCTTCCCTATCTCTGTTCAATTTATTAGTACGATTTAGAGCGGAAACTTCAAGTTTCTCTTTAATTTTTGGGTATATGGTTTCCTGAAATTCATTTAATTTTCTCAAGTAATGGTGTTCATTATTAAATTCTATATTTTTGTCAAATTTATATGTTCGGCCATGAAAGATCTCGAAAGGGGTTAATTTAGTAGCAGAATGCACTGAGTTATTATATGTTAACACAACCTCTGATGTTAACTCTGCATGGTCAGATTCTAATCTACGAGTCTTTCTTTCTTCCAGAATGAGTCTATAAATTTCAGTAAAAGTAGAATGAAGTCTCTTGATAGGAGAGTTGCTACTTGTTTGTTGAAATAAAGTGTAGTGCAATTCGACATCGTATTGTCTGCAAAATTCTTTAAAAATATTTCTTGTAAACTCTGATCCTTGCTTAGGAAAGATTTAAGTGATTTAAGTACTGTTAAACTATTTCGGTTTTCGAGGACGTAGACTGCTGAAATTTTCGAAAATTTATCAATAATTGTTAGATGTTGTTGATTATTTGTTGTATATAAATCCATATGCATTATATCTAATGGTTTAGAGGGTGTCTCTGGTAGTTTGAATTTTATTTTTGTAGGTTGTCTATCATATTTTAGAGTTTGACATCTGTCGCAGTTATTAATTGTTTTAGTGATTTGTTCTTTCATATATAGAAAATAATATTTCCTTTTTAGATGCTCATAATACTCAACAATTCCTCGGTGATTACTATTTTCGTGATATTTTTTTTTATTAATTTTTCTTGGTCGTCGTTTTGTCTAATGTCTTCTAAAATTTCCGTACATCTTAATAGTTTAAACAGTCTACTTTGTGAAAAATATTTTGAATAAGTATCCTGCAGTATCTTAAAAATATCGTCGTCTGTGTATATAACTGTTAGTCTATTGGGTGGAATTTTTTTTTTAAATATATTTGTCATCGTTTGCTCATTAAAATTGGGTCGTCTAATTATGCGTCTCTGTCTGTTCCTGAAAATTGTTTCCAACGTCATTGGACTCCCCAATTCTGTTTTCTCAAGGATAACCTGCAAATTGAGTTCATTAAGTGGTCTTTCGGATACAAGGATGCCATCGTTAAGGTTTTCGTCGGAACAATGGATGGTGGTATCTTCTTTATAGTTTATTATATACTCTGGCTTAATGCAATTTAGTTCCACATAGTTTGTGGAATTATATGGTTCTGCTTTAAGAAGTTGTTCAAGATATAATATTTTATAATGGTTTGACTTGTTAGTTATTTCCATGTTACTTTGCCAATTATTTGCATTGTAAATTCCTTCGGATATCTCAAGTTGTGTTGAGATTTCAGTTTGGTTTACAAAAATTTCACCCTTTTCTACATCAACAGGAAGTTGTAAAATAGTTTTGGAATTAGCAGGTATTAGATACTTATGTGAAGTTATGGTAGGTTTCATTTGTAGGGGGATAGTGCTTTTTGGTGTAATCAAGATATTATTTTGCAAATTTATGTTTGCTTTTAGTTTTTGTAAAGCGTCTATTCCTAGAAGTCCGTCAAAATAATTATGAAATTTAAAAATTCTAAATTACCGTTTTCTCTAAATTTAGTGAATATTGGTAAATTGGGTTTTGTGCTCAATATGTATTTGTTGGATATAGTCGTTATGGTCATGGGTTGACAGTTTATTTGGTTTTCTAACGGTATGAACTCGGGGTTAATAAATGATGAGGAAGCCCCTGAATCTATTAGGAACCTCAATGGGCGACCAAATAGGGAAGGTATTAATATAAATGGTAATTTAGTTCCATGTTTATTTATATCTATGTATCCTGTGGGATTTTCGAGGCTGATGCTTGAAAAATTTCCAGTGTCATCTATGTTGGCCATATTTCCTGTGTCTTGGTTTAAGTAATTCTCTACAGGTTGTGTGATGGTGTGAGAATTAGAGTTAAAGTTTCCTTGAGGTTTAAAGTTTTGTTTGGTCATACCAGTTCTGTTGTGGAAAAATATGTTTGGAACTTCGTGATTTGTATAACTTTCTAAAGACAGGTCGAAGTTATGAAAATTTGAATTCGAGTTTAAGTGGGGTTGAACATTTTGTCGATTTCTGTCGTATGAGTAAGGTATATTTTGTCTGAAGTTTTTCCGCGTCGAATTATTGTCAATCGCCTCTGGCATTATAGCTTTTCTAATGTTATTATTGTTGTTTGCAAAATTATTGTTATTATAAAAACGATTTGCGTTATATTGGGGATTATGGAATTGCCTTTGTCCTAAATTAAATTGTCCATAGTATGGTTTTTGTATTCTACTTTGTGGAGTTTGAAAATTGTTTCTAAAATATGGTGTTGTTTCCCGCGGGTGAGGTTTTGGCCTATGGACTTGTTTAGTTGAACTGATATTCTGTTATAACTCTTTTTTTAGAGTTAATAACCTTTTGATCCTTTTCATTGATCAAAATATTATTCAAAAGTGCAGCTTGGATTTCTATTATTTCGACGTGAAATTGTTCGATTGTTCGTTCGCTTTGCCTAATGTTATGGAGGTCTCTTATTAATGTTGTTTCAGTTCTTTTATCTGCGAATGCAGATAACAAGTTATTTTTAATTGTGTCAGGTATGTGTTTAAAAGCTCGTTTGCTGTTCCCGTGATTTTGTTTCTGATAGCTCTAAGTAGTATTTGTCCGTAGGGTGTCTGTTCCGTACCTTTTAAAAATAGTAAAATTTCTTCCACATTAGCTATGAAATCATACAAAAGACGGGGATTTCCGTTGAAAGTAGGGAGAATTATAAATTTCTTGCATAGGTAAGGTTGGTTGAGAAGAGGATTGGGCTTGTGTTAGATCTTGGGTTTGCATTTTTTCGCGTATACTTGGTAGTTTTGTATAGTGGTTTTTTAAGGATTGCACTTTTCTATATATAGTTTCAAGGCTTTTTGTCTTTTTATTATTTTGGAAATTAGATAAGGCTGTAAGTTTTGCCTTTCTTGTAAATATTAGTAATTAAAACGTGTGTGTAAGTGCATATGCTTATTCTAATTGAAAAAATAACTTATTTCTAGAAGCTTACAAATATAACAGGAATGGATCTGAAGTCCGCATGGAGAATTGAATTGGTGTTGGTTCACAGTTGTAAATGGATTAAAATCCAACGGCTTCGATTTTAAGAGACTTCCGCTACGTTGTCTTGTCTGTTGTTGATGGGGATATTCCTTCCCTGCTGTCGTGTTGTTTGTATAACGGAGATATGCCCTCCCCGTTTTGTATATTCGATATCCTGTTGTTTGTTGACGGCGATATTCTTTCACCGTTTTATTTATAAAATATTGTTTTTTGACGGCGGTATTCTTTCACCGTTTTATTTATAAAATGTCTTGTATCTTTTTCTTTACATATATTTTCTCTTTTATTGACTTTGATATGTTTGAAAAACTTGTTTAACGGATATATGCCCTCCCCGTTTTTTTTTTGTATTTTTAATGTCACTTGTAAAAATTCTAGTCACTTCTAATGTTAAAATATTGTTGTCACTTGTAGTTTTTTTTAAAGTCACTTCTAATCGATACCGCAACTGCCCGTTTCGACTGCGCCAAATATGTATTTAAACTTTTATTTAATTAAAAAAATCAACCGTTAAGGTTGAACACCAATTTATTTCTCAACTTATTAATTATTTTACAATGTTTTATATTACAAAATGCAAATTAAACTTAAAGGTAATAAGTACAAAGCAATGTAACTTAAGCTAAATGATAATTACGAAATATTATTTTTATGTGGAAGTTCAGTTTATTGAACTCGCACATAAAGCAAAATATTAATAAAAAAATAAAAAATAGAGCTTTGTCTAGCACACAAGACAAAATATCAATTTAATAAAAGTAAAAAAATATAACAAATCATTCTTGGAAATTAAATGTTGCACCTCTAGAGTATTGGCCTTTGTGTTGTTGGTAGCGTGTATATACATAACTCGCGCATATTAAGCTTTGATCTTTTTCACCACTTTCTTTGCCATTTTTTAGATTTTTTTAATTTGTTTCTTATTATTGATAAACATACAGTGGCACTAGTTAATTAACAAACAATACGAAAAATGAAGTCTCACAATGATAAAAAATATGTCATTATATCAAAATTAGGTTGTTGATGTAGACAATGATGCCGCATTGCCATTATTTAGGGATGGGAAACTTTCCTGTCACATGTAGAAAAATTTATGAGAACGGCATTGCACATATATGAAAATGACACCACAAAATGAAAACACATGAAATGCCAGATGTAAACTCAGCCTAAGAATCATCAAAATCGGTCCACGCGTCCGGTTTATATAGTGGCGTAAAGGAACAAACATCCATACATACATAGGCGAGGATTGTTATCGCTTAATTTATAACAAGAAGACAGCAGAGGGAAAAAACCCGGGCAATTGTTAAAAAAAGTAGGACTTAAAAATAAAACGAAATTGAGTTTTTCCAATAATATTACTGCCAATAAAATCTGAAATACATATTGAGGGTGTTGCGTAAAAAGGGACAATCTGGCACCATTTTATACGAGTATAGAATATGGGATCTGTTTACCCAAAACTATCGATATGTTTACATTTAATTGTACCTACAAAACTATATACACATTTCGGAAAATGTAAATATAAAATGTTGGAAACATTTTTTTAAACCTACAGTTTTGTCGTTTATGCTTATCAAACAAGATTTATAGCATAAGAATTAAAAAGTAAAAAGCAATTCTTCATCAACTGAGAACCAAAAGTTCAACCGATTACTCACCAAATATCTCTAACTGTACGGCTACGGACTTTAAATACACTTTCATTGTTTGGTTGAAATGTCTTAATTGTTCATGAAAGAAAGATTTTGAACTCTCTTTTTCTGCACTATATTATTTTGGCCCTTTTTGCGCAACTCCATCGATATTTTAAATACATCTTAATAATTCTACGTTTTAAATTAACACTAGATCGCCCCGTGTTCCAAATTAGACTATTTGACACCTAGTATGTCTTTATTTATTATAAGCAAACAAAAACAAAGAAGAAGTTTGTATTTTTTTTTTCAAGAAAATTTAAATCGCTTTTTACTACTTTTAAGCCAAGAAATTTGAAAAGACAATTTTATTGTACATATATACACAAAAATACTTTTTAAAACTGACCGACAAAAAAATGTGTGCTGTATTTATATACTCGTAATATACCACAATCCTCATGGACAGTGTTATTTATAAAATAAGCTGGACATTCAATACTATTTTTAAGCAATGTGAAATAGAAAATATATCCTTTAAAAGTAAGACTTTCCCGGACGCAAATTTTTTCCGAGGACAGAGATCCCAAAAAGAGGATAGATAACAACCCTAGCATAGGCTAATAAATATAATGGGCCATAACCATAGTCACAGAATAAAGTCGGTTCGTTTTAGAAACAACTTAAAATTTTTTTCAATCCTCGAAACACTTTTGAAACGCGATTTTTTGTATCGCCAACAGCTCCTGTTTCGATTTTTCTTTTATCTCCTCAATCGTAGCAAAACGCTTTCCTTTCATCGGTGTCTTCAGTTTTGGGAAGAGGAAAAAGTCAGCGGGGGCCAAGTCCGGTGAATACGGTGGTTAAGGCATGATAACGGTTTTGTTTTTCGCCAAAAACTCGCGCACAAGCATAGATGTGTGAGCTGGTGCGTTATCATGGTGCAAAATCCATGATTGTTTTTTCCACAATTCTGTGCGTTTCTGACGAATTGCTTCGCGCAAACGGCGCATAACTTCAAGGTAGTATTCGTTATTGACCGTACGACTTTGTGGCAAGAATTCATGATGCACCACGCCATTGCAGTCGAAGAAAACAGTGAGCAAAACCTTCACATTTGACCGAACTTGACGTGCTTTTTTCGGTCTTGGCTCTTCTGGACGGTTCCATTGGGATGATTGGGCTTTGGTTTTAATGTCATAGCCATACACCCATGATTCGTCACCAGTTATGACCTTTTTGAGGAAATCTGGATCGTCGTTGACGATATTCAACACCTCCTGAGCGATGTCCATGCGATGTTGTTTTTGCTCAAAATTTAGTAAAAAATCGAAGAGCACACCAAAACACGACTAACCTTTTTATCTGTCAAAAACAAACTGACAATCCAAAATGCCTGATATTGCCAACATATATAACAGACATGTGTACCAACATAATAGAAAAAAAAAATGCGAAAATCGAACATACGTAACTCACGAAATTTGAAAATAACGGTAATTTTTTGAGCACTTATATAACAACACAAATTGTTTCTGTTTTATTTTTTATTAACTTTTATTACACTAATTCACAACTCTTATTAAATTTTCTCTTTTATTTTAATATGTTTTGTCGTGAAGTAAAAAGCCAGAGTCGATGCTAACTTTGTTAAAAACAGCTTCAGTATGTTTTAACTTTAGAACGGCCTTTTTCCTTTAAAGTGAGTTTTTCTCGTCTATGGTAGGTCGAAAGTTCATTTTTTAAAAAAGTGCATTCTAAAACTGAAAAAGTCGACTTTTTTTGTTTTTGTTGGTTATAGCCCAATGAATGTGTATTATAAAACGACTTCAGTTGGATAAACATACATACATGGTTGCATATTTATGCAGCCACATTTTTAATGTGTGCAGCTAACTTAAGTTTTTTATATGACAGCAATTTAAAATTCCCAAAAATTTTGGAGAATAATTACAGAAAAATATCTTTCGTGCAGTTAAGTCAATGTGCAGCTAACATTGATTTTTTGTATGAAAATAATTTAAAATTAACAAAATTCTACGGCACTTATCTTAAAAGTGCAGGTATATAAAGTGCACTTAAAAACGAATTTGTATGGGATTTTAAAGTGACAGAAATTTAGCAGTTTAGGCAGTTAAGTCCAAAGTGCACTTAAACAAAAGGCAGCTAAATCAAAATTACTGTATACTCTTTGCATTTTTATTTATTTTCTTTGTCATTGTTGTATTTCTAGTGTTGCAAATTTTAGTATTTACTTTTAATAATATACATAATTTTAATAATCTTTTTTCATAGAGATAAAAGTGCGCTGTATCTCACGGCGCCTACAGAGAGAAAAAACTGTGTAATAGAATTAAGAAGATTTTCTCTATGAAACGTTTTTAGGCTAAGGGGTGGTAAATCTTATTAATTTTATCAATAAGAAAACCATATAAAATCAAGAATAAATCTTGTTATTCACACTTTTTTCTACTCAATTTCCGTTATTTTTGGCACCAAAAAAACAATCCATAGAGAAAAACTTCTTGATTCTATTAGGTTTTCTTATAAATTTAAACTTCTTCTTGATTTCATTAGGTTGCCTTATTGATTTTTTAAAAAAGGTTTTCTTTATTGATTTCATTAGGTTGCATCTTGCTAATTTTTTTAATAAGGGAATCTTCATGATTTTATTAGGTTTCTTTTTATTTCATATCTATAAATAAACATAGAGAAAATTTTTTTCATGATCTTTATCGTTTTTGTATAAGCATGTTTGTACAATAATTTCAATGCGGATTCAGGCTGCATGTTAGCATATTGGTTAAAGTGCTTGTCTATCAGTAAGAGGGTTGCTGGTTCAATACTTGTCTCCTCTCAAGTAAATAATATTTCTGTATGGTGAGTTAATTAAGAATATAATATAATATTTATGTATGTATGTACAAATAAATAACATCTACATATACTACATACATACATATATACATTTATGGTATATAATTTAAATGAAAATACATAAGTAAAAAGAATAAAGATATAAACAATTTTTTTTATTTTTTATTAGGTCGCCTAATAAAAACAAGAAGAAAACCTTTTTGAAAAAATCAATAAGATAACCAAATAAAAACTACAAGATTTATTTTTGAATTTTCAAAAAGGTTTTCCTTATTAAATTAATAAGATTTCCTTATTGAAAAAAACCATAGAGATATCTTATGAATTTTTTTCTATTTTATGAGTTATTTATTAGGCACTGTTTTCTCTGTGTAGGGCGACATAAATCCGCCACTGTATATGTATGTTTGTATATTTTAACTCAAAGTTTTATTGCCATTTGGCTTGTGAGATTTTTAGTTATTTCTCGACTTAAACTTCTCACTTTGAAATACATTCTGATACAAAAGAAAAACTGTTTAGTTTTTTCTGATTGCTGGAGATGAATTCTAAAAAGTTTTTTGTTAGTAAATATTCTGTTGCGAAAATTGGTTATAATTAATGCCTACTTTTCCAGATGAGTGTTTAATGAAAGACTTTCAATATCCCAGTGGGAAAAGTTGTCATTAATTACATAAAAATGGGAGAAATAATGTATTATTTTCCAAAGCAAGACAATGCATTCCCTTATAAACGAGAGGGTAATTTGATCGAACACAATAAATTCACATTGATTACCACGTGCATTACCACATCTGCAGAAGAAGGAATGTACGCATTAAAATAATGCATTATATATATTAATGCGGATATAATATATTTATTCGTTTCAGAACTTTTTATTAACTTTGGCATCGATTTGTTAGCGTATATTTTTGCATATTTTACCTTTAAAGCATGTTTTTGTTGCATATTTTAGTCTTACACGAATATTTTTAATATCGGTTTTTAGGGCATATTTGACGCCTTTATGGTATATTTTGATACTTTGTGAAATCTTATTTTAATATTAATAGGTTTGTACAAATATGTTGGTAAAACTTTTAATTTTTATTTTTCTCCATCTAAATCTCATTTCCAATGTTCTATGTATGTAGGGTATTGTGTATATATTTGGCTTATATATTACGCCATACTATTTAAGTTTTTAATGAGCACAGTTGCTTTGAATAAAACCAATCACTCCACAATTATCCAGGATTCCTTGTGAGGATTCAATAAAAATATTGGGGTTTAATATCAATAAAAATTTGGTTTTTGGTGTTTGTGACGGACGTTGAAGGAAACTGCTCAATGTAAAGTTTATTCAGATGTGGTAGGCAATGATTTATATATAAAAATCTAAGTGTATATTTATCCAAAACACAATTCCAAAGTTTTGATTCTAATATAGAATTTATTTTTAAGATGAAGTTAAATCTTATTTCTTTATTAAATTTTTACATTTATTTTATTTTTGTCTTATTTTATATGGAAATGTTATTAAAATGTTGGATTTAAAATATATTTTTTTCCAAATACATAAATCAATTTATCAGTCCAGTTCTGAACATCACTTGGTTTCAAATCACGAAACGATTTGAAGTATTATTTTTAAGAGCATAATTTTTGAGTTTTAGGCCATATTTTCAAGTTTTTAGTGCATATTGAATGCGCATAAACCACTTTTTTAGAGCACATTTGTGATTTCCCTGTTAATTTTCATTTTCCTAGGACATGTTCCGTGTTAACAGTAATGAATTCTGGGATGAAAATTATACATACTGTGCATTACCTTCTCCTTTACTAATCATTACCTTTTCTCACTGGGATATCATTGATAATTACGTACGCAAACATAAAAAGTTTCAGAACTTCAAACAAAAAACTTCACAAAACAATCATCTTTATTCTATTTTGAATCCATTTTTAATTTTTCAAACCAAACAAGCAAACATAAATTCTTAATACAATAAATCTAAAGACCTTATTTATAAACAAATAATTTTTGTTTACAAAACGACAAACGGCGTAGCACATGAACACAAATTGTCTGGTTTTGCTTTATAAAGTTTTTTTTTTGAAAAATAAGGTTGGAACTAACATTTTACTAGGTGATTAAAAAATATTCACTGAAACTAAATTTTGTTTCAAACAACGTTTGTTTGAAATTTTTTTTGTTAATAATTGTTATGTGTTATACTTTGGTATGTTTCAAGTTGAATGTTTTAGTGTGTATGTACACCGAATTTCCATTTCCCAATTTAATTGCAAAAAAAAAGTAAATTTTTGCTTTAAAGTTTACAAGTACTATGCTGAAAAACCGTAAAATATGACATTTGGCATTTTTCCTTATTGCCACAGATATAAATATATATATGAAGTGTAATACGCAATTTTTTATTGTAACTATGTTAATTATTATTTTTCAGAGTTTAGGTTACTTTATAATTATTTTCTTTGTAACCATTACCTTCATACTATTAAGAAATAGTTTAGTTTATACTCATTACCAAAAGTATAAATATTTTTTATATTAAAAAAATTATTATTTTTTAAATTTTGCAGATATGAAACATTAAACTTATCAAAATATACTTCATCGTCGCCAACATTTAGTCGTGCTGGAAGTCCCTTAACTAATGATATGCATGAAAACGGCATTAAGTACTGGCATTTAGTAAAGCATCACGATAACGATTTGCAGAAAGAGGGAGAACGTGTCAATAAGCTAGTATCTGAAATATATTTAACTCGTTTGCTAGCAACTAAGGGTACACTACAGAAATTTGTGGATGATCTTTTCGAAACAATATTTAGTACAGCACATCGGGGATCAGCTTTGCCTTTAGCAATCAAATATATGTTTGATTTTCTCGACGATCAAGCTTTATTACATGGCATTACAGATCCAGAGGTTGTACACACATGGAAAAGCAATAGTTTGCCGTTAAGGTATTTGTAAAATAATAGTCTTATATTAGTTTTATGATATGCACAATGGGGACTTTTGCAAAATAAATGGTAATAAATCTGTAACTTCTAAACTACTGATTGAATTTATATGAAACTTCGAACAATCTTAGAGGAGGACTTAGGTTTTACAACACATGTTTTTCTAGCTTAAGTTAGACAGTTGTTGACCAGCTGACACTCAAAAAAACTTCTAAGGCTTGTAACTTTTTTAAATATTATCTGATTTTTATCCGATAAAGACATAATTTCCCTATCATTTATTTCTATTTTATTGTTGGATTTTAAATTAAAGGACAGCATTAAATTTTTGACAAAGTTAAATATAAAAAGAGGAAAAAAAATATTAATATCTGCATTCGTAAAATCAGGAAAAGGTTAAGAAATCAACATTTTAAAATTTCCCTGAAAAATTCATGTTTTTTAAGTAACAGCATTATTTGAGTTTTGTTTAATACATTCACTTTTTAACCACATAGCGCTAAAGTCAATTCATTAAGAATGTGCTTACAGCCAATTATTTTTTAATTTGGACATGTACTCTACATTTAGCAACGTCCGAAATCGTAAATTTTAAAAATATTTTTTGGGTTTAAGCGCTTATAAAAGATTTTGAAAATGTCCACTATAATATTTAATTATGTACATAGTTTTAACCATTTTAAACTAAAATGTAAGAGAGCCGTTTAATAAATGCTGACATAGACGCAGATTTTCAAATTTTCCGAAAAACGTCAACATTTCGAAACATATTTGTTTGTACCATAAAAAATATATATTGTTACGTTTTTATTCTTTAAATATGCTTTTATGTGGACTCGAAGATTTGCAAATGAATAAAAGACCCCAGTGTACTAATTAGGGTTAAGAATGGTTTTATTTAAAAATAAATGAAGTTATACTAATCCAATTCAAGAGCTTAAATAAACACACATATATTACTTAAATATACCCTCCAGTTTTAAAAGTATAAATTGTCTCCAACTCGCTAGGTATTTCCCTAACGAAAAATAGACTAGCTACTACACTAGCCACAAGTAATGTAAGAGTTCGCTTTTTGACTCTCTCACTCATGGATATGTTAATGCTTTTAACCTCAAAGAAATTTTTTTTGCGAGTGGAAAAAAACTGTGCTGTTATTCCAAAGAAAATCAACAAGAAAAAAATTATTTAAGTACACAATTATTTTGATTTTGTGATGGCGTCAGTTACAATTGGAAGTTCGTGGTCAGTGAACGTGTAGTTTTTATTGAAAAAAAAAGCTTTTCTTTTAGAAAGTTAAAATGAGCAGCAGAATTAAATTAAAACGTTGCATAAAAAATAAAAAGAACAATTTATTGAAAAATGCATTAATCACCTTTATCGGGAATAAAAGTTCACGTGAAATGTGTTCCCATTCCCTAAAATTGTGATCGCTAATGTTTGCGTTATTATTCTGTAATTTTGTTCACCAGTTTTTGTTCACGGAAAATATTTCACGTGAAAAAATTTTTCGCCTTACTAGCGAAATCACTGACGAAGGGTTATGCATATGGTTTCAATTGACTACCGTCAATCTCATCCCCATGTTAAAATCGTCAGTATTTTGCATTGCTAGTAGTTAGGCTAGTAGTTAGTGGTAACGAAATAGTTAGCCATTCGCTAGCTACGCCGACTGCAGGGTATCGCAACTGGTTACCAGGTCTCACTCAACTGACTGCACTATTTTTGTAGCAAAACTCCCTCTCGGCTGTTTTCCACACACAAGACTTATTCTGTGGATGCTCACTGTTTATACAACACTAAAGACTCACTGTCTTTACTTTATTACCTCTTAACTTTATTATCCACCGCACGATGTCTTTACTTTCAACGATGTTGTCTCTACTACTTTCTGATTTACACTGACTGACTGTTCCACAGGGTTCCTCCTTTTATACTACTGGAAGCGGATTCTATAATGTTCGCCATGTACTTGTAGATGGTGTAGTGAAACGTAAAGCCAATGGAAGAAGCTGTATTACTGCATAAAGATGTTGCTGCTATGCACAAGTTACCATATATGTGCTATCGTTTACTATTGGTAGCCAAATGATGAAACAGTCTTCTAGCATAATCTGGAAAATTCATGTTGCTGTTTCTAGGCGTTTGTATATAATTCGATCGGCCGTTATTTTGAATTTCCGAATAGTGTGCAACGACTTTTATGTTGGTAATACCCTGTGTTGCTAGTAATACAGAGTTGTTACCATGTGTTTGCACTTTTATGTATACGTGTGTACGTTTGGTTTTCTACATAGTTCTTTTTATTTATAAAAATATTTACATTAGCTCTGTTCGAACATTTTTACGTAACCATATTAAAATAATTTTATTTCCTTAAATTGGCATTTTTTACTTCCATATGAGTCTGCTTACTGCCCCTGAAAAAATTATTCGAATATATTCATCTGTATATTTCTCTATTGCGTTGTTGGTCCATTATACATATATGGTATTTAATCTGGCATAACAATTCTTGCAATGTCTTACATTGTGGTCCACAACCAGTAACAGCATTAATTAACTGCTCACCCTTGAAGCCAGATACAATGTTATTCCTGAACGTTCATCACTCAATCCGGCAGTTCCGGCCAAAACCTATATTTTTTCTTGACATTTATTCTTAAAATTTTTACGCCATCAGAAAGGAAGCATATCAAAACTAAGGTAGCGAAAATATTTGGTCAACATATTCTTAGTAGTGGGCGTTGCATGCTGCCAAAAACAACAAATTTATGTTAATTTAAAAAAACAAAAATTTCTCATATTTTATCTGAAATAAATTACAATTCCTTGAAAACTATTATGGATAAAGGGCTGTGGTCTTTTTCGTTATTTTGTGTAAGCTGTTGTTTTTAAGAAATGGTATGTACACACCCAGTACAATTTGTAGTTAGAGTACGATGTAAGAAATTTTAATCCCCTATATTTTCTTAAAACTTGAAATTTAATAGTGTATAACTTTTGAAGATCAAAAGGAATCAAAAAACTGTAACCCTACAGAGAAAGACGAAAGCGTCTTCTTTAAGCGTATATGTACTTTTGCACCCGCCACGACCCGCCACTTTTTTCCACAAAAATTACACACAAAAATTTGTACCCAAATTGCTAGAAAATCTGCCTTAGAAATCACGTAAATGCCATTCTACCTGAATAAAATAAAAATAACAATAGCAAACTTATTTTTATATACATAACTTTGAATTAAAAAAATAGAGATTAATATTTAAAACCGAATACGGCAAACTCCAAATAAACAATTATAAGTACAAATCGCAGGTAGCAAAACGTATTATGTTGATTGTTTTCCTTCAATTTTGTATAGTTAACTGATTTTTTAATATTAGGTTAGGTAGACAGGTTGCTGGGAAGATATAGCTATAAACTCACGTTCATTTCGAAGGTCTTCCATGCTTACCTGAAAGAAAATGAAGAAGGAGCGAGAGGGAGCGAGCGGAGGATTTGATTTTATTGGAAAATTGAGAATTTAAGTAGGTAACCTAGATTAGCTTTAAAAATGTTATATTCAGTATAGTATATAAGGACAATAATTTGGAAATAAAAATAAGTTTCATGCAAATATTTGATTCTAAAAGATTGATAAATTTTTGCAAGTTTTACTTTATAGCGTTTTAGGAAACACTTTACTTTCATAGAAAATTAAACTTATATTCTTACAGCAGTGAAACAGAATTGGACTTGCAAAAAAGTATCTGATTTTGTCAAAAATTTGAAAAAACGCTGCAGGGAAGCTGATTGGAGTAAAAGTAAATTCAATATGTGCTTTGATAATATAGTTACAAGGTAAACTTACTATCCAGATAACTTCTGAAAACAGTGGAGGAAGACCACAAAAATCGCTAGATAAGTGTAACCATAGATCTAAGAGGCGAAAACTGAAAAAAACATTAAAGATAGTTTGCTTTGCCAATTGCGATCACAAAAATAACTAACGAAAGTGGAAGCCGAAACTAAGGGACTGCTACACGACAGAAGTAATACAGAACTGAATATGGAATATTCACAAGCAATATTCCAGCCAAATGAATAATAAGTATGTGGCATCACTACGTGCAGTACCGATTACTAACATTTTCAACAAATCTGATCGATCAACCATTTTTTCTTTTCTTTTTTTTTACAACACTTTTGCCGGCAACACGTGAAATTTTACATTCAGTATTTTGTTCTATTGGGTGTTTTTTATTGAGGTATAGAACTTTAAGTTGGCATCACTTTTTTAACTGGCGGCCATTTTGTCAGCTGTCAAGTGATTAATATTTAGTTTGGTTTGCCATTTCATCATGAACAGGTTGACAAAAGAACAACGCTTGCAAATCGTGCAAATTTATTTCGAAAATAATGGTTCAGTTCGCGAAGTTTACCGCAAGCTCCGTCCATTTTATGGTCGACATAATCGTCCATCAGAGCAATTAATTCGGTTAACCATGGATCGTTTTCGCACTACGTTTACTCTATGTGATAATACGCATCCGCAGAGACGTCGAACAGTGCGCACCGAAGAAACAATTGCCGCTGTAGAGCAAAGTGTTGAAGAGGACCCGAATGAATCGATTCGCCACCGTGCACAGCAATAACCGACTATTTTGTTCCCGAATTGGATGGCATGAATGTGGATGAGTTGTGGTTCCAACAAGACGGCGCTACATGCCACACAGCGCACGTCACAATCGATTTATTGAAGGAAACATTCGATGAGCGCATAATTTCGCGGAATGGACCTGTCAATTGGCCACCAAGATCGTGTGATTTGACACCATTGGATTATTTTCTTTGGGGATATGTGAAGTCGCTCGCCTACGCCAACAAACTAGACTTGGAAGCCAACATTCGTGGCGTTATTGTCAACATACGGCCCCATATGCTCGAAAAAGTGGTTGAAAATTGGACCTGTAGAATTGGCTTTATTCGAGCCAGCCGCGGCGGCCACATGCCCGAAATCATATTTAAACGTTAATGGCATAAAATTATCCTTCCAATAAAGCCAAATTGATGGACATTAAAACGATTTTCTTGTGTTTTATTTCTCTTCTCTAAAAAAACACCCTGTATTTGATAATAAATTCTAATATCAATTTTAATTTAAAAATAAAAATGGTTATGAATTAAAACCAAATAATAATTAACAGCAGTGTTTTTTCTATTTGTACGAACAAAACCTACCTCATAACCAAATTGGTGACCCCGACGTCCGTATAGTGGTGGCAAAAAATTTTTTTTTCCTTCATCGTTGATACGAAAAATTTCGGCCATTTTGTTCTGTGGCGAACTTTTGCACGCCATTTTTCCGCCATATTTTTTCCACAGGCAGTTTTAAAAAAAGACAAGCGACATGCCTAACGAAGACGTTGCACAACAGATCGTAAACGACAGCGGCATTCCACAGTCACCGGCTGGAAACATCTCTGTCGTGTACGCCAGATTGCCAGTTCCATAAATGTCGAGCTGCAACATAGAAGCGTGGTTCATGACTATGGACTTCTGGTTTTCAGCGTCTGGTATATCGGCAGATAAACAGAAAACAGCTACGGTGCTGGCGGCATTAGACCCAAACATCATTTCACAACTCTCTGATGTTATAGCGATGCTCCCCCAGACTGACAGGTATGAATACATTAAAAGAAGAATTACTGAACACTTTGCCGATAGTGAGCAACGTCGTCTCAATCGCCTCTTGTCAGAGCTGCCGTTGGGTGATAAAAAGCCTTCGGAGCTCTACTTCGAAATGAAACGTGTAGCCCGAAATACTCTGGGGGATGCGGCATTGAAAGGCCTGTGGGCTAAACGTTTGCCTGAACTCGCGCAGCCTGTCGTAGCAGCATCATCAGGCTCTCCGGACGAATTTACAAAAATTGCTGACTCAGTTGTCGACGCCATGACACCTCATCAAATTAATCGTGTTCAAACGCAGCCTTCGGCTGAAGTTAATGAACTACGTGCAGCCGTGGTAGAGTTAAGCAAGAAATTTGAAAATTTTTCTACGCGCTCACGTTCTCGCGGCCCAGCTATTCAACGTCACCGTTCAAAGAGTCGCCCAACGTACAATACCAACACAACAGGCCTAGAGTGCTGGTATCATAAAAAATTTGGACATCTTGCTCAAAAATGTCGCAGCCCCTGTCGGCATAAGAAACGCCAGGTTAACGCGTTAGTGTCGGACGCGTCGTCCACGAGTAATTGACTGCCTAATCGGGTAGCGGATGTACGCGAAGCATCCCCTGCCAAACGCAAAATTTTTCGCCTCAAAATAAAAGACAAGCTCTCCAATAAACAATTTCGTTTCCGTCTTGCCGATTACCTCCAAGCCGACTGATGTCCGTCCAACTGCCGTCCTTTTATATGCTGCCAACGGGTCCCCGATTAAAGTAACTTGTGAAAAGCGCATTAAATTGGATCTTGGTTTACACCGAAACTTCAGTTGGTCATTTGTAGTTGCGGACGTAACATCTCCCATCATTGGCTCCGATTTTATAAAATTTTTTGATTTGCTAATCGACCTCCGCCGCAATCGTCTAATCGACAACACCACAGGCAATGTAACCCACCTAGCATCAGCAATTCATCATGAAGCGGCAACAATTAAAGCTTCCGATACAAAAAACATTTTCGCAGACATTTTAGAAAAATTCCCCAACATCACCAAACTGTCACCATACGGATCAAAAACGAAATCATCAATCGTACACAAAATCGAGACAACAGGACAACCCGTCTTTTGTCGCCCCCGCAGACTGTCGCCGGAAAAACTAGCAGCCGCCAAAGCTGAGTTCGAATTCCTTCTAAAAACGGGCATATGTCAACCATCTAGCAGCAACTGGTCCAGCCCCTTGCATATGGTCAAAAAAAAAAACGACGGCACATGGAGGCCGTATGGCGATTACCGCGCCCTCAACGCTCAGACATCGCCGGATAGGTACCCACTGCCATACTTGACAGATTTCACCACTAATTTAAGAGGTAAGAAATATTTTTCAAAAATTGACCTCCAAAAGGCCTTCCACCAGGTACCTATTCACCCCGACGACGTCCCGAAGACAGCCATTAGCACCCCATTCGGACTATACGAATTTTGCTTCATGACGTTCGGCCTATGTAACGCCGCACAAACGTTTCAGAGGCTCATAGATGAAGTGCTAAGGGGTTTAGACTACGTTTTCCCTTACATCGACGACATTTGTGTTGCATCCTCATCGTTCAACAACATCGCCACGACCTCGCCGAAGTGTTCCGCCGCCTACAAGACAACAACCTCGCTGTAAACCTAAAGAAATGCGAATTTGGCAGATGTGAAATCAAATTCCTAGGACATCTTGTAGATGCAGATGGTATTCGACCCTTACCGGAAAAAGTGGCAGCTATAAAGGAATTTCCTAAACCAAAAGTGGCACAGGATCTAAAGATATTCATCGCCATGCTAAATTTTTATAGGAAATTCCTGCCACACTCCCTAGCTTACCAGATGAGACTGCAAAATCTTATTGTAGGCAACAAGAAAAATGATCGAACAATAATAAAGTGGGACGCAACAACTGAAGCCGCCTTCGAACGATGTAAAGTCGAACTGGTTAATGCAACTGTTCTGGCACACCCTGCTGCTGATGCAGAGCTAGCGCTATATGTGGACGCATCCGACACAGCTGTTGGAGCAGCTTTGCACCAAAATATCGGGAATAGCCTCCAACCCTTAGCCTTCTACTCAAAAAAACTTGCAAGCACTCAGCAGAAATATTCGACATACGACAGGGAGTTGACAGCGGCTTACCAAGCTATATGTCATTTTCGTTATTTAATAGAGGGCCGAGCCTGCTATATCGTCACTGACCACCGACCGCTAATTTTTGCATTTAAACAGAAATTAGAAAAAGCATCGCCACTCAGGATTCGACAGCTAGATTTTATCAGTCAGTTTACAACTGATATTCGTCATACGCCCGGTGTGGAAAACGCTACTGCGGATGCTCTTTCCCGCATCGAAACAATAAACAGCGTCGTAGATTATTCCCGCATTGCAGCCGCTCAACGCAACGATGACGAAGTTCAGCAAACGCTCCAGGGCAAAGTTTTGCAAAACAACTCACTCGTATTAAAATATTTCCCCATACCAGGGAGTAACGACCAGCTCGTCTGTGATACATCGACATCACACATTCGCCCGTATATTACTAAAGATTTTCGTCAACAAGTGCTCTAGACAGTCCACAACCTAGCGCATCCAGGCGTGCGAGCGACGACCAAACTACTCACGCACAGATTTTGCTGGCCAAGTATGCGGAAGGATGCTGCATCTTTCGTGCGAGAATGTGTACAGTGCCAAAAATCAAAAATCAAAAGTACAACGGCATACGTCGTCCGCTACGGTAAAATATACCCCACCTAAAGAACGTTTTGCCCACATAAATATTGACGTCGTTGGTCCACTGCTACTCTGTGAGGGACAACGATATTGCCTCACGATTATTGATAGATTCACACGCTGGCCGGAAGCAGTGCCAATGCCCGACATGTCGACAGAATCAATAGTCAGAGCACTTCTAGCACACTGGATTTCGAGATTTGGCGTCCCGGCAAAAATTACGTCCGATCGTGGTCGCCAGTTTGAATCGTGCATATTTGCAGAGCTGATGAGAACCATAGGCACGACACACCTCCGCACGACGGCGTACCATCCACAGTCGAATGGTATCATTGAAAGATGGCACCGCACTTTCAAAGCAGCGATATTGTGTCACAACCCAACAAAATGGGTACTCCATCTGCCGACGATTTTGCTCGGGTTAAGAGTCGTTTTTAAACCCGATCGAAATGCATCCCCTGCAGAGTTAGTGTATGACACTACACTAACAATCCCTGGCGAATTCTTTCAACAAATCAAAATTCCTGATTCCACCAGCGATTTTGTCTCCGAGTTTCAAACAACAATGCAAAACATTAAACCTACTGATAACTCGCGCCACACAACGCCACAGACTTTTGTATCAAAAAAATTGCAAGAGACTTCTCATGTTTTCGTCCGTAACGACTCCGTCCGACCGTCCCTTACGCATCCGTATGATGGCCCATATCCTGTATTGAAACGTTTCGAAAAGTTTTTTACAATACAAATTAGAGGTCGTCAAGTTAATATTAGCATCGACCGTATGAAACCAGCATTTTTTTCTTGTCAAGATGTACACTATAAAGTACCAACTCCAGAGTCATCTGCTCCGCAAAATAGCACCATGCAACATCAAAACGTACCTGACAGCATAAGTATGCAACAACAAAACGTACCTGACAGCATAAGTAAGCAACAACAAGTCTCTGATGATATTGTCACCAACGCAACATGTTCCAGTGGCCGAAGGGTCGTAATTCCCCTGAGGTTCAGATAAGACCGCCTCAGCGGGGGGAATATTGTGGCATCACTACGTGTTACCGACTACCATGCTGCAGTACCGATTACTAACATTTTCAACAAATCTGATTGATCAACCATTTTTTCTCTTCTTTTTTTTTACAACACTTTTGCCGGCAACACGTGAAATTTTACATTCAGTATTTTGTTCTATTTGATAATAAATTCTAATATCAATTTTAATTTAAAAATAAAAATGGTTATGAAGTAAAACCAAATAATAATTAACAGCAGTGTTTTTTCTATTTGTACGAACAAAACCTACCTCATAACCAAAAGTATAATTTGCATTTACTATTATTTGAGTGAAATAAAGTATAAAAATATTAATATTTAATGATGATATTAAAATAACGTGTTTGGTGCATTGTATAAAAATAGGTCAAATATAAATATCTATAATATATCCATATATTAACATTTCTGCAGGTACTAATATTTAGTTTTGAAATATTGTTAAAGTTTCTCATAAGTCCATCATAAAAAAATCTAAAAGCCAGATTTTGGGGAAAATCCCTCATTATATAATACTTAGCGTAAGGGCTATATGATACCTAATTATATTTTAAATATTAACAGGTAATTTGTGCTTTAAGTGATACTTAATTATTTTAAACTAGTTTTATGATTCTTAAAAGTAGTGTTTAAGTAATTTTTTAATAGAGTGTCTTGCAGATATTCATCTAGTAGAAACGGTTTAGTTAATTATGTCTGCACATATCTTACATACTTATGTAGATATATATATTCAAATAACCAAGAGTCTATAAGCTATTTATGACTGAAAAAACTAGGCATATATATTCAATTTTCAAAAACTTACTTTGTTGTTTTTATAAAAATGATTTTAGTTTCATTATAAGGCCTTTTTTTAACAAAAATAAATAATAAAAAGCGCGCATTGCTAAGCAAATTAAAAAAATTTAAGTTCAACTTTAACCTTAAATTTCTCCACAACCACTGTACTGATTTTAATGAAACTAAAACTGGATAAAAGCTTAAGATGTTACTATCCACGAAAAAAATTTAAAAAAAAATCTTTATTAGTTTAAAAGTTAGAGTTTTGGCCCATGAAAAAAAATTCTGAACCACTGTGCGGCGAGACTCAATACATCATAAAACACTTTTCCATACTTTCGCCAGGCTCCTTCCCACGACACATTATTTTTAAGTAGATCACGTTTCATCATTTGAACGCGAAAACACTGTTGCTAACATTGATTTAAAATTATCCCAAGACAAGTTTTCTTCCTTTAATGATTAAGCGGCTTGCTCCAAGCGCAAGGCTGCGTAAAAACCTGTGGTTTTATTATCCCTGGGAATTGCTGGTACATCACTTGTAATTGTAAATTCCGAAGAATTGTCACGCACAATTAAGTCTTTTTCCTAAGGCATTTTAATTCCGTATTACATATATATGTACATACATATGTGCGCATATATATATGTACATAATTATTTTTTATTTAGTATCCCACTTCTGATATTAGATAACTTCTCGATACGCCCGCTGTCATCTATTGAACTAGTATCTGACACAACTATCAACGATAACCATATCGACAAGCTATTTGTAGAATTATTTCATAGCATACTGAAACGGGATTTTTCTCTTATGAACATACTAGATTTATAACAAGTAGTATTATTTACAATCTTACTATTGGCATAAATAGAACAATTTATTTATTTTAATTATTCAGTTTTCGTTGAACCACAAAGTAGACCAGAGGTGACACAGGACAGAAGATAATTGTATTTTTGTGGTGTTTTTAGAGTAAAGAGGATTTGATGACTGTGTGAGCGAGACACACAGTCATCAAATCCTCTTTACTTTTTCTTTCGCGTGGTATTATTTTAAAGTAATTACATTTTATTCCTTGTGGTCTCATTCGCCGCCTAGTTTTTGTAAACAAATGGTAAAAATTAATATTTGCGAACGAAAATACTTAAAACAAAGTCTCTAATCATTTGAAAACAAATTTTAATCACTTTATTAATACTAATAATCCTTTTCGCATTGTGTTTTTTAATTCAATACCACAAATTCCTTTATTTAATTTTGTGCAAATGTTCATGTGCTCAAGTGTATTTTCAATTTATGCTTTGTGGTCTCATTCGTTGTTTGCTTTTTGCAAGTTGAAGTTAAAAATTAATATTTTTGAAGGAAAATTTCAAAATTGAGTTTGTAACCATTTGGAAACTAATCTTAATCACTTTTATAATATTAATAATATTTTACACATTGTTTTATTTAGTTCAACACTGCAAAATCATTCATTTAATTTTGTAAAAATGTTCAATTGTAAATTTCACTAAGTATACATTTCTGCTGTTTGTTTTGATTATTGTACTAAAAATATTCAATAAGAAACACACTATATTTGTCCCTTTTTAACATTGATCAAATCAGTGGATTTTAGCTTTTTTCATAAGTCACTTTCTACAACTCTGGACTACTTTGTGGTTGAACCTTCATAGTGAACAGACGTCTTAGCGGAGGTTTTTTTATATACATACTAAACAAACAAAAAATCATACAAAAAATATTTGTAATATTTAAATATTAACTTTGATAAATAAGCAAAGCAAATATTGCTAATATTTTTTTTACAAAGCAAGAAACAAAAAAACAAAAACAAACAAAAACCCGCAAACAAAGTGCCATTGAGGAATACAGGAGTACCTCAAAAACAAAAAATTGTGAAGTGAGTTCTAACGGCAGATATGCCTATTTTACTGTGAGTTCTGAAGCTTTTAATGTTAACAATCTGATGATATTCTTTTTCTAAGGGCAAAGCCACTTTTTCGTGAGCGATCAACTTCGCTTTGTCCAATCCCAACTAGTGTTTCTCAAACATTACCGCTGCCTAGTACTTCATCATTTAAGCCAACGACATCTGCTCTGGGCTCGTGCTCATCTCTTAACCAAGTTATCACTATTAATAACAATAGCCAAAACATAAGGTTCAAGTCGGAATGGACAGATATATAACTGTGGTAAAGCGTGGGCAAAGCCCAAATTCTTTTAAAATTTGATCTGCTCCAAAGATATCTAAGGATAAAAGCCCATCATCTACTAATCGTCAAAATCGTTTCAAATTTTGCAAAACAATAACAACAATCCCGGTGCATTATCGCAAAAGTTTTTTATGCCACCACCTATCTACTTGAGAGAAAAGATATTCTAACTCGCTTCCAAAAAATTACTGTCGGCCATTGGTGAAAATACTTTTCACATCATTCCAATTAAACGAGGTAATATTGATGAAACTAAGATCCAAATATATGATGATTTGCGAAAAATTGTTAGTGAATTTGAAAAAGTAAAACAAATTTTTACACATACCAACGTAAAAGTGCTAAAGTGTATTAAAGGGCATAGATTCATATGTAGACCCCGAAGAAGTAAAATGTGCTCTCAGCGACAAAGGATTTAAGGTAAAAAATGTTATTAATATAATTAACAGAGAAACGGTCCCCCAACCCCTATTTCAGGTCGAACTGGAGCCGAATGACATACAATTGCAAAAAAATTAAACCCATCCAATTTATAGCGTAAAGTTTCTCTTACACCGAAAATATCACAGTTGAAGATCCACGTTAGCGCTCAGGTCCCGTACAGTGCCATAATTGCCAGGCCATACAAAAACTTACTGCAAATTACCTACAGTTTGTGTTATCTGCGGTGAATTGCATGGTTCTGCTAGCTGTAATAAGCCAAAAGATCAAGCTGAAAAAAAATTTTGTAATCGAGGAGGTAATCACACTGCCAACTACAGAGGATGCCGTGTATATTCTTTCGTTAAACATACTATGGGACAAAAACCTAAATTAGTTCCAGCTCAATCAGAAAACACTTTCTTCGCCAATTTTCCTCCAATGAGCCAACCAATTACTTCACGTGTATCGTATGCCGATGCTGTTAAGACAAATTCTTTATCCACGCAGAAAGTGTCCCCACCAAGTAATTCAACAAATGCTAACACAAGCTTTAATTTTAGTCGCATTGAAGCCACTATTGATAATCTGGTGCAAACTATAAACAACTTTGCTACAAGTATGACTAGCATGATGCAAGAAATGCTGCGAATGCAGAATACACTGCTTCAAGCATTAGTTAACAAACCATGAACACGTTAAAAATATGTTTCTGGAACGCAAACGGCATTCGCCAACATAAAAATGAACTTGAGCACTTCCTCACGGGAAAAAATATTGGTATAATGCTGTTCTCTGAGACTCATTTAACCTCAAGAAGCTTATTTAAAATAAATCTATATGATACAAAGGACCCTAGAGGAAGAGCATGCGGTGGCTCGGCAGTTTTAATAAAGTCAAGACTCAAGCACTATATTCTTGATAACATTTGTGCAGAACATCTACAAGCAACTAATATTTGTGTTTAAAATTTTTGTACATATTTCGTTATATCATCACTTTACTCCATTCCAAGATTGTCAATACGGGAATTTTTACAAATTGTTTGGACCTTGTTTCATATCAGCTGGAGACTACAATGCAAAACATACGTTCTGGGGTTCGCGGCTTATTACACCGAGAGGAAGAAGTTGTTCAACACAATTTCAAATATGAGCTTGGTCGTCATTTCGAGTGGGGAGCCTATTTATTGGCCTACTGACATAAAAAAATTCTCGATGTTATAGATTTTGGCGTCATGAAAAATATCTCTAGGATTTAATTAATGTTGAACCTTCCCTAGATCTCTCCTCCGATCACTCTCCCCCAATCTTTACAATCTGTAACCCACTAAAAAGTGTTTTACCTCACCCATATATTAATTAATTGGTTGGGATTCAAAAAATATCTTAGTACTCATTGCACGGAAAAGATTACGCTAAGAACGCGCGACGATATTGAATCTAACATTGTTTTTATTTATTTTTTTTTTCATGCGTACATTTATTTATTGTATCTTCAAAAAATGAACTAACAATAAGTTTTCAAATCTTAAATCTAGATATAATAATTAGGCCCAACCAGTGTCAGGCATAAACTTAGTGATAGTAATGAATAATACATAAATATCGTATTAAGCACAAAAATATTTTCAAGCTGTTTCATCTGGAGTGTTAAGTATTAGATCCATAGTGTCCCTCTTTTTAAGCGGATGTGTCCAGTAAAATTCAAGATGTTACGAGCAAGTGGATTAGGATGAGACTCGAGTTTTGTTAAGTATTTGCCTGCGTATTTTTTAATTTCTTCAGTCACTAGTGGCATATTTAAATCACGATGTAAATTTGAATTTTTGATGTACCATGGAGCCGATGTTATTAGTCTTAAAATCTTGTTTTGCCTTCGTTGGATTCTCTCTATATTGGAAGCTGAAGCAGTGCCTCATAGCTGTATTCCGTAGCACCATATGGGTTTCAAAAGCGACTTGTATATTAAAAGTTTACAATCTAGACTGAGCGTTGAATTTCTACCAATCAGCCAATGTATCTGAGTTAATTTAAGTTTCATTTGTGTTAGCTTTGAGTCAATATGGTGTTTCCACGTAAGCCGTCGATCAAGGTGTATACCAAGGTATTTTACATGTGAATGTTGAGGAACAACTTGATTGTTGATTCGAATTGGGGAACAAGTATCTCTTCGCAGTGTAATTGTTAGCTGAACACACTTTTGTTCGTTAACTTTAATTCTCCATAAGTTTAACCATAGTTCCAGCTGTGTAATATGTTCTTGTAGATATCGGGAAGCCTCGTGAGGGTTTTCGTGCATACTAAGGCAGGCTGTATCATCGGCAAATGTAGATGTATGGATATTGCTGCTCAAAGGCATATCACAAGTATAAATCAAATACAACACTGTCCCCAATATGCTCCCCTGTGGCACACCGGATGATATAGATTCGGGCACACTCATGAAGTCTCCTTCAACAACCGTGAACTTCCGGGTAGTAATATAACTTTCCAATAGCTTCAGAAAATTTATTGGTAGATATGATTTCAATTTTAAAATAAGGCCTTCATGCCATACTTTATCAAATGCCTGAGAAACATCAATGAACAGGGCAAAACAATATTTCTTTTCTTCAAATGTTCTTCTTATAAATTGATCCAATCTATGAGTTTGTTCAATGGTGCTATGCTGATTTCTAAAACCAAATTGATGGTCCGGTATGCACTCATTATCAGTTAGAATTGGGGACAATTTTTTCAAAGAGCTTTGACATTGTTGACAGTAAACTTAATGGCCTATATGACTCAGCCTTGGTAAGATCTCTGCAGGGCTTTGGAATCATTTTAACCTTGGCAAGCTTCCAGCTGGTTGGATAATACTCCAGACGTAAAATGGCATTAAAAATGAATAACAGGATTCTAATTGCAATACGAGGCAACTTCATCAGCATCTGGTTACTAATTTCATCAATACCCGGAGCTTTTTTCGGGTTGAGTTCAGCAATTAGTTCTTGTACATCACGCGTCTTAAATTTTATAGGTCGAGGGGGTAGCGCAACTACACTCGGCAAATCAACAGCACCAGAACATGAGTTTGGGGTAAATACGGATTTTAAATGCTCAGCAAATAATTTACCCTTTTCAGAGTCGCTTCTTGCCCAATCTCCGGTAGATGTGCGCAGAGGTGGTTTAAACTCTACGGGTGTTTTAAGCTTTCTAGCAGCGCGCCACAAAGAGTAATTAGATGCTGGTGTGACATCAAGACCTTCCAGATAATTTTTAAGAGATGCAGTTTTTTCAAATGCAAGCAACTCTTGGAGTCGTTTAGTGCACTCTTTAAACCTAGTTTTATGTTGAGATGGTCTGTGCTGTTGCCATTCCCGTCTAGCTCTTCTTTTCTCACACACGAGACGTTCAATATCAGTAGAATAAATTCTATTAAACCCAGTCTGCGGATGGGAGGTAGTGGCATGTTCAGCAGCCTGTTTAATATTTTCATTAAGGTTGGTAATGTTAGATTCAATATCATCGGGTGTTCTTAGCGTAATATTTTCTGTGCAATGACTACTAAGATATATTTTGAATGCCAGCCAATTAACACGATTTATCATCTTCACATAAGGATGAGGTAAGTCACTTCCTAATGGGCTACAAATTGAAACGATCGTGGGAGAGTGGTCGGACGAAAAATCTAGAGAAACTTCAACTTGAATTAAATCCCTAGAGATATTTTTCATGACGCCAAAATCTATAACATCCGGAATTTTTTGTATGTCTGTAGGCCAGTAAGTGGGCTCCCCACTCGAAATGACGTCCAAGCCCATTTTTGAAATTGTGTTGAACAACGCTCGACCTCAGGGTGAGATAAGACGCGAACCCCAGAACGTATGTTTGGCATTATAGTCCCCAGCTGCTACGAAACAAGGGCCAAGAGATTTGAAGAAATCCTCGTATTGATCTTCAGTAATTGCGAATCTGGGAGGGGAGTAAATTGATGATATTACAAAATTAGTGCAAAAATTTTCAATACAAATATTCGTTGCTTGTAGATGTTCTTCAGAAATGTTGTCAATAATATAATGCTTGAGTCTTGACCTTATTAGAATTGCTGATCCACCGCATGCTCTTCCTCTTGGGTCCTTTGAATCATATAAGGTGTAGCCAGAAATTTTAAAAAGACTTCTCGAAGTCAAATGAGTCTCTGAGACCAACATTATATCAATATTTTTTTCCGTGAGGAAGTGCTCAAGTTCATTTTTATGTTGGCGAATGCCGTTTGCGTTCCAGAAACATATTTTTAACGTGTTCATGGTTTGTTAACTAATGCTTGAAGCAGTGTATTCTGCATTCGCAGCATTTCTTGCATCATGCCAGTCATATTTGTAGTAAAGTTGTTTATAGTTTGCACCAGATTATCAATAGTGGCTTCAAGGCGACTGAAATTAAAGCTTGTGTTAGCATTTGTTGAATTACTTGGTGGGGACACTTTCTGCGTGGGAAAAGAATTTGTCTTAACAGCATCGGCATATGATACACGTGAAGTACTTGGTTGGCTCATTGGAGGAAAATTGGCGGAGAAAGCATTTGGTGATTGAACTGGAGCTAATTTAGGTTTTTGTCCCATGGTCTTTTTAAGGAAAGAATATACAGGACATCCTCTGTAGTTAGCAGTGTGATTACCTCCACAATTACTAAATTTTTTTTCAGCTTGATCTTTTGCCTTCGTACAGCTAGCAGAACCGTGCAATTCACCGCAGATAACACAAACTGTAGGTAATTTGCAGTAAGTTTTAGTATGGCCATATTCTTGGCAATTGTGGCACTGTACCGGACCTGAACGCTTACGTGGCTCTTCAACTGTGATTTTTCGGTGCAAGAGAAACTTTACGCTATAAATTGGATGGGTTTAATTTTTTTTCAATTGTGTGTCATTCGGCTCCAGTTCGACCCGAAATAGGGGTTGGGGGACCTTTTCTCTGTTAATTATATTAGTAACATTTTTAACCTTAAATCCTTTGTCGATAAGAGCACATTTTACTTCTTCGGGGTCAACATATGAATCTATGCCCTTTAATACTATTTGTAGGCCTTTAGCACTTTTAAGTTGATAGGTGTAAAAATTTGTTTTGTTTTTTTCAAATTCACTAATAATTTTCCGGAAATCTTTTTCATCATATATTTGGATCTTAGTTTCATCAATATTACCTCGTTTAATTGGAATGATGTGAAAAGTATTTTCACCAATGGCCGGCAATAGTTTTTTTAAAAGCGTGTTAGAGTTTTTTTTCTCTCAGATAGATAGGTGGTGGCTTAAAAGACTTTAGCGATAATGCAGCGGGCTTGTCGTTATTGTCTTGCAATAGTGAAAACCGATTTTGACGATTAGTAGATGATGCGCTGTTATCCCTAGACATCTTTGGAGCAGATGAAATTTTTGAAGAATTTGGGCTTCGCCCACGCTTTACCACAGTTATATACCTATCCATTCCGACTTGGACCTTGGCTTTAGTGCTACTGTTATCTGTAGTGATAACCTTGTTAAGTGATGTATACGAGCCCGAAGGGGATGATATCGCTGACTTATATGAAGAAGTACTAGGCAATTGTAATGTTAACGAATCACTAGTTGGCATTGGACAAAGCGAAGTTGATCGCTGACGAAAAAGTGGCTTTGCCGTTAGAAAAAGACTATCATCTGATTTTTTATTTTTATTGTTAACATTAAGAGCTTCAGAACTCACAGTAAAATATGCATTTCTGCCGTTTGAACTCACTTCACAATTTTTTGTTTTTGAGGTACTCATGTAGAGTATTCCTCAAGGGCACTTTGTTTGCGGTTTTTGTTTTTTTGTTTCTTGCTATTTAAAAAATATTAGCAATATTTGCTTTGCTTATTTATCAGAGTTAATATGTATTACTGTTATTATGTATTACGAATATTTTTTGTATGATTTTTTGTTTGTTTAATATGTATATGAAAAAAAAAACTCCGCTAAGACGTCTGTTCACTATGAAGGTTCAGCGAGAACTCTGATTTGTCAATATTAACGAAAATATTAAGCAGGTTGCTGAACATACCACCACCTACCATCTGCAGACTGGCTTTAATAAAATTTATTATACGGATATTGAACGTTTTGTATGTTAAAAAAGAAGAGCTAGAAGGGAATGACAACAGCATAGATCGCCCTAACATGAAATCCGATTTAAAGAGTGCACTAAACGACTCCAAGAGTTGCTTGCATATGAAAAAACTGCATCTATTAAAAATTATCTGGAAAATCGCGATTTCACTAAAGCATCTAATTACTTCTTGTGGCGCTTTGCGAGTAAGCTTAAAACACCCGTTGAGTTTAAACCACCTCTGCGCACGTGTACCGGAGTTTGGGCAAGAAGTGATACTGAAAAAGGTAACTCGTTTGCAAAGCATTTAAAATCCGTATTTACCCCAAACACATGTACTGGTGCTATAGATTTACCGAATGCAATTGCTCTACCCCCTCGACCCTTAAATTTTAAGATGCGTGACGTACAGAAACTAATTACTGAACGCAACCCGAAGAAAGCTCCGGGTATTGATGGAATTTGTAACAAGATGCTGATGAATTTGCATCGTATTGCATTTAGAATACTTCTATTTATTTTTAATGCCATATTACGACAAGATCTTTATTCACACCTCTGGAAGCTTGCCAAGGTCAAAATGATTCCAAATCCGGGCAAAGACCTTACGAAGGCTGAATCATACAGGCCAATAAGTTTACTATCAACATTGTCAAAACTTTTCGAAAAACTGCTCATGACAAAATTGTCCCCAATTCTAATTTGTAGTGGGTGCATCCCAGACCATCAGTTTGGTTTTAGAAGTCAGCATAGCACCATTGAACAAACGCATAGATTGGTTCAATTTATAAGAAGAACATTTGAAGAAAAGAAGTATTGTTCTGCCCTGTTTATTGACGTTTCTCAGGCATTTGATAAAGTGTGGCATGAAGGCCTTATTTTAAAATTGAAATCATATCTACCAATAAATTTTCTGAAGCTATTTGAAAGTTACATTACTACCCGGAAGTTCACTGTTGTTGAAGGAGACTTCATGAGTGTGCCCGAATCTATATCATCCGGTGTGCCACAGGGGAGTATACTGGGGCCAGTTTTGTATTTGATTTGTACTTGTGATATGCCTTGGAGCAACAATATCCATACATCTACATTTGCCGATGATACAGCCTGCCTTAGTATGCATGAAAACCCTCACGAGATTTCCCGATATCTACAAGAACTTATTACGCAGCTGGAACTATGGTTAAACTTATGGAGAATTAAAGTTAACGAACAAAAGTGTGTTCAGCTAACATTTACCCTTCGAAAAGATTCTTGTTCTCCAATTCGAATCAACAATCAAGTTGTTCCTCAACATTCACATGTGAAATATCTTGGTATACACCTTGATCGATGGCTTACATGGAAACACCATATTGACAAAGCTATTACAAATGAAACTTAAATTAACTCAGATACATTGGCTGATTGGTAAAAATTCAACACTCAGTCTAGATTGTAAACTTTTAATATACAAGTTGCTTTTAAAACCAATATGGTGCTACGGAATACAGCTATGGGGCACTGCTTCAGGTTCCAATATAGAGAGAATCCAACGAAGGCAAAACAAGATTTTAAGACTAATAACATTGGATCCATGGTACATCAAAATTTCCAATTTACATCGTGATTTAAATATGCCACTAGCGACTGAAGTAATTGCAAAATACGCAGGCAAATACTTAACGAAATTCGAGTCTCATCCTAATCGCCTTGCTCGTAACATCTTGAATTTTACTGGACGCATCCGCTTAAAAAAGAGGGACACTATGGCTCTACTGCTCAACTCTCCAGATGAAACAGCTTGAAAATATTTTTGTGCTTAATATGATATTTATGTATTATTGATTACTATCAGTAAGTTTATGCCTAATACTGGTTGGGCCTAATTATTATATCTAGATTTAAGATTTGAATACTTATTGTTAGTTAATTTTTTTGAAGATACAATAAATAAATATACGCATGAAAAAAAATTTAGTTATTTATAAGAAAACAATCCGCAATATCGAATTTTATTTATTTGCGTTGCTTGAGAGTCGTATTTCTCTATTTCCTTAGTTATATGTGGAAATCATTCGTATTGCTTGTAAAACTGGATCTGAGGATAACAATAATTAACTGCTTTACATCTCTGTTCCTTGCATCTTGAGCGCCTTTTGTAAGTTCTCCCAGAGGTAGGATGTTGGTTTCAACGATTTGTTTTCTATGAGATAATACCTTATGCTCAGTTGCATTATCAATCTCCATGGATATATGTTGTTTAGCAGTAGTTTTGGTTCATTAGCAAACGCGTAAAATTTTTCATTGGGTTTCTCCTTTTACTGTTAATAGTTGCCAGTAGAGATGGGCAAATGAAAAAAAATTATCGATATAATTATATAGCGTATCGATATTTTCGTATTGATATATATTTTTTTAAAACATCGATATTTCGATATAGCGTTATATTTTGCCTACAAATGTTGCAAAAATATTGCAAATTTAAAATCAATACATGTACTATCATATCGTGCCATTACCACCAAAAAAGTTTTAGGGACATAATTTTCGAACTTAATTTTTTGGCCAAAATTTTCGTCAAAAAACGAGGTCCAAAAGATGTGTCGGTTAAGCGTTTTTGGCGGTTATTGTTCGATATGTACAAATATGTTACATAAAATAAAAATATCTATGATCCATATATTTTTCATATATGAATGCATATAAATATATATGAATTCATGTTTGGAAATGTATGCGATTATACATGGCAAAACTATTATATGTGAATTGATATATGGACGAATATATGAAATCTATTATAATATATGAGATCAAAAATGCAAATTTCATTATGAAGCTCTTCATATGTGAATCCATATATAGAAATAAGATGTAATATGTTGGGCCGTATAAAAATGTATACATGCATGATATCTCAAATAAGATCGTTTTTGCAATCAAAAAAGCTTGCATTTGATTAACCCGATTTTTTTTTGCCACTGGTGCATTGGAAATCTATTAGAAAATACAAACGATATGCAAATCTATAAGCGTACACCTTCAAAGTTTAAAAAATAAATACTCTTGTAACAAAACAAAAATCATTCCTGTAGGATTTTATATGTATATTTAATAAATGAAATAATCAAAAGGATAATTCTGTAATTTTTTATAGAAAACAAAGGAATTCTCTAGATATTTTTAAGAACCAATGTTAATATTACTGCAAATTATATTGAAAACTAGTGTTAGTATAAAAATTTATTATTTTTTCTTTTATAACTAATTGCATAAGTGTTTAATCTGATTTCTTAAATTATATTTTCGGATAAGAGCCATATATGGGATATCACATATGTATGCTTCATACATATCTGTTTAACTGGGTAGTTATTTATCAAACAGTTCAATAAAAACAATACAAACAATATTCTTATCCTTACTATCCTTAGGGCCATTTTCATAACTTTCGGTTAGCTAAAGGCAGGATTTTGTCTGCCCGATAAATGGCTTTGCACTATAAAACTTTCATTTATTATTTTTTATCCATTAAATATTATGGTAATTTACAACAACAACATATACATATAAAACGGAATGTGTGTTGGTTTTTTTGTAAATCGATCGCAGGCAATATTTCCCAGCGTTGTTCAAGCGTATACACAACCATATTCGTTCAGCGGAAGGATAAAACTAATTATCTGTCAAATCAGACATGAGCTAAGTGTTACCATTCACGAAATAAGCACTAGTTGAAAAAAAAGTTAGATGGCGGACCCTTTACCTTATAGGAGACCAGACCTCTTGACCGATCTTCCTGAAATTCTCACAACATTTATCTGGGAGTCTGTATTGAATTATAGGCTAACTTTTTTAAATTATGTTACTCCTTCCACATAGTATTTAACAGGTTTGTTTTATAATATTAACGAGCATAACTCCGCCATTTTTTTTTTCATATAAAAAGTCCACTAATTTTTTTTTGGGAGGGGAGGAGCGTGTCGCAGCTAATTGCCCGCCCAAGTAATTGATTAAAAATAACTTCGTCATCTATCGACCAATTTTCAAAACGAGTTTTGTATATGAAAGAGGTCCACTAGTTTTTTTTAATGTTGGAAGGTGGAGAAGTGGCTAAATGTGCCCGCCAAAAAAATGGATTACCAAATTACTTTGTCGTTTGTTGACCAATTTTGGTAGTAGATAGATTTTATGGCTGGGACTGTAGTGCGCAACTAGAGCAAAACATTTCCATAAGATTTTCATTTTCGTGGTAATGAATTTCGTCTAAACGTAATTCACACGACACGGTATTATTTTCATGGTGTTTAATCCTCGTTTTTTAAAGAAGCAATTTCAGCATGTATACTTGTTACATCAGCTGCAACTGTTTCAAGAAGGGATACTCGTTCAGTGGCTGCTTGTTTGTAACTCATTTTTTATTAAGTTAAATCTCCTATCAATATCATTTGAGACTTCGATGTTATATTGACTAAGCTTATCTTCAACTACTTTCTCAATTCGCTCTGAGAGTTTGTCAAAGCGCTTATCCATAGCAGTTAAGAGTTTGATAGGTGAGCCTGTAGGATTATATATAAGTTAGCAGTATTACATACGCTTTGTAAACGCTCTCTTACAAGTTTATTTGCAGGAGTTTTTATTGCAGTTTTATTTACACTGGTTTCTTCCATATTAGAGTCAGAGCTTTCTTGTAAGTTATTATATTTAGTTTTAGAGATTTTAGATTTTCCTTTTTAGTTGCTTTGGTGTTAGTTTTATTTTTCCTGAGATTATACATTTATAAGTCACGAATAAATGCTTAATATATATTGTAATTGACAAAGCATATTAACCTGTTTTGTATTGTGATTAGAGTTCAGTTGCTAAATAAATTATTAAATTTAAAGTTGTTGGTAGGTTAAAGAGTAGGCTACCAGGGGGTCGATTATGGTTCTGTGATAATGTGAAATGAAAACTTTTTTCATCTTTTCATAGCTGTGAAAAAATGAAAACAAAACTTAAATATTTTCATATGAAAAAAAACAAGTGGAATTAAACAAAATGTTTCACTGTTACACATCATTGCTGATTCTCGTTTTATGAAAAAGTGTAAACAAGTATCAAAACCGTTTCATATGCAACGTTTTTTTTACACACGGCATTCATTAGTGAAAAAACATGGAGAAAGCCACAAGAGGAAAACGAACCAGTGAAATTCAAAAACAATTTTTGATAAAATTTTAGAAGAATATGTTGCCCATGATAAGTAATTCAATAATAAAAAATAAAAAAACAAAATTTAATTTATTATTATTTGTTGTGTCTTTGCATATGTAGTTTGACACTTCATTAAAATACAAAGTAGATATGTAATCACCAACGGCGGTAAAGAATATAAATTCAGCGACGTCTTAAAGCAAAAGTATAGCCGCCTACAATATTTCCATGTTTTATCTATAACAACATTTTAATAAATCAAACTTTTTTGACATTTTATTTTATATCATTTCACTTTTTTTTAAGCTTTTTTTAATTTGTTAGGGTTCCGTACAACAAAGGTGAAAAGAAATCCTATTGTTTTCGCTAATATATCCGTCTGTTCGTCGTAGGCTGTTTTCTCCAGAACCGTATGAGCTACGGACCTGAAATTTTCACAGAATATGTAAACCTTTGGCCGCTACAACAACAAACATATGACACTTGAAAATTAAAGGGTGGTCTAGTGCGAGCAACGAAAAATTTTGAAATCCTAATGTAATACATAATTATACCTATATATATACTAAACCAATTAACACTCAAATTTAAAAAATCAAAATTAAAGGGTATTCTATGAGATAATGTAATTTTGATAATTGCTGTATCTTGTAAACCGTAAGAGACAAACTCTTATAATTTTCAAAAACGCTAATACTATAAAATTACAAAATCGTTAAAACGAAAATATGTCCAAAACTAAAATAAATCGCAAAAACGGAAAAAAACGCCAAAATCGCAAAAAAAAAACTTAAAAATGCCCAAACTATATATTATGTAGGCTAAAATTCGTATAGTATTACGTATGTAAGTAGAAGTCGCACTTTGTTGAATTTATTATTTTTATTTATTTTATATAAATATTTCACTAGAAATGTATTAGCATAGATAGATTCTTGTTTTCAATATTAAGAAAACTTTAACGACCATAACCTCAAAAAATAGTAAAATTAATACCAAAATTCTTGTCGTAGATTTAATTTTAATGTTAAAATTATTGTGTTACTCAATAATTGGGCAATTCAAGCCCAAAAAATTATTATTTTAATATATTAAATTAATTATTTTATATATTAATTATTTTAATTTATTAATTATTAAAACGTACAACAAAAATAAATACATGCGTCTCAAGCAGTTAAAAAAGTCGCTTGCGTCTTAGCGCCAGTTAAAAACTGCTAAGCTTCGATATCTGCATTTTACTTTTATACTTTATTAACACAGATATAAAAGTTTCACGGCTACAATATAATGAAACACTTTTTCATCAAGAGAACGGGAATCGCAATTTGTTTAATTATGAAATGATATCATGAAAAGTTCGCATGAAAACAAAAATTAAAAGTTTTTTTTTCATACCACAGTTTCGCAGAACCAGAATCGACCCCCAGGTAGTTATTTAATATGATAATCTGAGAACGATAGCAGTATTATTTTTGTTGTTTTTGATATGATGTCAGCGAATTATTCGCAATATTGCAATTTCTTTTATTGTTTATATTTCTGTAGCAATAAATAATAATGGCTAAAGTCGAAATTTCTTGTTTTGAGATATTAAGGGTTTTGTCTAAAATAAATTGTGTTTCGTTTTTATTTAAAATTATTAGCCACCAAAAAAGATGCACATTTATTTAGAACAAAACTGTTAATTTTATAAAAAAAAAAAGTTTTATTAGTTAATATTCCTTACTTTTTAGGTAATATGTTATGAAAAAATCCATTTACAGAAAAATAAAAACTAAAGTAAACTTAAGCTACTATATTGTAAGGCAAAATAATTTCTTTTAGTAGTTAGTCGAGATAAGTGCTTTAGGTTAAAGTGAAATATGCGGAAAACCTGAGATGAGATAATTTTTAAAAGCTTGGTTAAATATAAGGTTTTCTTTTGATGAGGAATAATTTTAATGGGCTGTTAGTTATTGAACTTAAGTGTATACAAGTTTTAATGCTCAAATATTTTAATATTGATGTAGCTACATTTAAAAAAATTAAGTTGAGTTAAGATGATATGGCTTATGAATTATTTTCCAAGAAGACTTAAGTTAAAATATAAATGCGTATAGTATTATTAATAATTACATTTTGTAATTGAAATTAAGCTGAGTAATGTATCTTCAAGAAGAAAATAGGAATATGTAATAAAAGGAAAAAGCGCTGATGTCAACTTAACCCATTATTATTTATTGCCACAGATATTGCTTTGCAAACAAGTAACTTTTTCCAGTATCACTTCTTGCCCAACATCCGGTTGACATGCGCAGAAGTGGTTTAAACTCGACGGGTGTTTTAAGCTTTGACGCAGTGCGCCACAGGGAGTAATTAGATGCTGGAGTTACATCGAAATATTCCAGATATTTTTAAGAGATGCAGTTTTTTCATATGCAAGCGACTCTTGGAGTTGTTTAGTGTACTCTTTAAATCTGATTTTATGTTAGGGCGATGTATGCTGTTGCCATTCCCTTCTAGCTCTTCTTATCTCACATACAAAACGTTCAATATCATTAGAATAAATTCTATTAAACCCAGTCTGCGGTTGGGAGGTAGTGGCGTGTTCAGCAGTCTGCTTAATATTTTCGTTAAGATTGGCAATGTTAGATTCAATATCATCGTGTGTTCTTAGCGTAATGTTTTTCGTGCAATAACTACTAAGATATTTTTTCAATCTCATCCAATTAACAAGATTGATCATCTTCACATTTTGTGAGGTCAAACATTTCTTAGTGGGTTACAGATTGTAACGATAGTGTAAGAGTGATCGGAGGAGATATTTAAAGAAGCTTCAACATGAACTAAATCCCTAGAAATATTTTTCATGACACCAAAATCTTTATCATCTGGAATTTTTCATATGTCAGTAGGCCAGTAAGTAGGCCTCCCACTCGAAATGACATCCAATCGCACATTTAATATTGTTTTGAACCACGCTTTACCTCTAGGTGTAATAAGACGCGAACTGCAGAATGTATGTTTTGCATTGTAGTCTCCAGCTGCTATGAAACAAGGTCTCAGTGATAGAGAATCTGGGATGGGAGTAGATTAATATTATAACGAAATTTTCGACACAAATATTAGTTGCTTGTAGACGAACTGCACAAATGTTATCAAGAATATAGTATTTGAATCTTGAGTCTATTAGAACTGCCGATCCACCGCATGCTCTTGCTCTAGGGTCTTTTGAATCATATAGGGTGTAGCCATTAATTTTGATTAGGCTTCTCCAAGTCAAGTGAGTCTCTGAGACCAGCATTATACCAATATGTTTTTCCGTAAGGGAGTGCTCAAGCTCATTTTTGTGATGGCGAATACCGTTTGCGTTCCAGAAACGTATTTTTAACGTGTTCATGCATTATTAACTGTTGCTTGAACAGAGTATTCCGCATTCACAGCATTTCTTGCATCAAACTAGTCATAGTTGTTGTGAATTGGTTTATAGTTTGCACCAGATTATCAATTTTGGTTTCAAGACGACTGAAATTAAAGCTTGTTAGCACTTGTGCTAACACACTTTCTGCGTGGGAATAGACTTGATCTTTACAGCGTCGGCATACGATACATTTATAGTAATTAGCTGGGCCATTTGAGGATGACTGGCGGAGTAATTTATTTTTTTTTTTGCTCGACTTACTTTAGGTTTTTGGCTCATTCTCTGCTTAACGAAAGAGTACACATGACATCCTCTGTAATTAGCAATTACTGAATTTTTTATCACTTTGATATTTTGGCTTATTGCAACTAGCAGTACCGTGGAATTCACCGCACACAAGGCAAACAGTAGGTAAATTACAGTAAGTTTTTGGGTGGCCACATTCTTGATAATTATGGCACTGTACAGGTCCTGAACGCTTGTGTGGTTCTTCAACTGTGATTTTTCGATATAAAAGCTATTTCAAGTTATAAATTGGATGGGTCTCATTTTTCTTCAATTTTATGTCATTTGGTTCTAGTTCAACGCGAAATAGAGTTTGGGGAATCTTCTCCCTATTTATTATATTAGATACATTTTTTACCTTAAATCCCTGGAAGACGAGTGCATCTTTTATTTCCTCGGGAACAACATAAGAATCTATGCCCTTCAGTATAATTTGCAGGCCTTTAGCACTTTTAAGCTGGTATGTGTAGAAATTTGTTTTATTTTTTTCAAATTCAGTAACCATTTTGCGGAAATCTTTTTCTTCGTAAATTTGAATTTTCGTTTCATTGGAACAATGTGAAATTTATTATCACCAATGGGCGAGATTACTTTTTTAATAAGAGCGTTTGAATTTTTCTCTCTCATATAGTTTGGAGGTGGTTTGAAGGTTTTGTTCGAGGATGCATCGGGTTTGTCGTTGTCGTCTTGCAATATTTTAAAACGATTTCGACGGCTAGTTGAGGCGGCGTCGTTATCCCTGGATATCTTGGGAACTGATGAGATTTTTGATGGATTTGGGCTTCGCCCACGTTTTACAACGTTGATATATCTGTCCATACCGACTTCCGCATTAGGTTTCTGACTACTGTTATCAATAGTGATAACTTGGTTAAGAGATGAGCACGAGCCCGGAGCATATGATGTCGCTGCCTTAAATGATGAAGTCCTAGGCAGCGGTAATGTTAGAGAATCACTAGTTGGCATTGGACAAAGCGAAGTTGATCGCTCACGAAAAAGTGGCTTTGCCGTTAGAAAAATACTATCAACAGATTTTTTATTTTTATTGTTTGCGTTAAGAGTTTCAGAACTCAAAGTAAAATATGAATTTCTGCCGTTAGAACTCACTTCACAATTTTTTTTTTTTGATGTACTCATGTAGAGTATTCCTCAAAGTCACTTTGTTTGCGAGTTTTTGTTTGTTTTTGTTGTTGTAGTCAGAATATATAAAAAAAATATCAAAGTTAATATGTATTACGAATATTATTTATTAGGAAAAATTTTTTTATGATTTTTTGTTTGTGCAGTATGTATATAAGAAAAACTCCGCTAAGACGTCTGTTTACTATGAATGTTCAGCGAGACCTAATTTTTTTGTTTTTAATGTCTAAAATTCCCAGAGCCTAACTGGCTTAAAAGCTATTCGTATATGATAACTGGTTTACGTATTATGTATGTAGATATAGTGAAAAGTTTTCTTTTCGAAAAGCATAGGGCCTGTCCCACCATGTCTACAACGTTCGACTTGTCGTACACTTACATTAAAAACAAATTTTAAATTTTTTTTGCAGTTCAAATGTAAGTGTGCGACTAGTCGAAAGTTGTCGGTATCGTGGACAAATCCTTATTTTTATCACGAACCAAATGAAATTGGCAGTATTCGACACATATTTTCTGTCCAAAAAATTAATGTGTATCGAAAATCGATTTGACAAGAAATTACTAAGTAGCAATACATTTTTTTTTCCAAAATTTTTAAGTCTAGAAATTTTAGTGAATATCTTAATTTGATGCAATTCTTTTACTTATTAAATAAAACCGATTGTTTCGAATAATGTTTTATGAATTTTAAATTTATTCGATTTTGATTAACTGATTGCTATAGTATAAACAAGGTTGTAATTTGTAGTAATAACTTTTATATTGAATTAAGGAATCCGTGTTTGCTAGTAAGTTATTGTAGCTACGCTATTTATGGCGCGATACAGGAGTTAGGACTTGATTTTCGTAACAAAAATAATCGACACTATTGCAGTTATAAATTTATTTTTATTTTGATTTCTATGTACTTAAAAGCAGAGTACGAAAATAAACGAAACAACGAAACAAATTTTTTGATTTTGTTTTGTGTCGTTCTTTGAAGGGACTGAAGCAAAGAGAAAACAAAAATAATGAAAACGATAGCTCAATTTGTTTTGTGTTTGCACATGAGCACATACCAAAGAACGCAGCTACCGGCCACAGACAATACATTAATTTAATCGTACTCCGCTAGAAAAGATAATAATGGGAAGTTAATAGAAACGTTTTGAAATATTTGCGGCGAATTTGACATCATCATATAATATAATTTTATTGCATTGTTATTTAACACCTGCAGTTTGTTTTATATAACTAAGCAGCTACAACCGGGTGTCCTAAGACACCTCTCTTCTTTTTATAGTCATAACGAGTAATAAAAACGCACGAGAAGTGTAAAAGTAGTGGTCGGAGATCGGCGAAGAATAAAATCACGCAGCCTTTTGCAATGAAATAAAAATTTTAAATAATTTGCTGAACGTCAGCGCAATGGGGCAATTGTTGTTGGTTAAAATGAAGCACTTATAGAAAAAAATACACGTCATCGTGCTAAGTGATGATATTATAGCGACACTTGGAAAAAATAGACGTTGTACAGTGTAAAGCTATGTACAGATGGTTGTCAGATCTTGCAATATTGATAGTAAAATGTGCTAAAAATTGCCTACAACTGTGTGAACTGGTAATTTTTGCCAGACATCCTTGCCAGAAAAACCATTGTCAGTCCATTGCAAGACTAGCAGCTGACAACAAATTGTCAGACATCCTACAATCGTGTAAACCAGTGATGCCAAAGTAGGGAATTTTCCCTTTTTGTAGGGATTTTTCTGTTAAATTTTGAGCTTAAGGAAAAAAGGACAGATTTTTTATTTTGAGGAAAATGTAGGGAATTTTTAAAAATTACCGCTTCTTCAATTTGGTAGACATAAAATGCAAAAATATTTCGAAGATTTTTATTTAAGAGCTAATATTTCACACATAGCTTAGAATTTGTTTGATTGTAAGTGATTTCCAGATTGTTAGGATTCATAATATAGGGTTTCATATTATGAATCCTAACAATCTGGAAATCACTTACAATATCCTACATATATAGTTGTATATGAAAAATCGCAAAAATAAAATATACATATATACAAGGTACACTTACATAAAAACCTTATTTTTAAAGCTGCTATATCAATTGTCTAACTCCAAATGAAAACCGACAATATAGGTTAATGTTTGTATATATATGGTCTTACTTGTGTAAACTAACTTGCATATGAAACATATAAGATTGTGTCACCAATGCTCCACAAACTTTTATTTTTTATACTTGGATAGTTTAAAAAAATTAAGTATTTTCCTAAAATATCCAATAAATAAAATAGTTTATGTTTAAGATAAACACGTCAAAAAGAGAACCATACAAGTAAGTAACAAAATGTATTTAAATCTAACAAGAGATATACAAATTGATATTTATTATGTATTCTACTGTTTGACTTAAACCAAACTTTTCATAACTAACTACGTTTATTAAAACATCTCACCCTGCGTAGGGTAGTGAGATTTTTTCCGACCTATTTCGTAAAATTTACTTAAAAATCCCCAAAAATCAGTCTTATGTAGTTTTTCTCAATATATACTTTTGATTTAATATAATTCTTTTTTTAATATAAATTTTTATAAAATAATCGTATAAAAATTTAGCAAATCGCCAAAAAGGAGAAATAAAATCGGCAAAAATTATTTCTTGTAAATTTTTTTCATCCAAATTCAAAACGCATTAATTACTTTAACTAATATAAGAAAAATCATCGAAATCAAATTGTTTTAATTTGCAGACGAGTTTTGGTGGGATTTATTTATTTAAACTACTTCTTCAACAAATTAATTTCATGGATTACAGAAATTTTGAAGTTCAATTTTGTTAAAAAAATAGTCAGAAAAATCGCCATGTTGCCAAACTAAAAATTTGGACGCCAAACAAGTTGAAAAATCGCCACGTTTGGCGGGAAATCGCCATATCTGACAGCTCTGACCCTGAGTTTTAAATTAATTAACAAAATATATTCTAACTTCCATATTCATAAAAAATATTTCAGACTTATTAAGCGCTTATTTGACATATTTCTTTGGGAAATTTGTCAAATAAACCTGTAATAAACCTAAAATATTTTTTATGAATTAGACCGTAAGAATTTGTATAATTAATATATTTGCACCATAATTTTTAAGTATGTACAATTTGTATATGGATGTAGAAATGTATATAGAATGTGGATATGTATCTGTTTTTAGTTTGTTTTTGTTAATTAATGCTTTAACTACTTTTCTACCTGGTACCCAACTAAGACTATAGTCTGTTTTGTACAATATATGAAATAAAAATGTGTAAAAAACTTACAATACTCACAAAATTTATATATATTTGTTTTGTTGCTGTTAAAAATACTAAATTTTCAGCGTAGGGAAAATATTTTTGGTTGGAGGAAAAAAAAGGGATTTTTCCCCGACGTGTAAGGAATTTTAAAAATATTCACTGGCATCACTGGTCACACTATCAAGTTTTCATTAAAATTTTAAAATTTCTCTCATTTTTAACTAATACACTCACTCTTTTAAAACTTGCTGAGACTTTGCTTTAAAATTTTCGTTCAATTAAGTGTTTCAAGTTACAGTCAAGAAAACAGCTCATTGTTTTTTGTCCTCCAATTTTGCATTCTTATTAAAAAATATTCTGCTGCCAGTGGTAATACATATTGACTGGATAAGTAAGCTTTAAACGCAAACAAAGTGACATTGAGGAATACTCTACATGAGTACCTCAATAACAAAAAAAATTGTGAAGTGAATTCCAACGGCAGAAATGCCTATTTTACTGTGCGTTCTGAAACTCTTAACAGAAACAATAGAAATAAAAGATCTTATGATAGTCTTTTTCTAACAGCAAAGCCACTTTTTCGCGAGCGATCAACTGCAATGCACTAGTTGACATTAACATTACCGTTGCCTAGTACTTCTTCATTTAAGTCGGCGACAGCGTCCGCCTCGGGCTTGTGTTCATCACTTAACCAAGTTATCATAATAGGTAACAATAGTTAGAAACCTAAAGTGCAAGTCGGTTCCCAAGATATAACGGCGCTGTATAAGTTAACAGTAAAAATCGTTTTTCAATATCGCAGGTTGATAACGACCAACTCTCTGTATCATGTCCTCCAAATCACCACCAATCTATCTGAAAGAAAAAAATTCAAACGCCCTTATTACAAAATTAATCGCGGTCATTGGTGAGAATGCATTTCACATTATTCACAATAAAACGTGGTTACATTGATAAAACAAAAATGAAATAAATAAAACTAGTATGTAGCCAAAAGATAAAAAAAGGGCAAGGCAATCACACCGCTAACTATAGAGAATGTCCTGTGTACTCATTCGGTAAGCAGACAATGAGCCAAAAACCTAAACTAACCCCAGCTCAAACAGGAATCACTTATTACACTACTTATCCCATATGTATCGACGATTAATTCTATTCCCATGCAAAAAGTGCCACCACCAAATAATTCAACAAATGCAAAATCAAGCTTTAATTTCAATCGCCTTGAAGGTACTGTTGATAATCTGGTGCAAATTATAATCGTTGCCAACTTTTAAGTTTCAAAAAACATCGAAACAACGAGTAATTGAAGCAAGAAAGCACCAAATTTAAATTTTATTTATTATATTAAAAAAATTATACATAAATATGTATACCTAAAAAAATATAGCAATCGGTTGACCTTGCATTCTTTACCTAAAACTTAACATTTGAAGCATCCGATACACATTTTAATTCTATAAGAGCCAGTGAATTATAAAGTCAATTTGAAGGCTTTCTGAAGTTATAAAAATTAAAAATTTTTTTTTTCGTCAACGAACAAACGAATCATTTGACTTAAGTCAAATTAGCAGTAATCGACTAGTTTTTCTAAAGCTATATACCGACGGTCGTCAGATGTTACAATATTGTTAGTCAAATGTGCTAAAAATTTGTTACTACCGTTTGAACTGACAATTTTTGTCTGACATCGTTGCCAAAAGAAACATCGTCAGTCCATTGCAAAAATAGCAGCTGACAACAATTTGTCAGGCATTTTAATATTGTGAGATGTGCGAAGTTTATGCATCTAACAATGGGTTCATTATAAGAGATTTCTTTCTATGGGTAAAACTGCACACGCTTGAGTTTAAAGAAAAATAAAAATCAATAAAATATATGCAGAAAAAATCATTGCTATTGCTTCTTTATAATTCTAATAATTTATATTTTCACTTTTTTAACACAACCACAAACGATTGATATTTAACAATTAACAACAACAGCAGATCTAACAATATTTGCATATGACAACCGTGTGCACTGACAATTTTTCTACTAACGATTTTGTCAGATGAATTTATTGTCATGCAACCGTCTGGCAATAAATTGTAAGATTTTCTGACAATACACCTTGTGCTGGCAGTTTTTGATTGTCAGTACATTGTCACCACATTGCAAGATCTGACAATATTGTTAGATCTGACAATCGTCTGTACATAGCTTAAGGTTAAGAGCTGGTCATATTTTGATCCCTATGACTACTAAGCTTATTTTTTTTAAATAATGGCTTATAAAATTAGATTTTTATAAACATATGCTGTGAAAACATTCTTTCGACTGCAGCTGACAAAGATAATATTTGACAAAGATAATATATTTTGAACAAAATAAAAAAGATGTCAAAAATGTTATGCAGAAAACACAATATAAAAAACAAAGGTAAAAACTAAAAAAATTGTGATTTGCAAGTTTATCAAGTTATATAAAACAAATACTCATATGTTCATATTATTATTTTGGAAAAAAGTAACCGAAATCCAAAAATTATTCGACATTGGGAACAACTTTACCAATTTGGTTAAAAATAACCAAAAGCGGCTCTCTATTTACAACACAATTTTCTCGTTTCAGACCGTTGGTTTTATATAAAGCAAAGCGTTAACCAAGTGTAAGGACATTTTTGTTTTTTATTATTATTATTATTGCTGCAATTTTAATGTTTTAATTAATTAATTAATTTATTATTATTAAAAAAAGCAGTACAACAAAAATTAAATATTATGCATTACAGAACTGCGGGATACGTTGCTAATAATTGTGACATTGTAAAATAAAATAAATAAGCATCATTTATAAATACATAGTTTTATCTAAATTATAACATGCATACATGGCAGAAAATTAATTTAAATGTTATACAGATTAAGATAAAAAGAAAGAAGAAAAAAGTCATCAATTTAAAAATAAGTATCAACAAATTTAAAAATTAGTAATGCATTTTAATTTAATTTTATAATTTGTACCGAATATTAACAAAGTTTTAAAAGGCAAATAAATACTTGTTAACCAAAATACTTAAATATTTCAGATTGGAAATCCTTTGCATTGCTTAAGTTTTGAATATTAGGGGGTAGCTGGTTCCAAAGTTTTATTGAGTTTATAAAAAATGTATTACGGAAATAAGTTGGGGTATATTATAGAGTTTATTTTTTTATTTCTTCTTGATCTTGAAAAGCATATTCGGATGTATAGATAATTTGATTCTTTCATGTAAATTATCTTGTGTAGGAATAGTAAAGATCAGCAATTTAGTAGTTTCGAAAATTTAGAAATACTTTGGCATCTCTTACGACCATAAATATACCTGGCGATGTTATTTAACTTAACTTTGGGTTTACGTTTATTTACTGAATCACAGCTAGAGAACAATTCGCAGCCATATAGAAGCGAAGGTATTATATACGTATTAGCGAGCAGCATGCGAACATGGAATGGTGTATAACATTATATTTATATGATAACATTATATTTATATGATATTTATATGACATTCCAGTTTAGATATTTATTGAAAGTAATCCAAAGATTTTTTGCAGTATAAAAAGTTTCAATTTGCATGTTGTTTAGATGTATTGGCGGAATTATTTGAAATGAGGATTTTCCAGTTATAACTGCCTCAGACTTGCTTGCATTTAAACTGAGTCCATTTGCATATCCCCACTTATGCACATTAACGAGATCAGAGTTCACTTTGCGCATGCAGTAGGAGATGTCTGATGGGGCACAACTTATGTAAAGTTGTACATCATCTGCTCACATTTGTATATTGTATAAGGTAAAAAATATATCTAATATAATAAATAGGGAGAAGATCTTCCAACCTCTATTTCGCGTTAAACTAGAACCAAATGACATAAAATTAAAGAAAAATGAGACCCATCCCATTTATAACTACCGAAAAATCACAGTTGAAGAACCACACAAGCGTTCAGGACTCGTACAGTGCCATAATTGTCAAGAATATGGCCACACAAAAACTTACTGTAATTTACCTACTGTTTGCGTTGTGTGCGGTGAATTGCACGGTACTGCTAGTTGCAATAAGCCAACAGATCAAAGTGATAAAAAATGCAGTAATTGTGGAGGTAATCACACTGCTAACTACAGAGGATGTCGTGTGTACTCTTTCGTTAAGCAGACAATGAGTCAAAACCTAAAGTAAGTCGAGCACAAACAGAAATAACACTCCGCCAGATATCCTCAAATGGCCCAGCCAATTACTATAAATGTATCGTATGCCGTCGCTGTAAAGATCAATTCTATTCCCACGCAGAAAGTGTCACCACCTAATAATTCTACAAGTGCTAACACAAGCTTTAATTTCAGTCACCTTGAAGCCACAATTGATAATCTGGTGCAAACTATAAACCAATTCACAACAAATATGACTAGCTTGATGCAAGAAATGCTGCGAATGCAGAATACTCTGCTTCAAGCAATAGTTAATAAGCCATGAACACGTTAAAAATTTGTTTCTGGAACGCAAACGGCATTCGCCATCACAAAAATGAGCTTGAGCACTTCCGCAGGGGGATAAAATATTGATATAATGCTGGTCTCGAGAAGCCTAATAAAAATTAATAGCTACACCCTATTTGATTCAAAGGACGCTAGACGAAGAGCATGCGGTGTATCGGCAGTTCTGATAAAGTCCAGACTCAAGCTATATTCTTGATCACATTTGTGCAGAACATCTACAAGCAACTAATATTTGTGTCAAACATTTTTGTACGAATTTCCTTATATCATCAATTTACTCCCCTCCCAGATTCTCAATCACTGCGGATCAATAAGAGAATTTTTACAAATCGCTTGGACCTTGTTTCATAGCAGCTGAAGACTACAATGCAAAACATATGTTCTGGTGTTCGCGCCTTATCACGTCTATAGGTAGAGCATTATTGTTCAACACAGTTTCAAAAATAGGATTGGACGTCATTTCGAGTATGGAGCCCACTTACTGGCCTACTGACATACAGAAATTTCCCGATGTTATAGATTTTGGAGGCATGAAAAATATTTCTAGGGATTTAGTTCATGTTGAAGCTTCTCTAGATCTCTCTTCCGATCACTCTCCCACTATCGTTACAATCTGTAACCCACTAAGAAGTGAATTACCTCACTTATATGTGAAGATGATCAATCGTGTTAATTGGCTGAGATTCAAAAAATATCTTAGTAGTCATTGCATGGAAAACGTAACGCTAAGAACATTCGATGATATTGAATCTAACTTTGCCAATCTTAACGAAAATGTTAAGCAGGTTGCTGAACATGCCACTACATCCCATCCGCAGACTTGGTTTAATAGAAATTATTCTACGGATATTGAACGTCTCGTATGAAAAAAAAGAAGAGCTAGAAGGGAATGGCAACAGCACAGATCACCGTGACATAAAATCAGATTTAAAGAGTGCACTAAACGACTCCAAGAGTTGCTTGCATATGAAAAAACTGCATCTCTTAAAAACTATCTGGAAAATCTCGATGTCACACCAGCATCTAATTACTCCTTGTGGTGCGCTGCGAGAAAGCTTAAAACACCTGTTGAGTTTACACCACATCTACCGGAGGGTGGGTAAGAAGCGATACTGAAAAGGCTAAAATATTTGCTGAGCATTTAAAATTCGTATTTACCCAAACACATGTGCTGGTGTTGCTGATATGACGAATGTAGTTGGTCTACCCCCTCGACCCTTAAAGCTTGAGATGCGTGGTGTACAAAAACTAATTGCTAAACTCAAGCCGAAGGAAGTTCCAGGTATTGATGGAATTAGTGATCAGATGCTGATGAAGTTGCCTCGCATTGCAACTAGAATCCTGTTATTCATTTGTAATGCCATTTTAGGACTGAAGTATTATCCACAACAATGGAAGCTTGCCAAGGTCAAAATGATTCCAAAGCCGGGCAAAGATCTTACCAAAGCTGAGTCATATAGACCAATAAGTTAACTGTCAACAACGTCAAAACTCTTCGAAAAGCTGTTCATGACAAAATTGTGCCCAATGCTAACTGCTAATGGGTGCATACTGGACCATCAAATTGGTTTAAGAAGTCGGGATAGCACCATTGAACAAACGCATTGGTTCAATTAATAAAAAGAACATTGGAAGAAAAGAAGTATTGTTCTGTTCTGTTTATTGATGTTTCTCAGGCATTTGATAAAGTGTGGCATGAAGGCCTAATTTTAAAATTCAAGACATAGCTACCAATTAACATTCTAAATATTTTGGAAAGTTACATTCTTGCGCGGAAGTTTAATGTTGTGGAAGGAGACTTCATGAGTGTGCTCGAAACTATATTATCCGATGTGCCACATGTTTTGTATTTGATTTATACTTGTGATATGCCAGTGAGCAGTATTATCCACACTTCTACCTTTTCCGATAATACAGTCGGCCTAAGTATGCACGAAAATCCTCACGAGGCATCATGATATCTTCAGGAACATATTACCCAGCTGGAACTATGGCTAAACTTATGGAGAATAGAAGTAAACGAACAGAAGTGTGCTCAGGTAACATTTACCCTACGAAAAAAGATTTGTTCCCCCATTAGAATAAATAATCAAATTGTTCCTCAACATTCACATTTGAAATATCTTGGTAAACACCTTGCTCGATGGATTACACGGAAACAGCACATTGAATTGAAGCTTACACAAATGAAACTAAAATTAACTCAAGTACATTATCTGATTGGTGGAAATGTAACCCTGAGTGTAGTAAACTTTTGATATAGAAGTCGCTTTTGAGACCTTTAAGGTGCTACGGAATTCAGCCATGGAGCATTGTGCCTGAGCTTCAAATGTTGAGGCAATCCAAAATAGGCAAACAAAATTTTAACATTAATAACATCGACTCCGTGGTACATTAAAAATTCAAATTTACATTGTGATTTAAATATTCCACTAGTGACTACTGAAATTACAAAATACGCAGACAAATATTTAACGAAACTCGAGTCACATTCTAATCCACTTGTTCGTAATATCTTGAACTTTACTGGACACATCCTCTTAAAAAAGAGAAAACTAGGGCCTTAATAGCTCACACTCCAGGTGAAACTTCTTGAAAATATTTTTGTGGTTAATACGACATTTATGTATTATTAATTACTATCACTAAGTCCGATACAAGTTGGGCTTTATTATTAATAATATCTCTCATTGACAGTTAATTTTTAATGATACAATAAATAAAAATAAGCAGGTTATTAGGTATCACATTAGGTTATCAGGTGGGTGATCTGTTTTTCTGATCAGGTATCAGATTAGGTTATGAGGTGGTTAACCTGGTTTTCAAATCAGGTTATCAGGTATCAGATGAGGTTATCAGGAGCTAATTTGATTTTCAGATCAAATTATCTGGTATCAGATTCGGTTATCAGCTAGCTGATGAAGTTTCAAGTGACTGGCCATTTATAACATTTAGATGATTGAAGTTGAAGGTCAAATGAAATTTAATTTATTATATTTTCTAATTATCAACAACCCATATATTGTTATGCTTCCAAAATTTCTTGAAACTTTTCCAAATTGGCGACAACATGATCACTTTATTATTTATGCTTTATATTTTCTCATCTTACTTAAACTTTATAATTAAATTGGCATTGTCTCGAATCAAATATTTAGGGATTCTGTTATAAGTTTGACATAAGTAGAATGAGTCAACATTCTTATTTCGCCCCATACAAAAATATGCACTTCTCATATGCAACATCGTTAAATATCATAATTGAATTGCCTTTAGACTCTTTAGGAGAAGTAACGGATGCATTATCTGTAAATGTGTCAAATTCCTTTAACTTAATTTCTTCAGGTATTCATAATTTGGTTGATAGAGATTTTGAGTATAAATAGATGTTTTTAAACTTGAGTCCATTAGGACGTTCTAGCAAGCCAATCATAACATTAGTTTTTTCACAATTTGTCGGAAAAACTCTTGATGTAAAAATATAATTTAATAAGAGGAAACTATGCTTTATTTTTTAATTAATGTTGGATGAATAATCAATATATCGCACTTACTACAAAGGAACTATAAATTTAAAATGATTTGTATAAATTCTTGCTCATTTATCTACTAATTAACTGCATATTTTAAATATAGTTTCCTTGGAAACAATGAAAAATAAAATCTTCACGAATTGTTTTTTTAACAAACCTTAAACTATTATATTTGTATGTAAGTTCTCGACCTTATATTTAGTATTTATTAGTGTGGTTTTATAGATATTGTATATTTCAAGGTTCCTTCAGTGTAATTCCAACTGTGCTATTAGAAGTTAAGGAAAGGTTGTGATATTTTATTTAATTTTATTAGTTTTTTCAATTATCTTTTCGAGTTATGTTTTTATATCGTATATCTTATGTCTCATTAAAATACATTTCAGAAATTTAAAAGTAAGTTGGAATAAGGGATAAAATATATTTCAATAAAAATACTTATCCCTGAAGATGTTAGAAAATCTCAACGAAACGTTGGATACATCAAAAATTAAATAAAAACGTCTTTTATTTACATTTTAAAGAAATTTAATGACCCTGAAAGCCTGAATAGATACAATATCTTTAAAACCACACTAATTAAACTATTTAGGCTCTTAAAATCAAAATCTAATCAGTACTTAGGTACAATTCATACGAGGAATTAAAAACAAATTTTCTTTAAAAGTTTCCTCCAAAAACATTTTACATTCGTACGATGATTTTTTCATGCTTCTAGGTTTGATTTTTTTCTTACAAAAATTTTATCAGTGGTTCTTGTAGATTTAAAAAAAACCGTTTTTCTTGATATGTTAAAAACTTCTTTCCTACTTTCTTTAAATTTATTTTTGTAATATTCGGCCCTGTTCTGTAAACCGAATCCGAACAAATTTCTCGTTTTCAAAAAAAAAAAAAAGTTTTGGTGTTCTCTAACCGAACTCACATAAATTTACCCGTATGTAAATCGAGTAAGAATACGTGGTCGAAAGTAAATCGCATATTTTATTATTCCAAAAAAACATCAAAAACAATTAGCATCAACAATTTCTCTTTAAAGTCTTTAAACCCAAATTTTAACCAAATTACATGCAGTTTGATACATTTAAATGTATACAAAATTGGTTTTAAAAACACTTTAACGTTTGTTTCCAGTTTTACCCCAAGAATGAAGAAAAATTATTTGTATAAATAAAAACACTTTTTCTGTCAAAGATTTAGAGCCTTGCATTTTAAATGTTTATTTTTATTTAAAATGTGATGTATTTTATTAACAACTGACTTTGAGGTTCAAATATTTTATTCAACTTAATTTCGAATGTCACAAAATGGAGTAATTTGTAGAACACCAAATAAACATTTACTCGTTTTTGAAAATTTCTCGTTTTGAAAAACGATTCGGTTTACAGAGCAGACCCGATTTATTTCCCCAATTCACAATCTTGTGCAAATGGTTTTGCATTGTAGCATTTGCAAAAGGGTATAGTATATAGATACTCACCACTTAACAACTCTTAGTGGTGAATATCAATATACTATACCATTTTGTACATTCTACGATGCAAGACCATTTGCACAGGACTGTAAATTGGGCTATTATGTTATTGCAGTTACAGTAGGTTATGTAAAACTTAACATGTGCAGCTCTTTTGTATTAGATTATTTAAACTTACTAATTGTGCATTCGAAATTACTGCATACTTGTTTTTACAGCTATATTTGGGTTTTCTTCACTCATGGAGTTTATTAAGACTTACGTTAGATAGTTGTAAGTTTTCTTTATTTATTTATATATTTATTTATTAATACATATTATACAAAGTAAATTTAATATGGTTGCACAAATATGGGCAGAGTAACTAGACCATATGCCCAAGATATTGTTAACAGCATTTTAAAAAAGTTTTGTGACTGACTGTACACGACCTATGCCTTCTCATAGGAAGTAGCAACGTGGTTGTTAAAGAAATTCCACTAAGGGAACTGCAATAATATACAGTTATCCGTGGAAGATCAGGAAGCAAATTACGGCATTCGATACGATTCGAAATTTAAAAATATTTCAATATAAACTCTATTAAAATGTTTCGTAATTTCGGTCAATAACGAGTGCCGTAATTTGCCCCCAGTCATCCAGTGCGAGCGAGACGAAAAACTCTCGAATACCAAACAACACACACAAGCCTGACCTTACTTAAGAAATAATTATGACGACTCGAGGGGTGTTCTTCAACCCCGAGGTGCTTAAAGACTGTACTTTGTATTATAAGAAGCTGTTGTATTATTGAATGAAAAAAATAAATAAATAAAATAAAGCAACATACCAAAAATAAATATGTGTGTAAAGAAAAATTAAAAAAATCCGAGAAAAAAAAATTTTATGTTTTCCCTACCATGCTTGCTTCTCCTCACCGTTCGCCCACAGACAGCAAAAATCGTGTTCCAAAAAACATGAAAACAATCAACTTGTGAATTACGTTTTAGACACAAAAAGGCGCATTGATAGCTGCCAATTTGATTAAAATCAGGTTATTCGTTCGAGAGGAATCGTTGGCGAAGAGTTTCAAGAAAACAATAATTTTTTAAATTTTTTTTATAGACTTAAACATTTTACCAAAATCTGTAGCAGAGTGGGAAGTTGCAGGGATGACCTGCAAGGTCAAACGATTCACATATTTTTTTAGCTGTGGCCACGCTTCTCTTTGGAGCTACTTCGTCTTGCAACAGGCTTATGGAAAATAAAATGCCTCAAGAATATAACACTTCTATTCGAAACAGTTCGTTTGATCGGAATCGATTAGTAGTTAAAAATTGCGGACTCTTTACCACTTTTTTTAATTTAACGCATTTGTCGGCTGATGACCTCGTCACGTCGTTTGCTATTAGCTATCTTAATAATACCATTCACATTTCATTCAGGAGTTCAATTATCCAGAAAAAAATTTATAAAATTCGTTGGCATAATATTAATTTTTTTATATTTTATTTTTATTGTGCTACCAAAAATTGCCGCTTATAGGAATTTAAAAATTTTTGGGAACAATAATACGAGTATGGTTCTATAATGTCGTAAACCACGTTTTTCGTGATATAAAGGATCCTATATTTTATACTTAAATTAACAAACAACTTTATATATTTATAATATTAGCAGAATATGAGTTCATTAATCTATTTTTAAATATTTAATGCATTTATTTTGTTTTTTAATTTTAGATTTTGGGTAAATCTCATTAAGAATCCTAACTTCGTTTTTGATATACACAAATCAAATATTGTTGATTCATGTTTATCAGTGGTAGCACAAACTTTTATGGACTCCTGTTCTACATCAGATCACAGACTAGGTAACTATTATTATATAAATACATGATAAATGAAACAATGTTTGTGTTGGAAATTCGTTTTGTGTTGCGATAGTGAGACTATTTTCACAGTATTGAAGACAGATTTTGCATAGCAAAAGCACCAATTTTTAAAAACATTAGCTTAGACGGTAAAATAAGAGCACACTTTTTTTAATAAAAGCAAAACATTCAGTTTAAAATTTTTCATAATTTTTATTCAATGAACAATAGTAGTTCTTTTTAAGTTCTATTTAAATATGAGATTGTGTTTTTGAGTGGAAATTTAAATAATACTTAAACGCTCAACCTTGTGTAATTAAATACTATTTAAGTTTTATGAGCGTACCATATGTTTTTATATATGTGTGTCTTTATTGAAAACGTACACATGCACATCATGTGGTCGTATTAAAAACATCATGTGGTCGTTTTAAAAAGAATTTCGTTTAATTTTCAAAAAAAAAATATATAACATATACATATATATAGTTTCATATCATTGAATAAATAAATATAAAAATTAATTTTGATGCCCTGTTTGTTTCATGAAATGTGTTTTTATGCAAATTTAATTTTCTACATGTTGATAACTTAATTTATTTGTTTATATGAAATAGCTCTCGTTTGGAAAGCTTCCCATAGTATTTGGAAATTTTTTAGTGCTTTCATACTTTCAACGTAATTTAATAGGAACTTTAATTATAAAACAAACAAAAAACCGAAAACAAAGTGATTTTGAGGAATACTCAATACCTCAAGAACAAAAAATTTTGAAGTGAGTTCTAACGGCAGAAATTCATATTTTACTTTGAGTTCTAAAACTCTTAACGCAAACAATAAAAATAAAAAATCTGATTATAGTATTTTTCTAACGGCAAAGCCACTTTTTCGTGAGCGATCAACTTCGCTTTGTCCAATGCCAACTAGTGATTCTCTAACATTACCGCTGCCTAGGACTTCATCATTTAAGGCAGCTCGTGCTCATCTCTTAACCAAGTTATCACTATTGATAACAGTAGTCAGAAACCTAATGCGGAAGTCGGTATGGACAGATATATCAACGTTGTAAAACGTGGGCGAAGCCCAAATCCATCAAAAATCTCATCAGTTCCCAAGATATCCAGGGATAACGACGCCGCCTCAACTAGCCGTCGAAATCGTTTTAAAATATTGCAAGACGACAACGACAAACCCGATGCATCTCGAACAAAACCTTCAAACCACCTCCAAACTATATGAGAGAAAAAAATTCAAACGCTCTTATTAAAAAAGTAATCTCGCCCATTGGTGATAATAAATTTCACATTGTTCCAATGAAACGAAAATTCAAATTTACGAAGAAAAAGATTTCGCAAAATGGTTACTGAATTTGAAAAAAAAATTAAAAAAATTTCTACACATACCAGCTTAAGAGTGGTAAAGGCCTGCAAATTGTACTGGAGAGCATAGATTCTTATGTTGTTCCCGAAGAAATAAAAGATGCACTCGTCTTCCAGTGATTTAAGGTAAAAAATTTATCTAATATAATAAATAGGGAGAAGATTCCCCAAACTCTATTTCGCGTTGAACTAGAACCAAATGACATGAAATTGAAGAAAAATGAGACCCATCCCATTTATAACTACCGAAAAATCACAGTTGAAGAACCACACAAGCGTTCAGGACTCGTACAGTGCCATAATTGTCAAGAATATGGCCACACAAAAACTTACTGTAATTTACCTACTGTTTGCCAACAGATCAAAGTGATAAAAAATGCAGTAATTGTGGAGGTAATCACACTGCTAACTACAGAGGATGTCGTGTGTACTCTTTCGTTAAGCAGACAATGAGTCAAAACCTAAAGTAAGTCGAGCTCAAACAGAAATAACTTACTTCGCCAGTTATCCTCAGACGAACCAGCCAATTACGACAAATGTATCGTATGCCGATGCTGTGAAGATCAATTATATTCCCACGCAGAAAGTGTCACCACCTAGTAATTCTGCAAGCTTTAATTTTAGTCGACTTGAAGCCACAATTGATAATCTAGTGCAAATTAGAAACCAATTCACAACAAATATGATTACTGTGATGCAAGAAATGCAGAATACTCTGCTTCAAGCAATAGTTAATAAGCCATGAATACGTTAAAAATATGTTTCTTGAACGCAAATGGCATTCGCCATCACAAAAATGAGCTTGAGCACTTCCGGGGGGGGGGGGGGGGGGGAATATTGATATAATGCTGGTCTCAGAGATTCATTTGACTTCGAGAAGCCTATGGCTACACCCTATATGATTCAAAGGACCCTAGAGGAATAGCATGCGGTGGATAGGCAATTATAATAAAGTTAAGACTCAAGCACTATATTCTTGGTAACATTTGTGCAGAAAATCTACAAGCAACTAATATTTGTTCCGAAATTTTTTTTGCAAATTTCGTTATATCATCAATTTACTCCCCTCCCAGATTCTCAATCACTGAGGATCAATACGAGGATTTTTACAAATCGCATGGACCTTGTTTCATAGCAGCTGCAGACTACAATGCAAAACATACGTTCTGGGGTTCGCGCCTTATTACTCCTACAGGTAGAGCGTTGTTCAACACAATTTCAAAAATGGAATTGGACGTCATTTCGAGTGGCGAGCCCACTTACAGGTCTACTGATATACAGAAAATTCCGTATGTTATAGATTTTGGCATCATGAAAAATATTTCTAGGGATTTAGTTCATGCTGAAGCTTCTTTAGATCTCGCCTCCGATCACTCTTCCACTATCGTTACAATCTGTAACCCACTAAGAAATGTTTTACTTCACTTATATGTGAAGATGAGTAATCGTGTTAGCTGGGATTGAAAAAATACCTTAGTAGGCAGTGCACGGAAAACACTACACCAATCTTAACGAAAATATTAAGCAGGTTGCTGAACATGCCACTACCTCCTACCCGCAGACTTGGTTTAATAGAATTTATTCTACGGATATTGAACGTCTCGTATGTGAAAAAAGAAGAGCTAGAAGGGAATGGCAACAATACAGATCACCACAACATAAAATAAGGTTTAAAGAATGCACTAAACGACTTCAAGAGTTGCTTGCATATGAAAAAACTGCATCTCTTAAAAACTATCTGGAAAATCTCGATGTCACACCAGCATCTAATTACTCCTTGTGGTGCGCTGCGAGAAAGCTTAAAACACCCGTTTTAACCGTTTTTTCTTGTTATAATTTCCACTAATGTGTATAGAATCATCATCGTTCTCTGAAAGAGAACGAGATTATCAATAAATTATTCTACTCGAATCGAAAAACTAAATGACGAATTAATAATATAGTTTAAGGTAGGGCAATAATATAATTCAAGAATATATTCAAATGTAAATTGATTGACTACAACGTGAAATAAAATTAGAGATAGAAGACAATTTCAAAATTGAGAAAGATATTCTAAAAATTAAATCATCTTTTGAAAAACAAATTGAACAGGTGAACGATAAAATTTATAGATTTAAAAATGAACTACATGTTAGTATAAATATAGTAAATCATTACACTCTCCAAAAAAATCTGTAAAACAACTCAACGTCTTTAAAAAGACATTTAGTAAACGAACTCCATAAGCAATATCGAAAATTGTTTGTGTATTGTAGAAATATAATAAAAGAAATATATGGTATTTGGAAAGCTGATTTAGTAAAAATGGGGAGCTATTCTAAAGAAAATATAAATTATTGATATTTGTACACTGTAATTGCTACATTCTCAAAGTTTATATGGTCAGTACCACTGAAAATAAAAGGTGCACTCGAAAATATCAAGGCAATGGGAAATACTTTTGAATTGGGATGAGAACCAAAAAAACTTACAAACAGGTGGTCTTAGAGAATTTTTTAATAAACACTTCAATTTATGTCTAAATAGAAGAATAAATATTATTCAATATGAAAGCACCTATAGTAGAATAATTTAATAGATCAATAAGAGGAATGACGTGATGATGATTCATATAAGTGTATTGAAATATACAAAGAATTACTTAATGTACTCGTATACAATATAAAAGTTCATCTCACTACTAAAATGTTTCCGATTAAAGTTATCTCAATAAATGAGAAAAAGATGCTAAATATAATAATTTGAAGATGAACAAAATGTTGAAATTTAATGAAAGTAAAAAATAAAATTACACAGGAAAAATCTAGTTTGTTTTGTTTTTTTTAAGGATTGATTAGGACTGATAGGTCTTAAGAAAGATAATTAACTTAATATACTGGAAATTCTCTAAACTTGTTGGCCTGTATGAAATATTGTGAAAACTTAAGCGTTCAAAATAAATTACAAAACAGTGTAATATTCAGTAACACATAATATTATCACTTTTCATAGTGAAAATTGTACATTTTCCATTTCGAAGCTCTAGCAAGCGAAATATGCCCATAGGGCTATTATAATAGATCTTCACTCTATTCATTTCTATAGCTATCAAATCTTTAGAAAATATAGATAAACTACATAAATTGGATTTAGATTTCCAATCTTTAAGAATGTACATGTGTATGAATTAGTATCAAACAAACTTACTGAATAAATATGGAATTCAACTGGAATCATGCTGAAGCATATATAAATTGTAAAATAAAATGTAAGCAGATCTTACTTTATGAGTATTCAATAAATTTACAGACAAAATATTGAATGCATGCCGAAGCATGCAAATTTAAAAGAATTCCTTACGTCACACAATTTTGTAAGCAAAGAAATATTATGATTCTATGCTAAATGAAATACATAAATATGTATCTACTTTGTAAAAGAATAAAAAGATCGAAATCATAAATTCTAATAGTAAAGATTTTTAATTGAAACACCACTACATCTCGGAAGCTTGCGTCACTATCGACAAAACCATGCTAAGACATGCGTGTTAGAAAAATATAAAAACCTGATAGAAGGTGATGATGACCTTTTTTAAGTGAGAAATTATAATATCTAAATCCGATACAACTCAAACTACATCACCAACAATAACTTCAAGGGGTCAACCAGCAAATCTGATGTAGAAATATTTGAACCAAAAATTCCTTCAAACATAGATATTCCAATGTTTCTGACACTATATGAAAACACCTAGGCTGAATTCATGGTGGAGGTGACTGAGTTTTTGAAGATCGATTTGGTGCAATAGTTGTTTATTAAACATGTATTTCTTTGTATGTAAACCAATTTCTACATTCGCATATATGTATGTAGATATGAATACGTTTGCATATGTACACACTCACATATGTATATATTTTCATTAAAAATAATGGATTTAAAAATTATATTAATGTTCTCTATTTCAAGTAGTAAAATCATAAATAGTAGTGATACATCAGAAGAAAAAATAAATAAAACAAGAGACTGACTGACCAACTGATATATGCAGCCTGTCTCACATGAAGACAAAGCATACTTAAACATAGGAGAAATATGTATACAATACGCTAAACTTTAATACCATGAGAAAAATAAAAAATATATCATCTAGATCATCAAAGGGCATAGGTGATCACCCTTCATAAAATAAACATATAGCCTATTAATGTAAGCATAGTAACATTATCAAGTAACACAATTTGGGCAATTAAAATTTTAAAATTTAATTATCCATAATGCCGACAAAGGACAGCCAGAAATTCCGATATGCAAAGTCATCTTGTATACTAGAGGAACCGTCGAGAGGATAGACCTAAATTCACAGAAAACGACTTCATTTTCTGTTGATCGCTTTTCAAAAAGAAAATAAGTTTGTTCATTGTGATTTGACTAATTTAAAAGTACATTTAAATTTAGTCTCATATTCGTATGATGATCTTAATATAAAATTAAAACATGAAAGTTATGCAGTTCTAAATGATATGTATCTATATGATATGTATCTACTACTCGTATATGAAAGAATTTCAAGCGCTTGTAACTGCATCACAGTTTAAGATAAAAGCTCCATTTACTCAAAAGCGGTTCAATTGATATAGAAATTTAATTTGAAACAGCAAGCAAGGACCTCAGCTACTGCATTTTTACTGATGATCGAATAATAGAAAGTCCCGAAAGTCTTATAAATTAAGTAATATGAATAGACGTGTAAGGTTTCAAAACTAATTCGAATGATTTGCATTACGAAAAGAAGTAGCGGATGTTTTCAACAATAATGAGTATAACAATTTAATTATAAAACCACCATTTTAAATGTTTATCAATAAAAAAGGAAAGTGAAGTAAAGTGGTTAACAAAAAACTATCATCACCTAAACTGGACTGCTGGATCAGTTTCTTTTCAAAGCGTTTGTCATTTTTTAAAAGCCAATGCAAGATGTTCTAAAATATATTTAAAAAGTGAAGAAAAAAGACGATGGTTGGAAAACCAACCAAACCAACTTTAAACAAATGGAAATAAAATATTAGATATTTTTACTATAGTTACTACAACTATAGAGGAATTTAATTTTATTTAAAACAGAAACTCCTCACAAACTTTTAAGCAAATACATGTAAAAATTAAAAGAATGTTTTTTAATTTAAAATAAAAAACTATGCAGATATTTCACATCTATACACAAAAGACCGGGCGAATATTTACAACAGCAATAAAAAACCGCACATAACAAAAAAAAAATGTACTTAAACAGGAAGCCACAGACTTATTTGTATGTACAAACATACATACATAAAATCAATTTTTAGATCCATATGTACATATGTACAGATATTATCGAACTTCTTACCCATGCTCAAGTATTTATTGGATTTTAACAATCACACTTACATATCTACATCATGAAAACATACAAACCGTTCTCCAAGCTATTGACGCTTGAAGACGAAAGTTGAAGAAGACAAATTTACTTAAATAAAGAAACTTATCACATATATATATTATATAAATACTAGGGTGAGAAAATCACATACACACACACATACTAGAATTCATCTACGACAAATTAAACCTATTTCAACAAAGCCCCTCCCCTCACAAATCACAGTCAGCCTAAAGTTTTTACAGATATACATACACAAAATCTCAAGGTAACATACAATCTATCAATCTCAACAACCTAAATTACGATCAGCCTTAAACTCATACAGACATACATACATACACACAAATACGGATACATATACCTGAACACCTTTACATCACCTCTCATTAATCATGATCAGCCTTAAACTCCTACAGGTATACACACAAATTGCGCGGTTATATATTTCATGAACACTTCGCCCATCATAAATCACGATAAGCCTTAAATTTCCTACAGATATACATACACAAATTCTTAAGGTCACATACAATTGATCAATCTCAACAATCCAAATCTCGATCAGCCTTAAACTTCTACAGACATACATGCACAAAAATTCCTACAAACATATAAACTCCCAAATTCCTATAGATACATATTACAATAACACCCCCTCCCCCGCCTATCACAAATCAAGGACAGCCTTAAACTGCTACATATACATACATACATACACACACACATAGGCACATTCTATCTATCTATCACAACAACACCCTCCCCCACCTCAAATCACAATCAGCCTTAAACTCCTACGAACATATATATACAGAGATTCCCACGGATACGTATTACATGAACAGTCTCACCTCACCTTTCATAAATCACAGACAGCCTTACACTCCTACAGACAAACATACATACATGCACACAGATTCCCACGCATAAATATTACAACAACGCCCCGCCCTCCACCAGTCGATCTACATCAAATACACCCCGCCCCCCACCAAGCACAGCTTAGTTTAAACTCCAACAGACATAAACGCCACCGAATTCCCACGGTTACATATTACAAAACACCCTCACCTACCCAAATCACGGTCAGCCTTAAGGTCTCACAATCTAGACACACCCCGCCCTCCACCAATCACAGCCAGACAGACTTCAATTCCTACAGATAGACACACCCACAAATTTCCCGTCGGCATTTGAAAAAATCATTTTCATTATTTCTCTCGTCGGCATTAGAAAATCTTATACATATAAAAGCTTCAAACCTATAAACCCCCTTAATGTATTCCCACAAAATATTCCGCGCACAAGTTCCCACCGTCTTCCATACATACATACATACATATATAAAAACATACATACATTACCAAATGCATTTCCTATCCCCCTCCATTCCAAACATCTATCAGGGTTGTCCACTACTTACAGCTTTTAGATTATTTCCCCAGAGATCGCAAACACTACCTTTGTCACTACCTGCAGTCAGACTGTGACCAAGTAAAGTGTGTTGAAAATTTTTGTAAAAATTTCGTTATATCATCAATTTACTCCCCTCCAAGATTCTCAATCACTGAGGATGAATACGAGGATTTCTACAAATCTTTTGGGTCTTGTTTCGTAGCAGCTGGAGATTACAATGCAAAACATACGTTCTGGGGTTCACGCCTTATTACACCTAGAGGAAGAGACTTGTTCAACACAATTTCAAATATGAGCTTGGACGTCATTTCAAGTGGAGAGCCTACTTACTTACTTACTAGTTAAAAAATTCTGGATGTTATAGATTTCGGAGTCATGAAAAATATTTCTAGAGATTTAGTTCATGTCGAAGCTTCTTTAGATCTCTCCTCCGATCACTCTTCCACTATCGTTACAATCTGTAACCCACTAAGAAGTGATTTACCTCACCCATATGTGAAGATGATCAATCGTGTTAATTGGCTGAGATTCAAAAAATATCTTAGTAGTCATTGCACAGAAAACATAATGCTAAGAACATCCGATAATATTGAATCTAACATTGCGAATCTTAACGAAAATATAAAGCAGGCTGCTGAACATGCTTCTACCTCCCACCCGCAGACTGGGTTCAATAGAATTTATTCTACGGATATTGAACTTCTCGTATGTGAAAAAAGAAGAGCTAGCCGGGAATGGCAACAGCACAGATCGCCCCAGCATAAAATAAGATTTAAAGAGTGCACTAAACAACTCCAAGAGTTGCTTGCATATGAAAAAACTGCATCTCTTAAAAATTATCTGGAAAACCTCGATGTCACACCAGCATCTAATTACTCTTTATGGCGCGCTGCGAAAAAACTTAAAACACCCGTTGAGTTTAAACCACCTCTGCGCACTTCTACCGGAGGTTGGGCAAGAAGTGATACGGAAAAAGGTAACTTGTTTGCAAAGCATTTAAAATCCGTATTTACCCCAAACAGATGTACTGCTGCTGTTGATTTACCGAGTGTAGTTGCTCTACCCCCTCGACCCTTAAAGTTTAAGATGCGTGACTTACAGAAACTAATTGTTGAACTCAACCCGAAGAAAGCTCTAGGTATTGATGGAATAAGTAACAAGATGCTGATGAATTTGCCACGTATTGCAATTAGAATCCTTCTATTTATTTTTAATGCCATATTAAGACTAGAGTATTATCCACACCACTGGAAACTTGCCAAGGTCAAAATGATTCCAAAGCCGGGCAAAGACCTTATCAAGGCTGAATCGTATAGGCCAATAAGTCTACTATCAATAATGTCTAAACTTTTCGAAAAACTGCTCATGATAAAATTGTCCCCAATTCTAATTGGTAGTGGATGCATACCAGACCATCAGTTTGGTTTTAGGAGTCAGCATAGCACCATTGAACAAACGCATAGATTGGTTCAATTTATAAGAAGAACATTTGAAGAAAAGAAATATTGTTCTGCCCTCTTCATTGATGTTTCTCAGGCATTTGATAAAGTATGGCATGAAGGCCTTATTTTAAAATTGAAATCATATCTACCAATAAATTTTCTGAAGCTATTGGAAAGTTATATTACTACCCGGAAGTTCACGGTTGTTGAAGGAGACTTCATGAGTGTGCCCGAATCTATATCATCCGGTGTGCCACAGGGGAGCATATTGGGCCAGTTTTGTATTTGATTTATACTTGTGATATGCCTTTGAGCAGCAATATCCATACATCTACATTTGCCGATGATACAGCCTGCCTTAGTATGCACGAAAACCCTCACGAGGCTTCCCGATATCTACAAGAACATATTACACAGCTGGAACTATGGTTAAACTTATGGAGAATTAAAGTTAACGAACAAAAGTGTGTTCAGCTAACATTTACCCTGCGAAGAGATACTTGTTCCCCAATTCGAATCAACAATCAAGTTGTTCCTCAACATTCACATGTAAAATACCTTGGTATACACCTTGATCGACGGCTTACATGGAAACACCATATTGACTCAAAGCTAACACAAATGAAACTTAAATTAACTCAGATGCATTGGCTGATTGGTAGAAATTCAACACTCAGTCTAGATTGTAAACTTTTAATATACAAGTCGCTTTTTAAACCCATATGGTGATACGGAATACAGCTATGGGGTACTGCTTCAGCTTCCAATATAGAGAGAATCCAACGAAGGCAAAACAAGATTTTAAGACTAATAACATCGGCTCCATGGTGCATCAAAAATTCAAATTTACATCGTGATTTAAATATGCCACTAGTGACTGAAGAAATTAAAAAATACGCAGGCAATTACGTAACAAAACTCGAGTCTCATCCTAATCCACTTGCTCGTAACAATTAGAAATCCATTGGATAACAATAAAAGTATTTATAAAGCAAAATGTTATCCAATGGATTTCTAATTGTATAAAGGTGTAGAAAAATAAAATAGATTCATATCGAATAAAAATTATTTGCTGGGTTTTGTATGAGTTCTAAGCCTACTACTACGCTTATTTTGCTTTTGGGATTTTCAAAAATATTATTATTTGTGAATTCTCAAATAGTTTTTGGAAGTTTGTGCATAAGATAAGAGGTTTGTGACTGTTCAAAATATGTGGTTGAAGTCTACTGACGATCTGTTAAAGCAACAATGAAATGCATATAGACATCGCTTAACCACCAGCAAATAAATTTCACTTACAATATAATTATGACAATATGTCGAATAATAAATTTCTTGAATGTTATGAAATAAATATTTCTTAAACAAATAAACAAAATATAAACATATCAGGGACATACAAACTCGACCCCCCACACACAAGCATTAGGGGCGTTTACATATATGAGAACATTTTATACCATAAAATTTCGGCATGATAAATAATTTATTAGCGTGAGAAAATCGTACATACATACATACATATATACATACAAACATGTATACATACATATATACATACAAACTTAAAACTTAAGGTTTAAAACAAAACTTAAGGCATCAAAATGCGTATATTACAGTTAAATCTCAACCATTGCCAGGCAGCTCAAGAGCTTCTTAAGCAAAGCGTTCGAGATTTAAATGTAGAGGTCGCTGTGCTGAGTGAGCCATATAGGACCATGGGATCTGTAAATTGGGTTTCTGATAACACGGATACATCGGCGATATGGAACACCAGCACCTTAACACTAAGGGATAGAATAACATCACAATGTGGGTATGCCCGAGCCACTATCTCTGGTATCACATTATACAGCTGCTATATTCCCCCTAGGTATTCTATAGAGGACTTTCGAAGCATAGTTGATAATATAGTAACAGATGCAGCTACCAAAAACCCAGTCATAATAGCAGGTGACTTTAATGCGTGGGCTGTTGAATGGGGCTGCCCCTTGACGAATGCAAGAGGTAGAGTGCTCTTGGAAGCCTTTTCTGCATTGAGTGTTGTACTCATGAATAATGGAGTTGAACAAACTTTCAGACGAGGTGATACTAGTTCGGTAATTGACATTACGTTTTCCAGTAGCAGCATCACAAGCCAGGTGAACTGGAGATTATCTGACATTTATACTCATAGCGATCATAGCGCTATAATCATAGATGTACAAGATGAACAGCACCATGTGGCTGTACAAGCACGAGGCTTGACAGGCTGGAAGGTAAATACCTTTGATAAGGATATCTTTGCAGCTTGTATGGAGAACATGCAACTGAATGGTTCGGCTGAAGATATGGCAGAACAATTAGTAAGCCATATCACGAGTGCGTGTAATGTAAGCATGACGAAGCGTAAAATGTCACCAAATAAGCCTCCAGTTTACTGGTGGAATGATGAAATTGCTAGGTTGCGTTCGGAGTGCATAAGCTCCCGAAGGCAGTATACACAAGAACGCGAGGTAGTCTAGAAAACAGTGTACACCATCAAATATATAAGGATAAAAGGAAAGCGTTGAAGATTGCAATACGTAGGAGTAAGCGCAGCTGTTTCCTTAATATATGTGAGGAAGTAGATGGTAATCCTTGGGGCCTTGCATATAAACTGGTAACCAAGAGACTTAAATGTCTTGGTCCATCGCCGCCAAGAGAGGAGCCTATCCTCAGGGGAGCCTATCCCAACAGAAATTCCTACGTGGCAATACAGCTATTCCGCTGGATTTTCCGATATTCCTCCGGTTACGATTTCCGAGATAGAAGGCGCTGTCTCAAAATTTAAAGACAAGAAGGCACCAGGCTTAGATTGTATTCCAAATATGGTGCTAAAAGAAGCTGTCAAACTCCTCCCTGAGTACTTTTTGAAGGTAATAAGCGCATGCTTGAGCAAGGGAATTTTTCCAACAATGTGGAAAAGACAAATGCTGGTACTGTTACCTAAGGATAATAAGCCGCTAGACGACCCCTCCTCTAGACGTAAAGAACGCCTTCAACACGGCAAACTGGGGACGTATTGTTGAAGCCTTAGCAAGATTAGACATCCAAGGATATTTACTGGCAATTATACAGGATTATTTCCGAAATAGAGAGCTAGTTTATGATACCGATAAAGGTACTAGGAGACGCCAGATAATTGGCGGGGTGCCTCAAGGATCAGTACTTGGTCCACTACTGTGGAACGTCATGTACGATGGAGTATTGAGGTTAAATCTACCTGAGAAGGCAAAGATAGTTGGATTCGCAGACGACATAGCGTTAGTATGTGAAGCAAAAGAGTTACTAGAGGCGGAAACCATTGCAAATGCCAGTATTCAGATCGTTAGGTCTTGGCTCAGGTCAATGGGTCTAGCTCTAGCTGACCATAAAACAGAGGCGGTTCTGATTAGTAGTCGGAAAAGTAGGGAAACCATTAGGCTTAATATTGGTACGTGTAGCATAGAATCCAGGGAATGTCTAAAATACCTTGGAGTCATGATTGACACACGTCTATCTTTTCATGAGCACTTTAAGTATATAGGTGCCAGAGCATCGAAGACCTGCTCAGCTCTATCCCGGATCATGCCGAATACAAGAGGTCCAAAATATCTGCAGAGGAAATTGATCTCTAGTGTAGTTAAAAGCATTATCCTATATACATCCCCTATATGGTCAGGTTCACTGAGATATTCTACGTATGTGAATCTGATATCCCCTGTGTATAGGCTGGCCGCCCTGCGAGTATGTAGCGCATTCCCAACTGTGTCCGACGAGGTAGCTTTTGTCATTGCCGGTTTGATGCCCATCGAATTAGAGGCGATATCGGACAGTACGGATGGTGTGACAGATTTGTTTGTGCCTACGTAAGTGGCAGGCACGATGGACAGCGACTGATAAGGGAAGATGGACTTACTCACTGATACCTGACATCAGTACATGGTTATCAAGAAAGCACGGTGACTTGAACTACTATATTACACAGTTTTTGACTGGACATGGTTGCTTCAGGTCGTACTTGTACCGTTTCGGACATGACAGTATTCCGTTTTGTCCGAGCTGTGATGGTAATGTCGTGGAAGATGCCGAACATGTGTTCTTCATCTATCCACGATTTGATAGTAGAAGAGAGTACTTAGAAGTAGATTTAGGGCGTAGAATTAGGCCGGACAACATAGTTCCAACCATGTGGAAATCTTTGTATAACTGGACGTGTGTATGTAATTTTGCAAAATTCGTTCTATTAGAACTTCGTAGGTTAGAAGAGATTCGCAGAAGAATCTCTTTAGGTTAGATTAGGTCTAGGACCTATTCCCACCCCGTGATGTAAGGCCTTACGGCAGTACCACGGGGAAGGTTTGGGTCAGTGTAAAGGGGTGTTTTAGCGTGTTAAATTCTCGCCCTCCTGGCAAACACCATCACTGCCAGGGTCTTTCGATGATTTCATCCCATTCATCCCATGAATAAAAAAAAACATATATACATACAAACATATATACATACATACATACATATATACATACATACATACATATATACACAAGTTCCCACGCTTCATATGAGAATCGCGTAGTAGTCATCAAATCTAATTTCTCTGATGTTATTTGGACAACACCCCCAGCCACCCCAAATCACGGGGTGCCTTCTTGTCAACAGTAAAATTGTAGTGACAATTGTAGTATAATAAGTTTTCTTCTAGCCCTCAGTATAAAAGAAAGAGAGAAAACAGATATAACATATTTGTGGTGGAATTGCACGTAACTAACTGTCTGGTTTGTATATCTCCATTTTCCCATAAGAACTAAGTAGTCACTATGTCTATGTCTATGCCTATAGCACAAAGCATTGCATGAGAAATAATTTATAGAGTAGTACTCGTTACAAAGTCAAAAGCGAGTCAGTACATTTTCACCATCGACATTTCGTACTGGGTATAATGTTTCTCTGACGCTACAACAAAAGTAGTGGATACTGGCAAACATACAAGTAAATACAAAAACGCACACATATGCACAAACACATACATACACACATACATACACATATACAAACACTCACAGATATATACATTTATAAATCCACTGTAAGCACAACGTTTCCCTACAATAACAACAAAAGCAGTTAGGACATATATACATACATACACATAAACAAAGAATCAATCTCACACACCCTTAGTCTCACAAAATCTCAGCATGAAAATCCCCAAAATCCCACATTTGTAACGGGGTTGCCAACTTATTTTGGTTTTTCCTGGTTTTGAATTCCCAAAACATTTCGCCCGTCACCCATTACCCCTCTACTTTTGTCAGTTGTGTTTAATAATTTTACATGTTGTATGCCGACAGCTGGTATTATAATGTTATCTACATAGACTCCTGGAGATATTTCTTTGCTTAAAATGATACTGTTTTCATTCGTATATATATTAACTGGTATAATCGCTTCGGCTTGTGCGGGTATAAAATTTTTAGTATTGTAAATACGTTTTGGTGTTATTGGTAAAATAAAGTCTTCATTGGCTATACGGAACATCGTGTGCGTCTCAAAATCAATGTTACACCTATATCTCTTTCTATAATTACATCGGTATTGATTGGGAAATCATTTTCAACTACATGGAACTGATGATTTATGAACTTATCCTTAAATTTTAGGCTCAAATTTGCTGTACCAATACTTTCTAATGTATCTAATGTGATACTACTTAGCAAAGATATACAATTCCTATTTACATTTGCTTTGTCTCCTAACTTGCAGATAGACATATCTGCTCCTGTATCTACTAAAAACTTGGGGTCTGCTTTTATGATCTAACACGTTATTGTTACTGAATTGTTAGCGGTGGTTGAGAGTTTGAATATTTTTCGCCCTACTGGATAACAATCTTTGTTATCCGGCGTTTTTAGTTTCCTTGATTACGACTGTGATTATCCTCTGTACGAATTGTTCCTATTCATATTACTTCTTGATGCGCTGTCTACATAATTATTGTTATTACTATTATTATTATTAATTTCTCCGTACGTATTGATGTTATTAGACCTATTATAGCGTCTATTGTGGTTGTGATTATTGTTGTTACTATTGTTGTGGACTTCTGAAAATACTACTATTACTAGTTTGCATATCTCTTTCTATCGTTAAACATTTTTCTACCGCTTCATTTAGCGTCTTAGGACTACATGCTATTAGCGTGTTTTGGTATTCGATGTTGACTCCTTTCATGAACACGTTAAGAGCCATGCTCTCGTCCATTTTAAAAACTGAATTTTTCGCCTCTTGTGTAGGATTTTTCAATGCCTTTATCTCCAAATTACACAGCTGTTCAGATAGCAATGCAACTTTTTCTCTATACCTCGCTATATTCAGATTTCCTTGTCTAACTGTTCAAAATTCAAGCTTGTTGCAGACTTCTACCTCAAAGGTAGTCGGTCTTTTTGAACGCAATATAATACCTCGAACGTGTGATGCAAGTTTGAAATTGTAGACATACTTAATGAAAATTTCTCTATCTTCTACTCGCAAAATATCATGGAGTATTTCGGTTTTTACCATAAAATCCCCAACGCCTCATATGAACCTTTAAAAACTTGTAGGTTTTGCCTACCACAGATATGTCGAAATGGCATACCTTTGAAAATGTTAGTATCCGCTTTTACTTACTAATTTACTAATACCTAATTCTCCTACTGTGGAGAGCAGCCTTTTATATAAACTGTTAAATTTTAATATGAGCGACGTGGTTTCTTCTTTTTCTATTACTTTTTTAGAAATAGTATCAACCTTCTTTAATTTTTCGGATTTAAATTCAGAGGAGTAAATTCTATCCTTTCCTTTCCTTAAATTCTTGTCTAATTTCTCTAATTCATTATAATATTCTATTAATTCTTCCCTAAATAATATTGTGTACTTAATAATTCATTTGAAAAAAACACATGTATGATTTACAAAATGGCAGCATTGGAAAAAAAATTCCGGATGTTATAGATTTGGGCATCATGAAAAATATCTCTATTGATTTAATTAATGTTGAAGCTTCCCTATATCTCTCCTCCGCTCACTCTCCCACAATCGTTACAATTTGTAGCCCACTAAGAAGTGTCTTACCTTACCCATATGTAAAGATGATTAGCCAATTAACACGGGCTGGGGTTCAAAAAGTATCTCAGTAGTCATTGTACGGAAAACATTAAGCTAAGAACATCCGAAGATATTGAATTTAACGTTGCCAATCATAACGAAAATTTATTCTATGGATATTGAACGTCTTGTATGTGAAGAAAGGAGAGCTAGAAGAGAATAGGAACAACACAGATCAACCCTACACAAAACCAGACTTAAATAATGTACTAAACGACTCAAAGAGTTGCTATCGCCGGAAAAAAACTGCTTTACTGGAAAAATATCTAGAAGGTCTCGATGTCACGTCAGCATATAATTACTCTTTATGGCGCGCTACTAGAAATCTTAAAATACCCGTTGAATCAATAGTGACAAAGGTAACTTATTTGCTGAGCATTTAAAAAAGCTCCAGGTATTGATGGAATTAGCAACAAGATGCTGATGTATTTGCCTATAATTGCAATAAGAATCCTGCTTTTTATTTTTAATGCCATTTTACGAATGCAGTATTTTCCACATAACTGGAAACTTGCGAATATCAAAGTGATTCCAAAGCCGGACAAAGATCCTACCAAGGCTGAAACATATAGGCCTATAAACTTACCATCAACAATCTGAAAGCTTTTCGAAAAGCTGCTCATGACTAAATTTTCCAAAATTTTAGCTGATAATGGGTGCATCCCTGATCATCAATTTGGTTTTAGAAGTCAGCATAGCAGAATTGAGCAAAGTCATAGATTGGTTCAATTTATAAGGAAGAGATTTGAAGAAAATAAGTATTGTTCTTCATTGATGTTTCTCAGGTATTTGACAAAGTATGGCACGAAGGAATTGTTCTGAAATTGAAGACATACATATCTTCCAATAAACATACAAAAACTTTTGGAAAGTTATATTACTGATAGGAAGTTCAGTGTTGTGGAAGGAGACTTAATGAGTGTGCCCGAATCTATATCTTCCGGTGTCCCACAGTGTAGTATTTTAGGGCCAGTATTGTATTTAATATATACTTGTGATATGCCTATGAGCAATAATACCCATACTTCTACATTTGCCGATGATACAGTCTGTCTGAGTATGCATGGAAACCCTTATGAGACATCCCGAAATCTCCAGGAACATATTACCCAGCTGGAAATATGGTTGAACTTATCGAGAATTAAAGTAAATGAGCAAAAGTGTGTCCATATAACCTTTACCTTAAATAACAATTAAAATATTTCTCAACATTCTCAAGTGAAATACCTTGGTATACACCTTGATCGAAGGCTGACATGGAAACATCATATTGACTCTAAACGAACTCAAATGAAACTTAAGTTAACTCAAATACATTGGTTGATTGGCAGAAATTCAACACTCAGCCTAGACTGCAAACTGTTAATATACAAGTCGCTTTTGAAACCAATATGGTGCTACGGAATTCAGTTATGGGGCACTGCTTCAGCTTCCAATGTAGATATAATTAAACGAAGATAGAACAAAGTTTTACGTTTGATAACATCGGCTCCATGTTACATTAAAAATTAAAATTTACATCGGGACTTAAATATGCCACTAGTGACTGAAGAAAGTGCAAAATACCCAGTCAAGTACTTAACAAAACTCGAGTCCCATCCTAATCCCCTTGCGCGTAACATCTTGAATTTTACTGGACACATCCGCTTAAAAAAGAGAGGACACTACGGCTCTAATACTCAATACTCCAGATGTAGTTCCTTGAATATACTTTTGCACTTTTATTTTTTTTTCGCTTCGCTTAGCACGACTCTTATGTATCATTAATTTACTATCACTAAGTTTATGTCCGACATTGGTCGGGCCTAATTAATTATATTTAGATTTAAGATTTTAACACTTATTATTACTTCATATTTGAAGATACAAGAAATAAATATATATAAAAAAAAAATTTTATTTTTATAGTGAAAGTTGTACATTTTCCATTTCGAAAGCTCTAGCAAGGAAATTTTAAAATATGCAAATGGGTTATTATAATATATCTTCACCCTTAAAATTTTGATAGTATTTTTGCTCCAAAATACAAGTGTAACCGAATCGAACACATTTTCTGAAGCACCACTTCTGAGGGCACGTGAATATCTACATGTATATGTGTTACTAGTACACGGCATGTAGCAAATGTAACTTCGTGATGACGTCAAAATTATGTCAGAACCACATGCACATGTGGTTTTTTACACGCCGTGTACTGTAGGCTTAAGTTATAAGTTATTACTCGACTGCCAAGAAGGACGATACTTGTATATATATTTGTAAATTTATTTATTACCTCGTATCTCCCAAACGACTGCATGGATTTCGACAGTTAAGATATCGTTATACTTGTATAAAGAACCTAAGTACTCGTAGGCAGGTGCTCAAAAAAATTTTGGATTTTTCGCGCAAGATACAAGGTGGGCCAAAAGAAATCATCCGATAAATGAAAAACTTCGATTCTGTTTTTTGATCATGTTTATTTCAATCTTTAGAAATTTATTGGTCAAGTCGTCTCGTTTTATGGCATTTTTCATCACTTCCGCGAGAACTTCGGGCGACAGATTTTCGCACTCGTGTCGAAAGTTGTACTTGAGGCCTTTCAGGGTCTCAGGATTGTTCACGTAAAAACGGGACTTCAACAAAAAAAGTCTGAAACTGTTAAATCGGGTGATCTTTCGGGTCAGTGTAAATCGCCAAAACGAGAGATGAGGCGACCCGGGAACGTCACGACACGATTATTCCGCATTCTTAGGGAGTGTATCGCTCCATGGCTTGTTTACTTGTGTTCTACATCTGTCTAGTTCACAAATGTCAAACAAGATTTGACATTAGAAGCCATTTGCAAAAATAAGAACATCTTTCACTCGGGTGATTTCTTTTGGCCCTCGTAATTATACGTTACAAAAAATTTTACCAAACCTAGTGGAGTATCAAAATAAAGGACAGTTAACTGGATTACAAATATATATATATATATATATATATATATATATATATATATATATATATATATATATATATATATATATATATATATATATAAGTTATATTTTTAAATTTAATTAAGAATAATAAATTGGTGTGAAACTTTCTTAATAAAATAAAATTAGGTTAATAATAGTAAATTAAACAAACGTATCGAATAGGGTATCAAAATAAAAGAAATAAAAATATATACATACCTATAAGATCTATGATTTTTCATAAGAGTTGCCAGAACACGCAAAAGATTAAAATAACAAATAAATTTAAAAAAACCCGACTACCTGAAAAAAAAACTTAAAAAAAAAAAAAACACGTCCTTTAGTGCAGAACATTATGACTTTTACAGTCGGGAAGCATTAAAAATCAAATCTTCAAAACTTCTTAATAGCTGTGGAACAAATTAAAAAGCACGATCAACCAAAATAAACAACAACAAAGGCGCAACAGTACGTTGCGTCAATCAACAAGCAAGATAAACACCAACAAACTTAAATAACAAATTCTCTCAGCCGATCTCTCTTAAATATAATTGTTTTTAAATTGTTATCAGAATTTAAAAAATTATTTGTAGGGCCGCATTCATACAAAATATTTTCTGATTCAGTAAATTTGGTTACTGGAAATGAAATTTTGTTTTTTCTGTGTAGGCTTAAGTAGAAAATATTTCCAGAATGCTGACAAGTAAGTATGGGTATTTATCTTTTTCGTGCTGACTTAACATCATTTTAGCGTTTCTGAGTTTTATTAATCGTAAACTTTTTTCGTAAAGGAGGTGTAAAATTTTTGTTTATGTCTAGTATTCGCTTGAAATATTCGCATACAATGTAAATAGCAAAAGTAAGGAAATAATTTGCGAATGCGAAAGCGAATGCGAACATCCCTAATTTTGATACCCCACTCGATAGGTTTGGAAAAAAATCCGACATTTTTTTAACACCTATCTTATGCTGAGTACATATTTAGCATTTCCTGTGTTGTTATTTTGTGGTGCTATTTTTAAAAGGTGTGCAACGGCGCACGACGAATGCTTATGAGAGACTGAATTATTTTCTTCCGTACGTACTAAAATAACAAAATTTGTTAGACTAGAAATTATTGTTGGATAAATTTTTCAAAATAACTTTTGTTCTGCGAAAAATACAAATATTTTTTCACCAACTACAGCTGCGCTGACAGTTTTAAAATGTTTAGTTTAACATTGCCATATAGAAAACGACTTGCTTTTTATACTTTTAATTGCCACCGGGTAATAAATTTGATTTACACGCAAATTAAAGTATTAAAGTTGAAACGTTACAATATTAAGACACATTTTAAAACGCTATTGTGAACTCCCTAAATCATAAGTACAAATCGCAGGTTCCAAAACATATTATGTTGATTGTTTTCCTGCAACTTTGTATAGTTATCTGATTTTTGAATATTATGTTGGGTAGACAGGTTGCTGGGAAGATATAGCTATAAACTCACGTTCATTTCGAAGGTCTTTTCATGCTTACCTGAAAGAAAATAAAGAAGGAGCGAGAGGGAGCGAGCGGAGGAATTAATTTTATTCAAAAATTGAGAATTTAAGTAGGTAACCTAGATTAGCTTTAAAATTTTATATTGAAGGAAAATAATTTGGAAAATAATTTGGAAATAAAAATAAGTTTCATACAAATATTTGATTCTAAAAGATTGATAAATTTTTGCAAGTTTTACTTTATAGCGTTTTAAGAAAGACGTTACTTTCATAGAAAAATAAACTTAAATTCTTATATCAGAATTGGACTTACAAAAAAAAGTATCTGCTTTTGTTAAAAATTTGAAAAAACGCTGCAAGGAAGCTAATTGGAGTAAAAGAAATTGTTTTGCAAAATGGTTACAAGCTGAACTTACTATCCACATAACTTCTGAAACTACAAGTAAAAACAGTGGAGGAAGACCACAAAAATCATTAGATAAGATAAGAAAAAAGAACATTAAAGATAGTATGCTTTGCCAATTGCGATCATAAAAACAACTAACGACAGTAGACATCATTGAAAAAGTTATTTCCGCTATTCCTGTGAGAACAAGACGGATCCTTAAAAGCATTCCCACACCAAACGAGGAAAAACAGTTCACAAATGAGGAAGTGTTTGCATTATTTCTGAATTTGAAGTTAACAAAAGAGCAGTATACTCACCTCAGATTGCGTGCGATCGAAAAAGGCTCAAATTTATACCCATCATATCATCACGTAATTGCAGCTAAAAAGGACTGATGGCCTTCAAAGGAATGTATTACAACCAAACACCAATTTCTCCAGAGGTACAACTGCAAGCTCTACTTGATCATACGGCCGAACGGTTGCTACAATCATCTAAAGGAAGTGAGTTGAAGAAATATAGAAACTGCAAGTTAACTTTTTTTTTGTAAATAGGAATGCGATGGATCTTCCGGACAAAAGCAATATAAACAATTTTTATGTGAAGATATTTCGGACACAGATCAGTTCATGGTGTCATTTGTACCATTGCGATCAATAAAGAACTTAGAAGAGTCAGTACAATGCAAACAAATTATATTTGGAAAAATCAAACACCATTATCTACTAAATACTGCAGACCAATAAAATTTTAATTTAAAAAGGAAACTCGTGATACCATTAAGAATGAAGTAAGTGATATTAGAGCTCAAATTTCAACATTACAGCCATTAGAATTGGAGATAGATGGACAGACTATTGAAATAAACTACCAATTAGTGCTTTCAATGATAGATGGAAAAATTGCCCAAGCTTTGACTGACACAAATGCTTCATCCAGCTGTGTTATATGCAAAGCACCATCAAGTCAGTTAAACCAAGAACCGACAAAGTCAGTAGATAGTACTGATGGATATGAATTTGGGTTATCACCGCTACATACAAGAATAAGGTTTACGGAACACATACTGAAAACAAGCTATGATTTGGACTTCAAATCTTCAGGATCTAAGAAATAACAACACCAACAAAGAGCTAAGGAAATTAAAAAAGAAACATGTCCAAAATGAATTTCTCAAACATGGGTTGACTATAGATCAACCAAAACAAAGATCAGGCAATACAAATGATGGCAATACCGCAACAAGATTCTTTTTACATCCCGAAACTACATTTAATATAACAGGTTGATATAGACCTTATTTGAAGATTTAAAACAAATATTGAAGTAATTGCGTGTAACGAGCAAATTAGGTGATTATGCCAAGAAAACCGATAATATATATACATCCAAATACCCATGGAGAAATATGTCTGCAACAGTGCACAAGGTTCTTTATCCTTAAGCACCATATATTACCAATTGAAGATTTATCAGCGGAAGCCCAGGAAAAAAGAAATAAGGATTACAGATTTTACAGAGAAGAGGATACCAAAAAACTTCCCGAAGCTCTACAAATGAAGATTTATTTAATATATTATTGGCAACGTCAGATCCTTTCATCTCTACCATTCGAAATCAATGGAAATTTTATCATTCGGACTTGCATGCCGAAGCTAAGGGACTGCTACACGACAGAAGTAATACAGAAATGAATATGGAATACTTACAAGCACTATTCCAGGAAAATTAATAATAATTATAATTTACATTTACTATTATTTGAGTGAAATAAAGTATAAAAATATTAATATTTAATTAATGATATTAAAATTTAATTATTTTAAACTAGTTTTATGATTCTCATAAGTAGTGTTTAAGTATTTTTTTAATTCAGTGTCTTGCAGATATTCATCTAGTAGAAACGGTTCAGTTAGTTATATCTGCACATGTCTTACATACTTATGTATATATATGTATATATATTCAAATAACCAAGAGTCTATAATCTATTTATTACTGGAAAAAACTAGGCTTATGTATTAAATTTTCAACAACTTACTCTGTTATTTTTATAAAAATGAATTAAGTTTCATTATAAGACCTTTTTTCAACAAAAATAAAAAATAAAAAGCGCGCATTTCTAAGCAAATTAAATTTTTTTTTGAAAGTTCAACTTTAACCTTAAATTTCTCCACAACCACTATAGTGATTTTATTGAAACTAAAACTGGATAAAAGCTTATTATGTTATCTATCCACGTAAAAAGTAATTTCAAAAATCTTCAATAGTTCAAAAGTTACAGACCTTTGGCCGATGAAAAACGATTCTGAACCACTGTGCGGCGTTCACATTCAGGGCACTCATGAATAAATTTTCGCGTGAAATTTCTCCCTTTCCCTATTAATTGCTATTAGTTCGAATTGTTCCCAAGGAAAAAATTCACTCGGAATTTTATTTATGATTGCCCTGATTATTTTTTTTATATGGAAAGCAATGCCACAGAACGAAAAATATCGGAAATGACAAACGTTGCCACTAGTACACACTTTTGCGATGTCACAAAATGCCATAGTGTTTACTCGGAATAAGAACACTTTGGTTTTTAAGACGAATATAACGATACCTTAACTGTCGAAATCCATGCAGTCGTTTGAAAGATACGCGGTAATAAATACACCTATAAACATATACATATGTATACAAGGAACGTTCGGAAAACATAGCCCTTCTGGCAGTCGTGTAAAGATGGTTTACAAATGCTTTTTCGTAAATTTTTGTTTTAATTTTTATTTGAGTGAGTTAGAGTACAACGCGTTCAAGTGTCAAAATTAAAAAAATAACACTAATATATATCTATCACTACAAAAATTCAGACTTGCATAATGACCTCAATCAGCTGTATGTATGCCAAACCAATGCTTTAAGTACGAAATGCATGACAACAAAAAACTTTCGTGCTTAATTACTCAAAATTTTCATTTTAGAACTTTTGCTATTCTCTAAAAAGTGAAAAATAACAATATTCGGTTAAAAGTGGTCAATTGTTTTAGACAAAGAGGTCGTAAATTACCTATTTTGATATTTTCAGTGCCAATAGCTGAAAATACTGCAAAATAAAGTCCTATATTAATCACATCATCGGGTATATGGATTGGATTATTCATGTTAATAGTTTGCAATTTAGAACCATTATATCTAGGCATAAGCTCAACAAAGGATTTTAACAAATCTTTAATGTGTTTTGGTTGACGACAAGATACGATTCATTATCTAAAACACTCTTTAAAGCAATTGTTTTAGCATATAACCAGAAAAACCGGAATTGTGTAGCTTTCCAGTTTGATAAATTATTAAATCGCACATTACACTTTGTAGCAATTACTTATTAATTCTGATATACTATAAATGCACATTTCTTCAGTGAAGTAGTATGTACTGGGAAAATGTTTTACTAAACAAAATGATATCACCTTTACCGGGAATAAAGTTCATGTGAAATGTGTTTCCCTTGCCTAATCTTGTGTTGTGTTAGTGTATTATTTTGTTCTTTTTTCCATAATTTTTTGTTAATAGGAAATATTTCACGTGAACAAAGTTTTCACCTCTTATCCCCATTATGGGTGCATATTGGTAAAACACTGAATTTTAAGTTTTCACAATACTTGACCATCGTCATGAAAAACAATCGGCCCACCGTAGATCAACGTTATCATTTGCGTGTTAGCAAAGCACTTTAAACGACGAACATCTTACGAATTGCCAACGTTTGAACTACCTTTGAAAACCTTTTGTCAACATTGCACAGTAGGGTTTTCGATGACTAAAGTGGCAATTAATTCGTGGTGACCTTCCCTGTCTATAGTTTTATCTTTTTTGGTTAATATCATTTAAAGAGAGGGATTTTCGAAGTTAGGTGAAAAATTGGCGGAATAGGACTGGGGGAAGGGCTACTCCCCATACATACTAATTAATAATAATCTAATATCTATAAAGCTATAATAGCGAGAGGCTTCAAATTTGGTAGTTACATACAAAACAATTAAAAATAATCTGCTATCGAGAAATCTATGATAGTAAGAGGCTTCAAATTTGGTGTGAGTTAATTTGAAAACAGCATACAAAGTTAGGTGAAAAATTGACGGGATAGGTCCTGGAGAACGGGTACAATGTAACTTAATAACTATGTGCCAAAAGTATAAATTAATTCGAGGTGGCTGCCCCTGCTTTTAGCGTAAAGATGTAAGATTTATATATGTACGAGTGTATTAAATTATCTAAAAAAAAGCTTTTATATAACCTGCAATGTTGGTTTGATAATGGCAACAATTTTGCGACAGCTTTTTCTATTAGTTACACTGTACAGATTCTTATGGGCCTTTAGATAAAAGAATCTTTTAAAAAAGTTTTTTTTTACTATTAGTTCATTATTTGAAGTCGATTAAAAAAGGGAATAAAAATATTTGAACAGCTCTATTACGTATCCAATTCTTAAGAATCATCATCATAATCATGATGATGATGGATCTGTATAATTAGTATAAATATCATTATCATCATCTCCGGCATTTTCTTCAAATATTGCTGTTATTGCTTTTATGTAGTAGGAGCAACAATATTTTTGCATATTATTTTAAAAAATTGTATCAAAAATGTTAACAGTATTACGGGAAATTTTTTTTTTACTAAACTCGACTATTTATCGTAATCTTTCCCGAAATTTACTAAATTATAGGGTTACACGTGAAAACAAATTATGATTAGTAATATAAAAATGTTATTTCTGTATTTCTCGCATCGTAAAATTTCCGACATGAAACGAGAGAATTGTAACAAAAACAGTGTAAATTGAAACACAAAATGGCTTTTCTCACATGTAATTGTTTCTGTATCTTTACTTTGTGAGAAATATCTGTCATTTAAATAAATTTCCAGCAATTATTGGAAGGATTTGAGAAAAAGTGTTTCTGTAAAATAATTTGTGAAAAGTTTCTCGAAAGAACTATCAAAACAACTCGCATTTTTAATTCGTGAGAAAACAACTAAATTTGTACAAAAACAATTGAATTTTTGAATCTGTGTGTATATACTCGTATATGCAAAATAAACTGTTTGAAAATATATGTAACGAATTGTTGAACTAAAAGACGAGTAGACAGTTGATAGAAAAAACTTCTTTAAAGCATTTTTCATTAATTTTATATTCTTTTTCATTATTTTATTTTCTTTTTCTTGTAAGTTATTTTTTGTTTGTTATTGAAATAATATTTTTGTGACATTTTGTTTTCATTTGACATAGGTATACATGAAATGTCACAATACTTTCAGTTAGTTCAATCATCTTTATAGTTCAATGAATTTACATCTGCATACATACATTATGTTGTGGGCTTTAACAGTATTAAAAAGACAGATCTGTGATTAAAAAACTTTACGAAAACGAAATATATTTTATAAGGAATAACTATGCTTTATGAAGTGTTTATAAAATAAATTTAATGTGAAAATCTATTATAAAACACAAATATATTTTGTGAATAAGGTAGTATGTATAAGTGCTTACTTCTGCTTTTAGTAGCCAGTAATGACCCTGCAGTTTTAAAAGTAGAACTTGACTCAAAATCGTTAAGTATTTCCCTAACGAAAAATCGAATACCTACTACAGTTGCCACAAGCAGGGTGATATATTACATTTTTCAAAAAGTAGCACAAAAAGGGGATTTAAAAAAAAGGAGCACCAAATAGGGGATTTATAAAAAAAGGGGCAACATTAAAAAAACGAGACAACTACACTAAACTTTTTATTTTTTAATGTATTATGTTCAATTTACTACACAAAAATACCTTTTAAGCCATATATGCTTCACCAATCTTGGTGGACCATAAGATACTTAAAAGAACACGACAAAAAAATTTTACCATATTTAAATATATGTAAGAATATATTTGTGGGATTCAAACGGACATAGTTTCATAATGTTTTATATTATTTTAATATTAATTAGTAGTTGGATGCCATTTTCCGACGGTTTGGTACCGGAAATCACTGACTTCTGAAACAAGTTGACGACTCCAAGTATTTTGAATTTTAACATTTTTGTTACTATTGTTATTGCGATTACGAACTAATTTTTTATCTAAACATAATTATTACCATCGTAAATATATTCATAATATATTTTTTTAAATATCTTTCCAAAATCAAAATTTTATGGGTGTAAGAACAGTTTAGTCCTTAACTGTATATATCGTTATCGGAAATTCAAAATACCGTTACATATTCCATTTAGACTGAAGAAATATGTCTAAAGAGCTGGAGTTTATACCAATTGACACCACTCACAGTGGACCAAAAACAAAATTTCTGATGATAAAGGTTTGGCGGTCTTCGAAAACAGCATGTTAGTCTGCTCTGCTAGTGTTTGTCAGAATATTTACAACTAACTTTGGTGTTATTTTTTCCTTAAAAATTATCACATGTAAATAAATCGAGTCATAAATATAGAAACAAATAAAATTCGAACAATAGTAATTAAAATTAGCCCTACCATAATTTTCATAGTTTTACAAAATGGAAAATATCGAGTGTATGTATATCATTTGTTTGAAAATGTGTTTCTATATTTGTAACAAGATCTGCACTGGAAGTCCGATATTCCAGATGAATATGTAATAAATTCAAAAATGGAAGCATGGGTTTGAAATTATTTACCTTCGACCTATTTGTTAACTAGTTTTTCATTAGCGCTAACTTTGAAAAAGTACGTTCAGCAGATGCACTGCGGTGGAGTACTTTCATATTTCATGCCAAAATTGTTCAGCATTAGAAATTTTAAATTTGTGATCATTGTTTTTATCCATTCTAATAAATTTAATTCAGTACACTTATTACATAAGTAAACTCTGAAACAAGTTCGAAATAATTTATATCTTCATTGGAATTTAAAAATAATGGATCCAAATACGTCAGTACACTAAACTTGTTATTCCTAATATCAACTCTTGATAGTATTTCTCCACACAGTTTTTGATAAAAAGTTAAAAGTTTACTTTTAATAAAAATTATACAATTCTCAGAAAACCCTTTAGCACATGCATATGCATCTCACTTTCGGCTTCATGGACATTTGTCAACGATATCTTTAACGTATTAAATGTTAATAAAATCTATATTTCCTACTTTTTTGGTACTTACATATTATTTTTTTACAATTTAACAAAACAGGGGCAAAAAGGGTCGAAATAGTACAAAAATTAGCTGATTTAGCTCATAAAAAAGGGGGACAAAAAGTGGCAAGGAAGTCGAAAAAGTGGCAAATTGCCACTAGTCCGTCAAACGGACACGCTGGCCACAAGTAATGTAAGAGTTCGTCTTTTGACTCTGTCACTCATGGATATGTTAATGCCTTTAACTTCAATATTTTTTTGGAGTGGAAAAAGCTGTGCTGTTATTCCAAAGAAAATCATCAAGAAAAAAATTATTTTATAATATAATTATTTTGATTTTGTGTTGGTGTCAGTTACAATAAGAAGTTCGTGGTCAATGAACGTGTAATTTTTAGTGAAAAAAGTGCTTTTCTTTTAGAAAGGTAAAATGTCGCATAAAAAAGAAAATGAACAATTAATTGAAAAATGTATTAATAATTAATTGTTTTATCAATAGAAAAATTAATTGTATTCATTAACGAAATCACTAACGATGGGTTGGCAGATGTTTGCAATTGACTACCCTCAATGTCATCCCCGTGTTAAAATCGTCAATCGTGTGCATTGCTGGTAGTAAGGCTGGTAGTTCATGGTAACGGTTGGTAGTCAACGAAATAGCTAGACATTCGCTAGCTACGCCGAATGCAGGGGAACCAGAACTAAATATACATATGGATGAGTGTAGAAGCAAAGCACACATACAGTAGAAAATTAAAGCAAAACGTTAAAAACATTTAGTTCACATCCTGTGTTAGTTCATTTTGTGTCTTAGTTCTTAGTTTAAAAATTTAACTAGTGAGTGTAAAACAATTGAACTAGTTCCCTTAGTTGAAAGCATTGAATCGTTCATTTGAACTAGTTCATTAATGAACTACACAAAACTGAAAAACAGAATCCGTGTTGTCTGTTTTCGCATTCAAATACAGAAACATTTTTTTTCTCACAAATCGAGAAACGATAGAATTTTGTGTTTCACACTTCATGTGAGAAATTTTACGATGCGAAAAATGCAGAAACGAGCTACTGCTTCACGTTTTTTACATTTACTGTGCATTGATAGCGGGAATAAAAATTTCACATTTTATTCACAATAGAGGTGATGGAGATCCGAAAATCTATTTGAAAGTTTAAAAGTGTTATCCTACAAAGCTGTAAAATATGACTTGAGAATTTATTACGTATTGCCATAGATTGTCGAGTTTTTATAAGTGTAATTTTTGCTCAAAATATATAACAGAGAGGTGCTAAAACTATTAAAAAAAAAAAAAATAAATCCATAGTGTACATAGTGTATGAAAACCTACTTTTTTCGATCTTCCCCACTGTGGTCGCATAGTGCATTCCGAAAAATCTCTGGCAAAAAGCAAAAAGTGCTTAAGTCGAGATAAGCAAATTTTGAGTTAAAAGCACTAATGTAATCTTCATATTTAAAAGGTCCTTTGAGAAAAATCTCTGTTGTTTTGTTGATTTTTCAGGGGTGTAATTCCTGCATTTGTGATCGAAATTGCATTCGAATAGAAAGTAATTTCGACAGCACGAAATTTTCTGATGATGTCAATCGATATCAAGCGAATCGAGTTTTTGTTTCAGTGTTGGAAAAAGGCAAATACATTCATTTCATAACACTGAATAAATAGTAAGCAAAAACTCATGTTTGTACGTATGTATGTGTGCAAAAACATGTGTACCCTGTCGGAATTTCCGTTAACTTTAAGCCAACTATTTCGCAACTAGTACTGACTGGATTACTTGGATTACTTTTCAATGTAATCAACTGACTATTTTAACTTTGCGATGTCCTAGGCAGTAGTGAATTGTCTCACTCTGCATTACTTTCGGCTAACTTAATCACCTGGTAGTCAGTAAATTAAAAAAAAATGCTGGAATTCGAACATGTATTGTCACATGTTGTGTACTTAACGCGCTAACTACACAGCCAAGGCACCATCTAATATAATAGCTGCAAAATGTTAATATAAAACTTAAATGAGTTTCAAAGTAGCTGAGAATAAATTTGTTGGCTCTCACCAAATTCGATTACTACTCAACTTAAGAATTAATTTTGAATTTTTTCTGAAAGACATTGCAGTTAGCTTTTAGTCAGTCTAAGAAAAGTTAACTATAAGTCAATTATTTTTGCAGCCAATCACACATTCTCCGACAGGGTTTAAGTAAAACAAACAACCAACCAAACAAACTTACATTTATAATATTAGTAAAGATGTTTATAAATAACTTACATGTGTTTGAGAATACAAAATATTAAATTTTTTCTTTACTGGAAATTCATGCATACATATTTGAACACCAACAATCGTTTACTGTATATCCTGTCAATTTTGCTCAACATGATAAAACACGAACACGCACGAAAACACGTGTCACAAACGCTTCGTGTTGAGCTGTGCGTATTCGTGTCACGAAAAAAAACACGACACGCGCCCATCTCTAGTGCATACTAAGGCAGGCTGTTCAAATTATAAATCAAATATCACGCATATCACAAGTATAAATCAAATAAAAAACTGGCCCCAGTATGCCTCCTTCTACAACCGGTAACTTCCGGGCATTAATGTAGCTTTCCAATAGCGTCAGAAAATTTATTGGTAGATATGATTTCAATTTTAAAAGAAGGCCTTCATAATACTCTTTATCAAATGCCTGAGAAACGTCAATAAACAGGCCAGAACAATACTTCTTTTCTTCAAATGTTCTTCTTATAAATAGAACCAATCCATGTATATGTTCAGTGGTGCTATACTGACTTCTAAAACCAAATTAATGGTCCGGGATGCTCCCACTACCAATTATTGTTGACAATCTTGCCATGAACAGTTTTTCGAAAAATTTTGACATTGTTGATAGTAGACTTACTGTTCTGTATTATTGAGCCTTGGTAAGATCGTTGCCTAGCTTTGGAATCATTTTGACCTTACCAAGTTTCCAGAGGTATGGATAATACTCTGGTCGTAATATGGCATTACAAATAAATACAAGGATTATAATTGCAATACGAGGCAAATTCATCAACATCTTGTTACTTATTCCATCAATACCTGAAGCTTTCTTTGGGTTGAGTTCAGTAATTAGTTTCTGTACGTCATGAATCTTAAAATTTAATGGTCGAGGGGGTAGAGCAACTACACTCGGTAAATCAACAGCACCAGTATATGTGTTTGGGAAAATACGGATTTTAAATGCTTTGCAAACAAGTTACCTTTTTCAGTATCAATTCTTGCCCAACCTCTGGTAGAAATGCGCAGAGATGGTTTAAACTCAACGGGTGTTTTAAGCTTTCTCGCAGCGCGCCACAAGAACTAATTAGATGATTTAGTGACATCGAAATATTCCAGATAGTTGTTAAGAGATGAAGTTTTTTTTTATATTCACGCAAGTCTTGGAGTCGTTTAGTGCACTTGTTACATCTGATTTTATGTTTGGGTGATCTGTGATGTTGCCATTTCCTTCTATCTGTTCTTTTTTTTTACATACGAGACGTTCAATATCAGTAATATCTATTAAACCCAGTCTGCGGTTGGGAGGTAGAGGCATGCTGAGCAGCCTGCTTAAAATGTTCGTTAATATTGACAATGTTAGATTCAATATCAACGTGTGTTCTTAGCGTAATCTTTTCTGTGCAAGGACTATCTTATATCTTATATTTTTTGAATCCCAGCCAATTATCACGATCATCATCACATATTGGTGAGGTAATATACTTCTAAATGGGTTACATATTGTAACGATGGTGGGTGAGTGATCGGAAGAGAGGTCTAAAGAAGCTTCAACATGAACTACATCCCTAGAAATATATTTCACGACGACAAAATTCATAACATCTTGAATTTTTTTGTATGCCAGTAAGTGGGCTCGCCACTCGAAATGACGTCCAATACCAATTTTTAAATTGTGTTAAACAACGCTCTACTTGTAGGTGTAACAAGGCGCAAACCCTAGAACGTATGTTTTGCATTTAGTCTCCAGCTGCTATGAAACAAGGTCTTTGAGATTTGTAAAAATCCTCGTATTGATCCCCACTGATTGAGAAGCTGGGAGGGGAGTAAATTGATGATATAACGAAATTTGTACAAGAATGTTCGACAAAAATATTAGTTTCGTATGTTATTTTTCGGGCTATTTGTGGTCAAAAATTTTTCTCCATATATGTATATATAAATAAAAATTACATAATTACATAATTTTTCGTTTCGTTTCTCCCAACGTTTCGTTTGATTTTTGCAAACTTCTTCAGGGGTGGTATTTTATTAATTGATATCTAGCACAAATAAATATTTATTTAGAATAATTTAAGGATCATAATATATTATCACAGATTTAAACTTACTATTTATATCATTGTCAATTATTCATTTTTCAGTTCTCGTTGAACCTTCATAGTTAGCGGTGTTTTTTTACATACATACATACTAAACAAACAAAAAATCATACACAAAATATTCGTAATACATAATATTCGTAATAGATATTAACTTTGATAAATAAGCAAAGTAAATATTGCTAGTTTTTTTTACATAGTCAGAAACAACAAAAACTAACAAAAAACCGCAAACAAAGTGACATTGAGGAATACACTATATGAGTACCTCAAATAAAAAAAAATTGTGAAGTGAGTTCTAACGGCAGAAATGCATATTTTACTGTGAGTTCTGAAGCTCTTAATAAAAACAATAAAAATAAAAAACGGGGTAATTGTCTTTTTTTAACGGCGAAGCCACTTTTTCGTCAGCGATCGACTTCGCTTTGTCCAATACCAGCTAGTGATTCGTTAACATTACATTTGCCTAGTACTTCTTCATATAAGTCAGTGATATCGTCACGTTCGGGCTCGTGCTCATCAATTAACCAAATTATCACCACAGATAACAGTAGCTCAAAACCCAAGGTCCAAGTCGGAATGGAAAGATATATATATAACTGCAGTAAAGCGTGAGCGAAGCCCAAAATCTTCTAAAATGTCATCTGCTCCAAAGATGTCTAGAGATAACAGCGCATCCTCTACTAATCGTCTAAACCGTTTTAAAATTTTGCAAGATGACAACGACAAACCCCATGTATCCTCGAACGAAACCTCCAAACCACCACCAATCTATTTGAGAGAAAAAAATTCAAACGCCCTTATTAAAAAATTAATCTCGATCGTTGGTGAAAATAAATTTCACATTGTTCCAATTAAACGTGGTAACATTGATGAAACGAAAATTCAAATTTATGAAGAAAAAGATTTTCGCAAAATTGTTACTGAATTTGAAAATAGTAAAACAATTTTCTACACTTACCAGCTCAAGAGTGCTAAAGGCTTACAGATTGTGTTGAAGGGCATAGATTCGTATGTTGTTCCCCAATAAATAAAAGATGCGCTCGTCCTCCAGGAATTTAAGATAAAAAATTTATCAAACATAATAAATAGGGAGAAGATCCCCCAACCTCTATTTCGCGTTGAACTTAAACCAAATGATATAAAATTAAGAAAAATTGAGACCCATCCAATTTATAGTTTAAAATATCTTTTATACCGAAAAATAACAGTTGAAGAACCAGACAAGCCTTCAGGGCCCGTACAGTGCCACAATTGCCAAGAATATGGCCACACAAAAACTTACTGCAAATTACCTACAGTTTGTGTGATCTGAGGTGAATTGCACGGTATTGTTAGCTGTGCTAAGCCAAAAGATCAAGCTGAAAAAAAGTGTAGTATATGCGGAGGTAATCACACTGCTAACTACAGAGGATGTCCTGTATATTCTTTCGTTAAACAAACTATGGGACAAAAACCTAAATTAGATCCAGCTCAATCAGCCAATGCTTACTGAGACACTTTTCCTCAAATGAGCTAACCAATTACTTCACTAGTATCGTATGCCGATGCTGTTAAGACAAATTCTGTTCCCGCACAAAAAGTATCACCGCCAAATAATTCGACAAATACAAACTCTAGCTTTAATTTTAATCGCCTTGAAGCTACTATTGATAATCTGGTGCAAACTATAAACAATTTTACAACAAATATGACTAGCATGATGCAAGAAATGCTGCGAATGCAGAATACACTGATTCAAGCATTAGTTAATAAGCTATGAATACGTTAAAAATATGTTTCTGGAACGCAAACGGCATTCGCCAACACAAAAATGAACTCGAGCACTTCCTTACGGAAAAAATATCGATATAGTGTTGGTTTCTGAGACTCATTTGACTTCGAGAAACCTTTTCAAAATCAATGGCTACACGTTATATGGTGGATCAGCAATTCTAATAAAGTCAAGACTCAAGCACTATATTCTTGATAGTATTTGTGAAGAACACCTACAAGACACAAATATTTGCATTGAAAATTTTTGTACAAATTTCGTGGTATCGTCAATTTACTCCCCTCCCAGATTTTCAATCACTGAGGATCAATACGAGAATTTCTACAAATCCCTTGGGCCTTGTTTCGTAGCAGCTGGCGACTACAATGCCAAACATACGTTCTGTGGTTCGCGTCTTATTACGCCGAGAGGTCGGGCGTTGTTCAACACTATTTCAAAAATGGGCTTGGATGTTATTTCGAGTGGGGAGCCCAATTACTGGCCTACAGACATACAAAAAATTCCGGATGTTATAGATTTTGGAGTTATGAAAAATATTTCTAGAGATTTAGTTCATGTCGAAGCTTCCTTAGATCTCTCCTCCGATCACTCTCCCACTATCATTACAATCTGTAGCCCACTAAGAAATGCCTTACTTCACGCATATGTGAAGATGATCAATCGCGTTAATGGGCTGGGGTTCAAAAAATATTTCAGTTGTCATTGTAAGGAAAATATTAAGCTAAGAACATCTGAAGATATTGAATTTAACGTTGCCAAGCTTAACGTAATTATTAAACAGGCTTTTGAACATGCCACTACCTCCCAACCTCAGACTGGCTTTAACAGAATTTAGTCTACGGATATTGCATGTCTTGTATGTTAAAAAAGAGAGCTAGAAGAGAATGGCAACAACACAGATCACCCCTAAATAAAATCGGACTCAAAGAATGTACTAAGCCACTCAAAGAGTTGCTATCGTCGGAAAAAACTGGATCACTGGAAAAATATCTAGAAGGTCTCGATGTCACGTCAGCATCTAATTATTCGTTATGGCGCGCCGCTAGAAATCTGAAAAGACCCGTTGTGCTGAAATCACCTTCTATTTATTTTTAATGCCATTTTACGAATGCAGTATTTTCCACATAACTGGAAACATGCGAAGATCAAAATGATTCCAAAGCCCGGCAAACATCCTACCAAGACTGAGTCATATAGGCCTATAAGTTTACTATCAACAATCTCAAAACTTTTCGAAATCTGCTCATGACTATATTTTCCTAAATCTTAGCTGATCATCAATTTTTGTTTTAGAAGTCAGCATAGCACAATTGAGCAAACGCATAGATTGGTTCAATTTATAAGGAAGACATTTGAAGAAAATAAGTATTGTTCTTCCCTCTTCATTGATGTTTCTCAGGCATTTGACAAAGTATGGCACGAAGGCCTAGTTTTAGAATTTAAAACATATCTGCCAATAAACATCCAAACACTTTTGGGAAGCTATATTACTGATAGGAAGTTCAGTGTTGTGGAAGGAGACTTCATGAGTGTGCCCGAATCTATATCTTCCGGTGTCCCACAGGGTAGTATTTAGGGGCCAGTCTTACATTTAATATATAATTGTGATATGCCTGTGAACAATAATATCCATACCTCTACATTCGCTGATGATACAGCCTGTATGAGTATACATGAAAACCCTTATGAGGCATTCCGAAATCTCCAGGGACATATTACCCAGCTGGAAAAATGGTTGAACTTATGGAGAATTAAAGTAAATGAGCAAAAGTGTGTCCATATAACATTTACCTGAAGAAGAGATACTTGTTCCCCCATTCGAATTAACAATCAAAATATTCCTCAACATTCTCAAGTGAATATCTTGGTATACACCTTGAGCAAAGGCTTACATGGAAACATCATATTGACTTAAAAAAAAATGGATCCAAAGGATTTCTAATTGTATAAAGGTGTAGAAAAATAAAATAGATTCATATCGAATAAAAATTATTTGCTGGGTTTTGTATAAGTTACTAAGCCTACTATGCTTATTTTTCTTTTGTGATTTTCAAAAATATTAATATTTGTGAATTCTCAAATAGTTTATGAAAGTCTGTGCATAAGATAAGAGGTTTGTGACTGTTCAAAATGTGTGGTTGAAGTCTACTGACGATTTGTTAAAGCAACAATGAAATGCATATAGACATCGCTTAACCACCAGCAAATAAATTTCACTTATAATATAATTATAACAATATGTCGAATAATAAATCTCTTGAATATAATATAATATAATATAATATAATATAATATAATATAATATAATATAATATAATATAATATATAATATAATATAATATAATATAATATAATATAATATAATATAATATAATATAATATAATATAATATAATATAATATAATATAATATAATATAATATATATAATATAATATAATATAATATAATATAATATAATATAATATAATATAATATAATATAATATAATATAATATAATATAATATAATATAATATAATATAATATAATATAATATAATATAATATAATATAATATAATATAATATAATATAATATAATATAATATAATATAATATAATATAATATAATATAATATAATATAATATAATATAATATAATATAATATAATATAATATAATATAATATAATATAATATAATATAATATAATATAATATAATATAATATAATATAATATAATATAATATAATATAATATAATATAATATAATATAATATAATATAATATAATATAATATAATATAATATAATATAATATAATATAATATAATATAATATAATATAATATAATATAATATAATATAATATAATATAATATAATATAATATAATATAATATAATATAATATAATATAATATAATATAATATAATATAATATAATATAATATAATATAATATAATATAATATAATATAATATAATATAATATAATATAATATAATATAATATAATATAATATAATATAATATAATATAATATAATATAATATAATATAATATAATATAATATAATATAATATAATATAATATAATATAATATAATATAATATAATATAATATAATATAATATAATATAATATAATATAATATAATATAATATAATATAATATAATATAATATAATATAATATAATATAATATAATATAATATAATATAATATAATATAATATAATATAATATAATATAATATAATATAATATAATATAATATAATATAATATAATATAATATAATATAATATAATATAATATAATATAATATAATATAATATAATATAATATAATATAATATAATATAATATAATATAATATAATATAATATAATATAATATAATATAATATAATATAATATAATATAATATAATATAATATAATATAATATAATATAATATAATATAATATAATATAATATAATATAATATAATATAATATAATATAATATAATATAATATAATATAATATAATATAATATAATATAATATAATATAATATAATATAATATAATATAATATAATATAATATAATATAATATAATATAATATAATATAATATAATATAATATAATATAATATAATATAATATAATATAATATAATATAATGTAATGTAATATAATATAATATAATATAATATAATATAATATAATATAATATAATATAATATAATATAATATAATATAATATAATATAAAATAATATAATATAATATAATATAATATAATATAATATAATATAATATAATATAATATAATATTATTATTTCGTAAACAACATTTTGAATTTTTAGTTTATCTATGTTTGATTTTGTGTTTATGTATAGGGTGTTTTTTATTGAGGTATAGAACTTTAAGTTGGCATCACTTTTTTAACTGGCGGCCATTTTGTCAGCTGTCAAGTGATTAATATTTAGTTTGGTTTGCCATTTCATCATGAACAGGTTGACAAAAGAACAACGCTTGCAAATCGTGCAAATTTATTTCGAAAATAATGGTTCAGTTCGCGAAGTTTACCGCAAGCTCCGTCCATTTTATGGTCGACATAATCGTCCATCAGAGCAATTAATTCGGTTAACCTGTCAATTGGCCACCAAGATCGTGTGATTTGACACCATTGGATTATTTTCTTTGGGGATATGTGAAGTCGCTCGTCTACGCCAACAAACCAGAAACGTTAGGGGACTTGGAAGCCAACATTCGTGACGTTATTGCCAACATACGGCCCCATATGCTCGAAAAAGTGGTTGAAAATTGGACCTGTAGAATTGGCTTTATTCGAGCCAGCCGCGGCGGCCACATGCCCGAAATCATATTTAAACGTTAATGGCATAAAATTATCCTTCCAATAAAGCCAAATTGATGGACATTAAAACGATTTTCTTGTGTTTTATTTCAATTCGAAGTTCTATAGCTCTAAAAAAACACCCTATATATGTGTCTGAGTGTTTTGTTTGATTTATATGCTATTGTTTCTTTTCCTTCATTTGGTAGAGTACTCGTTAGAGTGGCCATATCTGTTAATATTGGTATATATGGTACACTATAGAATTTTGTTATTACATTTGTTTGTGGTGGTTTTTCTTTCTTATGATTTTTTAACATTTTGTTAATGATGTTGATTATATATATTGGATAACAATTTTTTATTAGTATGTTTTTTATTTTCTCAATATTGTTTTTCTTATACCTTTCGTCGCTTATTTTTAATATTAGTTGCTTGTAGATGTTCTGCACAAATGTTATCAAGAATATAATGCTTGAGTCTTGACTTTATTAGAACTGCCGATCCACCGCATACTTTTCCTCTAGGGTCTTTTGAATCATATATGGTGTAGCTATTAATTTTGATTAGGCTGTTCGAAGTGAAATGAGTCTCTGAGACCAGCGTTATATCAATGTTTTTTTCCGTGCGGAAGTGCTCAAGTTCATTTTTGTGATGGCGAATGCCGTTTGCGTTCCAGAAACATATTTTTAGCGTGTTCATGGCTTCTTAACAATTGCTTGAAGCAGAGTTTTCTGCATTCGAGCTAGTCATATTTGTTGTGAATGGGTTTATAGTTTGCACCAGATTATCAATTGTGGCATCAAGATGACTAAAATTTCAGCTTGTGTTAGCACTTGTAGAATTGTTAGGTGGTGACACTTGCTGCGATCTTCACAGCGTCGGCATACGATACATTTGTCGTAATTGGCTGGTTCATTTGATGATAACTGGAGAAGTAAGTTATTTCTGTTTGATCTCGACTTACTTTATGTTTTTGACTCATTGTCTGCTTAACGAAAGAGTACAGAGGATATCCTCTGTAGTTAGCAGTGTGATTACCTCCACAATTACTTAATTTTTTATCACCTATTGCAACTAGCAGTACCGCAACTAGCAGTACCGCAACTAGCAGTACTGTGCAATTCACCGCACACAACGCAAACAGTAGCTAAATTATAGTAAGTGTTTGTGTGGTTCTTCAACTGTGATTTTTTGGTTTAAAAGATATTTCAAGTTATAAATGGAATGGGTCTCATTTTTCTTCATGTTCTTTTGTTCTAGTTCAAAGCGAAATAGAGATTGGGGACCTACTCCCTATTATTTGTATTAGATACATTTTTTACCCTAAATCCCTGGACGATGAGTGCATCTTTTATTTCTTCGGGAACTTAAGAATCTATGCCCTTCAGTACAATTTGCAGGGGTTTATCACTCTTAAGCTGGTATGTGTAGAAATTTGTTTTATTTATTTAAAATTCAGTAACCATTTTGCGGAAATCTTTTTCTTCATAAATTTGAATTTTCGTTTCATGATTGTTTTTATTGGAACAATGTTTTTATTGGAACAGTGTGAAATTTATTCTCACCAATGACCTAGATTAATTTTTTAATACGAGCGTTTGAATTTTTGATAGTGGTTTGGAGGTTTTGTTCGAGGATACCTTGGTTTTATCGTTATCTTGCAATATTTTAAAATGTTTTTGACGGCTAGTTGAAGCGGCGTCGTTGTCCCTGGATACCCTGGAAACTGATGAGATTTTTGATGAATTTGTTGCTGAAATGAGTAACTTAAATTAGAGCATTAATGTTGCGCCAGAACCAGTAATTTTCACTTACTCTAATTAATAAAAAACTTAAATAGAAATAAGATATAAAAATGAAAACGCTAAATTGACCTGAAAGTAGCTAAAGTTACATTACTTAACAAAACCAACAGTACTTTTGCAGCTAACTTCACTTCTTTACGCGCTGTCAAAATTGGATTTTCCAATTACAAAGCGTTGACGCCACATTATTTCGGTTGGTCTCATACGTTTTGTATGGACATGAGAAATTTTGACAACCAGACAACGCCTTGCGCCGTAATTTAGATTGGTCTGTAAGAAATTTAGCAATAATTTTTTTTTGCACAATGTTTGTCGCTGAGCTCTGCCAGTATGGGTCAGTTGATGACCTGCCAACAGAAGGAACTATCGATAGTTATAAAAGAATGTTCTATTAAATTTAACCGAAATAATTAGTAGCTATAAGAATTTGAAAAAAAAAATAAATCAGGACTTTAATGGCATAATGAAAGATTTGATATGTTTAGAGAAGTCTAGGGAAAAACTGAGAAACTATATTCTGTATTATGGATTGCTTTCGATTTCCTCAACATCTACGATAACTAAAAGGATTTTTCGAAGTCAAGTTTAATCAAAGCTAAAAAAAGAATCGCTTAAATCCTAAACATTTAAACCAAATTATTTTTCTGAAAGATTGTGCTAGAAGATTTCATTAAACTATTGATGTAACTAACATAATGATTCCAAACATTTGTTAATTTTTTAATATAAATTAAATTGTTTGCTTGATTTAGGTTAAGAGTTATTATGTGTGCCTTGCATTGGCAACGGCTATTGTGTCGTTAAAGTGCATTTTTTTGAATCGAGGGTCTAAAATTTTTGTTACAATTTGCGATTTCGATGCATCGAAAGAAACCATCGATGTTTTCTGATTGCTTAGGAGCAAAAAAACAATAAATTTTATTAAAAGATTAAAAAAATTTCCAATATTGTTCGTAAATAATTAAAAACATGTATTTTCTCTCATTTACTCAAAGAAGAATTAATCCTCATATCGTTCTTCATATTGTGTACAAATTTCATACAAATATCTTGATTGCTCAAATCTTTAAAGTAAACTAAAATTTTCTTTTTCCATTAAGTTGTGTGCAAATTGGAAACTTTAACCTCGTTTTCTGGCCAACTTGTTTTTTTAGTTATGATGTTCTTTGAGTAAATGAGCGATATGTAAATATTTTATTTTATTTTTTGTTTTTTATTAAACCATCTTTACTAATCTTCACAATATAATTAAAGGTAAAGATTCACCAAGCTCAAAGCTGTTATATGCTAAAGATATACCAGAATATCGAAAATGGGTTGATCGATATTACCGTGACATCCGAGAAATGCCACCAATATCTGATCAGGATATGAATGCAATGCTAGCTGAAGAATCAAGGGTAAATAAATTAATATTTACATACATATGTGTGAACTTGTTTGCTCAATTATTTCCTCTATTTCCTTGCAGCTTCATACATCGGAATTTAATACGAATTGTGCCCTCCATGAACTTTATACATATGTAGTGAAATATAACGAACAATTAACCGTTACATTAGAAGAAGATGAATTTTCACAAAAGCAACGACTTGCCTACAAACTAGAACAAGTACACAATATTATGTCAGCGGAATAATAGTAATCCCGTTAGAACAACATCAAGGGAGAAAGATAAATACTAATATTTGTACTCATAATATAATTAAATTAAAAAATTGGAAAACATATGTGTGTTAAAAAAGTTAAGTAATAATAACAATATTTAGTAATTAAATACATATAGGTTGATATCATTTTATAAGACATTTTTAAGATTTTAGATAGCTAGCCTTACAGAGCAATTGCAAAGAAATTAATTTAGTTAATGACTTTAAATTGGTAGGTTAATTTAATTTATGCTGACAACGTTTTAATTTGCAGTTTTATTAGAAGATAAATTGAAACAAAATTAAAAAGAACACCAAAAACTCATGAGCTTACAATTTATAAATTTAAAGAAATATTCATTTGATTTGGAAAGTACAATTTATTTGAAAAAGTATGCTTGAAGACAACACATTAATATGACGTCCAAATCTAAGGCCGAGTTTACATCTGTGTACCATGTGCCTAGAAAAGCATAACCACTAATACTATGTTCAGACGGCAACATGAACCACTTGGTTCGCTCTCTAAACCACGATTGCGAATCATGGCGTTCGCACGACACATTCGTGGTTCGTTTTGACAAATCTTTTTGATGCAGTGATGCCAACTTAGCTCTTTTCGGGCTAAGTTTAACCCAAACTAAAAAACGCGCAATCTAGCACTTTCTACAATTATCTTTTAGCCTTTTTACTTTTTGTTCAATATGGTTACATATTAATCTTTGTGAAGTTTTCTTCCTTTATTTCTTTTATTTCTGCTTCAAAAAAAAAATAAAAATCAGGAAAAAAAATTTATTTCTGCTCCAAAAAATAAAAATCAGAAAATAACAATCATTTCTGCCCAAAAAATTAAAAATCAGTTTATGATTTTTATTTTTTTGATCAGAAATAAAAATCAGAAATTGATTTTTATTTTTTTAAGCAGAAATAAATTTTTTTCCTGATTTTTATTTTTTTAAGCAGAAATAAAAATCAATTTCTTATTTTTACATTAAATGTAAAAAAAATTAATTTGTTTATGCACATGTATGTACATACATCTCCTCGAAAATCCCTTTCATTTGATACCCATATCTTGAAAGTGGTAAATGTAAATAAATATCCACTTTTTGGCGCCGCCGCCATTTATTCCATTGTATTTTTGGTAATCTTCTCGAAAATCCCTTTCATTTGATACCCATATCATAAAAGTGATACGTCCCTTTTTGGTGTCCACCATATTTTTGTCGTCAGCGGAATGTCCACAGGTTGATCTCATCGTTGTAGCTATATATATATACATACATACACACATATGTATGTACCATATGTACATGTGCATAAACAAATCTATTTTTTTACATATAATGTAGAAATGAAAAATTGATTTTTATTTCTGCTCAAAAAAATAAAAATCAGGAAATAACAATTATTTCTGCTCAAAAAAATTAAATCAGTTTCTGATTTTTATTTCTGCCCAAAAAAAAATTTGAAAATAACAATTAATTTTGCTCAAAAAAATAAAAATCAGAAAATAACAATTATTTCTGCTCAAAAAAATAAAAATCCAAAATTTTTAAATCATATGAGTTTTGAAAAATCTAATTAAAAACAATCAAAATTGATTGATTTTTTTCTTTCAAAATTCAACAATAATAATTATTTTCGGTCCCTGCTAAAAACAGATAATGTATGTACGTTTTTTGAAGAGCGTAGTTATGTAAATATAGATACATACATATGTATGCATATATACTTCTTTAGTTTCACAAAATTATATACAATTCAATACTACATATTTAGAAATGAAAAGACATTTTATATTTTGGTTTCTTTTTTTTCCTCAATTGAACAATATTTTAATAATAAAAATAGAATACAATATTTTCAAAAAAACTATGTTAAAAATTGTATAGTTCAACTGAAGTGTATTAGGGAAGTCTCCACACTTCTATTACATATGTATGTATATACACTATTTATATGTACCTTCTTCAAATGTAATATGAAATGTAAAATCTCAAGCTATATTTTACTACGTTTATACGCAGGGCTTATTTGCAAATAAAACTGTAAATACAGACCAATCTAAATTACGACGCAAAGCGTTGTCTGGCTGTCAAAATTTCTCATGCCCATACAAAATGTATGAAACCAACCGAAATAACGCGGCGTCAACGCTTTGCAATTGGAAAATCCAATTTTGACAGCGCGTAAAGAAGTAAAGTTGGCTGCAAAAGTACTGTTGTTTTTGTTAAGTAATGCAACTTTAGCTACTTTCAGGTCAATTTACCGTTTTTATTTCTTATTTCTATTTAGAGTCTTTTATTAATCAAAGTGAGTAAACATTACTGTTTCTGGCGCACCGTTAACGCTCTAATTTAGGTTACTCATTTCAGTGTAAAAGCTAAGCGCTAAATTACGTTTGCTTTGGGTCGTAATTTAGGTTGGTATGTTACTAATTCAGAAAGCTTATTCACGATTAACGGACTATTTGCAAATGAAATGCTTGAGGTTGCCACACTAACAAATGTTTGCTAATAAAAAATAAAAAATTGGTAAGTATTACATATAAAACATTAATAGAAGAAAATCTTGGCAATAGAAGCAAATGATTATTTGTTACTTTATACATTTACACAATTTTTTTGTAAACATGAGTAAATTTTCTATAGAAGTTCCACCAAGTTTTTATACATTCACAATGCCGTATAAACAGTGAGTTAATTTATTTGCAAATATTTTTATTTGCAATTAGTGCGCCTATAAACTTAGTATATATGTTGATCTCATGGTAGTTATTTATTTTCAAAAAAATTACTTTACAAAAAAGTTTTTGCTGTTTTGATTTACAACAGAAACATTTAAAAACTAGCCGCTTTTTTTACTTTATTTTTTATTATTTTTTTACTATATTTTATTAAACGTACTTATATTTTTTCAATTTAGCCAATTTTCCAAAAAAATTACGCGTTTTGAGTATCAAAAGTTGGCATCACTGTTTTGATGGATATACATACATGCATGCATACATACGCGAATAGTTGGCACGAGTTTTATATTCTGTGTTGCTTACTTTTTTACAGTAGATAAATAAATTTAGCAAAAATAATGAATAAAATGTGTTCTAATTTTTTTATTCATACACGCATCAATTTTTTTTAGGTTGTTTTTTGTTTACACATGTGTACATGTCACATACACATTTTGTTTTGTCATTTTGTTTTGATAGCTAGTTCAGATAAATTAGCGATAATTTGTTATCAAAACTAGCGATGATAGCAACTTCTACATGGTTTGCAGCAAGGTTCAAAATGAACCAAGATGGTTCGCTCTCAAAAATTTGTATGGCGAACCATGTTGATTCAACCAAGATTCGACCGCGAACCTTGAATGAGAGAGCGAACCTCGATAATTGGTGTCCGTGTGAACATGCTATAAATGATTAAATAGAATACCGGCATAAACACATTTTCCATACAAGAAAGCAGCCGCAAAAAGCAGTCGTGAGATAGAATCTATTTTATTTTGAGAGCGTTTTTTCTTATGCTCTCACGTATAAGTACTCATTATCTAAAAAATGTAACCATACTTTCAATAAATTTCATAAATTTTGTAAACAAAACTACAAAGAAAAGTAAGCACAATGAAAATAAAACAAAAATTAGAGAGCATTTGAAGTTACTGCCGACGATATTATTATGGACTTTATTAATTTGGGAGCGATTTTCCTGAAGTTGCAGACTTTATTCTGTTTCATCATTAATTAGTAATGAAAAACTGTTTGATTCAGACATGTATTTCTTGATTTAAACAGTTTCCAATCACGTTGAATTCTACAAAAAGTGTCTATCAGTAGTTATGTATGAAACTGTGTAACTTGATAAATACGTGTCTAATTCAAACAGTTGCGCTTTTTCTGGCACATGGCACACAGATGTAAACTCGGCCTTATACGTCTTCCGACCCTTTAAAAACTGACGCAAAATTTCGATGCAGGCTTGTAACATTCTTGAGTGAATTACTTCCACTGCATGATTCGTTGAAATGAAATAATGAAATATTTCTCTATTTTCTCTTTATTTCTCTCATCTTTCGGTTATTTCTATTTGCTTTAATTTTTCTGTTATTGAGCTTATAGTAACTCTATAATGATTTTTAAATGCGTTCCTTAATTTATTTTTTATGATTCTTTTGTTTGACAATTTTTAAAATAAAAATACGGATGGCTATTTTAAAAATCACCTTAAAATCTTTAAATGCACACATATGAATATTCAATATTTCTGAACAACTCCAATATTGAAAAAAACGTAATTTCACATTATCTAATATTAATAATGTTTTTGTTTTTAAAATAACAATTCACGCAAATTGAAACATTTTCAAAAATAAGAGAATGAAGAAGGGAATGATAGATTCATACACATGCCCATTACTATTTCGATGATGTCACAAATAGTTTTAATTAATATTATATTCGTCCAAAGTTCAAATCTCGTAACATATCAAATGCGTAAATAGCGAAATAGCGAGTACGTAATCGGATTCGCAAACATACATATGTACATACCTTATTTACTATTTTTTTAACGAGTACACATATATAGCTTTGTGTGGCAGCATCTTCCATGATTAATTTTTTTATTGGTTTTGTGGTTCCTGAACAGTTTTCCTTTAGAGGATTCTTGCTAACAGAAACTTAACAATTTGAATAATAAAACTTTATTAATTTCAGTAAATTTTAAATCTGCTATGCTCGAGTACAAAACAAAGAAATTAATAGCACTGTGGTATTTTAAGATCACTATTAACTTGTAAATATATAAATGCACTAAAACCAAAAATTTTAAAAATTCGTATTAAAATAGTACTAATTATAAAATTTTTAAATACATATGTACTTTTAACCACAATTTTGTTCACATGGATATTTATTAAATATCAAAGAAACCAGTTCCAAAAAAATTTCAGTTGAACAAGTCATCTGAAATTCATATGAAAGGTAGTTAAGAAGCTTGAGCAATGACAGAAAAATTAATGCCCCTATCACGGTTTTCAACTTTTAAAATAGTTTGGTTGGGATTGATAAATTTGCATTGCCATTCTCCACTAAATTAACAGTTGACTTTTCAGTTGTGTTTTGTTATTGTCATTTACAACTCTGCGTAAGTTTGGTTGAGAAAAACGTTGAGTATACACAACTGATTTTTAATAGTTGTGTCTGAGGTTGGGTTTTTCTAGTTACAAGTTGGTGCGATATAAAAAGCAGAAAAAATGGAAAAAGCGTAACTAGAAATATTTGTTATGGTGAATAAAAAAATTCTTCACAGTTTCAGTATCGCCGGAATACCCAGCACGTATAAAGATTTCTTTAAATATGGTCTTAGGTGATCCAACAAATGCACTAAAAACAATATTTTTTCTACAGCTTAGTGTTGATTAAATTAATTACTTTCTGTCAAAGTTAATATTTTAAGTTGGCAACGCGATTAAAATTTCAACTAAAAACAGTTGTGGTTCATAATACTAAAATACAGTTTGGTCGTGTGTAAGGTTGGTCTACTCTTAGACGACCAAGCTGAATTTAGTTGAGAATCGTGATAGGGCATAAGATAATCGTCGTTTTTTATCCTGTCCATTATTTCGAATTGTTGAAAGGGAATGACGAAGCTACATATTAATCAGAGCACATGTTTTATAATAGTTGTCTAATTTCTAACCGACTCATATATTTTCTTCCCTTACAATAGGTATCGCGAACAGTAATCAAGGCAATCATGAATAAAATTCCGCGTGAAATTTCTCCCTTTTCCAATTAGAAATTTTTGATTTCTCTATTACTTGCTATTAGTTAAAATTGTTCCCAGGGAAAAATTTCTCGCAGAATTTTATTCGTGATTGCCCTGAATACCTTACGATTTTTTTAATTCCTATACAATTCTTTTTATCTGAAATATCATAAATTTTATAAATGAGAAATGTTCATATTAAATAAAAGCATTTTATTAAAGCATTTTATTAATACGCAAATTACGTCATCGATGTCGAACGAAATTTAAAAATATTTTAATAGAGTTCCAATGAAAATTCTTTAAAATTTCGTTCGATATCGAAGGACATAATTTGCCCCTGTTATTTATTTAATTAGGATCTAAAAAACAATTAAACATCAGTAAATTAAATACTAATAATCTGAAATCCAGCTTTTTGCGCATCACGTTCGTTAATGCAAATGGTAGCAGCTCTGAATGGTTTTTATAACATTATGGTCAAAGGCGTAACTGTAATATACATAACCTAACTTAAAGCCAGCTTACACTGGGTTTTCAAAAAAAAAAAAAAGATTGGTGCAATAAACCAGAAAAATCTAAACGGGTGATTCCAGGGTTAAGAAACTGGCAATTTTTGAGATATATAAAACTACCGAAGTCTAATTAATTTTTTCCTTTTTCTTTATAAATTAAATATATTTTTTGCTTTAGAAGGAAAAGTTTGGTATAGAAAATTATAAAAATAAAAGCCACAAGTCCAGAGCTGGAAAATTTTAACTTTTTTTGATATTAAAGGAACTAAATAAAACTAATTTATCCTTATTTCCTGTTTTCTTTGTTCACTTAACATATTTGATATATTTAATAAAAACTAGATAAGTATAAGGAATAATAAATATCTAAAATGATGATTCCAAGGTTGGAAAATTTAATTTTTTTTATATAAAAATAACTAGGTCAAATTAATTTTTTATTTTTGTTTACAAATTAAAATACTTAATGCCTTATTCATAAAAAATATTTCAGGTTTATTAAGCTCTTATTTGACGTATTTCTATGGGAAATTATTCAAAAAAACCTCTAATATTTTTTATGAATTAACCGTCTAATGTTTAAAATATCGTCGGGTGGTTATTGGTTTGCCGCAGTTGTAATGTATTATTAACCATATCACGTCAATGGGAAATATATTTCGCAAGATTTGAATTGGCACTTACGGTAACGAGTTCAATCTATTGTATTGTTGAATCATTGAAGAGGAGTTCCATACTTTTATCACTGTAAGGTCTTCTTGCTTTAGTTTGTTTTGTCGCGGTTGAAGTTTCGTTTCTAAATTTTGTTGCTAATATATATTACGTGGTGAGTATAATAAAATAAAAGATATAAATTAAAATTGGGAAACATTTTTCCCTATGGGCCATGATTGGAAACTTAGTATTACTTTTCTATTGAAATTAAGTTCGATGAACATGTCTGCAGTAGTAATTTTTAGTTACAGGTATGTCTAGAAAAGGGTGCAGAGCGTTCCATTTATGCGACAATGAGATATTGCAAGTGCTAATGGCTGATAAAAATGATGAGGAAGATAGACTTCTTCTAGAAATTTTTTACGAAACGCAGTATGGTTGAAATCAAAGAAAGGAATAACGGTATCTGTATTGATACCGGTATAATTATTTTTTAAATTTTGGTAGAGGTAAAGGTAACGGTATCGATATTTTTTTATTTCGGTATCGGTATTACCGTTACATACCGTTAACGAGTCTACAATGATGGTATACCGATATTACTGCTAAATTTATTAGTTCAGGCAGTGGACATAGCAAAAACTCATTTTTGTATTAAATTACTTCAAAAAGGGAGTATTTTACATTAACATATGAAAATCCTACACACTTATATGTTTCTACATATTATGTCTTCATACTTTCATTAAAAAATAATTTTAAAAAAATTACAGTAAGGAAATCGTATTTCAAACCTTGCATACCTATATAAAGTATATATTTTGGTTAATTCAACAAAATAATAAAAATAAAAGTTTTGAACTATACGAATATATAGTGTATAACAGTGAGCTGCAATTTTCATGGTTTTCGATGATTTACTCATACAATAAAATTTTTACTCACATTTAATCACGTACAAAACATTCAACGTACAATAAAATCAGCATCGTTCTAATATCTGTTCATTGGAATGATTGTGAGTGGAGGGATCGAACATGTTTTACTCAATTCATTCACATACATTAAATGTTTTATTAAGTTTTAATCATGCAACAAAACTCAATGTTGAATATAATCAGCATCATAGAAACGAACGCATCGTTGGAATAACTGTGAGTGGAGTGATCGAACTTGGTTTATTCAAACTTCTATGTGAACAAGCGCTGACGTTGAATAAAATCAAAGTAGTCAAGTTCGTTCAAGTTATTTTAAAACACACACACACAAACATGTCAAACAGGGGTGGAAAATTGGAGTTTTATTTTTGTTCCAATTATAAAAAAGGTGCAAAATTTCGTCGGCTTGTTTCTGGTTTGCGGCACAGTATATTGAAAATACATTATGTCGTCTGCAGCAAACCAGAAACAAGCCGACGATTTTTTTAACTACGAGTTTGAAAATTTGCTTGTTTTTATGGTTAAGCGATTGTCTATATGCATTTCGTTCCCGCTTTTTGGAACTCATCAGTAGACTTCAACCCAAAACATTTTTGAATTTAGCTAACAAACTTCGTATGTTTATAGTAAGACTATATATTGAGAATCACAATATACAAACATAATAAGTTTGAAAGCCTCAAACAAAAATTTTTACAAAACAAGCATCTTTATTCGATTGTGCATTAAGAGTCTTACTATAAACATACGAAGTTGTTAGCTAAATTCAAAAATGTTTTGGGTTGAAGTCTACTGATGAGTTCCAAAAAGTGGGAACCAAATGCATACAGACAATCGCTTAATCATAAAAACAAGCAAATTTTCAAATTAAATAAATAAAGACTTTATGTCAAATAAATATACTTCGGTATTTCATTTAACTACGAGTATTAATAACAAAATCTTCAAAAGAACTTACATAAGGGGAACTCGTTTAACCTGTTTTATATCTCTTAAAGTTTAACCTTCTTATTTACAAAATATGTTTGATGCTTATTAAGAGCTTATTTAACAACTTTCTTTACGATAGTTGTCATAGACCTTTAATAATTATAATATATTTTTTTTTATAAATAATGCAGTAAATATTTAATAGCTCTTAGAAAAATACAAGGCTGTAAAAAATTTTAGCAGCAATTTTTGGTCTTAAATTGCCTGTTATATGTATATACGTGACAATAAATGAATGAAATTGTTGTACTTGTAAATTAATAACAGCTAAATTGCTTGCACATACATACATATGTATGTCAAGAAAACTTATATTGCACAAACACAACTGATATATAAGGATTTACCAGTAAATTTTTTTACTGAATAAATGGTTAAAATGTTTTGAAATATTGCAAGACTTTTGCTGTTATACATATCAAAACTATGTAACTAAAATTTTTTAAATTTTAGAGAAATAAAAATTTTTGTCTTTGAATCTTAAAAATATATAACTAAATATAAGTTTCATAAAAAACACAGTTTCTTTACTTTTCCCATCCCTGATATGAAACTCCTAAATCAAGTACACATACCCATACATACTTAAACATTGATTTGTTGGCTCTTTATAAATACAACATTCATACACAATGATTTTTTTCATTTTCACTTTTACTCTGCATCAACTACTTGATGCTGATTAGAATGAAAATTTTTTCCTTTCGCATTATGTTCTTGTTCAAAACACTTATAGTCGAGCCAAAAAACCAATCATTCGAGCTGATTGGTTTGATGCTACGCATGATTATAAATCATATCCAACAACATTCCACTCACTTGAGCGATTAAAACTTAGCAACGAATATGTGTGTTTTGAACAAGTTTGATTTTTTCAACAAAAATACATGTTTTTAGGATATTGATTACGTATGATTATTTTTCCGATCACTCGTTGCAGTTGCCTGGTGTATAATATACACGAACTGTATGTAGAAAATGTAAGTACTTAGTGATGTACGAATGAACATTTGCATTCGACCTCCCGAATATTCGTACGTTTTAGATATTCGTATTCGTACTCGCCAAATTCAGAGGAAAACGAATATTTTTATTTTTTTAAATTTGCAATAATTAAAAAAATTAATTTATTTAAATTCAAAGAAAATAATATATTTTAGTTGCTAACTTAAAAACAATCAAAACAAACTTCTTGTGTAATTAAGGCCCAAATTCACAGCCATTAGTTGCCTAATAGCAATCGTTTAACCAATAATATTTGATTGTCATTGGTTAACAAATAACCAACAACAACACCTGATTCGTTGTAAACTTTATTAGTATTGTTGTTTGTGAAAATTTTTAGACACATTTCACACAGACGCTGTCAAGCAAATTCTTTGTATTTATCTGTAACACATTCTTTTTTTATTTTCTATTATATTTTGTTTTTCCGAACCAATTTCAGCACTAATTGAATATCATGTACGGTAAAGTTGGACGAGCGAGCATTGCTTTATCCATTTTTAAGAAAGAATATAACAAATCGTCGGTTGGTTACAGGTTTGATGTATGGAACAAAAATGTGTTTTCTAGAAAATCGATGAAGAATGTTTAGTTCATTAATTTTATAAAAATACACGATAGAATTTTTTGTTTAATAATAAAAGAAATAGGTACATATGTTTTTTAGTCAAACTTAAAGTTGATAAACTTTTTTCATCCACCATGAAAATTTATTAGGATTTAAAGAAAAAATTACAAAAATCTTTGTAAGGCATTTCACAATCATAACAACAATATTGTTCACTACTTGTTCAAGTAGTAATTTAACTGTATATATTTAAGTAGAAAATATCAATTTTATTCATGTAACATGACATTTAAAAGAAAAAGCACGGAAGAAATAAAAGACAGTTTGAATATATTTAATAAAATAATTTTTATTAATAAAAAATAAATATCAATTTCATTTGATTAAAACATAACACAATAATAAAATTTTTGTATTTTTCTTTGAATGTCGTTCGTTGAGTAGAATATGCATTGATATACATCATAACAATTGCGAATAACAATATTAATACTTTTACGTTGCAAATGTGCCACATATCCCAAAAATTGTCGATTGCTGTAAAACAATTTTTTAAATGTTCAACAATTGTGGAAATGGCGTAATATTGCAGCTCTATATATCCTGATATACTCAAGATATCGGAAAACTGATAACGAATTTGGAAAGAGGTCGCATTATTCATATATAATCAATCAATAACTCAGTTTTTTTTTTTTAATGTTCCATACATCAAAAAAGTAACCAACCGACGAAATGTAAACAAAAACTATGTGCTATAGCAGAGCTGCCAATAGTGAAACTTAATTATTTGATAGGGTTACCATTCTTTGCCCATATTAAGAACTTTAGTTAAACAATACACTGTCAATACACAGAAAAAATTTAAAATCAGCTTCAATTAATATTTTAGTTAGAAATTTGTACTATTTATTAAATCCTATACTGATTTTCGTCCTGCAAACAAATTGATAATATCAATTAATGAATCTGTAAAAATTAAGTTTTCTTACTGTTGAGATAAATTAAAAGAGTTAATTGAAAGTAGGCGTTTAACATAAACAAATGATTAAATGGCCCAATTAAATTAATAATTGAATTTAGAGACTTAAAAACAATTAATTGGTTGTTGAATGAATTAATGAATGTCATTGAATTGTGTACAATTTTCAATTAAATTAATTAATTGACATAATTAAAAAATTTAATTTTAAGTACATTTCCAATTAAATTAATTAATTGGCAAGACCAAAACTCTAATTGATTTTTATGATTTCAATTAGTTAGATTTTTAATTTATTTTATAAAACGAAGTAGTTGGGATCTACCCCACACCTACTATTAACTAAAACAACTATTTTCAATTTTGTTTTTAAAAAATTTTACATTTAATTTTACAAAAAGAAAATATATTGTGTGAAATTTTAAAATTTGGGTAATTAAAATATGAAATTTGAGAAATTGTGTTTGTTGTTTACATTAGGAGTTTTTTGTTTACATTGTTGCGTGTGAACGGGTGATTTTTTTGGGTGACATTAATTACGTGTAAACGGGTGATATTTTTGTGGTAATGGATTAAAAATCATGAAAATCATTATTTTTTTCCTAATGCCGACGGCAAAACATCATTATTTTTTTTCCTAATGCCGCTGACTTACTATTGACGATATCACCACACTGTGGGAAATGTCCGTAGTAAAACTATATTGATTCACTATAAACGCTGTCACCACCTGCATGAAATTGTTTAATTTTCACATTTTCTATTTTTATACAATATGTATTTTTATTTAGTTTGTTTTTATTTTAATTTCTTTTTGTGTATTATGTTTTTAATTATTATTCAATACATTTATATCAGCTTTTAAATTAAATTTCTTAAATAATTTTTATAATCACTAAAATTTTGCTTGACATCACGTTTATTTTCAACAAACCAATAAAACATTAAGAAGAAGCATAGTTGTGTCTTTCTGATAAAATGCTATCTACGCATTAAAAGCAATATTAATAAACGCTTTGTTGACAATGTCACAAAAATAGTCGATAAAAGTGGTAACTTGGGGACACTTATTTGTTTGAGAAATATTTATTTCATAACATTATGAAATTCTTTAATGTGTATGTATGTATGTATGTATGTACATATGTATTTACATGCAAATGCATGTTTGACCGTGGGAATTTGTACATGGAATATTTTGTGGCTCTGTACAATACAGACGTAATATTTGTATACATTTATATTTTGACACGCAGATTATTTTAAATCAGAGGATTTTCAACTAAGTACAGTCATCAGCACAGAAACAAAAGGTAGAAATTTGCAAGTAAGCAGAGAAACAAAAAGTAGAAGTTTGCAAGTAAGCAAAAAACTTGACTTCTACTCTTCCCCACTTCCTTCTATTCCCTTTATGTAGTTTTTATTTGAAATAAGAAAACACTTTTAAATTTTTTATATTGTATGCATTTATTGTTTAAAATTTAATAAAATTTTATAATAATACATACATTCATATAATTTTAAGTATAAATATTTTAAAAAGTGGAAAAGTTCATTTAAAGCATGATATTTCTTTTGTGAGTCAAATAGCATTTCTTAATGCGCAAACACCAAAATTATGATAATTACAATAAAAATAATTTGGATACTTAATTTCCATTTGCTTAAAGTTGATGCAGCCTATAGCCTCAACGTTAGAAATTTTTCGGTGTAAAATATTTTTCCAACCATAATTGTTTTTCTTCACCTTTTATATATATTTTACAACATTTTGCATTGGCTTTTAAAAAATTATAAACGCTTTGAAATGAAACTGATCCAGCACTCCAGCTTAGGCGATAATAGTTTTTTGTTAACCACTTTGCTTATATTTGCTTTTTTATTGATAAATATTTAAAATCAAATGGTGGTTTTATAATGAAATTGTTATATTCATAATTGTTGAAAACAATTGCTACTTCTTTTGCGATGAAATCATTTGAATTAGTTTTGAAACCTTGCACGTCTATAAAAATTATGTTATTTTCCATATTACTTAATTTATAAGACTTTTCGAACTTGTCCTTTGATAGGTATATATTCTATTATACGATCATGAATAAGAATGCAGTAAGCTGATGTCTTTGCTGCAATATTAGTTGCTGTTTCAAATTCAATTTTTATATCAATCGGGCCATTATTGAGTGATTCATTCTGATGACTGACATCTACTACAATAATAGGAGCTTTTGTCTTAAACTCTGATGCAGTTAGAAGCGGTTGAGATTCTTTCATATAGTAGCCTTATTGGAATCTTAGATACATATCATATATAATTGCATAACGTTCATTTTTAAATTTTATTTTTAGAGCATCATAGTAGTAAGGAATTGGGGGTCCCACCGCAATTAAAATTGTGAAATTTTAATTACCCAAATTTTAAAATTCTTGGAAATTTGTGAAATTTGGTACCTACGAGGGTTGTTCAATAAGTCCGTCCAATTTTTTGTTTTAAGTAGTTTTTTGTTTACATTAGGAGTTTTTTGTTTACATTAATTGTTTTTTTTTGTTTACATTAACTGTTTTTTGTTTATATTAAGTGTATATATGTTTGTATGTATGTATGACCGTGGGAACTTGTGCGCGGAATATTTTGTGGGAATACATTAAGAAGGTTTATAGATTTGAAGCTTTTATATGTATATGATTTCCTAATGCCGACGGCAATGCATGGTTATTTTTTCAAATGCCGACGGGAAAACATGTTTTTTTTTTGAATGCCGACGGCAAAACATGTTTATTTTTTTCAAATGCCGACGGGAAAATCATGGAAATGATTTTTCCTAATGCCGACGGAAAATTTGTGGGTGTGTCTAGCTGTAGGAATTGAAGTCTGGCTGTGATTGGTGGAGGGCGGGGTGTATTTGAGGTAGATCGACTGCTGGAGCGCGGGGAGTTGTTGTAATATGTATCCGTAGGAATTTGTGTACATGTATGTATGTATGTCTGTCTGTAAGAGTTTAAGGCCGTTTGTGATTTATGAAAGGCGAGGTGAGAGTGTTCATGTGATACGTATCCGTAAGAATTTGTGTATATGTATACTCGTAGGAGTTTAAGGTTGATTGTGATAATAGGTGGGGGAGGGTGTTGATGTGATAGATAGATAGAATGTGCCTATGTGTGTGTGTATGTATAGATGTATATGTAGCAGTTTAAGGCTGTCCTTGATTTGAGGTAGGCGGGGGGTGTTATTGTAATAGGTATCTATAGGAATTTGGGTGTTTATATCTCTGTAGGAATTTTTGTGAATGTATGTCTGTAGAAGTTTAAGGCTAATCGTTATTGGGATTGTTGAGATTGATCGATTGTATGTGATCTTGAGAATTTGTGTATGTATATCTGTAGGAAATTTAAGGCTTATCGTGATTTATGGGATGCGAAGTGCTCATGTAATATATAACCGCGCAATTTGTGTGTTTATCTGTAGGAGTTTAAGGCTGATCATGATTAATGAGAGGTGAGGTGAAGGTGTTCATGTATATGTATCCGTATTTGTGTGTATGTATCTCTATATGAGTTCAAGGCTGATCGTGATTTAGGTTGTTGAGATTGATAGATTGTATGTTACCTTGAGATTTTGTGTATGTATATCTGTAAGAACTTTAGGCTGACTGTGATTTGTGAGGAGAGGGTCGTTGTTGAAATAGGTTTAATTTTTCGTAGATGAATTTTAGTATGTGTTTGTGTATGTGATTTTCTCACCATAGTATTTATATGTACGTAGAAATAAATTATTTCTCATATGAACATTTTTTGCTAGAAAATATTATCATATATCTGAACATCCCTAATCCTAGTATGTTGTTCATATTGGAGGATGAGATTGCTTTATATTTTATCAAGCTTAAATTTGTCCAGTGTTAAAGTCTGTCGGTCAGAAATTTGTTTATATTTGTATAAATATTAATTTCAGATTTTGCAAAATTCTTGTGTACGATCGTGGCGATTTTGTGTGTGTATGCGCGATAGAGTTTGACTGGTCTGTGATAAGTTTGTTTATTTAAGTGCATTTGTCTTCTTCGACTTTCGTCTTCAAGCGTCAATAGCTTGGAGAACGGTTTGTATGTTTTCATGATGTAGATATGTAAGTGTGATTGTTAAAATCCAATAAATACTTGAGCATGAGTAAGAAATTTGATAATATGTATACATATGTACATATGGATCTACAAATTGATTTTATGTATGTATGTATGTACATACAAATAAGTCTGGGGCTCCCTGTTTAAATACATTTTTTTGTCATGTGCGGGCTTTTCTTGTTGCTGTTGTAAATATTCGCCTGATCTTTTGTGTATAGATGTGAAATATATCCATAGATTTTTTTATTTTAAATTAAAAAAAACGTTCTTTTAATTTTTAGATGTATTTATTTAAAAGTTTGTGAGGAGTTTCTGTTTTAAGTAAAATTGAATTCCTCTCTAGTTGTAGTAACTATAGTATAAATATTTAATATATTTTATTTCCATTTGTTTAAAGTTGATGCAGTCTATATCCTCAACGTTAGAAATTTTTTGGTGTAAAATTTTTTCCAACCATAGTCTTTTTTCTTTACCTTTTACATAAATTTTAGAACATCTTGCGTTGGCTTTTAAAAAATTGCAAACGCTATGAAATGAAACTGATCCGGCAGTCCAGCTTAGGTGATGAAGTTTTTTGTTGGCCACTTTACTTCTCTTTCCTCTTTTATTGATAAACATTTAAAATCAAATGGTGGTTTTATAATGAAATTGTTATACTCATTACTGTTGAAAACATCCGCTACTTCTTTTTGTAATGAAAATCATTCGAAACCTTACTCGTCTATTAAAACCATTTTTTCATTCATATTACTTAACTTATAACACTTTCCGGACTTTCTATTATTCGATCATCGGTAAAAATGCAGTAGCTGAGGGCCTTGCTTGCTGTTTCATATTAAATTTCTATATCAATTATCCCGCTATTGAATAAAAGGAGCTTTTATCTTAAACTCTGATGCAGTTACAAGCGCTTGAAATTCTTTCATATACGAGTAGTAACTTTGTTGGAATCTTAGATATATATCATATAGAACTGAATAACGTTCACTTTTAAATTTTATGTTAATATCATTATATGGATATGAGACTGAATTTAAATGTACTTTTAAATTAGTCAAATCATAATGAACAAACTTATTTTCTTCTTGAAAAGCGATCAACAGAAAACGAAGTCGTTTTCTGTGAATTTACGTCTATCCTCTCGACGGTTCCTCTAGTATACAAGATGACTTTGCATGTCGGAATTTCTGGCTGTCCTTTGTCGGCATTATGGATAATTAAATTTTAAAATTTTAAATGCCCAAATTGTGTTACTTGATAATGTTACTATGCTTACATTAATAGGCTATATGTTTATTTTATGAAGGGTGATCACCTATGCCTTTTATTTGATGATCTAGATGATATATTTTTTATTTTTCTCATGGTATTAAAGTTTAGCGTATTGTATACATATTTCTCCTATGTTTAAGTATGATTTGTCTTCATGTGAGACAGGCTGTATATATCAGTCAGTCTCTTGTTTTATTTATTTTTTCTTCTGATGTATCACTACTATTTATGATTTTACTACTTGAAATAGAGAACATTAATATTATTTTTAATTCCATTATTTTTAATAAAAATATATACATATGTAAGAGATGATATTTATAAAATGCATTTAGTTACACAAATGTGTTTAGTAAAACAACCTAAATATAGGATGGTACGAAATTTTGATGATTCATCAAACGTTTGTTCAAAAACAAGTCATAGTTCCCTTCTACCAAATTCTATTTGCGCAAAAATAATTGGTCTGTCAAATTGTAAAAAAAAAGTAAAAAATAATATGATAGGATTGGCTTGCTAAAAAGTCTTAATGGACTAAAATTTTCAAACATTTACATATTAATACTCAAAATCTCTCTATCAACCCAAATATGGATACCTAAAGATATTACATAACTTCATTAATTAAAGGAATGGGATATTACACATTTACAAATACTGAACAACAAAGCTAAAAGTAATTCCGATATGATATTTATCGATGTTAGATGTGAGAAACATATTTTTGTATGGAGTAAGATAAGAATGTTGATGCATTCTGCTGATGTCAAACTTATACCAGAATCACCAAACATTTGATACGAGATAATCATAATGTAATTATAATGTTTAAGTAAGATGAGACAAATATAAAGCATGTTGGAAGGATAAATATTTGATTTTTTTTTTATTTCAGAGAATTTGACTACATAAAAGTTTACTTTTTCGTTTTTCATCTGACCTTAAACTCCATTCACCTAAATGTTATAAATGGCCAGCTACTTGTAAACTGATAGCCCAGTCTGAATCAGATAAGCTGATCTGAAAACCAGACCAGGTCCTGATAAGCTGATCTGAAAAGCAGACCAGGTCCTAATAAGCTGATCTGAAAACCAGACCAGGTCCTGATAAGCTGATCTGAAAACCAGATCAGGTCCTGACAAGCTGATCTGAAAACCAGACCAGGTCATGATAAACTGATCTGAAAACCAGACCAGGTCCTGATAACCTGATCTGATAGCTGATACCTGATCTAATAGCTGATACCTCTTATTTGCTAAACATGGTTGAGAAAATTTTAAGGCAGGTGTTGACAAGAAATGTCTTGAGGGCCATCCATATATTACGTAACGCCCTTGGTGGGGGAGGGGGGGTTCGAGTTTTGTTATGATTTGTTACGGGGTGTCTGTAAAATTGTTACGTAACATAAATTTTACTAAATTTCGTACAAAACCACTTCGATTTTTCATTTATTTATGTATTTAATTTATCAAAGAAATACATAATTAATCAAGAATCATGAGTGTTAAATAGATATAAATATATATATGCATATACATATGTATGTACATAAATACATAATTGTTATTATTTATATTTTGCAAGCTTATTTGATTTTTGTCTACGCACTGTGTTAGTCTAACAGAAAATAAAAATAAAGGAACAAAAGTATTCGAATTCCCGAATATTCTTCCATTCTCAATTACTTGCATTTTCCCATAAATAAAATAAATAAATGCATAAATCCTAAACGAAACTTAGGAAAATGCCATAAAATGTCGAAATGATTTAATAACAGTATTATTTTCTTTTTATTCACAAATACTTACATATGTAGATATATATATCTACTCATTTAATATATGTATGTACATAAAATGAATTTTGCTTTTTTTCTGTTCCCTATTTTAAAGTTATTTAAAATACATACATATGTATGTGTCTGAATTAAATTAAATTTTTTTTTAATAAAAACGTAAAACAATTTAACTATTTTTAAAGTTCTTGTTACGTTATTGTGAGGGGGGGGGTCTAAGAATTGTTACAATCTATTACTATGGGGGAGGGGGGGTCAAAAATCTGAAAAAATGGCGTTACGTAATATGTGGACGGCCCCTTGAGGAAAAAGCTTCGTAGTATAAAAACTGGTGAAATAGATACACGTGAACAACTAAGAGATACATTTAAACCTATAGCAGAACCACTCAAAGAATTCACAAATAGTTCTAAAAAAATTAAAAGAATTCACAAGAAAGAAGAAAGTAAAATCAAGATAGAAGCTGAAAATAATACAAGTTTAAAGCCATCAGTCAATATAGAGACAAGTACACCAAAGAAACTTTCAGAAGGAACAATATTTGATGATATCATCTTATTTAATGATGCTAATACTGAGAATGATGATGAGGATGATGAAGATGATTTTTATTCATAGACTTCCAATTCTGAAGACACTTATACTCATTTATCAGTCTTGGAAGGAAGAATTGAATTAGATACAAACTATGGCCCACATCAAGATTTGAATAATGAATGGAAGTTTGGTGATAGTAACCTAAAACTAAATGAAGATAAAATACAAGTTGATGGTCAAATATAGGATCTAATAGTAGCTTTATTTTCTTTAATAATTGATAATAAAACATGGAAATACTATGAGAAATTTGATATTGAAAACTATATAAAATATATAATTTCTACTAATACATGGAAAGAGAATCATCATCATTCACTGACGAAGAATGATGTTATCAGTAAATTGTTTCTGGAAACTCAAATCGATAAACTATAGGACAAATTAATAATACAGCTTAAGGAATTAATATAATTCAAGAATATATTAAAATGGAAATTGATGGAGTACAACGTGAAATTCAATTAGAAATAGAAGATAGTTATAAAATTGAAAAACACATACTAAAAATTAAATCATCTTTAAAAAAAAACAAATTGAACAGCTGAACGATAAAATTTATAGATTGGAAAATTAACTGATAATTATGATAGTATAAATAGCTGAAAGTGCATCAAGTAGATCACAACACTCTCCAAAAAATCTTTAAAACAACTCAATGTCTTTAAAAAGAAATTTAGCAAACGAACTCTATAATAAATCTCGAAAATTGTTTGTGTATTGTAGATATGTAATGAAAGGAATAGTTGATCTTTTATGGAGCTGATTTAGGTGAAATGAGAAACTATTCTACAGAAAATAGAAATTATTGATTATTGTAGACTGTAAATGATTCATTCTCAAAGTTTCTATGGTCAATACCGTTGAAAATAAAAGTTGCACTCGAAAAAACCTACGCTGTGGAAAATATTTTTGAAATGTTACGAGTACCAAAAAACTTACAAATGGATGATTGTAAAGAATTTTTTAATAGACACTGGAGAATTCATGCATAAGTAGAATATTAAACATTGCTTAATATGAAAGTATCAATAGTAGAATGGTTTAATAGATCATCCAAAGGAATTATGTGATGATGGTTCATATAAGTGTATTGAAATATACAAAGAATTACTTAATGTACTCCTATACAATATAAAAGTTCATCTCACTATTTAAATGTTCCCGATTAAAGTTAACTCAACAAATGAGAAAAAGCTGCTAAATATAATAATTTGAAGATGAACAAAATGTTGAAATTTAATGAAAGTAAAAAATAAAATTAAACAGGAAAAATCTTGTTTGGTTTGTATTTTTGAAGGAATGATAGTAGTAGGGAATTGGGGTATGAGATGAAAAAAAATCATTTTTTTGGGATGAATTTTTGGGATGGTTTTTTAGTTTGGATGATTTTAGAGATGAAAATTTGGGATGAAAAAAATTTTGGGATGATTTTTTTTTTGTGTGAAATGCAAGTGCATAAAAAAAATGTTTAATGTTGTTGAAGAGAATTTTTATTTTCATTGCACACTTGATGCGATGAAACATTAGGGATGACTTTTGTTTAACGAGCCTTTATGTTTGTATGTCGGTTTGTCTCTTTAATAATAGTTGTCTATTGTCTGTCTCTTAAACCAACTTGAAATAGTCAATAGAAACCTTTTTTGTTTTTATAATTATAAACACGGTCTTTAGTTTGAGATGTCGGTTGCTTATCATTTTACATATGCTATTATCTGTACGTTTATAAATTTGCTTTTTTTATTGCTGTTGTCTGGTAAGAAGAAAAGAGGATTCTTTTGTTTTATTTTAGGATGAAAGTCTAAAAATTTAAGGAAAATTTTGTATTTTAACAAGCCTTGTGTAGTAATTGTGCATTTATTTGTTGTTCTTAAATGCTATAAATTTCCTTTTTTATTACTGTTGGCTGGTAAGAAGAAAAAGGGAAAAGAGGATTCCTTTGATTTATTTTGGGATGAAAATATAAGAATTGAAGGAATAATTTTATTTTAACAAGCCTTGTATAGTAATTGTATGTTTTTTGTGACTCTTAAATGAATTTAATGTTGTTTCTGAACATAACTATACATAAACATTTTTTACATATGTATGTTTAAATGAATAAGTCAATACATATGAAGATGCATATTTGTGAACATTTGCATATAATGTAATTATTTGAAATAAATTATTTAAAACATAAGAGGAGGCATTTTTCATTATGTAGAAATTAAGTAAGAGTAATTATGAAGGTATGCATAAAAATATTAAGAGATCAAAATTTGAGTTTCAGAAAACAAAACTCTCCTGATTAAAAAATTTTTAAGTGTGTCCCAAATAAATTGATATAAAAACGCAGCTTCTAAAATATTAATATTCATTAACTCATTACAATCATTCAGTAGTCAACTATGACTTCCAAAAATATTACAAACATTGAGGTTGTTGAGGCTTTTAATAAACTGAAAGCAAAATCATATATATCTGTGAAGGACTTACAACCATCAAAGCCATATAAAGTGATAATGATGTTTCGTCATAAGACTAAATATGGAAATATAGTGATTGCAGAACTCGAGGATGGAATGCTATATCTTCCCAAACGCTACAATAGCTTAGAAGACAAAGTAATTGAAGGGGCTCAGGATGAAAAATTTTCTTTAACAAAGAAACTAGAAAATTATTCATACACATTAGAATTGGCGGAGATACTTCCTGAGGAGAACGAAAAAACTATTGAAGACAATGAAGGCTTCTACATTCCAAATTCACAACCCTTTTTTCCTTGGGAAGGAGGCAAAATTCCAAAACTTTATTAAAATGTAGTAACTATAATTTGAAATAAAGCCTTATTTTGTAAAACTCAATGTTGTCAAATTTCGTTGAACAAAATATAATAAAATATTGTTTTGAAACTGTATATAAGCCACGAAATTTTTAAAAAAATGTATTAGTCGACTTTTACCCTTACCTTGAAATATAAGCAGGATGTCCACAAATTCAATTTGCAAATTTCTAAAGGACTTTGACGGACTAATATTTAAGGATCATGTCCAACTTATTGAGGATTACTTGAAGGATAAAAATCAAAATATAGTACAAATAGAAAATTTAATAAAAAAAATATTATTTATTATCAAAACGAATGTAATTATAAATGTTTGTACTTTTATACATATGTTAAGAAAAATAATTATAAAATAAAAACAAATATTATTGTAATTGAAGTTGTTTAATTTTATTATAAATAATTTCAGAGCATTAAATAGATACATTGCTTTTGCGTAAAGTATTCCAATTATTAAGATGATGATCAGGTGACAATCATATGATCAGCTAGTGATCAGCTGGAAAATCAGTTGATGATCAGCTGAAAGTCACCTAACAAAAAATTAGCAAGCCTAATAGTACATATGTTTGCACTGTTATCTCATTCTATTGATATGTATAAAAACAATGCCAGAGCAAGAAAGATATACGAAATATTTCGTTACAATCAAAATAACAATAAGGTGATGATCAGTTGATTTTTCAGCAGGAAAAAATCAGTTGGTGATCAGCTGACAGTAAACTGCGAAAGAAAAACTCAAGCCTTCTTGCTTAAAACAAGAAACTTATGTTTATTCTAACTTCGACTTTTCAACAAATTAGACAAATTAAGTGAATAACAAAAATGTCATTTATCAACAGAAATGAAAACACTCGATCAACAAGAGCTCAAGTATAGATAAAAGAAGTAATAATCCTGCCGAGGATAGATGTGAAGCGGCTTCTATTTCTGTATGAAAACACAGATGATGAGCTACTCGACAATACAGTAGCTTTAATTGAGATGCTGCATGATGGTAATGACGAAATCTTGGATTATATAGCAGCCCAATGTGAAGCTATTGGGAACACTATTATTTAACTTTCTATATATATATATATATATATTATAAGATGCTCCTTAACCTTATAAGTAAATAAATAAAAATGTAGACAAGAAATAAAATTGAGTTTTAATTTTAGTTAGCCTTTGCTATAACTTTATAGTTTACATTTTATTGAAATTGCAATTTTTACATTTAGTAACATTATAAATATTATAATATGTTGTTATCAGTTGCTTTGCTACTTCTTCCGCTTCCATATTTTTCCGTCTATAGTGCAAGCAGAAGCAAGTGTCGGGCCCACATGTTGTATTATCGTCCGACCAAGCACATTCTTCATAATGTTCTCCAAATTTATTTTTCTTAGTCTTCAATTTATTGGCGCATTCTAGTTGGGATTGAATATTAATGAGTTTGTTTTTATCTTCATCCGAAACAATATGGGAGCATCTTTTCAAGAAATCATATATATCTTTTAGCACCATTCTTACAATCGATTATGACTAAGTACTTGTACGAAGTATTTGTGAATAAACCTTAACATTCTTAAGTTTGCTATTTATACTTTTTAACCAATTACATATGAGCTCCCATTACATAAGTACACACACATACTTACTTGATTTCATGTTTCTTATATATATATATATATATATATATATATATATATATATATATATATATAATCAAAAAAGAATTTTATATTTATTTATGTAATTTTTATTATAATAATATTTATTTAATTTTTTTTTTTAACTAAATAGTAAATTTACATTATTATTCTTATTTCATTTGTAAGAGGAATATATTCAAACATCTTATCATGTATAATCAAACAATATGCAGCTGTATTAGGCGGAATATTTTTCAAGGTTTTTATTTCAATACGAATATCAATAGGTCCAGTTTTAACTGATTCATTTTGATGAGTAACATCTAAAACTATTACTGGCGCCATAGTTTTGAAATTTTCTGGGGTTAATAATGGTTGGGGATCACGTGAATAATAACTTTGTTGAAATTTTAAGTACATGTCGTATAAAATTGCAAAACGATTTCTATCGAATTTTAGATTTAAATCATCATAAGGATATGTAACAGAGTTAAGATGTACTTTAATGTCACTTAAATCGCAATGTTGAAACTTATTATCATTATTTCGAAGACCCAATAATAAAAAACGCGGTCTCTCATTTTCGGTAGCTAGCTTAACATTCCACAAAACTGTTGTACTTTCTGGAAGTAGGGGATAGTAATACATGTCCCAACTTCTAAAACATATACTTAATGGATGGCGATTGTTTATTGTATTAAGCATCTGCAATTTGTATGCATCAGCAAGTTGAACATGTGGTACTTTCCAAGTAATATTTAAAATTGATAACTTAGTTTTTTCACCTGTCGTTTGAGATTTAAGAACTTGTCCATAATCTTTAGATCGTAAAAGTATCAACTCATGCTTAGAATTAACTATAATTTTATTAAAGTCTTCAGCAAATCCGAGTAAATATTTTAATGGTAGACAAAAATTAAAATAACCCTTTTCAAGCGTAAGATCATCAATGTTAAAAGGAGACCATCCTGCATTTAGGAGACTGTCACTTTCAGATTTATTCAGCGAGACATAGTTTTTTAATTCTGTTGCAATACCCAAATGCCGTGTGCGATCAATTTCTACACCATTAATTTCATAACGAATTTCATCAAATAGATGTGCCATGCAATTGTTTAAGAGACGTATGGATGCAGAAACTGTTGAATCTTCCTTTTGTAGCAAGCCCTTCTATGTATAGAAGACTTTCACTTGGTAAAACATACAAGTCTTGATTTTGAATTGATATACGAATTTCATCATTATTTTTAAATGATTGTAAATATGATGTGTAGCTGTGGTACTCTTTCTTGATAATGGAGTTATCAAATTGCGGTTTTTGTAAAATGTTAATAATGCTGCTCATTGTTCCTTTATCTTTACGTTTATATTTTTAGATGAAACCCCAAATTTTTTAAAAACTCCTTATTAGCCTCACTAAGACTAATATTTTGTTTCTGTTGTATTATTTCTTTAATTTGACGTTTTTTCTGTTTTTTGATTGATTGCAATTCGATGGCTTTCCAGTCTCGTCTTCCGTTGATAAGGTTAGAATGAATGGTGAATGCTTTTGCAAGTCAGTTTTATTATATATAATCATTCTCTCATGGGTTTTAAATGCAATCGTATTGTTAGTTTTTCACCACGGAAATTTATTAAGTTTCCGTCTTGATCAACAACTTTTAAAATAAGACTATTTATTGCTCTTGAACTCACAGGTAAATATATTACATTAGTTGGAGCCTCAGTTATTTTATATCCTGGACTGACGTTAAGTGAAAACTGATGCAAAATATGTGCAGACATTTTATTTATATATGATCCGCCTACAATGTTACATTCAACAATTATTGTATTGATTTTGGTTATATCTATTGTTTTATCAGAGTAATGTTCCACGCCAGGCTCTAATACTTTTGTACTGAACCCTAATAAAGATCCGATTGATCTATTTTTATTAAAATAAATTGAATCTGTAGTACTTTTTATACATGTTTGTAGAGTATTATAATTTGCTCGTACATCAAGCGATCCTGTTGCATTTATATTGTGATATTTATTTGCTAATACTTCAGCTATATCTGATAATTCATATGAGCCAACTGGAACTTCTATTTCATGATTCCCAATATGAAATAAATTATTTTCGACATCAACATTTGGGATTGAGTGATACGTATCGAAACTAATTAAGCCACAAACATAGTTTTCATTTAGTTCGATTGGTGCAAAATAGTTTGCAACAAGATATGAAGAGTCTCCGTTTAATGTTAATGTAATTGACATTTTAACGGCTGATGAGCGAATAAATTATTAATAAATTTTGTAATAATTTTTATGATGATGTATTGTCGATATTAATCCAAGAGTTATGTTCTGACGAGAATCCCAACCATTTAACGTAAACCATATTATTTCTTCTTTTTAAAATTTTTTCAATTAAATATGTTTCTGGAAATTTAGTTTTCATTAGCTCATGCTCGTAAAAACCACCTTTAATTTCATGATCTTTATAGTCTTGTAATATATAGGTATTAGGGTTAGTGTTTTTTATAGTTTTGATTTTAAATATTTCTGTTGTCCAGTTTGGTGTGTAACCTTTTTCAAATGTATGCTTATATTTACTTATTCGAACATTATCATTTACTTTAAACTTGGGTTTTTTAAATACTTTTAAATTGTTGTAGACTGTATTCAACAATAAATTTTCATTTGATGAATTTACTTCATTTGGAGTCATCTGTATTGTTCTATGGTAAGTGTTATTATATTTATCAACAAGTTGTTTATATATGTTGATCCATTTGTATGTTCCTTGATAACTAAACTCTTTCCACATCATTCCTTTAAGAGTTCTATTGAATCTTTCTACAATGGATGCCTTAAGAACACTATACGTTGAATAGTGATTAATATCATTCGATTGCATAAGTTGATGAAATTGATTATTGAAAAATTCTTTACCGTCATCTGTTTGTAAATTTCTTGGTTTTCTATTGTTGTTAGTGAAAATACTTTTCATAGCATCCGTTACGTTTGATGCAGTCTTATTTTTTAATGCTACAGCCCAAGCTTTCTTTGAAAAGGTATCTATTACTGTTATGAGATATCGATATCTGTTATTATGTACTGCATAATTTCCCATTTCTACCAAATCTGCTTGCCATAAATCATCAATTCCCTTCGTTATAACTCGTCTTCTTTTAAAATTTTTTCGCGCTTGTTTGTGCAGTTCATTAACTATTTCTCTCTTATCTGAATTCATTTCCTTTATGCTAGTTGTTTCTTATTAATATGTAAACGGAAATTCCATATGTTTATATACAAGTTTATCCTTTGATTTTAGGAAGCTCGAGTTTTCGTTTTTTAACAACATCTACAATAGCATTTTTATTTATTGACTTAAATATAAATTCTTCAATATTATCAAATCTTTCCTCGATATTCTTTAAAAAGCCTTCATTTGCAAAATGAACTTGATCCTTCACTACTTTTTCAATAGCTTTGACATCGTCATCGATACCTTTTGTAATCAACTCTCGTAATACTTTTACATCTCTTCTGACAACGTTTAATTGTGAATTATAATCGTTTTTAAGTTCCTCACTTTGATCCTTAATGGTTTTGATGATAATATTAATTTTGTTTATATCTTTTGCAATGACATCCATTTGGAAATTATGTTTGTACGTACTTAACTTTAAATTATTTATATTATTCTTAATGGAACTTTCTCCAAACTTATTTATATAACTCATTTTTAATATATTATGTCAGCTTCTCTCAATTCTTCAACAATGGAAATTATTTCGTTTTTGTGATTACTATGACCAGCACTTTCCGATGAAAGAAGTAAACGTAATCTGTCGACTAATTCATTTGGATCATCCCAATATATATAATTAGATTTACGATTATCTGCAGTTTTTAATAATAATCCATTGCCTTTCTTTAAAACATTTGGTTTCGTAGTAAATAATTGTTTTATTATAATAATATATTTATATGCTCGTGTACCTTTAATTTGACCATTTGGTTGATATTGTCGTTTGTATGAATTTGTACTTTTTAAAAGTTCTTTGTAATTTTTCAAATAATTTTTTGTGTAATGTATAGGTTTTGAATGAAAAACTAATTCGAATAATCCTGGAGTCATTTTCCACTTTGTATTTCCTATTCCAATAGAATTATCTGCATTAAAATTTAGTTCATTATTTGCATATCGCCAGTTTCCGCTTTCATCTATGTTGAATCCATAAACCATATCTATTTTTTTATTATGCAGGAGCAGTTCTACATTTTTGACTAGTGAGGACTTATTATTATCAACTTCGATTACCTTATAGTTGTTTTTATCATCGTCATTATCATCGCTAACTATTTGTAAATCTAGTTTTCTTTTTTTGGTTGGTATGTAATTAATCATATTATCATCATAACCCTCAGCATCATCAAAGTTATCAGAACTATCATCGGATGGTAGTGATGGAAGTTCTGAATCTGATATATCATTATTTGATTGATAAGGATCTGATTTGTAATCAGATGTTTTTTTAATTATCTTATTTAAAGGCTTTGCTGTAGGTGTATAGGTATCTTTCAATAAGTCATCGGATTGATAATCATCATCAATTTTTTTAATTAACTTATTTAGGGGTTTCGTTATAGGCTCAAATGTATCTTCCAGTAAATTAAGTCTATCTACTTCGTTTAATTTTAAATTTTTTAGTTTTTCTTTTAATATCGTTCTTGTTTTAACAATATCTTTTAATAATTTGTTATTATTCATTTCAAACTAGTTTGTATCTGGTTGTGAGCTTCTTTGTATCTGATATTGATCTGGTTTGTATCTGCTTTTTATCTGCTTTGTATCTGCTTTTATCTGCTTTATATCGGCTCTTGTCTGCTTTGTATCTGCTTTAACTGCTCTGTATCTGCTTTTTATCTGCTTTATATCTGCTTTATATCTGCCTTTTATCTGCTTTTATCCGCTTTTTATCGGCTTTTATCTGCTTTTTATCTGCTTTATATCTGCTTTTTATCTGCTTTTATCTGCTTTTATCTGCTTTTTATCTGCTTTTTATCTGCTTTATATCTGCTTTTTATCTGCTTTTATCTGCTTTTTATCTGCTTTTTATCTGCTTTGTATCTGCTTTTATCTGCTTTATATCGGCTCTTATCTGCTTTAACTGCTCTGTATCTGCTTTTTATCTGCTTTTATCTGCTTTTTATCTGCTTTTATCTGCTTTTTATCTGCTTTATATCTGCTTTATATCTGCCTTTTATCTGCTTTTATCTGCTTTATATCTGCCTTTTATATGCTTTATATCTGCTTTATATCTGCCTTTTATATGCTTTGTATCTGCTTTTGTCTGGTATCTGGTTTGTATCTGATCTATATCTACTTTGGATCTGCTTTTATCTAGATATGATCAGCTTCTGGATAAAACCAATTACAGTTGTATGAATTTATCAAAACCTTTTCTATATCGTCCCTTATTTACCGCGTCATCCTTACTGATAACAACGAATCCATATTTATCTTTCCAGCACTCACTACATATATCCGTAAATTCTTTAAACGACATATCTCCTATAACATGATCATTATATATATGTCGTAAATTCATTTCATCTTGTTTAAATATTATAATCATATTCGCATTATCACGTATTAGATGTTTGGGAATTTTTGTATATGTTTGACATAAATAAAAGCAATCAATATGCAAAAGTAATCTCTTATATTATCTTGTTTACCACAAATAACGTCATCAAATATTATTATCGAATTAGAACTTGCTTCAGCGGGACTTAAAACTTTTTCATTTTCCGAAAATGTAAAAAGATTAATTCCTTTTATCGGATCGATCAGTTTCTTAAGGTAACAGTATTTTGGTTGATATAAAGACTTCGAATATATATACAAGTTCCTGAAGCTAAGACCATTAGGACTTTCTATAAGACTAATCATAACGTTAGTTTTGCCGCAGTTTGAAGGTCCTACAATTAGTGCTCGTATTGAATTTGGTAATAATGTACTATGTACGTTTTTAGTGTTCTTTTCTTGTGATTCATCAACATTTCTTATAATTATTTGCTTAGGCTGTTTAATTAATCGCATATTGTTATCTACTGATTTAGTTTTATATAAATTCAATCTTATATAACAAAATTCAATCATTTTAATTTTCAACGTGAATCTTGTCATACTATTCATTCAGAAAAGAAATATTAATATTAATTATTATGGTTATTAACTATTGTAAGACAGCTATACATAGTCAGTATAAGGTTGGAAGTGGCTTTGTAAACAACTTAATTAATAAATTACCCGTTGAGCTGTATTTGCCTAGATATCAGTTTTGTGGACATGGCAGAAAACTTGAAAAACGATTAGCGAGAGGGGATAAAGGAATAAATTTATTGGATGCGTCTTGTAGAGAGCACGACATTGCATATTCGAAAACAAACGATATTACCAAAAGACATCAAGCAGATCAGGAATTAGCTGAAAAAGCCTGGCAACGAGTGAAATCTAGCGATAGCAGTTTCAAAGAAAGAGCACACGCTTGGCTCGTAACAAACGCTCGTAACAAAAAAGTGAAAATGGGCTTAGGTATCAAGGGCACTAAAGTTCATAAGACCAAAAAACCTAAGAAAAAGTTTACAAAAAGGAAAATTTATAACAGAAAAATATTTTCAACTTCTATTAAAAATGCATTAAAAATTTTAAAAAAGAAAAAACCAGATAATATAATATCTGCTGTCAAGATTGCACAAAAGGGAAAAAGGGAATTGAAGTTACTATACAAAGAGTTATTCCAGTGCCGAAAATCGGTGGATTTCTACCACTGATTCCAATTTTAACAGCCTTGTCAGCTCTTGGAGGGTTAGCTACAGGCGGATCTGCTATTGCTAAAGCTGTGAATGATATAAAAAGTGGAAGAAAGCAACTAGCAGAAGCTATGCGACATAATCAACATATGGAATCAATAGCTATGGGAAAAGGTTTATATCTAAAACCATACAAAACAGGATATGGACTTTATTATAAACCAGCCTCAAAAAACTTTTAAGTGATCTACCCAATAGACCATTAACTCAACAAGATATAATGTAAAAAGCCATTTAGTCAAGAATGTGGTATTGTTAATTTAGACAATTCCAGCGGTCCTGGAACACATTGGGTAGCCTATTACAAAAATTATAAGTATCAAGAATATTTTGATAGTTTTGGAGACTTACAACCGCCACAAGAAATAATTAAATACTTAAAAACACCTATTGAATATAATTATCAACAAAAGCAAAAATTTAATACATTTAATTGTGGTCATTTATGTATAGAATTTTTATTTCGTAAATATTATTTAAAATAAAAAACATTGCTTCAATTTCAATATAGACATAAGTTTTATTTATTTACATAATTCTAAATATATATATACAGTTGAAGAAAAAACTCTACGTACACCCTTTTATTTAACGTTTTCACGTTATTATTATGGGAAATTAAAAACGTTTTTGCATTTTTGTATAGAACAACAAAAACAAAGTTTATTTAAAAAACAAAAAGCTAATTCATAAGTACAACAATAACGTAAATAGTAAAAACAACAGAAATTTATACGAAAAAAGTCTACATACAGTCTTAAATGTAAAAATTATTTAAAATCTTTTACGTAAATAAAGCAAAAAATAATTTGTTTAATGTTTAGTAGGTCCGCCTTTTGCTTCAACAACTGCCTGAAGGCGGCGTGTCATAGAAAAAACCAGATTTTCTGTAATATTGGGCGTAATTTCAGACCACGCCCGAATTGGGGCAGTTTTTAAAGTTTCACGGCTGCTAACATTGTATTTACGCACATTTTTTTTCCAAAAAATCCCAAATGTGCTCAATTGGGTTAAGGTCTGGGGACTGGGGGGGGGTGATCTTTGCTGCCTTGGTGCATGATATAGAAGCCAATCTCGAACAACATGAGACGTATGCTTGGGATCGTTGTCTTGCTGGAAAATCCATTGATTTCCCAGGCCCAAGCTTTCGACCGATGGCTTCAGATTTTGTTCTAGTATGGTCTTATACTGATATCTGTCCATATTGCCTTCAATAAAAACCAATCGACCCACGCCAGATGCCGCCATAGCTCCCCAGACCATAACACTGCCTCCACCATGTTTCACTGTAGGTATACTATTTTTGGGATCAAGTGCTGTGTTTGGTTTTCTCCAAAACTTAGTTCGGCCGTCATTTCCAAAAATATTATATTTACTTTCATCAGTATATATAACTTTTTTCCAAAAATCCATTCCTTTATCCAAATGTGCTTTAGCGAAGTCCAGGCGAAGTTGACGATTCTTGGCAGAAATTAGTGGCTTTTTGCGTGCCGTTCTGCTTTTAAAGCCGTTTTCATGCAAAACATTTATTATTGTTCATGGCGAAACAATAACATTAGAACATTTTGCGAGGTGTTCCGCTAGTTTTGGGGCACTAGTTTTTGGATCCTGATTGATTTTCTTAAAGACACTGGTGACATCGCGTCTGGAAAGCTTCTTAGGTCTTCCAGATCTCGGTTTATTTGCGGTAGTTTTGGTCTCTTCATAGTTTAATAGTTTGAACAGTAGAACGGCTTAATTTCACTACTTTAGCAATTTCTCCGTAAGATTTCTTTTCTTTACGTAAGCTAACCACTAAATTTCGAATTGATTGCTCTATTTCTTTTCTGTTCGCCATTTTCAGAATTAAAACGTGTCTTAAATATCACTTTTCGCACTTTAATGACTGTAATGTTTCTAATGTAAGGTAAATCAAGAATCCTAACGGTTGTTTTTCTCTTTTCTTTAATTATTTTCTTATTCATTTTAAGAGTTGCCAGCGCTGTATGTAGACTTTTTTCTTGGTTATTACTGTGTTTATCGCTAGTAGTTCGTGAATGATTGTTAATAAGAAAATTTATTTTCTTTAAATATTCCTAACTATTAATGTTTTAACCATTACCATCAAAATCTTTTCTAATGTCATCACCAATATTCTAGAAATTCAAAATAGTAGGTTGTACGTAGAGTTTTTTCTTCAACTGTATGTATATACAAATTTGTTTTATTTACAAAGAGCTGTTTATACATTCATTCATACATAGAATGAAAATAATAATTAACAAATTAAATATCTAAATTCATAAGAAGCTCGTCATCAGATGAACTGTTAATAAAATCTAGATATGAATCAGTGATATTCATAAAAATGTCATCATCTTTATCTGAATAAAATTCTTCAAATGTCTTCTGTCTATAATGCCCTCTAGCAAGGGTATTTATCTGGTTTTTATCGATAATTCTTTTATCATCAGCATAACTCAATACAACTTTATGTAACTTTTGAGTATACAACTGATGGTATTTCGATCTAAATGTATTCATAGAATCTGAAATAATTTGTTTTTCAAATAAAGCTTTTTTATAATCGGAAATAGAGTAATTCTTAATACATGATTTTTTTACTCCTTTGGATTTCTTTACTTGATCCATCCCAACAGTTTCAAATGAATACATTTTTGATCGAAGTCCGACAAACTCTTTCATAATTTTTCCTTTATTTTCGTCTTTCATCATCCCAAGGACTTTTTTGTTTAATAATGGTAAATTAAAAATGTTGTCAGATTGATATTCGGATGTATCAAACCTTGAAGCAACATCTTGACGGATATCGTCATAAAAATCATCTGTTTGTATGGAATAAATAAATGAGTCCGTATCCATATAATTTAGAGACAAGTTTGTTTCGAATTTAGGTTGCATATATTGATAATGGAAGTCATACATCTTCCACTTAGACAATTCCAATACCGCAAACCCTAAATAAATGGGTTTGTTGTACTTGAACTTCATTATTTTGAGCTGAACCGCAAACATATTCTCCGAGAACTGTGTTATACTCGAAAAATTTGGTTTTGAAATCAATGCTCTTGCACCTAAATGGTTTCTCCTTGTAGTCTCCCACTCTGTGACAATTTTAACATCTTTGCGTTTATGGATATTTTCCATAGTTTTTCCATAAACCGCATTGTTTAGCAATTTAAAGAAATCTTTTTCAAATGAATTTTTTGCTATTGTTCTGTGGTGAGTATTTATATCAATATATGGTTTAAGCCAAGGAGAGTGCTTAAATTTTAATGCCCTATGCACTTTTTTTAATATCAACCCATTTCTCAGGCATTGCTTAAGCACTCTATAGTGAATTTGATATTTTGATTTAGATGTGAGGTCAGCTATAAGTTTTTTACATTTAGAATCACCGACCGTTTTATTTTCAGGGCAAAAAGGTAGATCATTATATATATCATGTAATTGTTGGGGATACTCTAAATCCACTTCCAAAATATATCCCACAGTTGATGTGTCTGATATATTATTCACATCTAAAATATGAAGATTTTCCTCATTAACCCACTCAAATTTTCCGTATGGTAAGTACTCTGACATTGCCCAACCGTACAAATTGTTAGCATCTAAATACATTAAATATTCTGAAGGCTTATTACAATCGTAATCCTCCATATATTTATTATTCGCCTTAGTATACCTTTTTGAACATTGTACTAGACCTCCTCTGATAGCATCTTGCACAAAATTGTACATATTAATATCAGTAAATAGTTCTAGTTCTATTTTTGTGGTCTTAAGCATGGCATCCCATGATAGAGCAGGGGCAGTATGATATTGACATGGATCAAGCTTGTGAATATTTTTACAAATCTGTCTAAAATTTTGGAAAATGTCAGTTAGCAGTAGAACGTCAGTTTTTAAATATAACAAGGTGTAATCCAGCATAGTTTTACACTTAAAGATTTTCCAAACTTTTTTGGCATGTTCGTAATCATCCAAAGAGCATTCAGAATTAGTTAAACAATTATAAAACTTTTCTCGTGCGGGAAGATTAGTTTCATTAAAGCGCTCCATAGAATCCATATAAGAGTAAGGGAACTCTCCCTTTCTTCTTATTAAATTGAATTCTTCTTTTTGGGCAAATAATTTATTGAGGATGTGAAAATTATCATCACTTAAATTGTTTGCGAGCGATTCTAAACTGGAGGCCATAAATCGGAAAGAGTCTAAAAAACGAATTTCAAAACTCTCTTTTTCTCCGATTGGAATGAACTTTGAAAGTGAAATGTATAATTCTTTGTTAAGAGGAATTACTTTCATATCACCATCAAAGTTCGAAAGTTCTTTCATAAACAAATGACAATCATAAGAGGAAAAATTGTGAAAGAAAACAGGTATAAACTTAGCAGTTCTATAAAGAAGATTGCATGAGTTATGCGCTGACCCTCTATACTTGCCTGTAAAATGACAATGGTCACGCACTTTGTCATTTCTTAAAATTTTTCCACAAATATGACAATTTGTGGACAGAGCATGTACAAGTTTTTCGTCATTTGTTAGTGGCGTCATTGGTACTATTTTTGACAAGTAGTTTATATAAATGTCTGTCAGGTCGTTAATTAAATTTACTAAAAAAAACTCTAGGTGCATCAGCACCAAAATAAATCTTAAACCTATCTAGATTATCATTATGACTACATTTTATATAATAGCTAAAAGCACAAGCAATGTGCTTTTCTATATTACCAGATCTTGTTCCTCCTGCTGTTGTCTCTACCTTTTCCAGATATGCCTCAAAGTCAGCATATACAACAAAGGGCACGTCTAATTGCTTATGGTAATTTTCAAATTTTAAAAGAGATTCAACCTTCGTCGGCATACTGGCAACAACTTTTTTACAGCTTTGCTTATGCTTCTCCATCATCCTTTCGTTATGCGAATATTGCAGACAAGCATTTCATAACAAAACTTTTGCTTTGTGCCCGGTTATGCTACTTCTTATTAGCCTGAAATATATAATTATTATATGCGAATTAGTTAAAAATATTTATTATATAATATAAATGTATATTTATTCGTATAATTACCTAGATATATCTGTTATTAGGACATAATGAGAATATCCATCTTTCGATAGCAGCAAAAGATTAACATGATGGATTTTCTCATTTGCAGATAAATAGTACGGTCCAACGGTACATTTATCTTCTAGTCCAAACACATTGACACTAATGTCATCATTTTGACTCTCAAACGCTTTGATGGATTTAGTTTTCATCGGAAATTCTAAATTGGAACATATATCTATTGTAACATCATTTATCGCAGTGGGACAGAGTGCTGCTATGATGCACCATTTAAAGCAATAATCGTCATTGTTTTGAATGTTGAAGCACCCTTTTTTCTTCTCAATCCACCGTGGAAGTGGGATGTAGCCTGAGCCCTTAACAAACTCCGCTCGATTTATGTTTATATATAATTTTTTAATTGTAATGAGGCTCCATCCGCTGTCCCTCTCTTGAAACTCTGACATTTTTCGAGTTATTTCCTGACTTTGATCTTTAAATATTTCTAAAAGATCATCACTTATTGTAATAAATCGCATTTTGGAGCGATGCGAAATCATGCAGGAATGTATGTCATTATCCACTATTTTGATATAATCGCATTCCAACTCCATGTTGTATTTAAATGTCAGATGACGTATTTGGGCATCTGATAATATTTTTAAAGAATTTCTTTGCACTCCTTCAAAAAATTCTTCAGGAAATAAAATTTCCTCCCTCTCATTTTTATATGAGCAGGTTTGTACTCTATTCTTGAATGCCTTTTTTTCTAGTTTCATCTCACCATTCGCTTCACGGTTTCTTGAATTGGTTATTATGGTGGATGATGTAGATGCATGAGTCCTCTCATGCATTTTTAAATGGTTTTTGTTTCCAAACCACTTGTGACACTCGAAACAATGATGGCTTTCGTGGATCTCAGCCATTTTTTTTTCAGCAAAAACGCGTTCACAATATTTACACTTCATATTTCTTTTTCAGCTATTTTTAATTCTTTTTATCAATATTAATTATTGACTATTAATTATGCTTGTTTCGCTGCAGTTTTACGACTGTTAAAAAATAATATGTTGTTGCTTATAAAATAATTTTCAATTTTAAAATAATTTTTGAATATATATTATGAAAGAGATAGACTAATTTAATATTATCACTCAAGTATATGTTTACTTCTCTCGTGTGAGATTAATACATAATTTCACTTATATAATACGTAGCAGGATAGATACATATGTAAACATTAGTTTCAAACTATCATATCTAATTATAAAGCATGAAAGAGATGCATTGACATTAACCTGAAATACTTAATTGTATGCTAGAAACCTGATTTGAGTATTTGAGCTAGGCTATAAAATTTCAAACTGAAGAAAAAAACAAAGAAGGGGGATAGAAATAAAGTCCAAGTATCCTTTACTTCAAACTATCATATCTAATTATAAAGCATGAAAGAGATGCATTGACATTAACCTGAAAATACTTAATTGTATGCTAGAAACCTGATTTGAGTATTTGAGCTAGGCTATAAAATTTCAAAATTTGAAGAAAAAACAAGAAGGGGGAAGAAAGAAAGTCCAAGTATCCTTTACATATGCCAATAATATAATTATCTCACTCAAACATTAAATTTTAGATTGCTTGTATTAGTATTGGAGTACCTAAACTACCTTTAATATTGAAGTAGCTGCAAGTATAAAAGCAAAAATTTAAAGGATGTTACTTATTAGTGAAATGGATTCATCAAAGTACAATTGTGAGCTATGTTTACAGCTCAAAAGAAAAGTGGTAACATTTTCCAATGTTACCAATAAAAAGAGACACTTTTTAAAAAAACACAACTTCGCTTATTACAAAGCGAAGACGTATAAATTAACATCATCAACGTCATCAACATCGTCATCATCATAATCATCATCATCGTCAACCGCAACAGCATCGTCATCCTCATCAGCATCATCATCACCATCACCGGCATCAACATCATCATCGTCATCCTCATCAGCATCATCATCACCATCACCGGCATCAACATCATCATCGTCCTCCGCATCAGCATTGGAAAAAATTATATTTGATTTTAAAATTGATAATGATGATTTTTTTAAATATATAAAATATTAAAATAAAAATATATATAAAAATATAATTAAAAAATCTTGTCTTTTTATTTGATTGAAATCTTTAAATTTATTTATTATTATTATAATTAAATATATTTCAAACACATAATCAGAATATTTTAATAAAGTTTTGGAATTTTGCCTCCTTCCCAAGGAAAAGGGTTGTGAATTTGGAATGTAGAAGCCTTCATTGTCTTCAATAGTTTTTTCGTTCTCCTCAGGAAGTATCTCCGCCAATTCTAATGTGTATGAATAATTTTCTAGTTTCTTTGTTAAAGAAAATTTTTCATCCTGAGCCCCTTCAATTACTTTGTCTTCTAATCTATTGTAGCGTTTGGGAAGATATAGCATTCCATCCTCGAGTTCTGCAATCACTATATTTCCATATTTAGTCTTATGACGATGATGGTTTGATGGTTGTAAGTCCTTCACAGATATATATGATTTTGCTTTCAGTTTATTAAAAGCCTCAACAACCTCAATGTTTGTAATATTTTTGGAAGTCATAGTTGACTACTGAATGATTGTAATGAGTTAATGAATATTAATATTTTAGAAGCTGCGTTTTTATATCAATTTATTTGGGACACACTTAAAAATTTTTTAATCAGGAGAGTTTTGTTTTCTGAAACTCAAATTTTGATCTCTTAATATTTTTATGCATACCTTCATAATTACTCTTACTTAATTTCTACATAATGAAAAATGCCTCCTCTTATGTTTTAAATAATTTATTTCAAATAATTACATTATATGCAAATGTTCACAAATATGCATCTTCATATGCATTGACTTATTCATTTAAACATACATATGTAAAAAATGTTTATGTATAGTTATGTTCAGAAACAACATTAAATTCATTTAAGAGTCACAAAAAACATACAATTACTATACAAGGCTTGTTAAAATAAAATTATTCCTTCAATTTTTATATTTTCATCCCAAAATAAATCAAAGGAATCCTCTTTTCCCTTTTTCTTCTTACCAGCCAACAGTAATAAAAAAGGAAATTTATAGCATTTAAGAACAACAAATAAATGCACAATTACTACACAAGGCTTGTTAAAATACAAAATTTTCCTTAAATTTTTACACTTTCATCCCAAAATAAAACAAAAGAATCCTCTTTTCTTCTTACCAGACAACAGCAATAAAAAAAGCAAATTTATAAACGTACAGATATAGCATATGTAAAATGATAAGCAACCGACATCTCAAACTAAAGACCATGTTTATAATTATAAAAACAAAAAAGGTTTCTATTGACTATTTCAAGTTGGTTTAAGAGACAGACAATAGACAACTATTATTAAAGAGACAAACCGACATACAAACATAAAGGCTCGTTAAACAAAAGTCATCCCTAATGTTTCATCGCATCAAGTGTGCAATGAAAATAAAAATTCTCTTCAACAACATTAAACATTTTTTTTTATGCACTTGCATTTCACACAAAATAAAAATCATCCCAAAATTTTTTTCATCCCAAATTTTCATCTCTAAAATCATCCAAACTAAAAAACCATCCCAAAAATTCATCCCAAAAAGATGATTTTTTTTATCTCATATCCCAATTCCCTACTACTAATGATAGGTCTTAAGAAAGATAATTAACTTAATATACTGGAAATTCTCTAAACTTGTTGGCCTGTATGAAATATTGTGAAAACTTAAGCGTTCAAAATAAATTACAACACAGTGTAATATTCAGTAACACATAATATTATTACCTTTTATAGTGAAAATTTTCCATTTTCCATTTCGAAAGCTCTAGCAAGCGAAATTTTAAAATATGCCCATTGGCTATTATAATAGATCTTCACTCTTTTGATTTCTATAGCTATCAAATCTTTAGAAAATATAGACAAACTACATAAATTGGACTTAGATTTCCAATCTTTAAGAATGTATATGTGTATGAATTAGTATCAAACAAACTTACTGAATAAATATGGACTTCAACTGGAATCATGCTGAAGCATACATAAATTGTAAAATGCAATATAAGCAGATCTTACTTTATATCTGTATCTGTATGAGTATTAAATAAATTTACAGAAAAAATATTGAAAGCATGCCGAAGCATGCAAATTTCAAAGAATTCCTTACGTCACACAATTTTGTAAGCAAAAAAATTTTAGGACTCTGCGCTAAATGTATCAACTTTGTAAAAGATTCGAAATAGCGAAATTGTAAATTCTAATAGTATAGATCTTTAATTGAAACACCACTACATGTCGGACTCTCGCGTCACTATCGATAGAAGCATGCTAAGGCATGCATGCTAGCAAAATATATAAATCTGTTAGAAGGTGATGAGAAACTTGTTTCTAATCATTAATCTGTAGACAGCAATTGTATCTGAATCAACCCAACTCATGAATGAAATGTATACCGATATGGTTGATGGTGATGAGGACCTTTTTTAAGTAAGAAATTATTACATCTGAATGTGATACAACCCAGCCTACGTCAACAATAACTTCAAGGGGGTCAACCAGCAAACCTCATGTAGAAAAACTCGATGTAAAAATTCTCTCAAACATAGATATTCTAATGTTTCTGACACTATAAAAACACCTACGGTGAATTGATGGTGGAGGTAACTGAGTTATTTGAGATCGATTTTCTAGAATAGTTGATTATTAAACATGTATTTCTTTGTGATAAAGTAATTTCTCTATATATACATTCATATATTTACCTATATGTATAAATGAATACATTTAAAAACTACGTAAATATTTTCTTTTTCAGGTAGTAAAATCTGAAAAAATAGTAGTGACACATTAAAAGAAAAAAATTAATAAAAAGAGAGACTGAGTGATCAACTGATACGTACACTTTGTCTGACAGGTAAATAAAGCGCACTTAAAAATATCAGAAATATATGCACAATACGCTCAACTAAAACAAAAATCATCTAGAACATCAAATAAAAGCCATAGGCGAGTAACCTTCATATACATATACCTTATTAATGAAAACATATTATGAGTATGAAGTAACACAATTTGAGGAATTAAAATTTTAAAATTTAATTGTCCCTTAACGCTGACAAAGAGTAGACAGATATGTTGACATAGAAAGTCATCTATTATATGACAGAATCTTAAGCACTTCCAAATGCACTAAAGTTTAAGATAAAAATTCCTTTTATTCAATAGCGGCCCAATTGATATAGAAATTTAATATGAAACAGCAAGCAAGAACCTCAGCTACTGCATTTTTACCGATGATCGAATAATAGAAAGTCCGGAAAGTCTTATAAATTAAGTAATATGAATGAAAAAATAGACGAGTAATAGACGAGTAAGGTTTCGAATGATTTTCATTACAAAACGAAGTAGCGGATGTTTTCAACAATAATGAGTATAACAATTTCATTATAAAACCACCATTTGATTTTAAATGTTTATTAATAAAAAAGGAAAGAGAAGCAAAGTGGTTAACATAAAACTATCATCACCTAAGCTGGACTGCTGGATCAGTTTCATTTCAAAGCGTTTGTCATTTTTTAAAGCCAATGCAAGATGTTCTAAAATATATGAAAAAGTGAAGAAAAAAGGTGATAGTTGGAAAAAATTTTACACTGAAAAATTTCTAACGTTGACTATATAGGCTACATCAACTTTAAACAAATGGAAATAAAATATATTAAATATTTCTACTATAGTTACTACAACTACTTAAAACATAAACTCCTAACAAACTTTTAAGTAAGTAAATACATCTAAAAATTAAAACAACGCTTTTTAATTTCAAATAAAAAAAACTATCGAGATATTTCACATCTATACACAAAAGACCAGGCGAATATTTACAACAGCAACAACAGCATATGACAAAAAAATTTATTTAAACAGGGAGCCCCAGACTTATTTGTATGTACATACATATGTACATATGTACACATATTATCAAATTTCTTACCCATGCTCAAGTATTTATTGGATTTTAACAATCACACTTACATATCTACATCATGAAAACATACAAACCGTTCTCCAAGCTATTGACGCTTGAAGACAAAAGTCGAAGAAGACAAATGTACTTAAATAAACAAACTTATCACAGACCAGTCAAACTCTATCGCGCATACACACACAAAATCGCCACGATCGTACACAAGAATTTTGCAAAATCTGAAATTAATATAATATAATCAAATTTCTGACGGATAGCCTTTAACACTGGACAAATTTAAGCTTAATAAAATATAAAGTAATCTCATCCTCCAATATGAAAAACATACTAGGATTAGGAAGTTCAGATATATGATAATATTTTCTAGCAAAAAAAAAATTTTTCATTTGAGAAATAATTTATTTCTACGTACATATAAATACTATGGTGAGAAAATCACATACACAAACACATACTAAAATTCATTTACGAAAAATTAAACCTATTTCAACAACGCCCCTCTCCTCACAAATCACAGTCAGCCTAAAGTTCTTACATATATACATACACAACATCTCAAGGTAACATACAATCTATCAATCTCAACAACCGAAATCAGGATCAGCCTTAAACTCATATAGAGATACATACACACAAATACGGATACATATACATGAACACCTTCACCTCACCTCTCATTAATCATGATCAGCCTTAAACTCCTACAGATATACACACAAATTGCGCGGTTATATATTTCATGAACACTTCGCCCCTCATAAATCACGAAAATCCTTAAATTTCTTACAGATATACATACACAAATTCTCAAGATCACATACAATCGATCAATCTCAACAATCCAAATCACGATCAGCCTTAAACTTCTACAGACATACATGCACAAAAATTCCTACAGAGATATAAACACCCAAATTCCTATAGATACATATTACAATAGCACCCCCCGCCTATCTCAAATCAAGGACAGCCTTAAACTGCTACATATACATACATACATACAGACACACACACACAGGCACATTCTATCTATATATCACAACAACACTCTCCCCCACCTATAATCACAATCAACCTTAAACTCCTACGAACATACATATACACAGATTCCCACGGATACGTATTACATGAACACTCTCACCTCGCCTTTCATAAATCACACACAGCTTTAAACTCTTACAGATATGCATACATCCATACATACATGTACACAGATTCCCACGGATACATATTACAACAACTCCCCGCCCTCCACCAGTCGATCTACCTCAAATACACCCCTACCCCACCAAGCACAGCTTGGCTTAAATTCCAACAAGCATAAACGTCACCGAATTCCCACGATTACATATTACAAAATACCCTCACCTACCCAATTCACAGTCAGCCTAAAGTCTCACAATCTAGACACACCCCGCCCTTCACCAATCACAGCCAGACTTCAATTCCTACAGCTAGACACACATCGCCCTCCACCAATCACAGCCACACTTCAATTTCTACAGCTAGACACACCCACAAATTTTCCGTCGGCATTAGGAAAAATCATTTCCATGATTTTCCCGTCGGCATTTGAAAAAAATAAACATGTTTTCCCGTCAGCATTCAAAAAAAAAACATGTTTTCCCGTCGGCATTTGAAAAAATAATCATGCATTGCCGTCGGCATTAGGAAATCATATACATATAAAAGCTTCAAACCTATAAACCTTCTTAATGTATTCCCACAAAATATTCCGCACACAAGTTCCCACGGTCATACATACATACATACATACAAACATACATACACTTAATATAAACAAAAAACAGTTAACGTAATAAAAAAAACAATTAATTTAAACAAAAAACTCCTTATGTAAACAAAAAACTCATTATGTAAACAAAAAATTGGACGGACTTATTGAACCACCCTCGTAGGTATCAAATTTCACAAATTTCCAAGAATTTCAAAACTTGGGTAATTAAAATATCAAAATTTCACAATTTTAATTGCGGTGGGACCCCGAATTCCTGAAGACTGAATTTAAATGTACTTTTAAATTAGTCAAAATCACAATGAACAAACTTATTTTCTTATTGAAAAGCGATCAACATATAACGGGGGCGTTCTCTATTTGCAGCCAATTTAACATTCCAAAAATGGCTAGTTCCTGTGTTTAATTGACAATCCCAACTGCGAAATGCCATAGGTATAGAAGCACCATTGTTAATAATTTTAATCACATTCAATTTGCTAAGGTCGGATAATTAAACATGTGGGATTCTCCATGAGATGAGTGAAATTGTAAGTTTAGCTTTTTCAGTAGAAACACTCCAGCGTACAAGATCTTCATCGTTCTTATTGCGTAAGAGTATTAGTTCATGTTTTCCATTTAATATAACTTTGTTGTAGTCTTCAGCGAATCTTAGAAGCATTTTTAGAGGTACATAGAAATTGAAAAATCCATTTGCAAGAGTGACATCGTCTATTTTGTTCCATCCAGCATTTTGCATCACATTGCTTTCTGTTGGTGATAGAGAAACCAAGTTTTTTATTATGCTCGTGACTCCTGAATATCTTGTATGATCAATTTCAATTCCACTGAGTTCATAGCGAATTTCATCAAATAAATATGCTACAAAGTTGTTTTTAATTTAAAGTTCTCTGAAGAAGAAGAAGATTTAGGGGTATTATCATCGGCAACAAAACCCTCTACATAAATGTAGCTCTCACTGGATAGCACGTACAAATCTTGATTTTGTATTGAAATTCTAATTTCATCATTATTGTTGTAAGATTGTTAGCATGGTACATATGTATGATAGTCCATTTTGATTATATTCTCATCAGACAAGGGTTTATCTAAGACATCTATCATTGAACTCATTTTGTCTTCAATTTAAAATTCAAGGACTTTAGAAAATTTTTATTTGATGTTGTTAGAGCTTTTTGTTGAAATAGTCGCTATAATGTTGTTGTTGTTGTTACTGCTTTATTTTTCAATGTATTTGTGTTGTATATTATTATTATTTAGTTGGCCTTAAATGTAGTCGTATTGTAAATTCCTCTCCTCGGAAATTAATTAAATCACCGTGCTGATCAACTACGCGCAGCGCTAGTGAACTTATCTCACGGGTGTTTACAGGTAAATAGATGCGATTTCTTGGGACCTCATCAATTTTATAGTCTGGAGGCACATTAATCGGAAATTCATGAAGTGTGTGCGATTTAGATTTATTCATATATGTATTAATAGCAATACTACTAGATTCACTTTAAAAATATTGACTGCAAGATCTGAGTAATAATATTTGTTTGGTATTAGGATTTTGCTATTGAATCCTAAAAGTTTTCCAATTGTATTGTCTTTATTAAAATATACAGGATCCTTGGAACTATTAACTTTAACTTGCATTGTATTGTTATTGGCTTCAATAAAAATCTTATTTTCTGGACAGAGTCGGTTTTATTGCTCTTCTATAAAATCTACAATATCATTCAATTCATAAGATCCAATTGGTATTTTAATTTTATGTTCCCCCATATGGAACGTATTGTTATAGGTGTCTACATTTGGAATACTGTTGTATGAATGAAAGTCAGTTAGAGCACATCATATGCACCATGTAATTCAATAGGAGGAAAGTAACTAGCAGATAACTCTGATGAGTTATAGCTCAGATTAAGTGTTATTGACATTATAACTGTCTGATTACAAATAAATGAATAGGTATGATTTGCACATTTATTTCATTTTCTTATTTTAAAAATAACATTAGTTTCTTAATATTGTTGTTGTTGGTGGTGTTCAGCAATAATATTTCATCCTTACTTATCCAAGAATTGTGTTGATTTGAAAATCCCAGCCATTTAACGTATGCCTCCTTTCCTTTAGTTTTAAGAACCTTTTTAACTAGATATGTATTTGGATATCTAATTTACGAAAGTTCTTGACTATAGAATCCACCTTTCATAGGATTACCAAGATAATCTTCTAATATGTATGTTGCAGGCTTCCTATTTTGAACTCTTGTAATTGTGAAAATTTTTGTGGTCCAATATGGAGTATAACCTTTCTCAAATGTATACATACATACACACAGATTCCCACGGATACATATACATGAACACCCTCACCTCACCTCTCATTAATCATGATCAGCCTTAAAATCCTACAGACATACATACAAATTACCACGGTTAGATATTACACTTCCAAATACAGCGCATATAAATACATATATACACACAGATTCCCTCGGATACATATTACAACAACGATCCGCCTCCGCCAATCACAGCTCGGGTTAAATTCCAACAGACAGATACGCCCACAAATTCCCTCAAACATACACACACACACACACACAGTCGATCTACCTCAAATACATCCCGCTCCCCACCAAGCACAGCTTGGCTTAAATTCCAACAGGTATAAACGCCTCCGAGTTCCCACGGTTATATATTACAACAACACCTTCACCTACCCAAACCACGGCCAGCCTTAAGGATCCACAGTCTAGACACACCCCGCCCTCCACCAATCACACCTAGACTTCAATTCCTACAGCTAGACGCACCCACAAATTTCCAGTCGGCATTACGAAATAATACACATATAAAAGCCCTAAAGCTATAAACACCCTTAATGTATTACCACAATATATTCCACGCACAAATTCCCACGGTCTTACATACATACATACATACACTTAATATAAACAAAAAACAGTTAATGTAAACAAAAAATATCAAAGCGCATAGAAAAAACACACTTTTTCAAATTTCAAATTTTAATTATTTTAAATTTCACACGAATTTTAAAATTTTAGCTGGTGCTGCTGCCGAACCCCCATTTCCCTACTACTTATTAGTCAGCTGGTCTGGTTTTCAGATCAGGTAATCAGGTATCAGATCAGGTTATCAGGAGCTGTTCTGATAAGTATTAAAATTGGTGATATATATATATGTGAACAAGTGAGATATACATTTAAACCTATACATTTAAACCTCTCAAAGAAATGGTTATAAATGTATTGAAAAATTCTCAAGAAAGAAGAAAGTAAAATGATGACAGAAGTGGAAAATAATCAAAGTTTAAAGTCTCAGAAACCATCAGCCAAGACACATTAAGTACAATAATGACATTTTGTAGAAGGAACGATAGTTGATTACACCATCTTATTTAATGATGCTAATAATGATGATGATGATGATGCTGAGATGATTTTTACTCACAGACTTCTAATAGGGAATACCTTAATACTGATTTATCACTCGTGGAAGCGAGAAATTAAGTAGATATTAACTATGGTTTACACAGGAATCGTAATGACAAATTGGAATTTGGTATCAGTAAAAATAAGCTAAATGAGGATACAATTCAAATTGGCAGTCCCAAGACGGCCTCTAACGCTAGACTTATTATCTTTAATGTTTAATAAAACATCAAAAAAAAGGAAGAAGAAAAACTATTACAAATTCTAATTTGAAATCTACTAAAAAATTATATATTATCAATAAATTTTTTTACTCAAATCGAAAAACTAAAGGACAAATTAGTAATATTGTAGTAGTTGTAGATTGGAAGTTCTGGCGCCGATTAAAATTGTGAAATTTGGGTAATTAAAATTTGAAATTTGTAAATTTCAGTGCAAAATTTTGTGAAATTATAAAATTTGGGTAATTCAAATTGGAAATTTGTGAAATTGTGTTTTTTGTTTACATTAGGTGTTTTTTGTTTACATTAACTGTTTTTTGTTTATATTAAGTGTATGTATATATGACCGTGGGAATTTGTGTGCGGAATATTTTGTGCGAATACATTAAGGGGGTTTATAGGTTTGAAATTTTTTCATGTGTATATGCGAACGGGAAAATCATGCAAATGATTTTTTCTAATGCCGCAGGGAAAACATGTTTATTTTTTTCAAATGCAGACGAGAAAATCATGGAAATGAGTTTTCCTAATGTCAACGGGAAATTTGTGCGTGTCTCTAGCTGTAGAAATTGAAGTCTGGCTGTGCTGGGTGGGGGAGGGGTGTGTCCAGCTGTAGGAATTTAAGCCAAGCGGTGATTGGCGGGGCGCTGGCCGTTGTTGTAATATGTATCCGTGGGAATCTGTGTATATGTATGTATTCTTTTGTGCTTTATTTAGGAATTTAGGCTTATCTTGATTTATGAGGGGTGATTTGTGTGTATGTATGTCTGTAGGAGTTTAAGGGTGATCGTGATTTATGAGAGGTGAGGTGAGTGTGTTCATGTATATGTATCCGTGGAAAACTGTGTGTATGCAAATTAAATTTTTTGTTCAAAAAAATATTTAAAAAAATTTATTTTTTTTTATTTTCTATTCTTTATTGTTCCTTTGTTAATGGTACACTTAAGACTAACTTAAAACTACCACAGTACTCACAATTAGTACCTGTTTACAGTTTTAGAATTTTGCCCAAAAAGCATTTTTCATGAGAAAATAAATTGCGAAACCCAACACCTTTATTTTGCTAGACATGTCGTCAGCATAAACGGTGGGAAAGGTGTGAACATAATTATGATTAAAATAAAATAAAAATCAATTACCTTAACTCCCCCCTTTGTAAAAATCAATCGTCCCGATTGTTCAAAGAATTGGCAGGTCATTAACACTGCGAAATTCGGGGTTTAGTTCATATTTGAAAGCTTTATCGGAACTTAATCCCTTCGGATCTTTTGATTCCTTTTGTTCTTCACCAATGACATTTATTATATTTATGTCTGAATTTGAAGTTCGTTTGAACTTATACGACATTAGAATCATGATTGAAAGCAATACAATAAAAATTATTGAATTAATAGAAATCATCCATTTTCCTTTTGTTGATATTGAGCTAATTCGTTCAATGTTATTTACTTGGAGATCTTTTATCATTTCTAGTGAAAGGACTTCTTCAATTTGTGTTTTATTTCCGGAAAGCTGTAGTACGGCTGGTAGTGGTTTAAAGGATGTAACTTCTTTTGAGATATAAGTTTCATTATCTATTTCTATTGTATCATTATGGAATTGAATTATGTAAGTGCCTGATAATTAATAAGGGGTTGTTTCGCAACTTTTAAGGAACCTTTAAATTGATTTAATAGAATTGTCCCTGGATAGATTTCTTCCACAGAAGGAACATGCTGATTGTTTACACACGTACAATTATGATTCTTACTTGACAAGATTTGTGTTACACATTTTGTATTACTTATATCTAATAGATTATTTTTACTACAGATGCTTAAATCATTAATTTGTTTACATTCTCCTCTTATTTCATAAATTTCATTTTTACATTTGATATAGTTTTCAGTACTTAGCTTTATAACTTTGTTATTTTTCTTCACAGCTTTAATCAATAACTTTTCACAAATAATCTGGTTTATAGCTGGCAAACTTACAATATATATTATTGTAGCATCATTTGAGGCTACTCTGATGTCAGCAAAAACTAAGGCTTCTTCTAAATTGTTGTAGGGAAACTTTTCTGAGTCTAAAAATTTTCTGGCTTCGTCCATTTCTTTTTCTGACAGTACAAACGAGTTTACAATGCCCACTTATGCCCATTGCAGGGCATTTTCTATATTGGTGATTTCTTCTTTAATCATTTTTGTTTTTCCTGTTATAATTTCATCTGTAGACATTTTTACTTCTTCTAAAGATTGAACTGTCTTTAATATTGTATTTGTAGTGTTAGTCAAAATGTTAATTTTTTCTATCTTATCCTTGTTAATGATTCTCTGTAGTTCATTTTTGGTCAGTAGTCCGTTTACTTTATCTAAGACTATTTGATGGTCTTCATGGTCTGGAGTACCAGCTATCCATTTCCACGCTGTTCCTATTAAATTGATCGACCGTTTTCTTTTAGGTTTTAACCTTTTCAACTGGTCTCTTATTCGTTGAATGTCATGAAGCAAAAATGGAAGTGCTGGACTATTCACATGTACTTTATTCTTAATTTCTGAGGAGAGGTATTCGACGGAGTCTTCATATTTTTCTAAGTCCAAGATATGTATCAGTTTAAAATTTCCGTTTTGCAGTCGAGCCTGACCAAGATGAATTGGTATTAACTGAGAGTTAGTATAATCCAATATTTGAATCTCCAGTTTACAAACCTGGAACACTGCTAAAAGCAGTATCAGCAATTTGGCCATATCCTAAAAATGTAAATTTAAAAAGTCAATTCTTAATGTTAGTTTTATGGATTATTCTGTTTCGTGAGTGTATCTTTACTTTGTCCCCTAAGTCTTCCTTAACTGTTTGTCTTTTAAAACGCGGTTCGAGTTTGTTTCTCTGTCCAATAATTTTCTCATAAATTACATCATTCGGTTGATAAGTCTTTACGGTACTGTCTTTACTTCTCTGTAATTTGCTAACTAAATTTGCATGCGCAATTTTATTAAAGAAAACATCAGTCGGTTGTTCTTCAGTTACTGAATGATATGACTGATTGTATTGCTGGCTTGCTCTATAAAAACACTCAGAGTCATCCAGCACGTGATATTCGTTTTTAATGCATCTTGCCAATTCTACCAAAGTGGAATGAACCCTTTCCACTTGTCCATTTGTGGAGCTGTGTCTTGGTGTACAGTAGTACAGTTATATTCTTAACCTTTGCATCAGTGACTTAAACTGGGCTGTCGTAAAACCTGGCTCATTGTCCAATGTGATTTTTTTTACATTTGGAAAACTTTGAAGGACTTCCAATACTTTTTCACCCAAATTCAACTTATCATCAATTTGCTTAATTACCAGAAATTTTGAATAAGAATCAATACACGTAATAAATTTCAGGTTTTGGGCATAGAAAATGTCCAACTTCAGGTACTCACCCTCCCTTTCAGGAATAGAAGCCTCGCCTATTTTTATTTTTTGTGGATGTCTGTTATATTTTGATTTATTACAAATTTCGCAGTGTTTTATATACTGCTTAAAATGGTCTACCATTTTTGGCCAATAATATTGCTTGTATATTTGCCTGCAATTTTCCTTGCAATTTCTATGGGCCCTGCTATGAATCTGTTCAATAATACTCTCTTGGTCGTCTGTATTTGTGACGTCGACAGCAAATATTTGTGTGTAAACAAATTTGTTGGTAAAAACATTTTTTACTGTTTCTTTAAAGTCGTACAAGTCCTCCGGTGTGCAATATATCGCCGTCACCAGACTTGGTTGCAAAAATTCCTTCAATATTGTTAAAAGATTATCTCTAGAATCATATTCGATTATATGGCGAGTCCGACCAAAATTGGTTACTGACTCATGAATTGTAAAGCTATTCTTCGACAACAAGACCTGTTGCTTAAATTCATTCAATGGTTTCCCGGTTTCGGGTATAAGATTATCCTCGCTACTCTCAGCAGAATGTTGTGTTTCTGTATCTGATGGATCGTCAGAAATATTATTTAAAACTTGTCTAGACAGAGCGTCTGCCACTACATTACTTACTCCTGGCTTGTATATTATTTTTGGTGAAAAGTCTTCGATAAAAGATCGCCATCTCTTTATCTTATGGTTTGGATTGTGCGTTGAAATAGCGAAGGACAATGGCTGGTGGTCAGTATAAATTTCAAGATTTTTGACACCGTAGATACAGTTTCTTAGTGTTTTTAATGACCAAACGATAGCGTAAAGCTCTTTTTCATTAGTCGCGTAATTTGATTCGGTTGGAGTTAGTGTTTTAGAAATAAACGTAATTGGTTTGCCGTCTTGTGTTAACACCGCTCCTATTGCAACGTTAGAGGCATCCGTAGTAAGCACAAACTTCTTCGAAAAATCAGGCTGTGTGAGTTCGACTTGATTTATTAGGAGATTTTTCAGTTTCTCAAAGGCATCAATGGCTTCGTTATCTAATTTTATTTCAATTTTCTTTGACATGTGCTGAGAGATCCTTCCGTTCTCTGCAGTTAAATATTTCGTTAAAGGTTTTGCAATTCTTGCATAGCCTGATATAAATTTTCGGTAGTACCCCGTCATTCCCAAAAAACTTCTTAATTGCCTAAGTGTTGTTGGTTTGGGGTATTATAAAATTGTTTGTATTTTGTTTGGGTTAGTCTTAATGACATTATGGGCTACTATATAACCCAAAAACTCAACTTCTTGTTGAAAGAACTTGGATTTCTCCAAGGATATTTTCATGTGGGAATTTTTTAATGTTTCAATTATAGCTTGCAGGTGCTCAATATGGGCTTCAAGACTATGCGAGAAGACGATAATATCGTCCATGTAGACGTGACATATTTTGCCAACGAATTCTCGTAGGATATCGTCCATGGCTCTCTGGAAAATTCCAGGACCGTTCTTTAGACCAAATGGCATCTTTACGAACTCATACTTTCCGTTGTTGACGGAAAACGCAGTTTTTTCAATGTCATCTGGTTTCATCAATATTTGGTGAAAACCAGATTCAAGGTCTATTGTAGAGAAGAATTTGGCTCTTCCCAGATTTGAAAGAATTACATTGCAGTCTGGAATTGGATACTTGTCCGCAATTGTTTGTTCATTAATTTTCTTATAATCAACAACCATCCGCATTTTCGGAGTACTGTCTTCATTTATACCTTTCTTTGGTACTACCCAGATCGGTGAATTATACGGGCTTTTACTTGGACGAATGATTCCATCCTTCAGTAAATTTCCTATTTCTTTGTTTACAAAAGCGTTGGCGGATAAAGGATAAGGATATTGTTTACTCCAGATTGGAGTTTCAACAATTGTTCTAATTTCCGCTTTAACGTCCGTGCGAAATGGTAGCACGGTGTTTATACTAGAATGAGTTCTTTTTATATCATTTATTATATTATTCCGAAGTGTATCCGCATCCAGAATATTGTTAAGGGACGTTTCTTTCGACTTTTCTTAGTTTGATTCTACAGAAATATTTTCCTTATTTTTTCCATAAGTTATTGTTTCATTTTCTAAATTTATTGCAACATTTGCCCTTTTTAGCAGTTTTATACCTATTAACATGTCATATTCCATGTTGTCCATCTCGTAAAAACGCTCTTTAACACCAAGTAATATTGTTTCATAGTAATGTGTCAGAAGTGAAAAGCCGTGAACTGTTTTCACTCGCTTTCTTACAACTAATTTTTGTCTATTGGGTAATATATTCTTTTTACAGTAGCAGTTAGTTGCTCCTGTGTCAATTAAAATTTTTATTTTGCTCCCATCTAATTTAGTGCGGTAGAAGAAGGGGAGTCCAATCCTTCTTCTAAAAAAGCATCCTCCACTATATTATTAATTCTTTGAAATTTTTGCTGAGGCTGTGTGCTTTGTTGCACACTGAAAGGAAGTTCGCGCTTTACAGCTTGGTTGTAACCTGAGGGTCCCCTTCTATTGTCGTAAAAAGGACGAGTAAAATGACGATTTGTATTTTGTTGGAAATTGTTGGTTGGCCTTTGCCATTTATTTAAGGAGGAATCGACTTCCATTGGTACTGGAGCCGAATGGGGATTATGTTCAGATCGATGGCGGTGATTATTTTGGAATCTGTGAGGTATGTTTGGAGCTAGCCTCAAAATGTTTTGGTTCCTATTGCTATTATTTTGAGTTTGGGTGCGATCGAATTGCAAAGCAAATGTAGCCCGGAGATTGTTTGATTCCAATTCCTGTGCTTTAGCTAATGCATTAGGCAAGTCACTGGGCGAAAGGGAAAAAAGAATATTTGAGAGTGGGGCATTTAGTCCTGTTATAAAAACTCGAAGGGCATATTGCCTGTTCTTATTATTTAATACGTGTGTTAAGTCTGAGTCAGTTCCATGTGTCATGATAGTTTTATTAATCAGCGAAGTTAATCCCTGATTTACCTTATTGTAATATTCTAAAATAGTAGATTGTCCCTGTCTCATAACACTTAATTCTTGTTCTATAAGGTGAATAGGACGTTTGTCGGCGTATGCAAAGTCCAGTCTACTCATAATAGCGTCAAGGTTCAACACTGTCCCATGATTGGTCAATAAATCGTTTGCCTCTTCAATGATTTTATTTCGTAATATTGTTAAGGCAGCGTAATATTTTCGGCTGTTCTTAACATATAATCTCATCGAGTTATTAGCAGCTTCACGCCAGCTAACGTATGAAATTTTTCCATCGAATGTTGGCAAGGATTTTATTACATCTAACGTTTCGTCGCACCTGACGGAATTATCAATAATTTGTGTCTTATATTCTGTAACTGTATTTGACTGTGTTAAGCGTCCCAGGTCTAATGTCAACTGATTTATTTTTGCCTGCAATGGACCTATATGAGCCTCTATCAACTCCTTCATCTGGTCCGTAGTAGTCATGCTTCTGCTAGTTTTTAACGACCTAAATGACTCAATAAGTTTATCTAATTCTTTGACTTGATCCAGCTTGCCACCAGATTTACAATGTTCTTTGTGAAAATATTATTATTATATTTTTTTTATACTTATTCACTTAATCAATTAACAAAATTTCTAAGATTTCAATAAATTTAATTTCTCAACTCAACAAATTACAATTAAAAACCACAATCAAAATTACAGCTAAAAACTTACTACTAATAATCTTCTGGATTCTATTGTATTCCTCACGCTTGGTATAATGATGATGAATTCTGTTGTATTCCTCACGGTTATATTCCGCTATGTTATTACTGATGATTTGTTTTCATTTGATTAAACTTCCTCTGCTGATTTGCAAATGTTCAGTGTTTTCTTGTTTTATTTTTTTGAGCTTGTCCTTTTATTTTTTATTTTTTAAAGGTTTGGTTTCTTCAAGGCACATTCATAGAAATAACTTCACTTGGCCACATAATTATATTTTTATATCTTCGATTACATTTACATTTATTTTCTAATGTTTTGTTACATATTAGAAATCATTAGTTTTAGGATTAGAATCCTTGTTAACTTTTCAATATTTATTTTTACAAAAATTTATTTATTTCGTTCTTGTTTCTCCTTTTATCAGGATACTTTATTGTTATATTTCCTGGTTTTCTTTTAAAGGATAATTTGTTTTTTCTCCCTTATCAGGAAATTTATTTGTCTTTTTTTTTTTAGATCACTTTACCGAATCGTTACTTTTTGTTTTCAGGATATTACTTCGATGGAGGATCCCGGTTGAGCCCCCAATTAAATTGTTTGTTCAAAAAAATATTAAAAAAAATTTAATTTTTTTTATTTTCTATTCCTTATTGTTCCTTTGTTAATGGTACACTTAAGACTAACTTAAAACTACCACAGTACTCACAATTAGTACCTGTTTACAGTTTTAGAATTTTGCCCAAAAAGCATTTTTCATGAGAAAATAAATTGCGAAACCCAACACCTTTATTTTGCTAGACATGTCGTCAGCATAAACGGTGGGAAAGGTGTGAACATAATTATGATTAAAATAAAATAAAAATCAAATACCTTAACTTGCATGTCTGTAGGAGTTTAAAGGTGATCGTGATTTATGAGAGGCGAGGTGAGGGTGTTGTTGTAATATGTATCTATAGGAATTTGTGTGTTTGTATGTCTAGGCTGACCGTGATTTGGATTGTTGAGATTGATCGATTGTATGTGACCTTGATAATTTGTGTATGTATATCTGTAAGAACTTTAGGCTGACTGTGATTTGTGAGGGGAAGGGTGTTGTTGAAATAGTTTGAATTTTTCGTAGATGAATTCTAGTATGTGTGTGTGTACGTGAGTTTCTCACGCTAGTATTTATATGTACGTAGAAATAAATTGTTTCTCATAGGAAAAATTTTTGCTATAAAATATTATCATATATCTGAACTTCCCTAATCCTAGTGTGTTTTTCATATTGGAGGATGAGATTGCTTTATATTTTGTCAAGCTTAAATTTGTCCAGCGTTAAGGTCTGTCGGCCAGAAATTTTTTTATATTTGTATAAATATTAATTACAGATTTTGTAAAATTTTTGTGTACAATTGTGGTGATTTTGTGTGTGTACATGTGTGTGTGTGCGGAATAGAGTTTGGCTGTCTGTGATAAGTTTGTTTATTTGAGTACATTTGTCTTCTTCGACTTTTGTCTTTTCAAGCGTCAATAGCTTGGGGAACGGTTTGTATATTTTCATGAATACTTGAGCATGGGTAACATATGTATGTAGATATGTATCTACAAATTGATTTTATGTATGTATGTATGTACATACAAATAAGTCTGTGGCTCCCTATTTAAATACATTGTTTTTTCATGTGCGGTCTTTTGTTGTTGTTGTAAATATTCGCCATGTGTATAGATGTGAAATATCTTCATAGTTTTTTATTTGAAATTAAAACACGTTGTATTAATTTTTAGATGTATTTACTTAAAAGTTTGTGAGGAGTTTCTATTTTAAGTAAAATTGAATTCCTCTCTAGTTATACATAGTAACTATAATAGAAATATTTAATATATTTATTTAAAGTTGATGTAGCCTATATAGTCAACGTTAGAAATATTTCGATATACAATTTTTTCCAACCATCGGCTTTTTTCTTTACCTTTTACATTTATTTTAGAACATCTTTCATTGACTTTTAAAAGTTGTCAAACATTTTGAAAAGAAACTAATCTAGCAGTCTAGCTTAAGTGATGATACCTTTTTTGTTAGCCAGTTTGCATCCTTTTACTTTTTTAATTTCTTATTTTTTATTGATAAACATTTAAAATTAAAAGGGAGTTTTATGATGAAATTGGTATACTCATTAATATTGAAAACATCCGCTACTTCTTTTTGTAATAAAAATAATTCGAATTAGTTTTGAAACATTGCACGTGTATTAAAAACCATTTTTTTCATTCATAGTACTTAATTTAAAAGACTTTCCGGACTTTCTATTATTCGGTCATCAGTAAAATGCAGTATCTGAGGTCCTTACTTGCTGTTTCAGAATCCTAGAAGCATTTTTAGAGGTATATAGAAATTGAAAAATCCATTTGCTAGAGTGACATCGTCAATTTTGTTCCATCCAGCATTTTGATACATTGCTTTCTGTTGGTGATAGGTTAGGTTAGCAGTCTGCTGGTAAGGAAGGGTGAAATTTAGAGTCCATCTCACTTGGGTCCAATACAATGATCCCTTTGTGCTACCTGTTACTTGAAGAGAAGATAGTCAGAGTGGGTGATAGGGAAGGGATAGTGATAGAAAAGACAGGTGGTGAAGGAAGAGATTGAGGAAAGCTTCATTCTTGTAAAACTCTGCTTTTTTCACGCTTTTTGGTAATGCAGTGTTGCAGCGCCTTCTGGTGTCAATTGAGACGTTTTAAATTCTGAAGCTGTGTTTAGTAGCCATCTAATTAGTTATTTTACTTCGCCAATGATTCTGCTACACAACGAAGGTCTGATGTTACATTAGGATTAGTATCTGATGAAGTCGGTGTAGTTTTTAGTGACGAGTGCCTTATGCCTGCATCACTAGAAATTTTTACACAACAACTGATACAAAGGACACTAATGCACATCAGAAAAATGCGTGGTGTTGTTATTTTAAATGACTGTCGGAGACCGGGCTCAAGAACCCAGGACCTTAGCTTTTGTAGTCAACGCCACCCTCTGTTGGTGATAAAGAAATCAAATTTGGTATGGTGCTCGTGACTCCTAAATATCTTGTATGATCAATTTCAATACCATTGAGCTCATAGCCAATTTCATCAAATAGATATGCTACAAAGTTGTTTTTTCATTTAAAGTTCTCTGAAAAAGAAGAAGATTTAGGGGTATTATCATCGGCAACAAGCCCCTCTACATAAATGTAGCTCTCACTGGGTAGCACGTACAAATCTTGATTTGGTATTGAAATTTTAATTTCATCATTATTGTTGTAAGATTGTAAGTATGGTACATAAGTATGATAGTCCTTTTTGATTATATTCTCATCAGACAAGGGTTTATCTAAGACATCTATTAATGAACTCATTTTGTCCTCAATTTAACATTCAAGGACTTTAGAAAATTGTTATTTGATGTTGTTAGTGCTTTCTGTTGAACTGGTCGCAGTAATGTTGTTGTTGTTGTTACTGCTTTATTTTTCAATGTATTTGTGTTGTATATTATTATAATTTAGTTGGCCTTAAATGTATTCGTATTGTAATTTCCTCTCCTCGGAAATTAATTAAATCACCGTGCTGATCAACTACACGCAGCGCTAGCGAACTTATCTCTCTGGTGTTTACTGGTAAATAGATGAGATTTCCTGGGACCTCATCTATTTTATAGCCTGGAGGCACATTAATCGGAAATTTATGAAGTGTATGCGATTTGGAGTTATTCATATATGTGTTAATAGCGATACTACTCTCAATTCACAAGATATTCACTTAAAAAATATTGACTGCAAGATCTGAGTAATAATATTTGTTTGGTGTTAGGATGTTGCTATTGAATCCTAAAAGTTTTCCAATTGTATTGTCTTTATTAAAATATACAGGATCCTTGGAACTATTATTTATTTAATACAAGTGTATGGAGTATTCCTTGCAGACTAATTATTTTTCAAAGATAGTTTATATATAAATTAAGTTATTGATTTAAAAAGGATATGACTGCATTTAATAGTATTAACATTCAAAGAAAAGTCAATAATGTGATACATTTCGTTGAAACAGCTGCACAATTTTCTGATCGGATCAGCCATAGCATAGTTAGTTCGGCAAATGTAACAATTTTGTATTTAATCAGCAAAATTGTTAAATGTAATCAAATTAAGTTTTTTATCACTTGGTTATTATTTTTATTTTACCTTGATTTTATTTTACAACTTCAGTATTTTTATCTATTGGCGGAAGTGGCCATCATACAAAAAGAATAGTAATGTCAACTTAAAAACTAGTCGTACAGTGTTGTCAACTTAATTCTATACTTATAGTAAATATAACCTTGTCCATAGGTGGTATAACTATGGTAACCTAGGGGTAACAATCATCAATCAATCATGTCATGATATTAATAGAATAGGTATCATTATGGTAACACGTATTTCAAGTATGTCATTATATTAACAGGTCTTACTAATCTCATTATCATTACATGCCTTTTTTTTATTTTCATTTTGTGATTTACAAAAATAATCCTGCATAAAATATTAATATACATACTAGCGTTTGGGCCAAGTTTCAACGCCGTAGTCCCTACCATACCGCAATGGTGGCCTTATGGCACGCCCACTTCTTGTAACCCTGGGCTGGCTAATATGAACAGTTGGCTGACTTTGAACCTCTGAATCAATCACTTTGGAATGTGTATGATTTGATGAAATGTTCTCATCTATAGTCGAATGGATTGATTCTTCAGCAGCACTAACGCTACTATCACTACCTGAGTTCATTCCAACTACAGACTCATTACCTCTTCCAACATTGTTACCCAGGTCATCCCTAGCCAAAGCCTCACTCTGAATTTCTTGTGTGTTAAAATAGGTGCCCTTACTGCCTCTTCCTTCCTTCTCGGATAACAGATCACTGGCGTCAAAATTCTCATTTTTAGTCTTCGTAATAAACCGCCGATTGCGTCTAAAGTAGTTATCAAAACTATCCCTTACTATATATAACCTATTGTTGAAGGCTGGCACTACTTTCCCGTAGCTCCATTCCTTCCCATTCTTCCTAAACATGATGAGATCCCCCTCCTTAAAAGCCGGACTTGAGAACCTGAACTGAACATTATATTATTCTGAAAATCGCAAAAATTCAGCCGATCCAAACGGACTATTATCGCATTTGATAATTGTTGGGTAGCCTACCATATTAAATATCTGCTGAAGTATGCTGACAATATGTCCCGATGTCTTGTTACGTATTCCCGCACATATTAGATAATTTGAATATGCGTCGATTATTGCAATATAATTTCGGCCTGCATATTCGTATAAGTCTATTGCCGCTATGTGGAATGGGTGACAAGGAATTTCTTCCTGGGACAATGGCTCTCTCTGGTTACCTCTCTTGAAGTTCTCACAAATCTTGCAAGAAAGTATCAGCTCCCTAATCTGTCCATTCATTCCTCGCGAATAATATAGTTTTCTTGCACGGGCATGTGTTTTTTCTATGCCCAGGTGAGGTGAATGTAACTAATTCGCAATCTTTCTCTGCATTCCGGATGGAATTACTAACCTATGGTTCAAGAACATCAGTCCATTTTCAACAAGCAACTCAGATTTCAATTTATAAAATTTCTGACTCAGGTCATTTAACTTGTGGAACCCTGACCACCCATTCTCAACATATTCACGAATTAGCGAATATTCCCGATCACTGTTGAGTGAGTCACTATAATGCCTATAATTTTCCTCCGTCAAACAAACGGATTTTGTCACAGCGTGAATTAGGCTAGATAATTCTGACATTTCCGTCACGTCCGATAGTTGAGCCCTTGACAAACAGTCAGCTACCACATTTCCTTGCCTGGTTTATACACAACTGTCATTTTTGTATACTTAAGGAGAAACATAAACATGCATTGAAGTCGCATTGATACGTCATTAATATCACGTCTAACCAATGCTTCTAAAGGTTTATGATCACTCTAGACGGTGAATTCTCGTCCGTATAAGAAGTAATGAAAACGTTGATATGCAAAAACTATAGCCAAAAACTTTTTTTCAATTTGAGCCCATTTCTGTTCACTCTTGCTGAGTGTTCTTGATGTAAATTGTACTGGATGACCGTTGTGAATCAATACACATCCTAAACCATCCTTGAAAGCGTCGGTTTGTATAAACACAGGTAACTTTGGGTCATAAACTGCCAGTACAGGCTTAAGTGCCACTATGCGCAGCAAATTCTCAAATTCCCTGTCATGCCCTTCCGTCCATTCAAATACCACATCATTCCGAGTTAAATTCCTTAGTTCCGCCGACTGTTTCGATAGGTTAGGAATAAATCTAGCTAAGTACTTTAGGAGACGTAAAAACCTCAATACACCAGCCTGTTATAGCATCACCATATTTCCTATCTGCCTTAATTTTCCCTTGCGATAAAATATTTCCCATAAACTTCACCTCGTTTTGTCGATACTGAATCTTGTCCGGGTTAAACTTGATATTGTTTTCACGTGCCCTAACCATTAACAGTTCCATAATCTGATCATATTCATCCTCACTACCCGCGCAGATAGCTATGTCGTCAAAATAAACTAGTACTCCCGGTATATCTCCAAAGATCCGCACAATTTCCTGTTGAAACATTTCCTGTGCGCAATTGAGACCAAAGGGCAAACGAGTGAATTTAAGTCTGCCAAATGGCGTTAAAAATGTTGTAAAATCTAAACTTTTCTTATCTATCACCATGTGCCAAAACCCACTTTTAAGGTCCAGAACAGACAAAATTCGTTTATCCGTCAGTCCCGAGGTTAAGTCATCAATCGTAGGAGTTAAAAAAATATTCACGTTTAATACATTCGTTGAGTGCCTTTAGATCTAAACAAATCCGCAGTTCACCATTGGGCTTCTCAACTAATAGTAAATTGTTCACCCAATCAGTCGGATAATCGACTGGTAAGATCTTATCATTGACCAACCTTTCCATCTCTGACTTCAATCTACCTAGTAATGCGTTCGGTATACGCTTCCTGTAATGACGGACAGGTCTGGAATTATCCTTCAATACAATTGAAAATGTCCTCGGAAATTCTCCCAGTCCCTGAAAAACGTCACTATATCTGTCCATGAATGATACATTCAATTCCGTGCCACTAATGCTATTCATGTACAATCGCTCAACTAATTCAAAATCCCTGCAAGTTCTCAACCCCAGTACTGGCTCACATTTGTCCCCAACAACTACAAATTCAGCCTGTTTTCCTAACCCTGAAATCAAATCCACACAATTAAGTCTACAAGTACCAAAGATTTTAATTTTATTCTCATTGTAGTCAAATATGGGAAAATTGTTTTCCCGACTATACAAAGCTATATTATTCTTCCTAACTATTTTTAAAGGTATGCAATTGACGTCTGCCCCTGTGTCCAAATTAAACGATATAACCTCATTTCCTATGTAATAATTCTTGGTCCAACTCTCGTTTACAGATGCTAGTGAGTTTAACCTAAGAATATGATTAGAGTTTAATAAACTACTTAATTTTCTAATTTTACCGCTTGTGTTACCTTCCGCTTCACTCCAATTAAGGCCGGCTATTCTCTGTATGTTGTTGTTATTCCAGTTGACATTTTTGCTATCTGTTGATTTTTTTTTGGGTTTACGGAACATTCTCTGAAAATTTCCTCTTTTGGAGCATGAGCGACACGTGGCATACTTCGCCTTGCACTCATTTGGGTGACCGACTTTCCATGGTCCCCCGCAATTAAAACAAAAACGATTTATTGCTGATACGGTTGTTGCTTCAGTCTTTTCAGCTTCTTTTATGGCACTGATGGTTGGACTTTTTCCATCTAGTAAAGACTTATTTGCATTGGCCGTTTCATATGTTTTACACATATCTATGAGACGACCTAGTGGTTCATCACGACCATCCAACAATTTGAGCTGTAACTTCTTGTCGTGCACTCCCACAATTCAATTATTGTATCTTGCAGCATACGACTCTCGTAGAGTTTACCGAAAGCGCATTTAATTAATTAATTCTGTCTCAAACTCTGCAAAAGAATAACGCTATTTAGATTCAAGCAATCTAATTCGGATGGTAGTCGACCGTTCACCGCCATTGTACGTACCACTGATTAGAAATTTACTTGCAATCCACTGGTATGAAATCTAACGTTCCCCGATATCCAATAATTGTTCTCCAGCCCACGCTAGAGTACTGGATTCCTTTAGCTTACTTTGTAGACCAAGTGTTGGGTTAGTTGTCACACGTGAGTTTTACTAACTTTAATACAGTGGCTTTTACACTCATTCCACTTCTGACACCGTGTAACAATTTTGTGTTTAATCAGCAAAATTGTTAAATGCAATCAAATTAAGTTTTTTATCACTTGGTTATTATTTTTATTTTACCTTGATTTTATTTTACAACTTCAGTATAAAAATAATAGTGATGTCAACTTAAAAACTAGTCGTACAGTGTTGTCAACTTAATTCTATAATTATAGTAAATATAACTATGTACATAGGTGGTATAACTATGGTAACCTAGGGGTAACACATATTTCAATCATGTCATGATATTAATAGAATAGGTATCACTATGGTAACACATATTTCAATCATGTCATGATATTAACAGGTCTTACTAATCTCATTATCATTACAGCAAGCGGCAATATAAAGTGGGTTATAATAGCGAAACGAGCGTTGGGGAATATTAAAAGTTATGTTATTCAGCAAAAACTCAGAATTGATGTTGCCATTTATAAGGTTAACAATAAAAGATATGTTAAGCATAGTTCTTTGGCTTTTTAAAGTTGGCAAATTAATTTCTGCTAATCTCATTGAGTAAGATGGTAGTGCCAAATGATTTATATTAGCTTTTTTTAGGCAGAAGATGAGAAACTGTTTTTGAACGGATTCTATACGATTATTGTGGATATTATAGATCGGGTCCCAGACAATGCTACCGTATTCTAATATTGGCTTAACAAGCGAGGTGTAAAGTCTTTTTGTGATAAAGGGATCGTCAAATTCCTTTGCCCATCTTTTAATAAAAGCCAGTACGCTGCACAAGATTTATTTACAGTCATGGTTATATGTTGTACAAAATTCAGTTTTGCATCAAGTAATATTCCCAATTTCATTATCGCGTTAACACACTTTAAATTACAGCCATCAAGAACGTATGAGTAGGCACAGTGGTTTAATCTTGTAAATTGCATATGTTTGCATTTATTTAAGTTTAATTCCATCATATTAAAACGTTACCATTTATAAAAATTATGTAGATCATTTTGTAAATATTGATGATCAATAGAATGCTTAACACTTAAAAATAACTTTAAACCGTCTGCATACAACAAAACGCTACAATGATTTACTGCTTCAGGCAGATCATGACTATGACTACAATGCGGGTTTCCAGACGTAATATTTATTTTTTTTTGAGACTGCTGCGTTAAATTTTACAGATTGAGTTCTACAACACAAATATGAATTTATCCAGTAAAGGAAATTGTTGTTAAATTCCATGACATCTAATTTTTGTAGTAACAGCATATAATTAACTTTGTCAAACGCCTTGCTAAAATCGGTGTAGATAACATCTGTGTGCTGTCCGTTAATAAAGGCTCTATTCACTAACCTTGTTAAATGGAGAATATTAGTAACAGTAGAAAATCCTTTCCGAAAACCATGTTGAAGTGGTGACAATAGGGAGGAGAATTGATGTGTGAGACTGTCTATCGAAAATTTTTCAAATAGGTTTGGAACAACACTCAATTTAGCTATACCTCTGTAATTACGTACATCTGATTTATTTTCGGATTTAAACAACGGTATGATATATGAGTCTTTCCAAATTTTTGGAAAGTAGCTATATTTTCGTATGCCGTCAAAATAGGACAGATACTTGACGGTACCTGCAGCAAATGTAGGGAGCACGGAGTATTGGAGACAGTAGAACATCTACTGAGCCACTGTCCGGCAGATTTGACTGTTTTGGTTATCACACTTTTCGAAGTCTTGAACTTGTATCGGGAATGGAAATGTGTAGACTGCTAAGGTTTGTTAAATCTGCGTGGAAGTCATTCGATAAAGGCAGCACGAACTAGGCTGCCATACTTACAGGTTTCTTGTCATCTGCTGGTATCGCTAAGGATCAATACTGGTCTATGCGAGGTCCCTGACCAACCAGACTAACCTAACCTAACCTATATTTTAAAGAAGCGTTAAACATTATCGATAAAGGAGTTGCCAAAGCAATTGCGCACTTTGTTAAAATACAACTTGATATGCCATCTGGACCACTAAAAGACGATGACTTGGTGTTATTTAAACAGTTTAAAATATGAGATGTGGTAATAGTGCACGAAGATATGTTATTTTTTGAGTTATGTTGTATTTGTAAACATTTCCAGCATCATACAGAACGTCAGAATATGTGGTCGCGAAGAAGTCGGCGAACAAATTACTGATAACATCCTCATCAGTCGATTCGGTATGGAGATATTTCATGACTTTAGGAAAACCTGTGGCTTTCCTTTTAGTGTTGACAAAATTAAAAAATGATTTAGGATCTTGAACAAAGTTGCATTTAACATTACTGAGGTAAATTCGATACAGTTCTGAGTTAAGTAAATTATATTCAGCCCGTACAGCTGAGTATTTCCCATAATAAAATGAAGACCCGGAGATTTTGAATTTTTTGAAGTATTTGTTTTTTAAAATTTTCCAAGCAGAAAGTTGCCTGGAATTGCACGGCGGGCCAGATTTATTGCGTGGAACGTGCTTCGGAATGCATTCCTCCATATAATTGAATAAGGTTTTATGAAATATGTTTATCAAATGATCCATAGAGTGCGATGGAGTTATCGGCACGGACAATAATTGTAGCCAGTTAGTGATAAACAGGCAATTATTTAGTTCAATGTAATTAGCACGTTTGAAACAGAAAATTGTATGCTTATTTTTTGCTGAGGTATTTCTTACTAAATTATTGGTGAATAAGTTGTAGGATATCTCAATAGTAGGATGGTATATGTCCTCAAGTAAAGTAACAGGGTCAATACCACTTACACTACATTCGTTTGGCTCATTCACAAATACTAAATCAAGAAGTTTTCCATAAACGTTGTAATTTCCATTTATTTGGTGAAGATACAAATAAGCTATATTATTAAAGATTTCATCTCCATTATCATCACTTTGTACGGGTAGGTAATAATTATGTTCGGATGAGAATTCTCATGTGATATGTAGTAAATTAAAATCTCCAAAAACGAAAATTACATCAACGGAATTAAGTTTAGATGTAAGATTGATTTCTTCCATTAGAAAAATGTTTGATATAGCAATTAGCACTCCACCACCAGTAGTCATTGTAATTCTATCTCGACGAAAAATATGAAAGCCATGACAAAATATTTCAGAATTTAAAAAAGTATTGTTTAACCAGGTTTCGGTGAAGATATAGATGTAATGATTTAAATTAAAGCTTTGTAAATAGAAATTTGTTAGTTTTGATTTAATACCACGAACGATCTGATAAACAATATTAAGATGAAAATCAGAGCTGTTATTTAGTTTTTTGGAATTGTTACACGTTGAGAAAGATAGGCGCTATTGCGATTGTTACCATTGTAACATATTCTCGAACTAAAACATGGGAAGGCAAGAAAGACTGATCAACAACTTGACTAAATATGTCAAAATGGACTGAAATCTTAAATGATGTTATGCTTCTTGGTTGCGAGTAAGTAAATTTATAGACTTTTATACCAAAATTTGATTTATTTTCTCAGGCGTTGTATCAGATGCAAGACGGGATATAAATATAAGTTTGTTAACTTTAGCTTGCATTCTATTGTTATTGGCTTCAATAAAAATCGTATTTTGTATTGCTCTCCTATAAAATCTACAATATTATTCAATTCATAAGATACAATTGGTATTTAAATTTTATGTTCTCTTATATGGAACATATTGTTATAGGTATCTACATTTGGAATACTGTTGTATGAATGAAAATCAGTTAGAACACACTCATATGCACCACGTAATTCAATAGGAGGAAATTAACTAGCAGTAACTAGCAGATGAGTTAGAGCTCAGAGTAAGTGTTATTGACATTATAACTGGCTGACTACAAATAAATAAAGTTTATTACAACATATGGTTTATAAGTATGATTTACATATTTATTTCATTTTCTTATTTTAAAATAAACATCAGTTTCTTAATATTACTGCCATTGTTGTTGATTGTGTTGTTCAGCAATAATATTTCATCCTTACTTATCCAAGAATTGTGTTGATTAGAAAATCCCAGCCATTTAACGTATGCCTCCTTTCCTTTAGTTTTAAGAACCTATTCAACTAGGTCTGTATTTGGATATCTAGTTTTTGAAAGTTCTTTATCATAGAAGCCATCTTTAATGGGATTACCACGATAATCTTCTAATATGTATGTTGCAGGATTTGTATTTTAAACTCTTGTAATTGTGAAAATTTTTGTGGTCTAATTTGGAGTATAACCTTTTTCAAATGTATACTTATATTTGCTTATGCGTACATGATCTCCAACATTAAATTTCGACATTTTGTACATCTTCAAATGACTGTATACTGTATTTAGTAGCTTTTCCTCATTTGTTGAGTTGACTTTAATCGGAGACATTTTAATGGTGCGATGAACTTTTCTATTGTATGCATTAATTAAATCTTTGTATGTATCAATCCACTTGTATGAACCATTAAAGCTAAATTCTTTCCACATCATCCCTTTCCATGTTCTGTTAAATCTTTCTACTATTGATGCTTTCATACTGCTATATGTTGAGTAGTGATTAATGTTGTATTTATCCATTAGTTTTCCAAAGTGGTTGTTGAAAAATTCTTTACCATCATCTGTTTGTAAGTTTTTTGGTACTCGTCCCATTTCAAAAATATTTTCCATTGCCTTGGTTGTTTCGAGAGCAGTTTTTGTTTTTAGTGGTACTGTCCATGCAAATTTTGAAAATGTGTCAATTACAGTTAACAAAAATCGATAATTTCTGTTTTCTCTAGAATAGTTCCCCATTTCAACTAAATCAGCTTGCCAATGATCATCTATGACTTTTATTACAACTCTACGACGAATAAAAACTTTTCGAGCTTGCTTATGCAGTTCGTTTACTAAATTTCTTTTTGAATACATTAAGTTGTCTTACATATTTTTTGGAGAGTGTTGTGATCTACTTGACGCACTTTCAGCTATTGATACGAACATGTAATTTTCCAATCTATAAGTTTTCTCATTAAGCTGTTCAATTTGTTCTTCAAAAGAAGATTTATGGCATTATCACGGTTTTAAACTTTTAAAATAGTTTGGTTGGGATTGATAAATATGCATTGCCATTCTCCAATAAATTAACAGTTGACTTTTCAGTTGTGTTTTGGTATTGTTATTTACAACTCTGCGTAAGTTTGGTTGAGAAAAACGTTGAGTATACACAACTGCTGTTTAGTAGTTGGATCTGTGGTTGGGGTTTTCTAGTTACATGATGTTGCGATATAAAAAGCAGAGAAAATGGAAAAATCGTAAATAGAAATATTTATTGTGCTTAATGACACAATTTTCTTAACAGTTCCAGTATCGGCACATACAAAGATTTCTTTAAATATTGTTTTAGGCCATCCAACAGATAACAATGCGTTTCTTTGTTCTACCGGAAATAACTAAAAAACCTTCCAAAATTATTTTCTAAAGAATTCGTTCCCTATTTGGATTATTAGTTACCTTGCATTGGATAGTTCAAGAGGTTTGGAATAATCACGAATTTTTCTTTTGATACGTAGCGACTTCGTTTTCGTCGTCATAAGATAAATCTACACTTATTTGTATCCATTTGGTATAATTCCTTTCAACTAAAATACTAAAAAACAACATTTTTTTTAAACTTTGTGTTTAAAATTTTCACACAAATTAATTGCTTTCTGTTAAACTTGATGTTTTAAGTTCGCAACGCGATGACAATTTCAACTAAAAAATAGTTTTGGTTCATAATACTAAAATACAGTTTGGTTGTGTGCAAGTTTGGTCTACTCTTAGACGACCAAACTGAATTTGGTTGAGAACCGTGATAGGGGCATTAATTTTTAGAATGTCTTTTTGAATTTTATAATTGTCTTCTGTCTCTAATTTTATTTCGCGTTGTAGCTCCTTGATTCGCATTTGAATTTCTTCTTCAATTATATTATTGTCTTCCTTAAAGTATTTTAATAATTTCTATTCTAGTTTTTCGATTTGAGTTTGCAGAAACAATTTATTGATAACATCGTATTCCTCCAGAGCTTTTTCAACATTCTTGATCCTTTTGTTTTGGAAATCAATGTTGTTGTTCGTATTCACAAAGAAACACAACAGTTTAGGTGCATTTTTCAAAGAAATTATGCTGCTAGTATCAATTAAATAATGTCCAAATTTATCAACAGACATACTTTATATACATATGTATATACTTATTAAAGTTAATGTATTATATTTGCTTCATGTAGTTCTTCAATAATTGATACAATCTCGTTATTGTGATTAGCATGATCTGCAGCTTTTGGATCGTCCCAGTATATATAGTTTGGCTTATGGGTGTTAAATTACATTAATCCGTCACCTGTTGATTCGGATAAATTCTTCTGATTTTTCTCGTCAATAAATTTCTTGATAATATGTTTATATTTGTATCCTCTAGCACCCTTGATTTCACAATCAGGTTCATATTCTCTGCTATATGCATTAGTAGTAGTTAAATCATTTTATAGATTTCAAGTTCAAATTTATCATAGTTTTTGGGTGTTTTATGAAACATTAGAGAAAATAATCCAGGTGTTAAAGCCCATATTTGACCACCAACTTGTATTTTATCTTAATTCAATTTGAGGTTTCTATTGCCAAATTTCCATTCATTATTGAAATCTTTATGTGGACCATAGTTTGTATCTAATTCATTTCTCGTTTCCAAGACTTATAAGTCAGTATAACTGTCATCGGTATTGGAAGTCTGTGAGTAGAAATCATCTTTATCATCGTCAGCATCATTCCCATTATTAACATCATTAAACAAGATGGTATTATCAAATATTGTTTATTCTGCAAGTTTCTTTTGTGTACTTGTCTCTATCTTGACTGATGGCTTCTGAGGCTATAAACTTGTATTATTTTCAACTTCTATCTTCATTTTATTTTCTTCTTTTATTGAAATTCTTTTAATATTTTTAGAACTATTTATGAATTCTTTGAAAGCTTCTGTTATAGGTTTAAATGAATCTCTTAGTTGCTTACCTGTATCTATTTCTCCACGTTTTATGCTACAAAGCTTTTTCTTCAAGACATTTCTTGTGGATACCAACTGCTTTAAGACTTTTTCATCCATGTATGCTAACAGCAAATAGTAGATCCGCTATCAGCTATTAGATTAGCTTATCAGCTATTAGATCAGCTTATCAAGTATCAGATCAGCTTATCAGGTATCAGATCAGGTTATCAGGTACCTGGTCTGGTTTTCAGATCAAGTTATTAGATATTAGATTATGTTATCAGCTAGCTGGTCTGGTTTTCAGATCAGCTTATCAGTTATCAGATCAGGTTATCAGGTAGTTTTCAGATCAGGTTATTAGCTATCAGATCAGGTTATCAGGTACTTGGTCTGATTTTGAGATCCGGCTATCAGCTATCAGTTCAGCTTATTAGGTACCTGGTCTGGTTTCCAGATCAGGTTATCAGCTATCAGATCGTGTTATCAGGTACCTCGTCTGGTTTTCAGATCACGTTATCAGGTACCTGGTCTGGTTTTCAGATCAGCTTATCAGGTATCCGATTAGATTATTAGGTAGCTGGTCTGATTTTCAGATCAGCTTATCAGGCATCAGATCAGTTATAGCAAATAGATGTATGAAGTTTAAGGTTAGATTAATAACTAAAGGTGATCTTTTATGAGTAGTTGTTTATATAGTTATGAAATAGTCAAATTGCTTTCTGTAGCAACCATCGTTTAACTCGTTATCTTTGCTTTTCATCAAAACTCCATATTTATCCTTCCAACACTCTCGACAAATATCTTGAAACTTTTCATAGCTCATATCGCTGACAACATGATCCTTATAAACATGCTTTTTTGTCTCATCTTGTTTAAACATTATTATAATATTTGCATTGTCTCTTATTAAATGCTTGGGAATTCTTGTATAAGTTTGACACAAGTAGAATGAATCAACATCCTTATGTCATCCCATACAAAAAAATGTACCTATATTATTCTGCTTCTCTCATGCAACATCATTAAATATCATAATTGAATTAGTTTTAGCTTCGTCAGTTGGAATAGCTGATTCATTATAGCTGAATGTATAATATCCCATATCTTTAATTGGTGAAATTAATTTCTTCAGGTATTCATATTTAGGTTGATGAAGTGATTTTGAGTATAAATAGATGTTTTCAAACTTGAGACCATTAGGACTTTCTAGCAAGCCAACCATAACATTAGTCTTTCAAAATTTGATGGCCCCACTATTTGAGCACGAATAGAATTTGGTAAGAGAGGGCTATGCTTTATTTTTGAACTGATGTTCGATGAAGCATCAATATTACGAACTAAAATATTTTTATGTTGTTTTACCAACTGCATTTTTGTAACAAAATGCATTTCATAAATATTACCTCTTATATAGAAAATAATAGATAATATGGTTATACGATATCAGAAAACGTTTAGTCATAAAAACACCGTCGTTGGAGGAGGTATAGTAGACAAAATAATAAACTCTCTACCTGTTGAACTTCATCTTCCTGGATATCAGTACTGTGGACCTGGAACAAAACTACAAAAACGTTTAAATCGAAGTGATAAAGGAATTAATTTATTGGACTCTGCGTGTAAAAATCACGATATTGCTTACTCGAAAAATAGGGATTTAAGTACTAGACATAAAGCTTATAAAATACTTGAAAATTCAGGTAGGGATCGAGTTTTATCAAAAGATAGTAGTCTTGCTGAAAAATCATTTGCATATATGGTTACTAACGCAATGAAAGCCGAAACAAAATTTGGTATGGGTGTGGAGAAAAAGAAAAATGTTAAAAAGAACAAACTAAATGGTAAAAAACTATTTAGAACATCAATTAGAACTGCAACAAAAATACTAAAAAAAAGAAAAACCATTAGATATTAACTCAGCTATTAAAATTGCACGAAAAACTATTAACAAGTCATTAAAAGGAATAAAATCTCAAATTGGTAGCCTAAAAACTGGAGGTGCTGCTACATCTAAGGCTGTAAATGAAACAAAGAATGCAAAAAATCAACTTGATGAAGCAACTAGACATAATAGAGCGATGGAATCTATAGTGGTTGGAAAAGGACTTTACTTAAAACCATATAAAAAGGGTTATGGTTTAGTTTACAAAGAAGAATCAAAAAACTCTTAGAGATGCTACCCAACAGACCACTATCTGATGTGGACCTAAGACGTTTCTCTAGAAATATTCTATTTTTTAGAGGAGTTCTCATGTTGAATACAATACCAAAACGATCAAAGAAAATAGAATATGGAATAGTCAATTTAGATGTATCAACAGGACCTGGTACACATTGGGTAGCATATTATAAAAACAGCAATGAAAAATAATATTTCGGCAGCTTTGGAAAGTTACAACCTCCTTCGGAAGTAGTCAAATGTCTTGGTACAAATATAAAATACAACTATAATCAACATCAGAATTTTAATACATTTACGTGTGGTCATTTATGTCTTAAATTTCTTTATGAAATAACTGAAAATATTAAATAAAATACAATCATTTATAGTTTAAAAAACTCGTTAATGTCTTTTTATTTATAATTTAATACAGAATTAATTTATTTCATTGCCAAATAGGATACTGTGAATTTTGAATCAAAAATTCACTCAGCTTACTCAAGGACAAAGTTTTGTTCACCTTCTCTACTCAAGTAATATGATCCGCTCGAGAGATCCTTAAATTCATCATCTGTTAAATTATTGTATCGTTTAGGCAGGAACATTATGTTGTGTTGGTCCATATTTTGTTGTTACACGTTTTACAGTTTGAATATTGTATTTAATTGATGTTTCAAGCTCCTTTATATGAATATAGTTTTGTTTTTTAAAGAATTAAATCTTGATGTTAGTTTTTTGGTGGAGTCCCTTTTTTATTTAGTTCTTATCACTTTAAATGTTTAATTGGAGAAAAGTAGTGGTGATGACTTCAAGAAGGCTAATTAAAAATATTTATGGTGAAATAGTGAATAAGTGGAGGATAGAGATAAAGAGAAAGATATAGTTATAGAGAGAAAAGGGATAGAGAGAGATAGAGTGCTAAAAAGAAGTACAGAACAAAGATGATAGTATAGATATTTTAAAGATCAGGAGATGCTACTTTCAAACTTTAGAGAGCAAATTAGTATCAAAGGGGCCTTCAAACAATCATCATCATTCATTCATCAGCAAATAAGAAAATGATTCAAATAAGAAGAAATTTAAATCAATTCATATCAGATTTTGATAGCTTCAGGCTATACGGTCATTGTGAGATGATAAAATTTTTCCAAAATATGCTGGAGGAGAATGAAGAATATGGCGTCATGGAAGATGAAGACAACACAGGGGGGCATCTTGGAAACTGTCCGTGGTACGATCCGAACTGTGAGGAAGGATCAGACACCTGTACGTGTGCTATATATTTTTTTACGAAAAACTATTTTAGAAAATGTAATAGTTTCATACTATGAAATGTTTCCATCATTGTATTACAATAAAATAAAATTAAAATGTATTATGAAAATAAATAAAATTCAAATGTATTATTAAAATATTCCTGGTTTTGCATTATTTTTTTCAAAAGGATACCTAGGACTCATCTTTTCGATTAGAGAATAATAAAAACTTGTGTGTAGTGAAAAATTCAAGGACTTATCCGAAAATCTAAACTTTTTGTCTTTATGCAAATATCAAATGAAATTTAATGGAATTTCATAATATTGTGAAATTAAATTTTTCTTGTGCAGAACCTCTCAAGGAAACTTTAACAAGACTGTGCATGATTAAGTGAAATATAAACAAAACCAAAATAATATAAACAAAAATTTGCAAATAAGCAAAAACAAAATTTTTTTGATCCAACTAAGTACAGCAAGTAGAGAAACAAAATACATGCATATAAAAATGTAGACACTTGTTGTTAAAATTTCTATTAAGTAAATTTAAGTTGCAATAAAAAAACCATTTACATATTTCATTCTTTTTTTAATATTTTATTTAAATTTTTTTTTTAAATTCTTATGTACATCACTTTTGGTCTTATTTTTACAATAAAATATTTTTTCTAAATAACTAAGATTTTATGTACAATAATTTTACAACAAAAGACTTTTTTTTAATAACTAAAAATTTATGTACATTAATTTTTAATTAATTTTATCTGTTTTCTTGCATTCTAGCAATATGTCAAGTTCGTATTCATCCTTAATACGAAAATTATACCATGCATATTTTTTAATATTATTAGATCTTATTTTTCTTTTATCGTCTCGATAACTTAAGACTACCTTATTTGACTGACTAGTATATACTTGATGTAACTTAGATTAAAATGTTAACATATTATCATATACATATAGGGATGGGATATAGGAACAAGTGATAAAGATTTTAATGTTTTTAATCTTTAGCGACACTGCCACAAATCAATATTAGTGGGGAAGTCAAGATTGATTTCTTCCTTTGGAAAAATGTTTGATATAGCAATTAGCACTCCACCACCAGTAGTCATTGTAATTCTATCTCGACGAAAAATATGAAAGCCATGACAAAATATTTCAGAATTTAAAAAAAAATTGTTTAACCAGGTTTCGGTGAAGATATAGATGTAATGATTTAAATTAACGAACGATCTGATAAACAATATTAAGATGAAAATCACAGCTGTTATTTATATTATTTTGTATTGCTCTCCTATAAAATCTACAATATTATTCAATTCATAAGATACAATTGGTATTTAAATTTTATGTTCTCTTATATGGAACATATTGTTATAGGTATCTACATTTGGAATACTGTTGTATGAATGAAAATCAGTTAGAACACACTCATATGCACCACGTAATTCAATAGGAGGAAAGTAACTAGCAGTAACTAGCAGATGAGTTAGAGCTCAGAGTAAGTGTTATTGACATTATAACTGGCTGACTACAAATAAATAAAGTTTATTACAACATATGGTTTATAAGTATGATTTACATATTTATTTCATTTTCTTATTTTAAAATAAACATCAGTTTCTTAATATTACTGCCATTGTTGTTGATGGTGTTGTTCAGCAATAATATTTCATCCTTACTTATCCAAGAATTGTGTTGATTAGAAAATCCCAGCCATTTAACGTATGCCTCCTTTCCTTTAGTTTTAAGAACCTATTCAACTAGGTCTGTATTTGGATATCTAGTTTTTGAAAGTTCTTTATTATAGAAGCCATCTTTAATGGGATTACCACGATAATCTTCTAATATGTATGTTGCAGGATTTGTATTTTAAACTCTTGTAATTGTGAAAATTTTTGTGGTCTAATTTGGAGTATAACCTTTTTCAAATGTATACTTATATTTGCTTATGCGTACATGATCTCCAACATTAAATTTCGACATTTTGTACATCTTCAAATGACTGTATACTGTATTTAGTAGCTTTTCCTCATTTGTTGAGTTGACTTTAATCGGAGACATTTTAATGGTGCGATGAACTTTTCTATTGTATGCATTAATTAAATCTTTGTATGTATCAATCCACTTGTATGAACCATTAAAGCTAAATTCTTTCCACATCATCCCTTTCCATGTTCTGTTAAATCTTTCTACTATTGATGCTTTCATACTGCTATATGTTGAGTAGTGATTAATGTTGTATTTATCCATTAGTTTTCCAAAGTGGTTGTTGAAAAATTCTTTACCATCATCTGTTTGTAAGTTTTTTGGTACTCGTCCCATTTCAAAAATATTTTCCATTGCCTTGGTTGTTTCGAGAGCAGTTTTTGTTTTTAGTGGTACTGTCCATGCAAATTTTGAAAATGTGTCAATTACAGTTAACAAAAATCGATAATTTCTGTTTTCTCTAGAATAGTTCCCCATTTCAACTAAATCAGCTTGCCAATGATCATCTATGCCTTTTATTACAACTCTACGACGAATAAAAACTTTTCGAGCTTGTTTATGCAGTTCGTTTACTAAATTTCTTTTTGAAGACATTAAGTTGTCTTACATATTTTTTGGAGAGTGTTGTGATCTACTTGACGCACTTTCAGCTATTGATACGAACATGTAATTTTCCAATCTATAAGTTTTCTCATTAAGCTGTTCAATTTGTTCTTCAAAAGAAGATTTATGGCATTATCACGGTTTTAAACTTTTAAAATAGTTTGGTTGGGATTGATAAATATGCATTGCCATTCTCCAATAAATTAACAGTTGACTTTTCAGTTGTGTTTTGGTATTGTTATTTACAACTCTGCGTAAGTTTGGTTGAGAAAAACGTTGAGTATACACAACTGCTGTTTAGTAGTTGGATCTGTGGTTGGGGTTTTCTAGTTACATGATGTTGCGATATAAAAAGCAGAGAAAATGGAAAAATCGTAAATAGAAATATTTATTGTGCTTAATGACACAATTTTCTTAACAGTTCCAGTATCGGCACATACAAAGATTTCTTTAAATATTGTCTTAGGCCATCCAACAGATAACTATGCGTTTCTTTGTTCTACCAGAAATAACTAAAAAACCTTCCAAAATTATTTTTTAAAGAATTCGTTCCCTATTTGGATTATTAGTTACCTTGCATTGGATAGTTCAAGAGGTTTGGAATAATCACGAATTTTTCTTTTGATACGTAGCGACTTCGTTTTCGTCGTCATAAAATAAATCTACACTTATTTGTATCCATTTGGTATAATTCCTTTCAACTAAAATACTAAAAAACAACATTTTTTTTAAACTTTGTGTTTAAAATTTTCACACAAATTAATTGCTTTCTGTTAAACTTGATGTTTTAAGTTCGCACCGCGATGACAATTTCAACTAAAAAATAGTTTTGGTTCATAATACTAAAATACAGTTTGGTTGTGTGCAAGTTTGGTCTACTCTTAGACGACCAAACTGAATTTGGTTGAGAACCGTGATAGGGGCATTAATTTTTAGAATGTCTTTTTGAATTTTATAATTGTCTTCTGTCTCTAATTTTATTTCGCGTTGTAGCTCCTTGATTCGCATTTGAATTTCTTCTTCAATTATATTATTGTCTTCCTTAAAGTATTTTAATAATTTCTATTCTAGTTTTTCGATTTGAGTTTGCAGAAACAATTTATTGATAACATCGTATTCCTCCAGAGCTTTTTCAACATTCTTGATCCTTTTGTTTTGGAAATCAATGTTGTTGTTCGTATTCACAAAGAAACACAACAGTTTAGGTGCATTTTTCAAAGAAATTATGCTGCTAGTATCAATTAAATAATGTCCAAATTTATCAACAGACATACTTTATATACATATGTATATACTTATTAAAGTTAATGTATTATATTTGCTTCATGTAGTTCTTCAATAATTGATACAATCTCGTTATTGTGATTAGCATGATCTGCAGCTTTTGGATCGTCCCAGTATATATAGTTTGGCTTATGGGTGTTAAATTACATTAATCCGTCACCTGTTGATTCGGATAAATTCTTCTGATTTTTCTCGTCAATAAATTTCTTGATAATATGTTTATATTTGTATCCTCTAGCACCCTTGATTTCACAATCAGGTTCATATTCTCTGCTATATGCATTAGTATATAGTAGGTAAAACCTTTTATAGATTTCAAGTTCAAATTTATCATAGTTTTTGGGTGTTTTATGAAACATTAGAGAAAATAATCGAGGTGTTAAAGCCCATATTTGACCACCAACTTGTATTTTATCTTAATTCAATTTGAGGTTTCTATTGCCAAATTTCCATTCATTATTGAAATCTTTATGTGGACCATAGTTTGTATCTAATTCATTTCTCGTTTCCAAGACTTATAAGTCAGTATAACTGTCATCGGTATTGGAAGTCTGTGAGTAGAAATCATCTTTATCATCGTCAGTATCATTCCCATTATTAGCATCATTAAACAAGATGGTATTATAAAATATTGTTTATTCTGCAAGTTTCTTTTGTGTACTTGTCTCTATCTTGACTGATGGCTTCTGAGGCTATAAACTTGTATTATTTTCAACTTCTATCTTCATTTTATTTTCTTCTTTTATTGAAATTCTTTTAATATTTTTAGAACTATTTATGAATTCTTTGAAAGCTTCTGTTATAGGTTTAAATGAATCTCTTAGTTGCTTACCTGTATCTATTTCTCCACGTTTTATGCTACAAAGCTTTTTCTTCAAGACATTTCTTGTGGATACCAACTGCTTTAAGACTTTTTCATCCATGTATGCTAACAGCAAATAGTAGATCCGCTATCAGCTATTAGATTAGCTTATCAGCTATTAGATCAGCTTATCAAGTATCAGATTAGCTTATCAGGTATCAGATCAGGTTATCAGGTACCTGGTCTGGTTTTCAGATCAAGTTATTAGATATTAGATTATGTTATCAGCTAGCTGGTCTGGTTTTCAGATCAGCTTATCAGTTATCAGATCAGGTTATCAGGTAGTTTTCAGATCAGGTTATTAGCTATCAGATCAGGTTATCAGATACTTGATCTGATTTTGAGATCCGGCTATCAGCTATCAGTTCAGCTTATTAGGTACCTGGTCTGATTTTCAGATCAGCTTATCAGTTATCAGATCAGGTTATAAGGTAGTTTTCAGATCAGGTTATTAGCTATCAGATCAGGTTATCAGGTACTTGGTCTGATTTTGAGATCCGGCTATCAGCTTATCAGTTCAGCTTATTAGGTACCTGGTCTGGTTTCCAGATCAGGTTATTAGCTATCAGATCGTGTTATCAGGTACCTCGTCTGGTTTTCAGATCACGTTATCAGGTACCTGGTCTGGTTTCCAGATCAGGTTATCAGCTATCAGATCGTGTTATCAGGTACCTCGTCTGGTTTTCAGATCACGTTATCAGGTACCTGGTCTGGTTTTCAGATCAGCTTATCCGGTATCCGATTAGATTATTAGGTAGCTGGTCTGGTTTTCAGATCAGCTTATCAGGCATCAGATCAGTTATAGCAAATAGATGTATGAAGTTTAAGGTTAGATTAATAACTAAAGGTGATCTTTTATGAGTAGTTGTTTATATAGTTATGAAATAGTCAAATTGCTTTCTGTAGCAACCATCGTTTAACTCGTTATCTTTGCTTTTCATCAAAACTCCATATTTATCCTTCCAACACTCTCGACAAATATCTTGAAACTTTTCATAGCTCATATCGCTGACAACATGATCCTTATAAACATGCTTTTTTGTCTCATCTTGTTTAAACATTATTATAATATTTGCATTGTCTCTTATTAAATGCTTGGGAATTCTTGTATAAGTTTGACACAAGTAGAATGAATCAACATCCTTATGTCATCCCATACAAAAAAATGTACCTATATTATTCTGCTTCTCTCATGCAACATCATTAAATATCATAATTGAATTAGTTTTAGCTTCGTCAGTTGGAATAACTGATTCATTATAGCTGAATGTATAATATCCCATATCTTTAATTGGTGAAATTAATTTCTTCAGGTATTCATATTTAGGTTGATAAAGTGATTTTGAGTATAAATAGATGTTTTCAAACTTGAGACCATTAGGACTTTCTAGCAAGCCAACCATAACATTAGTCTTTCAAAATTTGATGGCCCCACTATTTAAGCACGAATAGAATTTGGTAAGAGAGGGCTATGCTTTATTTTTGAACTGATGTTCGATGAAGCATCAATATTACGAACTAAAATATTTTTATGTTGTTTTACCAACTGCATTTTTGTAACAAAATGCATTTCATAAATATTACCTCTTATATAGAAAATAATAGATAATATGGTTATACAATATCAGAAAACGTTTAGTCATAAAAACACCGTCGTTGGAGGAGGTATAGTAGACAAAATAATAAACTCTCTACCTGTTGAACTTCATCTTCCTGGATATCAGTACTGTGGACCTGGAACAAAACTACAAAAATGTTTAAATCGAGGTGATAAAGGAATTAATTTATTGGACTCTGCGTGTAAAAATCACGATATTGCTTACTCGAAAAATAGGGATTTAAGTACTAGACATAAAGCTTATAAAATACTTGAAAATTCAGGTAGGGATCGAGTTTTATCAAAAGATAGTAGTCTTGCTGAAAATCATTTGCATATATGGTTACTAACGCAATGAAAGCCGAAACAAAATTTGGTATGGGTGTGGAGAAAAAGAAAAATATTAAAAAGAACAAACTAAATGGTAAAAAACTATTTAGAACATCAATTAGAACTGCAACAAAAATACTAAAAAAAAGAAAAACCATTAGATATTAACTCAGCTATTAAAATTGCACGAAAAACTATTAACAAGTCATTAAAAGGAATAAAATCTCAAATTGGTAGCCTAAAAACTGGAGGTGCTGCTACATCTAAGGCTGTAAATGAAACAAAGAATGCAAAAAATCAACTTGATGAAGCAACTAGACATAATAGAGCGATGGAATCTATAGTGGTTGGAAAAGGACTTTACTTAAAACCATATAAAAAGGGTTATGGTTTAGTTTACAAAGAAGAATCAAAAAACTCTTAGAGATGCTACCCAACAGACCACTATCTGATGTGGACCTAAGACGTTTCTCTAGAAATATTCTATTTTTTAGAGGAGTTCTCATGTTGAATACAATACCAAAACGATCAAAGAAAATAGAATATGGAATAGTCAATTTAGATGTATCAACAGGACCTGGTACACATTGGGTAGCATATTATAAAAACAGCAATGAAAAATAATATTTCGGCAGCTTTGGAAAGTTACAACCTCCTTCGGAAGTAGTCAAATGTCTTGGTACAAATATAAAATACAACTATAATCAACATCAGAATTTTAATACATTTACGTGTGGTCACTTATGTCTTAAATTTCTTTATGAAATAACTGAAAATATTAAATAAAATACAATCATTTATAGTTTAAAAAACTCGTTATTGTCTTTTTATTTATAATTTAATACAGAATTAATTTATTTCATTGCCAAATAGGATACTGTGAATTTTGAATCAAAAATTCACTCAGCTCACTCAAGGACAAAGTTTTGTTCACCTTCTCTACTCAAGTAATATGATCCGCTCGAGAGATCCTTAAATTCATCATCAGTTAAATTATTGTACCGTTTAGGCAGGAACATTATGTTGTGTTGGTCCATATTTTGTTGTTACACGTTTTACAGTTTGAATATTGCATTTAATTGATGTTTCAAGCTCCTTTATATAAATATAGTTTTGTTTTTTAAAGAATTAAATCATGATGTTAGTTTTTTTTTATTTAGTTCTTATCACTTTAAATGTTTAATTGGAGAAAAGTAGTGGTGATGACTTCAAGAAGGCTAATCAAAAATATTTATGGTGAAATAGTGAATAAGTGGAGGATAGAGATAAAGAGAAAGATATAGTTATAGAGAGAAAAGGGATAGAGAGAGATAGAGTGCTAAAAAGAAGTACAGAACAAAGATGATACTATAGATATTTTAAAGATCAGGAGATGCTACTTTAAAACTTTAGAGAGCAAATTAGTATCAAAGGGGCCTTCTAACAATCATCATCATTCATTCATCAGCAAATAAGAAAATGATTCAAATAAGAAGAAATTTAAATCAATTCATATCAGATTTTGATAGCTTCAGGCTATACGGTCATTGTGAGATGATAAAATTTTTCCAAAATATGCTGGAGGAGAATGAAGAATATGGCGTCATGGAAGATGAAGACAACACAGGGGGGCATCTTGGAAACTGCCCGTGGTACGATCCGAACTGTGAGGAAGGATCAGACACCTGTACGTGTGCTATATATTTTTTTACGAAAAACTATTTTAGAAAATGTAATAGTTTCATACTATGAAATGTTTCCATCATTGTATTACAATAAAATAAAATTAAAATGTATTATGAAAATAAATAAAATTCAAATGTATTATAAAAATATTCCTGGTTTTGCATTATTTTTTTCAAAAGAATACCTAGGAATCATCTTTTCGATTAGAGAATAATAAAAACTTGTGTGTAGTGAAAAATTCAAGGACTTATCCGAAAATCTAAACTTTTTGTCTTTATGCAAATATCAAATGAAATTTAATGTGTAGAGCCCTGTATTTAATATAATTATGAATGAATTGCTTACCTTAGTTTAGACAAAATTAGACTAGTTATATTAAAATACACCTAAACTACAATCTAACTGAGTTGAAATTGTTTATTGTATGTTTTAATTATTTGATATTGAAATCTTATTAATTTAAATTCAAAGTTAGCTAACGGCCAAACTAATAATATATAAATTACCAATTACTTCACTTATATCAGCTTTGTAAATACAACCTTGTTATTAAATGATGACATTTACAGTTTGAAACTCTCATGTAGTCTGTATTATCATTAATTTTGCTTTATACTACATTCGTTGTATTGCTTAACTAAACTAGTCTTAAGTGATAATTGAAAAATAAAGAATTCATTGAATACGCAGCTTTCAAGCTGAACACTACAAGACGGAAGAAAACTTAAAAGGCGTATTTCATTAAAATAATTATTAAGAAAACAACTAACCCTTGTAGCCTGTCAAAGACTCTTGTGGACGTTGTTCGGTTGAGGACTTAAGCTGACCACTGTGTCTCTAAAGGACCAACCAATAATTTAATAAAATTAGCTTCTCGCTACATTGGCGCCCAACGTAATTAAAAATACAATACCAAATCAACTTGCGCTCTGTACGCAACATTAATATTTTTGGACAGTTTTGCCAAATACATCATCGTTTTTATAATATTCTCCTGCATTATACGTTGTTGTTGTTGCTGTTGGAAACATTGCTGCATTTTTACTTATTTGATGTGATAACATTTTGCTTTACAACAAAAAATATCAACGTTTTGTTAGTTTTGCTGTGACTAAAAATTATTGCTTCTATGATCTAACTGTTTGCTAAAATATCAGGGTTGCCATAAAGGAATTAAAAAGTCAATCGCCACTGGAAACTCACTAATTTTCACTATAGATGAAGTAAAATTTTGCTCTACGAGTCCAAAAAAAAAAATTACAACGTTTTGTTAGTTTTGCTGAGGCTACAAATAATTTGTTTTTCTTGATCTAACTAAAAAGAAATTAAAATGCCTAGACCCACAAAGAACTCGCAAAATACAGATAATCCCTCAACAAACCAAACCACTAGTACTCCTAATGACCCTTCGAGAGATGAAATGGATAACGAAATGAGTATTTCTCAAAGCAATACGCAAAATACTGCCCATATGATAAGCCTTACCCAAAGTCAATTCTCAGTTCTTCTAGGAAGTTTCAATGTGAGACAGGAAAATAGAACAACATTTAGCGCCTGTACTGCAAGGCTTAATGGTGGTCGTAGCACAGCTAAAGTAGAAGATTTTATAGCTACTATTCTCATTTTTAAGGAAGCCGAAAAGGTCTCAGATTCATTTGCCCTCTTAAGACTCCCTCTACTTTTAGAAGGATATGCGTCCACCTGGTTGCAAGGTGTTAAAAACGAGGCCCAAACATTTGATGAAGCTATAAGTCTATTAAAAAAATGCTTTCTCCCCCCCTAAACCCGATTGGAGAATTTTTTCGGAAATTTTTCAGGACAAACAAAAACCAAATGAACCTACTGACAGTTTTGTTTGTAGAAAAAGACGACTCTTTGCTCAACTCAAGGATAGACTTTCCGAAAAGATCATCATAAATATGATATTTTCACAAATAAACGTGCAAATAAGAGAAAAGATCAGTAGAGATAGTGTTGAATCTTTTCAAGACTTATTGAGTAAAGCACGTGAAATTGAGCTAACTTTTCAGGAAAATAATGAAATACAACATAAAGGTGTAGAAATCAAAGAAAAGTCTAATACTCGCTGTACATATTGTAGAAAGAAAAATCATTCTTCGGAAGTTTGCTATAAAAGAATCGAGCAGGAAAGAAAAGGCAAACAAGAAGAAGTTAAATTGAGTTGTTATGGTTGTGGTGCTACTGGGTACTATAGATCAAATTGTCCAACCTGCAACAATAAAACAATTAACACTATAGAAAGCCCAAGAGAATTAGATTTTAATAGTATACACACCACAATAGTTGGTAGAAACGTCCCAACTGTGGCTATAAATGTAAATGGTTTGAACGGAGAGGCATATATGGACACAGCCGCAAGAACAAGCGTCGCTGGTTACTATCTTTTTCAAAAGCTGAAAGAAAAAGGAGTGCATTTTCAAAAAGTATTAGCAGAAATTACATTAGCAGACGGAAGTATATCGAAAGATACTGTATTATCAACAATAGTTGATATAATTATTGGAGAACGCTTTAAACGTATAAGATTTATCTGTCTGCCTAGAGCAAAAGACAACAGAACACTCCTTGGAATAGATTTTTTGGAACAGTGTGGAATCGTTATGGACTTAGCACAGAGGACTTGGCATTTCAAAGACAAACCGAAAAACGTGTTTGAGTTCAAAAATAAGCCTTCGAAAGCAATAGAAAAATTTCCCATAGCTCAAACTATAATAGATGAACAAGCCAAACCACCAAAACCAAAAAAAGCTATAGATGATTTCTAACATGGTTCACTGAAATTAATAAGACGCCAAACAGAACTTCTCCTATGAAATGCGAATACTCACCAAATAGTATTAACAAAATATTTATTGATTGCCTGCCAGAGACATTTGAAACGCCAACAAGCTCAGAACTGTTCCCTCCCATGAAAAAGGTAAAGGCAAATCAGGAATCAACAGGTATTCAATATTTTGAGTTAAATTCTGTAGATGTCAATTTACGAGATAATGAAGCTCCAAATTTGTCAGAAACGCAAAAACAAAATTTGCAAGAACTTATAAATGAACAAAGAGAAATTTTCGACAATACAATACAAGGCATTGTGCATACCATTAATACAGGAAATCACGAGCCAATTGCTACAGCCCCGTATCGCCTCTCGCCGGCGATGAAAGCAAAACTTCGTCATGAGCTTGATGATATGTTAGGGAAAAATATAATTAAAGAAACTGAGTCGCCGTGGGCATTTCCAGTTGTCCTTATACCGAAAAAAGATGGCAGTATACGACTATGTGTAGACTATAGACGTCTTAATGCAATAACGGTGACTGATACTTACCCGCTTCCGAGAATGGATGACATATTACACGCAGCAAAAGCTACACCTTTTATGTCAACACTAGACTTGAAATCAGGCTATTGGCAAATCGAAGTCGCCGCTAAAGATAAGCCTAAGACTGCTTTTACCACACCTTATGGTATTTTTGTCTTCAACCGCATTCCATTTGGGTTAAAAAACGCCCCTGCAACGTTTCAGCGTATGATTGATAAATTTCGTTTAAGCTTACCTAATATAATTATATTAGCATATCTAGACGATATAATTATTTGTTCAAAAGATTTCGACACACACTTAAATGATCTGAAAATAGCAATGGAAAGGTTGAGGATACTTGGATTCCATTTAAATAGAGAAAAGTGCTTCTTTTGTAAACCAGAGGTTAAGTACTTAGGCCATATTTTAACTATAAATGGACTTAAAATTGACCCTGAGAAAACAGAGGCGATTCTTAAACTCCCAGAGCCCAAAAATATAAAACAACTCATATCGTTTCTTCAGACTTGCTCCTGGTTTCGTAGATTCATTCCTAATTTTGCTGAAGTTTCAAAACCACTATCAAATCTTACCAAAAAGAAATCAATTTGGAAATGGACAACAGAGGAGCAAATATCATTTGATAGATTAAAAAATCTTCTTACATCACCTCCTATATTACAACAGGTGAAAGAAAATGAAAAATTTAATTTGAGAACTGATGCTAGTAATTATGCTTTAGGGGCTGTTTTAATGCAGGGGGAGAATCAAGAGGAGAGACCAATTGAATATGCCAGTAGATTACTGCTTCCGGCTGAAAAAAACTATTCTACTACGGAGAGAGAGGCGTTAGCAGTCGTATGGGCAGTACAAAAGTTCAGAGGCTATATTGAAGGAGCTGAAATAGAAGTGTTTACTGATCACCAACCGTTAAGATGGCTTTTTACGTTAAAGTCACCCACAGGAAGACTAGCACGTTGGTCCTTATTATTACAAAGCTATAACATAAAGTTTTCATATACACCTGGTAAACAGAATATTATTGCTGATACATTGTCAAGACCTCCCTGTACAAATAATATATATGCAGAAATATGCTATTGTAATCACATTGAAATAGATTTCCCTAGAATAGATGCTGAAGAATTTCGTAAGGCACAATTAGAAGATACGGATATAAAAAAAATTATAACATCATTTGAAAACGATGATGAAAACTTATTTCGCTATACAAGCAGAGGATATATAATGATTGACGGTGTACTCTATAGATGCTGTTCTGAACAAGATTCAGAAAATGGTCAGATAGTCATATCAAAACCTTTTCGTAGCGAAATACTTGTTAAATACCATAATGATGAAACAGCTGGCCACTATGGGATCGAAAAAACTACAAACCGCATCACACGCTTGTTCTACTGGCCTGGAATTAGATCAGATATCGAAAAATATGTAAAAGCATGCTATGAATGCAAGAAATATAAACCAACCAACACGAAACCAATGGGTCTTTTACAAACTGTATGCAGCAATAAACGTTTTGAAATAATCGCTGTTGATTTGTTTGGGCCATTGCCAAAAACTAAAGATGGCTATCAGTGGATTTTAGTAGTAGAAGACATATGTACCCGGTGGGTTGAGTTATTTGCGCTAAGAGAAGCTTCAGGAGAAAACTGCGCTATAACACTACTAAACGAAGTATTTCTCAGATATGGCATTCCACGCAGAATTCACACCGATAACGGAACCCAGTTTATATCATCGTTGATGCAAAAATTAACATTTTGCCTCAATATAAAACAAACATTTACTCCAATATATCATCCAGAGGCAAACCCCGTTGAACGTAAAAACCGTGATTTGAAAACGCAATTATCAATTTTTGTGAAAAAGGAGCACAATAAATGGAATTTAGTGCTACCATCAATAAGGTTCGCAATGAACACAGCTAAGTGCGATAGCACTGGTTATACTGCTTCATACTTAACGTTTGGAAGAGAACTGAGAACACCAACAGAGATGAAATATGACTTGAAAGCAATTATAAATGCTGAAAACTTTATTCCACAAATTACCCCACATTTGTTACGTCTAGCAAACACGTTAGAGTTAGCAAACGAGTCGCAAGAACAAATGCAAGATAAAAATAAAATTAAAGTTGATCACACTCGAAGACCACAAGCAAATATTAATATTGGTGACAAAGTACTAGTTGCCACACACATCCTAAGTAAAGCAAGCCAAGGTCTCACATCCAAATTTACGCCTCGTCGAGATGGTCCCTACATTGTTATAGACAAAAAGGGATCGTGTTGCTTTACGATAGCAAACGAAGAAAATTTACAAATTCCAATAGCTACACACCATGTATCGGCGTTAATTCCATATGAGGGTAATCCAACAAAACCAATATACCCAATACAAAAAAGAGGCCGTCCCAAGAGATCTGATAACCAAAACCGCTCCAACGAAAACCCTACTACAAACAACAACATCGCAAAAACGCAGCGTAAAGATGAAAATCCAACCCAGATAACTTCAAAGTGTAGAAGATCAACACGCCTACAGAAAAAACAAACAAATTAACCCGAGAGAAGATAGAGATGCTGTTGCACGATCGGGACGATACTATGCAACAGAGGGGGAGGTTGTAGAGCCCTGTATTTAATATAATTATGAATGAATTGCTTACCTTAGTTTAGACAAAATTAGACTAGTTATATTAAAATACACCTAAACTACAATCTAACTGAGTTGAAATTGTTTATTGTATGTTTTAATTATTTGATATTGAAATCTTATTAATTTAAATTCAAAGTTAGCTAACGGCCAAACTAATAATATATAAATTACCAATTACTTCACTTATATCAGCTTTGTAAATACAACCTTGTTATTAAATGATGACATTTACAGTTTGAAACTCTCATGTAGTCTGTATTATCATTAATTTTGCTTTATACTACATTCGTTGTATTGCTTAACTAAACTAGTCTTAAGTGATAATTGAAAAATAAAGAATTCATTGAATACGCAGCTTTCAAGCTGAACACTACAAGACGGAAGAAAACTTAAAAGGCGTATTTCATTAAAATAATTATTAAGAAAACAACTAACCCTTGTAGCCTGTCAAAGACTCTTGTGGACGTTGTTCGGTTGAGGACTTAAGCTGACCACTGTGTCTCTAAAGGACCAACCAATAATTTAATAAAATTAGCTTCTCGCTACAAATGGAATTTCATAATATTGTGAAATTAAATTTTTCTTGTGCAGAACCTCTCAAGGAAACTTTAACAAGACTGTGCATGATTAAGTGAAATATAAACAAAACCAAAATAATGTAAACAAAAATTTGCAAATAAGCAAAAACAAAATTTTTTTGATCCAACTAAGTACAGCAAGTAGAGAAACAAAATACATGCATATAAAAATGTAGACACTTGTTGTTAAAATTTCTATTAAGTAAATTTAAGTTGCAATAAAAAAACCATTTACATATTTCATTCTTTTTTCAATATTTTATTTAAATTTTTTTTTTAAATTCTTATGTACATCATTTTTGGTCTTATTTTTACAATAAAATATTTTTTCTAAATAACTAAGATTTTATGTACAATAATTTTACAACAAAAGACTTTTTTTTAATAACTAAAAATTTATGTACATTAATTTTTAATTAATTTTATCTGTTTTCTTGCATTCTAGCAATATGTCAAGTTCGTATTCATCCTTAATACGAAAATTATACCATGCATATTTTTTAATATTATTAGATCTTATTTTTCTTTTATCGTCTCGATAACTTAAGACTACCTTATTTGACTGACTAGTATATACTTGATGTAACTTAGATTAAAATGTTAACATATTATCATATACGTACATTGGATTTATTAAATAGAAAATTTTTATAAGATTCTAAACTATACTTATCTAATATTCATCGCTTTACACGCTTCGATTTTTTAATGTCATTTTGGTTTTTTACACTAAATGAGTACATCTTTGAACGTATCCCAACAAATTCGGTCATTATTTTACCGCAATTTTCATCCTTCATCATACCTAAAACTTTTTTATTAACTATTGGAAAATTATAATATTGTCTGCAAGATAGTCCTATGTATCAAATAAGTTGATCTATGTCATTATTTATGTCAGTATAAAAGTCGTCCCTTTTTATTGTAGAAATAAAAGAGTGTGTGTCCATATAGTTTAATGAGAGTTTTGTCTTGAACTTAGGTTGCATGTGTCCGTAATGGAAATTATACATTTTCCATTTGGAAAGCTCCAGTACGCAAAATCCAAGTAAATTGGTTTATTGTAGTGTGTCTTGACTCTATTAATTTCGATAGCTACCAGATATTCGGAAAATATAGATAAACTATGAAAGTTGGGTTTGGATATCCAATCTTGTGCCCCCAAATGGTTCCGATTTGTTCTGTTCCAATTTTTGACAATTTTAACATCTCTCCTCTTGTCCACATTTTCCATGGTTTTACCATACACTGCATTATTGAGAAGTTTGAAAAATTTTTTTCAAAAGCATCTGAACCCACCATAAGGAAGATATTCCGACATCGCCCAACCGTAGAGGTTGTTTGCGTCTAAGTATATAAGAAATTCTGAAGGCTTTTCTTTATAAAAATCTTGTAAATACTTATTGTTTGCCTTTGAATATCTTTGACTACACTGTACGGTTCCCACACGTATACCTTTTTTCATAAAATTGTACATGTCTATGTCCGTCAATAATTCTAATTCAATTTTTGTATATTTTAACATTGCATCCCAGGAAAGTCCAGAAGCTGTATAATATTGACATGGATCCAGCTCATAAATACCCTTGCAAACTTTTCTAAAGTTCTCGAAAATATCTGTTAGTAAGAGAACGTCTGTTTTTAAGTAAAGTTCCATGTAATCTTTCATTGTTTTGCTACTAAAAGTATTCCATACCTCTTCAGCATGTGCGTATTCCTCTAAAGAACAGTCTTTATTGTTCAGCTTATTAAAGAAATCACTGCGTGAAGGAAGCTGACATTCATCTAATTTTTGAAATGAGTTTAGGTACTCATACGGAAAAATACCTTTTTTCTTAATGACCTGAAACTCTTTTTCTGACTGAAATAAGTATCTTATAGTGCCGAAATCATTATCTGACAAATTGCAAGCGAATGATTCCAAACTCTCAGCCATAAAGCGTATTGTATCAAGAAATCTTATTTCAAGATTATGACTATCGCTCATTTTTGTAAATTGGGAGAGTGATATATAAAGCTCCTTATTGAGAGGGAGCACCTGTTGGCATAGTGGTTACTATCTTGCCACATTCTGCTTTATGATTAGACATGACGTTCTCGCTATGTGTATACTGCAGACAGCTATTGCAGAAATGCAGCTTATTATGGTGCTTTGTAGTTTGGTTGACTAAAAGTCTGTGAATGATGAAAAATAGAAAAAAGTTTATAAATAAAACGTACATATTTTATAAAAATATATAACAAGTATATGTATCCTTAAAATAAAGAGTTCAATAATTTTTTAACTTACCTTGATATATTCTTTATCAAAAAGTAGTGATGAGCTGCAGCATTCTCTAAAAGGAGCAAGTTGACGTGGTTAATTTTCTCCTCCTTGATCATATAATAAGGACCAATGATTTCATCAGCTGCATCATCGTACCCAAAAACATTTACAATTATTGCTGGATTATTCACCTCGAACTCTTTGATTTTATTTAGTGCTAATGGGAACCTTAAATTTTTAAAATTTAAGGCTACACCATTTCGCGTATAAATCATGTCAGCGGTAATATCTTGGATGTTATAAGAACTATAACGTTCTGTATGTTTGTATTTCGTGGTATCCATTGCAGCAATCAAACACCACTTGAAGCAATATACATCGCTGTTTTCTATGTTGATGCAAGCTTTTCTTTTATAAAGTTTTTCAGGAGTATATACCCAATTCGATGCTCTGACGAGAAACGATTTATTGATGCTTATTTCCGCTCGAACTATACGTATCAAAGTCCAACCAGGGTCCCTCTCTTGGAATTCAGACATTTTATTTTTAATTTCGGATATTTGGTTAGAAATTATCTTCCTTCGTCAGCAAACTCATTTTAGCTCTATGATATATGATTATATTGAGCTCCAATTCCTCACCCACAATTTTTAGATATTCTCCCACAATACTTATATTAAATTTAATTATTGTGTGGCTTAGTAAATGACTTTCAAGCATCTCTATGAAAATATTTTTATTTCCTCCAACAAACTCTTCCAAGAGCAGTTGGTCTTTTTTATTGTTTAATCCATATGTGACGATATTATTTTTAAATGCTCTTGATATTTTATAATATCTCACATTATCTTCTTCTGTCTTAGCATGCGAAGTACTCATTGGAGTTGGCAGGGTTTCTTCTCCTATTTCTTCTACTTCTATTTCTTCATTGCTATCCGGTATCCATATCATCGTTCAATAAAGTCCCTCCGAGGATATCTACTTCTTGTTGTTGAGGTTGTTGTTGATGATAAGTAAGAGGTTGCCATTGCATCAAATTAGAATACTGCTCCAATGGACTATCTCCTGTAACAGGATTATAAGTGTAGCTTGGATACTCATATTGCTGATATTGTATTGGTACTCCTGATCCCAAAAACTGATTATTCAATGACATTGGTGTAGGGTAACAGTTAGGCATAACGTATTGCTGATAACTCATTGGTAGTTGATATTGGGGGTACTGTAGAGAAGGTTGTTGCTGATGATGATGAAAAGTGTCTAGCTGCTGATTTTGAAGAGATGTCTGCGGTTGCTTTTGATTTCTGCCGCCGCTTACTACCACTTGATTCTGCGCACTATGATTTTTAATATAGTCCAAAAAGGATTTTTGGTATTTGTATACCTTGTTACATAAATTGCAGTTATACCCCGAAGAACTCATTTTTGATTGATTGATCATTAAACTAAATCACTATTTTAATTTAATTTCTTCAATTCAAATTGGTTTAAGCTTATAAAGGCGGAAGTAATAAGGATAGCTAATGATGATGCTAAATACAATAAAGTACTGATGTGTTGATTAGAAAAGTTGGCGTATTTATACGCAAATTAGTAGCGGTAGCTCTGCTTACTTGCAAATTTCTACTTTTTGTTTCTCTGCTGATGACTGTACTTAGTTGAAAATCCTCTGCTTTAAAATAATAATCGTAGTCAAAGAAATGTCTGCGTTGCAGAATATAAATGTATACAAATATTACGTCTGTATTCTACAGAGCCACAAAATATTCCATGCACAAATTCTCACGGTTACACATGCATTTGCATGTAAATACATATGTACATACATACACATGCAAGAATTTCATAATGTTATGAAATAAATATTTCTTAAACAAATAAAGAAAATATAAACTTATCAGCGACAGACAAACTCGACCCCCACAGACAAGCATTAGGGGCTTTCACATATATGAGAACATTTTATACCATAAAATGTTGGCATGATAAATAATTTATTAGCGAAAGGAAATCATATAGGGTGTTTTTTTAGAGGTATAGAACTTCGAATTGAAATAAAACACAAGAAAATCGTTTTAATGTCCATCAATTTGGCTTTATTGGAAGGATAATTTTATGCCATTAACGTTTAAATATGATTTCGGGCATGTGGCCGCCGCGGCTGGCTCGAATAAAGCCAATTCTACAGGTCCAATTTTCAACCACTTTTTCGAGCATATGGGGCCGTATGTTGGCAATAACGCCACGAATGTTGGCTTCCAAGTCCCCTAACGTTTCTGGTTTGTTGGCGTAGACGAGCGACTTCACATATCCCCAAAGAAAATAATCCAATGGTGTCAAATCACACGATCTTGGTGGCCAATTGACCGGTTAACCGAATTAATTGCTCTGATGGACGATTATGTCGACCATAAAATGGACGGAGCTTGCGGTAAACTTCGCGAACTGAACCATTATTTTCGAAATAAATTTGCACGATTTGCAAGCGTTGTTCTTTTGTCAACCTGTCCATGATGAAATGGCAAACCAAACTAAATATTAATCACTTGACAGCTGACAAAATGGCCGCCAGTTAAAAAAGTGATGCTAACTTAAAGTTCTATACCTCAATAAAAAACACCCTATACATACATACATACATACATACATGCATTAATACATACATACATACCTATATACATATATATATACATACCTACATATATACATACATACATATATACATATATATACTCCACCCTGAGTACTTTTTGAAGGTAATAAGCGCATGCTTGAGCCAGGGAATTTTTCCAACAATGTGGAAAACACAAAAGCTGGTACTGTTACCTAAGGATAATAAGCCGCTAGACGATCCCTCCTCTTATCGTCCACTGTGTATGATAGATACGAGTGGGAAACTGCTAGAAAGTATAATCTGTAGAAGATTGGAAGGCTGTGTTGAAGCTAAGAATGGTTTATCAAATAACCAATATGGCTTCAGGAAAGCAAGATCAACAGTGGATGCTATCAAGGTTGTAGTAGAAACTGCTGCTAGGGCTATCCAAGGAGAGAGGTGGAGAAATGGAACTAAGGAGTATTGTGTAGTAGTAACCCTAGACGTAAAGAACGCCTTCAACACGGCAAACTGGGGACGTATTGTTGAAGCCTTAGCAAGATTAGACATCCCAGAATATTTACTGGCAATTATACAGGATTATTTCCGAAATAGAGAGCTAGTTTATGATACCGATAAAGGTACTAGGAGACGCCAGATAATTGGCAGGGTGCCTCAAGGATCAGTACTTGGCCCACTACTGTGGAACGTCATGTACGATGGAGTATTGAGGTTAAATCTACCTGAGAAGGCAAAGATAGTTGGATTCGCAGACGACATAGCGTTAGTATGTGAAGCAAAAGAGTTACTAGAGGCGGAAACCATTGCAAATGCCAGTATTCAGATCGTTAGGTCTTGGCTCAGGTCAATGGGTCTAGCTCTAGCTGACCATAAAACAGAGGCGGTTCTGATTAGTAGTCGGAAAAGTAGGGAAACCATTAGGCTTAATATTGGTACGTGTAGCATAGAATCCAGGGAATGTCTAAAATACCTTGGAGTCATGATTGACACACGTCTATCTTTTCATGAGCACTTTAAGTATATAGGTGCCAGAGCATCGAAGACCTGCTCAGCTCTATCCCGGATCATGACGAATACAAGAGGTCCAAAATCTCTGCAGAGGAAATTGATCTCTAGTGTAGTTAAAAACATTATCCTATATGCATCCCCTATATGGTCAGGTTCACTGAGATATTCTACGTATGTGAATCTGATATCCCCTGTGTATAGGCTGGCCGCCCTGCGAGTATGTAGCGCATTCCGAACTGTGTCCGACGAGGCAGCTTTTGTCATTGCCGGTTGATGCCCATCGAATTAGAGGCGATATCGGACAGTACGGATGGTGTGACAGATTTGTGCCTACGTAAGTGGCAGGCACGATGGACAGCGACTGATAAGGGAAGATGGACTTACTCACTGATTCCTGACATCAGTACATGGTTATCAAGAAAGCACGGTGACTTGAACTACTATATTACACAGTTTTTGACTGGACATGGTTGCATCAGGTCGTACTTGTACCGTTTCGGACATGACAGTATTCCGTTTGGTCCGAGCTGTGATGGTAATGTCGTGGAAGATGCCGAACATGTGTTCTTCATCTGTCCACGATTTGATAGTAGAAGAGAGTGCTTAGAAGTAGATTTAGGGCGTAGAATTAGGCCGGACAACATAGTTCCAACCATGTTGGAATCTTTGTATAACTGGACGTGTGTATGTAATTTTGCAAAATTCGTTCTATTAGAACTTCGTAGGTTAGAAGAGATTCGCAGAAGAATCTCTTTAGGTTAGATTAGGTCTAGGACCTATTCCCACCCCGTGATCGGCAGTACCACGGGGAAGGTTTGGGTCAGTGTAAAGGGGTGTTTTAGCGTGTTAAAGTCTCGCACTCCTGGCAAACACCATCACTGCCAGGGTCTTTCGATGATTTCATCCCATTCATCCCATGAATAAAAAAAAAAAACATATATATAAGGTATTTCCCTAACGAAAAATCAACTAGGTACTACACTAGCCACAAGTAATGCAAGACTCTCTCACTCATGAATATGTTAATGCATTTAACATCAAATAAATTTTTTTTGCGAGTGGAAAAAAATGTGCTGTCATTCCAAAAAAAATCAACAAGAAAAAACTTTGTTTAATTACACAATAATTTTTTGTAATGGCATCAGTTACAATTAGAAGTTCGTGATCAGTGAACGTGTAATTTTTAGTGAAAAAGTGCTTTTCTGTTAGAAAGTTAAATGAGCAGCAGAAGTAAATTAAAAAATTGCATAAAAAGAAAAAGAACAATTAGTTCAAAAATATATTAAGGATAAGGGTTTATCGGGGATAAAAGTTCACGTGAAATGTGTTCCGATTCCCTAAAATTGTGATCGCCAATGTTTGCGTTATTATTCTTTAATTTTTTCACAATTTTTTGTTCACGGAAAATATTTCACGTGAACTGGTGAATAATTATTTGTTTTATCAATAGAAAAATTAGTTGTATTCATTAGCGAAATCACTGACGAAGGGTTATGCATATGGTGGCAATTGACTACCGTCAATCTCATCCCCATGTTGAAATCGTCAGTCTTTTGCATTGCTAGTGGTTAGCTAGCTACGCCGACTGCAGGGATTTTTATGATTTACCAAAATAAACAATATGATGAATTGGCTCATAATAATAATACAGATATAAAAATAAAAACTAATAATGTTTTATTCTATTTGTATATTAAAATATATTTCCCAAGCATTGAAGTATGTACGTATGTATACATTCTATAATCTATGGTGAAATAAATTATAATTATAATAAATTTATAATTATAAAGTTTTATAATTCATTGTTTAAAAAACTAGTTTTAAAAGATATCAAAATCTCTTAAATTCACTATATCGCTCATTTACTCAAACAACTTCGTAACTCAAAGTAGACTTGTTTTGCAGAAAACGACTATTAAATTTTTGATTTGCATACAACTTAATTAAGAAATAAGTTCCTATTCTTCTCTCATGAGTTGTGTATACAATATATTTTTACAAAATTTTTACATAATATAAAGAAATATATCACGAATAACAAACTTTTTGAGTTATGATGTTTGTTTATATACTATACATACATTTATTTATATATATACATATATATGTATGTATATATATATACATATATATATATACATACATATATATATATATACAAGTTAACAACAGCGGTGACACGGCACTTGAACAAAGTTTAGCAGTGTCAGCGTAATCGATAAATTTACCAATTCCCATGCACTCAACATGCGCATCCGGCCTATTTACGAAAATAATATAAGAAGGATCGAGTTACATTAAAATAATTCTTGCTAGCTAAGTGTATGCATACTGCGAGTTAAAACAACGTGATCTACAAAGTCATCAAGGTGAAGACAAACATGGGAATCATCAGTCTTGGCTACGCCCTCGCCCGTTGCGGTTAACTTAAAGTAAATAATTAAATTTTGTAAATGTAAAACTAATTTCTTGATTTTCAATAAATAATTGTTAATTGTGAAAAGTAAATTGTGTGTCAAATTATTTCAGGCGCTGAGATTGCGCCTTAATAAATTTTTTATTTGATGAAACTTGCGTCAGATTCCTAAGTGGGGCCCGAGCAGGGACCCGCTCAATATTGCGGTGTCTTTATATAAAAAAATAAAAGTCAGTTCTGCGATCTCCAAGGAGCACTCCAGGACCAATAACTCAATAAAAAAAATTATAAAAAAGTCTCTCCTTCGCCAACCAGATATTCCTGGTGGTTTTCAAATAAACTAACCACAGAAGGTTATCCCAGCGAAAGTTAAGTAAACCGTGCTTAAGGAGGTATCCACGAGTATAAAAGTGGATTTCCAACAAGAAAACACGCGGAGCTTACGGAGGGAAAAAAGGAGTTTTAAGTGGATCGCGTCGTGTCGTGGCATAGCCAAGGCTCAAAATTTTTTTTTTTGAGAAAAAAAGTAAAATCAAAAATATTACAATGTAGCAGAACAACATTTATCTTATATTTTTTTATTTTCTATTTCATTTTGTATACATTCACATGTTACATTTCGTTTAAATTAGTTATTTTTATAACAATGATTTACCTACTCAATTTTTTTATTTTCTTTAACATAGTGCATATAGCTATTTTTGATCGACTGTTAGTTAATCTACATATATATTTAAAATAACTTCGACTCATGTTCATAATATTGTTCTCAATGTATATTGAAATCTCATTACAACAAATATTTATGTATTTTGATCTTATTGCGTTAAAATAAATTATTCTCATTATTCTCTTTTACTTGCATTTTGTCTTTGTCATTTCAATGCAATGTAATGCAAAATGCACTCAAATGTGAATTACTCGATTCTCAATCAAAAGGATTAACTTTATTATATATTTTTTTTATGTTATGTTAAAACTTAAAAGTGATACAAGAAAATATTTTAAATAAAAATTCACTCATCAAAGGCATTTTGTTCTTTTTCATACCACTTCCAAACTAATTTTTTTTTGTTAGATCTGATAACGGTTTTGAAATATTTGAAAATGAAGGTATAAAACGACTATACCACGAACAGGTTTGCAAAAAGGATAGTACATCTTTTGCATTTCGAGGACTTTGTCTCATCAAAATGGCTTTTGTCTTTTCAGGGTCAACTTTTAATCCATCTGCTGTAAGTATGTTTCCCAGATATTTTACTTCAGGCTTGCAAAAGAAAAATTTTTCCCGATTAAGATGTAAATTAAACTCTTTTAATCATTTAAATGTTAGTCTTAGATCAGATATATGAGTTTTAACATCTTTTGAGCATATAATAATATCATCCAAATAAGCGAAAATTAATACATTGAAATTGATTATTAGGGGCTTAGCTGGATCCCATTCGCATTTCACTGTTGCTACTGCAGATCATCAGGAAACCTTTACCCAAAAATTTCTTAGAACAATTAGAGTTAATATGTTAAACTTTCATTTAAGCAAAGGAGAAGCTCAACAAATAACAAAGTTGAAACAATAACTAAATAATCAACATGTTTTTTTATTTTCTTACTTTATCATTACTACATTGGCTGACTTTTTTTCAGCTTCAAATTGTAGTTGTAAGAGTATGTAAAGAAAATAAATGTAAATAACAACAACAGCTATTCAAGAATAGAGTCTTGCCACACAAGTATTTTTTTGACCGGGTGCTGTCAAGTTAATAATTAGTGTTTTTTGTGGGAATTTTTACAATTTAAGCTTGCGAGCGATTCTAAACTGGAGGCGATAAATCGGAAAGAGTCTAAAAAACGAATTTCAAAACTCTCTTTTTCTCCGATTGGAATGAACTTTGAAAGTGAAATGTATAATTCTTTGTTAAGAGGAATTACTTTCATATCACCATCAAAGTTCGAAAGTTCTTTCATAAACAAATGACAATCATAAGAGGAAAAATTGTGAAAGAAAACAGGTATAAACTTAGCAGTTCTATAAAGAAGAATGCATGAGTTATGTGCTGACCCTCTATACTTGCCTGTAAAATGACAATGGTCACGCACTTTGTCATTTCTTAAAATTTTTCCACAAATATGACAATTTGTGGACAGAGCATGTACAAGTTTTTCGTCATTTGTTAGTGGCGTCATTGGTACTATTTTTGACAAGTAGTTTATATAAATGTCTGTCAGGTCGTTAATTAAATTTACTAAAAAAACTCTAGGTGCATCAGCACCAAAATAAATCTTAAAACTATCTAGATTATCATTATGACTACATTTTATATAATAGCTAAAAGCACAAGCAATGTGCTTTTCTATATTACCAGATCTTGTTCCTCCTGCTGTTGTCTCTACCTTTTCCAGATATGCCTCAAAGCCAGCATATACAACAAAGGGCACGTCTAATTGCTTATGGTAATTTTCAAATTTTAAAAGAGATTCAACCTTCGTCGGCATACTGGCAACAACTTTTTTACAGCTTTGCTTATGCTTCTCCATCATCCTTTCGTTATGCGAATATTGCAGACAAGCATTGCATAACAAAACTTTTGCTTTGTGCCCGGTTATGCTACTTCTTATTAGCCTGAAGTATATAATTATTATATGCGAATTAGTTAAAAATATTTATTATATAATATAAATGTATATTTATTCGTATAATTACCTAGATATATCTGTTATTAGGACATAATGAGAATATCCATCTTTCGATAGCAGCAAAAGATTAACATGATGGATTTTCTCATTTGCAGATAAATAGTATGGTTCAACGATACATTTATCTTCTAGTCCAAACACATTGACACTAATGTCATCATTTTGACTCTCAAACGCTTTGATGGATTTAGTTTTCATCGGAAATTCTAAATTCTCAAAATTTAGAGTCCTATTATTAATAGTTATTATGTTGGAACATATATCTATTGTAACATCATTTATCGCAGTGGGACAGAGTGCTGCTATGATGCACCATTTAAAGCAATAATCGTCATTGTTTTGAATGTTGAAGCACCCTTTTTTCTTCTCAATCCACCGTGGAAGTGGGATGTAGCCTGAGCCCTTAACAAACTCCGCTCGATTTATGTTTATATATAATTTTTTAATTGTAATGAGGCTCCATCCGCTGTCCCTCTCTTGAAACTCTGACATTTTTCGAGTTATTTCCTGACTTTGATCTTTAAATATTTCCAAAAGATCATCACTTATTGTAATAAATCGCATTTTGGAGCGATGCGAAATCATGCAGGAATGTATGTCATTATCCACTATTTTGATATAATCGCATTCCAACTCCATGTTGTATTTAAATGTCAGATGACGTATTTGGGCATCTGATAATATTTTTAAAGAATTTCTTTGCACTCCTTCGAAAAATTCTTCAGGAAATAAAATTTCCTCCCTCTCATTTTTATATGAGAAGGTTTGTACTCTATTCTTGAATGCCGTTTTTTCTAGTTTCATCTCACCATTCGCTTCACGGTTTCTTGAATTGGTTATTATGTTGGATGATGTAGATGCATGAGTCCTCTCATGCATTTTTAAATGGTTTTTGTTTCCAAACCACTTGTGACACTCGAAACAATGATGGCTTTCGTGGATCTCAGCCATTTTTTTTTCAGCAAAAACGCGTTCACAATATTTACACTTCATATTTCTTTTTCAGCTATTTTTAATTCTTTTTATCAATATTAATTATTGACTATTAATTATGCTTGTTTCGCTGCAGTTTTACGACTGTTAAAAAATAATATGTTGTTGCTTATAAAATAATTTTCAATTTTAAAATAATTTTTGAATATATATTATGAAAGAGATAGACTAATTTAATATTATCACTCAAGTATATGTTTACTTCTCTCGTGTGAGATTAATACATAATTTCACTTATATAATACGTAGCAGGATAGATACATATGTAAACATTAGTTTCAAACTATCATATCTAATTATAAAGCATGAAAGAGATGCATTGACATTAACCTGAAATACTTAATTGTATGCTAGAAACCTGATTTGAGTATTTGAGCTAGGCTATAAAATTTCAAACTGAAGAAAAAAACAAAGAAGGGGGATAGAAATAAAGTCCAAGTATCCTTTACTTCAAACTATCATATCTAATTATAAAGCATGAAAGAGATGCATTGACATTAACCTGAAAATACTTAATTGTATGCTAGAAACCTGATTTGAGTATTTGAGCTAGGCTATAAAATTTCAAAATTTGAAGAAAAAACAAGAAGGGGGAAGAAAGAAAGTCCAAGTATCCTTTACATATGCCAATAATATAATTATCTCACTCAAACATTAAATTTTAGATTGCTTGTATTAGTATTGGAGTACCTAAACTACCTTTAATATTGAAGTAGCTGCAAGTATAAAAGCAAAAATTTAAAGGATGTTACTTATTAGTGAAATGGATTCATCAAAGTACAATTGTGAGCTATGTTTACAGCTCAAAAGAAAACTGGTAACATTTTCCAATGTTACCAATAAAAAGAGACACTTTTTAAAAAAACACAACTTCGCTTATTACAAAGCGAAGACGTATAAATTAACATCATCAACGTCATCAACATCGTCATCATCATCATCATCATCATCGTCAACCGCAACAGCATCGTCATCATCATCGTCATCCTCATCAGCATCATCATCACCATCACCGGCATCAACATCATCATCGTCATCCTCATCAGCATCATCATCACCATCACCGGCATCAACATCATCATCGTCCTCCGCATCAGCATTGGAAAAAATTATATTTGATTTTAAAATTGATAATGATGATTTTTTTAAATATATAAAATATTAAAATAAAAATATATATAAAAATATAATTAAAAAATCTTGTCTTTTTATTTGATTGAAATCTTTAAATTTATTTATTATTATTATAATTAAATATATTTCAAACACATAATCAGAATATTTTAATAAAGTTTTGGAATTTTGCCTCCTTCCCAAGGAAAAAAGGGTTGTGAATTTGGAATGTGGAAGCCTTCATTGTCTTCAATAGTTTTTTCGTTCTCCTCAGGAAGTATCCCCGCCAATTCTAATGTGTATGAATAATTTTCTAGTTTCTTTGTTAAAGAAAATTTTTCATCCTGAGCCCCTTCAATTACTTTGTCTTCTAAGCTATTGTAGCGTTTGGGAAGATATAGCATTCCATCCTCGAGTTCTGCAATCACTATATTTCCATATTTAGTCTTATGACGAAACATCATTATCACTTTATATGGCTTTGATGGTTGTAAGTCCTTCACAGATATATATGATTTTGCTTTCAGTTTATTAAAAGCCTCAACAACCTCAATGTTTGTAATATTTTTGGAAGTCATAGTTGACTACTGAATGATTGTAATGAGTTAATGAATATTAATATTTTAGAAGCTGCGTTTTTATATCAATTTATTTGGGACACACTTAAAAATTTTTTAATCAGGAGAGTTTTGTTTTCTGAAACTCAAATTTTGATCTCTTAATATTTTTATGCATACCTTCATAATTACTCTTACTTAATTTCTACATAATGAAAAATGCCTCCTCTTATGTTTTAAATAATTTATTTCAAATAATTACATTATATGCAAATGTTCACAAATATGCATCTTCATATGCATTGACTTATTCATTTAAACATACATATGTAAAAAATGTTTATGTATAGTTATGTGCAGAAACAACATTAAATTCATTTAAGAGTCACAAAAAACATACAATTACTATACAAGGCTTGTTAAAATAAAATTATTCCTTCAATTTTTATATTTTCATCCCAAAATAAATCAAAGGAATCCTCTTTTCCCTTTTTCTTCTTACCAGCGAACAGTAATAAAAAAGGAAATTTATAGCATTTAAGAACAACAAATAAATGCACAATTAGTACACAAGGCTTGTTAAAATACAAAATTTTCCTTAAATTTTTACACTTTCATCCCAAAATAAAACAAAAGAATCCTCTTTTCTTCTTACCAGACAACAGCAATAAAAAAAGCAAATTTATAAACGTACAGATATAGCATATGTAAAATGATAAGCAACCGACATCTCAAACTAAAGACCATGTTTATAATTATAAAAACAAAAAAGGTTTCTATTGACTATTTCAAGTTGGTTTAAGAGACAGACAATAGACAACTATTATTAAAGAGACAAACCGACATACAAACATAAAGGCTCGTTAAACAAAAGTCATCCCTAATGTTTCATCGCATCAAGTGTGCAATGAAAATAAAAATTCTCTTCAACAACATTAAACATTTTTTTTTATGCACTTGCATTTCATACAAAATAAAAATCATCCCAAAATTTTTTTCATCCCAAATTTTCATCTCTAAAATCATCCAAACTAAAAAACCATCCCAAAAATTCATCCCAAAAAGATGATTTTTTTCATCTCATACCCCAATTCCCTACTACTAATGATAGGTCTTAAGAAAGATAATTAACTTAATATACTGGAAATTCTCTAAACTTGTTGGCCTGTATGAAATATTGTGAAAACTTAAGCGTTCAAAATAAATTACAACACAGTGTAATATTCAGTAACACATAATATTATTACCTTTTATAGTGAAAATTTTACATTTTCCATTTCGAAAGCTCTAGCAAGCGAAATTTTAAAATATGCCCATTGGCTATTATAATAGATCTTCACTCTTTTGATTTCTATAGCTATCAAATCTTTAGAAAATATAGACAAACTACATAAATTGGACTTAGATTTCCAATCTTTAAGAATGTATATGTGTATGAATTAGTATCAAACAAACTTACTGAATAAATATGGACTTCAATTGGAATCATGCTGAAGCATACATAAATTGTAAAATGCAATATAAGCAGATCTTACTTTATATCTGTATCTGTATGAGTATTAAATAAATTTACAGAAAAAATATTGAAAGCATGCCGAAGCATGCAAATTTAAAAGAATTCCTTACGTCACACAATTTTGTAAGCAAAAAAATTTTAGGACTCTGCGCTAAATGTATCAACTTTGTAAAAGATTCGAAATAGCGAAATTGTAAATTCTAATAGTATAGATCTTTAATTGAAACACCACTACATGTCGGACTCTCGCGTCACTATCGATAGAAGCATGCTAAGGCATGCATGCTAGCAAAATATATAAATCTGTTAGAAGGTGATGAGAAACTTGTTTCTAATCATTAATCTGTAGACAGCAATTGTATCTGAATCAACCCAACTCATGAATGAAATGTATACCGATATGGTTGATGGTGATGAGGACCTTTTTTAAGTAAGAAATTATTACATCTGAATGTGATACAACCCAGCCTACGTCAACAATAACTTCAAGGGGGTCAACCAGCAAACCTCATGTAGAAAAACTCGATGTAAAAATTCTCTCAAACATAGATATTCTAATGTTTCTGACACTATAAAAACACCTACTGTGAATTGATGGTGGAGGTAACTGAGTTATTTGAGATCGATTTTCTAGAATAGTTGATTATTAAACATGTATTTCTTTGTAGATAAAGTAATTTCTCTACATATACATACATATATTTACCTATATGTATAAATGAATACATTTAAAAACTACGTAAATATTTTCTTTTTCAGGTAGTAAAATCTGAAAAAATAGTAGTGACACATTAAAAGAAAAAAATTAATAAAAAGAGAGACTGAGTGATCAACTGATACGTACACTTTGTCTGACAGGTAAATAAAGCGCACTTAAAAATATCAGAAATATATGCACAATACGCTCAACTAAAACAAAAATCATCTAGAACATCAAATAAAAGCCATAGGCGAGTAACCTTCATAAGATAAACATATACCTTATTAATGAAAACATATTATGAGTATGAAGTAACACAATTTGAGGAATCAAAATTTTAAAATTTAATTGTCCCTTAACGCTGACAAAGAGTAGACAGATATGTTGACATAGAAAGTCATCTATTATATGACAGAATCTTAAGCACTTCCAAATGCACTAAAGTTTAAGATAAAAATTCCTTTTATTCAATAGCGGCCCAATTGATATAGAAATTTAATATGAAACAGCAAGCAAGAACCTCAGCTACTGCATTTTTACCGATGATCGAATAATAGAAAGTCCGGAAAGTCTTATAAATTAAGTAATATGAATGAAAAAATAGACGAGTAATAGACGAGTAAGGTTTCGAATGATTTTCATTACAAAACGAAGTAGCGGATGTTTTCAACAATAATGAGTATAACAATTTCATTATAAAACCACCATTTGATTTTAAATGTTTATTAATAAAAAAGGAAAGAGAAGCAAAGTGGTTAACATAAAACTATCATCACCTAAGCTGGACTGCTGGATCAGTTTCATTTCAAAGCGTTTGTCATTTTTTAAAGCCAATGCAAGATGTTCTAAAATATATGAAAAAGTGAAGAAAAAAGGTGATAGTTGGAAAAAATTTTACACCGAAAAATTTCTAACGTTGACTATATAGGCTACATCAACTTTAAACAAATGGAAATAAAATATATTAAATACTTCTACTATAGTTACTACAACTACTTAAAACATAAACTCCTAACAAACTTTTAAGTAAGTAAATACATCTAAAAATTAAAAGAACGCTTTTTAATTTCAAATAAAAAAAACTATCGAGATATTTCACATCTATACACAAAAGACCAGGCGAATATTTACAACAGCAACAACAGCACATGACAAAAAAATTTATTTAAACAGGGAGCCCCAGACTTATTTGTATGTACATACATAAAACCAATTTGTAGATCCATATGTACATATGTACACATATTATCAAATTTCTTACCCATGCTCAAGTATTTATTGGATTTTAACAATCACACTTACATATCTACATCATGAAAACATACAAACCGTTCTCCAAGCTATTGAAGCTTGAAGACGAAAGTCGAAGAAGACAAATGTACTTAAATAAACAAACTTATCACAGACCAGTCAAACTCTATCGCGCATATACACACAAAATCGCCACGATCGTACACAAGAATTTTGCAAAATCTGAAATTAATATTTATCCAAATATAATCAAATTTCTGACTGATAGCCTTTAACACTGGACAAATTTAAGCTTAATAAAATATAAAGCAATCTCATCCTCCAATATGAAAAACATACTAGGATTAGGGAAGTTCAGATATATGATAATATTTTCTAGCAAAAAAAAAAATTTTCATTTGAGAAATAATTTATTTCTACGTACATATAAATACTATGGTGAGAAAATCACATACACAAACACATACTAAAATTCATTTACGAAAAATTAAACCTATTTCAACAACGCCCCTCTCCTCACAAATCACAGTCAGCCTAAAGTTCTTACAGATATACATACACAATATCTCAAGGTAACATACAATCTATCAATCTCAACAACCGAAATAAGGATCAGCCTTAAACTCATATAGAGATACATACACACAAATACGGATACATATACATGAACACCTTCACCTCACCTCTCATTAATCATGATCAGCCTTAAACTCCTACAGATATACACACAAATTGCGCGGTTATATATTTCATGAACACTTCGCCCCTCATAAATCACGAAAATCCTTAAATTTCCTACAGATATACATACACAAATTCTCAAGATCACATACAATCGATCAATCTCAACAATCCAAATCACGATCAGCCTTAAACTTCTACAGACATACATGCACAAAAATTCCTACAGAGATATAAATACCCAAATTCCTATAGATACATATTACAATAACACCCCCCGCCTACCTCAAATCAAGGACAGCCTTAAACTGCTACATATACATACATACATACAGACACACACACAGGCACATTCTATCTATATAGCACAACAACACTCTCCCCCACCTATAATCACAATCAACCTTAAACTCCTACGAACATACATATACACAGATTCCCACGGATACGTATTACATGAACACTCTCACCTCGCCTTTCATAAATCACACACAGCTTTAAACTCTTACAGATATGCATACATCCATACATACATGTACACAGATTCCCACGGATACATATTACAACAACTCCCCGCCCTCCACCAGTCGATCTACCTCAAATACACCCCTACCCCACCAAGCACAGCTTGGCTTAAATTCCAACAAGCATAAACGTCACCGAATTCCCACGATTACATATTACAAAATACCCTCACCTACCCAATTCACAGTCAGCCTAAAGTCTCACAATCTAGACACACCCCGCCCTTCACCAATCACAGCCAGACTTCAATTCCTACAGCTAGACACACAACGCCCTCCACCAATCACAGCCACACTTCAATTTCTACAGCTAGACACACCCACAAATTTTTCGTCGGCATTAGGAAAAATCATTTCCATGATTTTCCCGTCGGCATTTGAAAAAAATAAACATGTTTTCCCGTCGGCATTCAAAAAAAAAAAAACATGTTTTCCCGTCGGCATTTGAAAAAATAATCATGCATTGCCGTCGGCATTAGGAAATCATATACATATAAAAGCTTCAAACCTATAAACCTTCTTAATGTATTCCCACAAAATATTCCGCACACAAGTTCCCACGGTCATACATACATACATACATACAAACATACATACACTTAATATAAACAAAAAACAGTTAACGTAATAAAAAAAAACAATTAATTTAAACAAAAAACTCCTTATGTAAACAAAAAACTCATTATGTAAACAAAAAATTGGACGGACTTATTGAACCACCCTCGTAGGTATCAAATTTCACAAATTTCCAAGAATTTCAAAACTTGGGTAATTAAAATATCAAAATTTCACAATTTTAATTGCGGTGGGACCCCGAATTCCTGAAGACTGAATTTAAATGTACTTTTAAATTAGTCAAAATCACAATGAACAAACTTATTTTCTTATTGAAAAGCGATCAACACATAACGGGGGAGTTCTCTATTTGCAGCCAATTTAACATTCCAAAAATGGCTAGTTCCTGTGTTTAATTGACAATCCCAACTGCGAAATGCCATAGGTATAGAAGCACCATTGTTAATAATTTTAATCACATTCAATTTGCTAAGGTCGGATAATTGAACATGTGGGATTCTCCATGAGATGAGTGAAATTGTAAGTTTAGCTTTTTCAGTAGAAACACTCCAGCGTACAAGATCTTCATCGTTCTTATTGCGTAAGAGTATTAGTTCATGTTTTCCATTTAATATAACTTTGTTGTAGTCTTCAGCGAATCTTAGAAGCATTTTTAGAGGTACATAGAAATTGAAAAATCCATTTGCAAGAGTGACATCGTCTATTTTGTTCCATCCAGCATTTTGCATCACATTGCTTTCTGTTGGTGATAGAGAAACCAAGTTTTTTATTATGCTCGTGACTCCTGAATATCTTGTATGATCAATTTCAATTCCACTGAGTTCATAGCCAATTTCATCAAATAAATATGCTACAAAGTTGTTTTTTTAAAGTTCTCTGAAGAAGAAGAAGATTTAGGGGTATTATCATCGGCAACAAAACCCTCTACATAAATGTAGCTCTCACTGGATAGCACGTACAAATCTTGATTTTGTATTGAAATTCTAATTTCATCATTATTGTTGTAAGATTGTTAGCATGGTACATATGTATGATAGTCCATTTTGATTATATTCTCATCAGACAAGGGTTTATCTAAGACATCTATCATTGAACTCATTTTGTCTTCAATTTAAAATTCAAGGACTTTAGAAAATTTTTATTTGATGTTGTTAGAGCTTTTTGTTGAAATAGTCGCTATAATGTTGTTGTTGTTGTTACTGCTTTATTTTTCAATGTATTTGTGTTGTATATTATTATTATTATTTAGTTGGCCTTAAATGTAGTCGTATTGTAAATTCCTCTCCTCGGAAATTAATTAAATCACCGTGCTGATCAACTACGCGCAGCGCTAGTGAACTTATCTCACGGGTGTTTACAGGTAAATAGATGCGATTTCTTGGGACCTCATCAATTTTATAGTCTGGAGGCACATTAATCGGAAATTCATGAAGTGTGTGCGATTTAGATTTATTCATATATGTATTAATAGCAATACTACTAGATTCACTTTAAAAATATTGACTGCAAGATCTGAGTAATAATATTTGTTTGGTATTAGGATTTTGCTATTGAATCCTAAAAGTTTTCCAATTGTATTGTCTTTATTAAAATATACAGGATCCTTGGAACTATTAACTTTAACTTGCATTGTATTGTTATTGGCTTCAATAAAAATCTTATTTTCTGGACAGAGTCGGTTTTATTGCTCTTCTATAAAATCTACAATATCATTCAATTCATAAGATCCAATTGGTATTTTAATTTTATGTTCCCCTATATGGAACGTATTGTTATAGGTGTCTACATTTGGAATACTGTTGTATGAATGAAAGTCAGTTAGAGCACATCATATGCACCATGTAATTCAATAGGAGGAAAGTAACTTGCAGATAACTCTGATGAGTTATAGCTCAGATTAAGTGTTATTGACATTATAACTGTCTGAATACAAATAAATGAATAGGTATGATTTGCACATTTATTTCATTTTCTTATTTTAAAAATAACATTAGTTTCTTAATATTGTTGTTGTTGGTGGTGTTCAGCAATAATATTTCATCCTTACTTATCCAAGAATTGTGTTGATTTGAAAATCCCAGCCATTTAACGTATGCCTCCTTTCCTTTAGTTTTAAGAACCTTTTTAACTAGATATGTATTTGGATATCTAATTTACGAAAGTTCTTGACTATAGAATCCACCTTTCATAGGATTACCAAGATAATCTTCTAATATGTATGTTGCAGGCTTCCTATTTTGAACTCTTGTAATTGTGAAAATTTTTGTGGTCCAATATGGAGTATAACCTTTCTCAAATGTATACATACATACACACAGATTCCCACGGATACATATACATGAACACCCTCACCTCACCTCTCATTAATCATGATCAGCCTTAAAATCCTACAGACATACATACAAATTACCACGGTTAGATATTACACTTCCAAATACAGCGCATATAAATACATATATACACACAGATTCCCTCGGATACATATTACAACAACGATCCGCCTCCGCCAATCACAGCTCGGGTTAAATTCCAACAGACAGATACGCCCACAAATTCCCTCAAACATACACACACACACACACACAGTCGATCTACCTCAAATACATCCCGCTCCCCACCAAGCACAGCTTGGCTTAAATTCCAACAGGTATAAACGCCTCCGAGTTCCCACGGTTATATATTACAACAACACCTTCACCTACCCAAACCACGGCCAGCCTTAAGGATCCACAGTCTAGACACACCCCGCCCTCCACCAATCACACCTAGACTTCAATTCCTACAGCTAGACGCACCCACAAATTTCCAGTCGGCATTACGAAATAATACACATATAAAAGCCCTAAAGCTATAAACACCCTTAATGTATTACCACAATATATTCCACGCACAAATTCCCACGGTCTTACATACATACATACATACACTTAATATAAACAAAAAACAGTTAATGTAAACAAAAAATATCAAAGCGCATAGAAAAAACACACTTTTTCAAATTTCAAATTTTAATTATTTTAAATTTCACACGAATTTTAAAATTTTAGCTGGTGCTGCTGCCGAACCCCCATTTCCCTACTACTTATTAGTCAGCTGGTCTGGTTTTCAGATCAGGTAATCAGGTATCAGATCAGGTTATCAGGAGCTGTTCTGATAAGTATTAAAATTGGTGATATATATATATGTGAACAAGTGAGATATACATTTAAACCTATACATTTAAACCTCTCAAAGAATTGATAAATGGTTATAAATGTATTGAAAAATTCTCAAGAAAGAAGAAAGTAAAATGATGACAGAAGTGGAAAATAATCAAAGTTTAAAGTCTCAGAAACCATCAGCCAAGACACATTAAGTACAATAATGACATTTTGTAGAAGGAACGATAGTTGATTACACCATCTTATTTAATGATGCTAATAATGATGATGATGATGATGCTGAAGATGATTTTTACTCACAGACTTCTAATAGGGAATACCTTAATACTGATTTATCACTCGTGGAAGCGAGAAATTAAGTAGATATTAACTATGGTTTACACAGGAATCGTAATGACAAATTGGAATTTGGTATCAGTAAAAATAAGCTAAATGAGGATACAATTCAAATTGGCAGTCCCAAGACGGCCTCTAACGCTAGACTTATTATCTTTAATGTTTAATAAAACATCAAAAAAAAGGAAGAAGAAAAACTATTACAAATTCTAATTTGAAATCTACTAAAAAATTATATATTATCAATAAATTTTTTTACTCAAATCGAAAAACTAAAGGACAAATTAGTAATATTGTAGTAGTTGAAGATTGGAAGTTCTGGCGCCGATTAAAATTGTGAAATTTGGGTAACTAAAATTTGAAATTTGTAAATTTCAGTGCAAAATTTTGTGAAATTATAAAATTTGGGTAATTCAAATTGGAAATTTGTGAAATTGTGTTTTTTGTTTACATTAGGTGTTTTTTGTTTACATTAACTGTTTTTTGTTTATATTAAGTGTATGTATGTATGACCGTGGGAATTTGTGTGCGGAATATTTTGTGCGAATACATTAAGGGGGTTTATAGGCTTGACATTTTTTCATGTGTATATGCGAACGGGAAAATCATGCAAATGATTTTTTCTAATGCCGCCGGGAAAACATGTTTATTTTTTTCAAATGCAGACGAGAAAATCATGGAAATGAGTTTTCCTAATGTCAACGGGAAATTTGTGCGTGTCTCTAGCTGTAGAAATTGAAGTCTGGCTGTGCTGGGTGGGGGAGGGGTGTGTCCAGCTGTAGGAATTTAAGCCAAGCGGTGATTGGCGGGGCGCTGGCCGTTGTTGTAATATGTATCCGTGGGAATCTGTGTATATGTATGTATTCTTTTGTGCTTTATTTAGGAATTTAGGCTTATCTTGATTTATGAGGGGTGATTTGTATGTATGTATGTCTGTAGGAGTTTAAGGGTGATCGTGATTTATGAGAGGTGAGGTGAGTGTGTTCATGTATATGTATCCGTGGAAAACTGTGTGTATGCAAATTAAATTGTTTGTTCAAAAAAATATTTAAAAAAATTTATTTTTTTTTATTTTCTATTCTTTATTGTTCCTTTGTTAATGGTACACTTAAGACTAACTTAAAACTACCACAGTACTCACAATTAGTACCTGTTTACAGTTTTAGAATTTTGCCCAAAAAGCATTTTTCATGAGAAAATAAATTGCGAAACCCAACACCTTTATTTTGCTAGACATGTCGTCAGCATAAACGGTGGGAAAGGTGTGAACATAATTATGATTAAAATAAAATAAAAATCAATTACCTTAACTCCCCCCTTTGTAAAAATCAATCGTCCCGATTGTTCAAAGAATTGGCAGGTCATTAACACTGCGAAATTCGGGGTTTAGTTCGTATTTGAAAGCTTTATCGGAACTTAATCCCTTCGGATCTTTTGATTCCTTTTGTTCTTCACCAATGACATTTGTTATATTTATGTCTGGATTTGAAGTTCGTTTGAACTTATACGACATTAGAATCATGATTGAAAGCAATACAATAAAAATTATTGAATTAATAGAAATCATCCATTTTCCTTTTGTTGATATTGAGCTAATTCGTTCAATGTTATTTACTTGGAGATCTTTTATCATTTCTAGTGAAAGGACTTCTTCAATTTGTGTTTTATTTCCGGAAAGCTGTAGTACGGCTGGTAGTGGTTTAAAGGATGTAACTTCTTTTGAGATATAAGTTTCATTATCTATTTCTATTGTATCATTATGGAATTGAATTATGTAAGTGCCTGATAATTCATAAGGGGTTGTTTTCGCAACTTTTAAGGAACCTTTAAATTGATTTAATAGAATTGTCCCTGGATAGATTTCTTCCACAGAAGGAACATGCTGATTGTTTACAAACGTACAATTATGATTCTTACTTGACAAGATTTGTGTTACACATTTTGTATTACTTATATCTAATAGATTATTTTTACTACAGATGCTTAAATCATTAATTTGTTTACATTCTCCTCTTATTTCATAAATTTCATTTTTACATTTGATATAGTTTTCAGTACTTAGCTTTATAACTTTGTTATTTTTCTTCACAGCTTTAATCAATAACTTTTCACAAATAATCTGGTTTATAGCTGGCAAACTTACAATATATATTATTGTAGCATCATTTGTGGCTACTCTGATGTCAGCAAAAACTAAGGCTTCTTCTAAATTGTTGTAGGGAAACTTTTCTGAGTCTAAAAATTTTCTGGCTTCGTCCATTTCTTTTTCTGACAGTACAAACGAGTTTACAATGCCCACTTTTGCCCATTGCAGGGCATTTTCTATATTGGTGATTTCTTCTTTAATCATTTTTGTTTTTCCTGTTATAATTTCATCTGTAGACTTTTTTACTTCTTCTAAAGATTGAACTGTCTTTAATATTGTATTTGTAGTGTTAGTCAAAATGTTAATTTTTTCTATCTTATCCTTGTTAATGATTCTCTGTAGTTCATTGTTGGTCAGTAGTCCGTTTACTTTATCTAAGACTATTTGATGGTCTTCACGGTCTGGAGTACCAGCTATCCATTTCCACGCTGTTCCTATTAAATTGATCGACCGTTTTCTTTTAGGTTTTAACCTTTTCAACTGGTCTCTTATTCGTTGAATGTCATGAAGCAAAAATAGAAGTGCTGGACTATTCACATGTACTTTATTCTTAATTTCTGAGGAGAGGTATTCGACGGAGTCTTCATATTTTTCTAAGTCCAAGATATGTATCAGTTTAAAATTTCCATTTTGCAGTCGAGCCTGACCAAGATGAATTGGTATTAACTGAGAGTTAGTATAATCCAATATTTGAATCTCCAGTTTACAAACCTGGAACACTGCTAAAAGCAGTATCAGCAATGTGGCCATATCCTAAAAATGTAAATTTAAAAAGTCAATTCTTAATGTTAGTTTTATGGATTATTCTGTTTCGTGAGTGTATCTTTACTTTGTCCCCTAAGTCTTCCTTAACTGTTTGTCTTTTAAAACGCGGTTCGAGTTTTTTTCTCTGTCCAATAATTTTCTCATAAATTACATCATTCGGTTGATAAGTCTTTACGGTACTGTCTTTACTTCTCTGTAACATCTTTGCTTGCGCAGTTCTTAATTTGCTAACTAAATTTGCATGCGCAATTTTATTAAAGAAAACATCAGTCGGTTTTTCTTCAGTTACTGAATGATATGACTGATTGTATTGCTGGCTTGCTCTATAAAAGCACTCAGAGTCATCCAGCACGTGATATTCGTTTTTAATGCATCTTGCCAATTCTACCAAAGTGGAATGAACCCTTTCCACTTGTCCATTTGTGGAGCTGTGTCTTGGTGTACAGTAGTACAGTTATATTCTTAACCTTTGCATCAGTGACTTAAACTGGGCTGTCGTAAAACCTGGCTCATTGTCCAATGTGATTTTTTTTACATTTGGAAAACTTTGAAGGACTTCCAATACTTTTTCACCCAAATTCCACTTATCATCAATTTGCTTAATTACCAGAAATTTTGAATAAGAATCAATACACGTAATAAATTTCAGGTTTTGGGCATAGAAAATGTCCAAGTTCAGGTACTCACCCTCCCTTTCAGGAGCCTCTCCTATTTTTATATTTTGTGGATGTCTGTTATATTTTGATTTATTACAAATTTCGCAGTGTTTTATATACTGCTTAAAATGGTCTACCATTTTTGGCCAATAATATTGCTTGTATATTTGCCTGCAATTTTCCTTGCAATTTCTATGGGCCTTGCTGTGAATCTGTTCAATAATACTCTCTTGGTCGTCTGTATTTGTGACGTCGACAGCAAATATTTGTGTGTAAACAAATTTGTTGGTAAAAACATTTTTTACTGTTTCTTTAAAGTCGTACAAGTCCTCCGGTGTGCAATATATCGCCGTCACCAGACTTGGTTGCAAAAATTCCTTCAATATTGTTAAAAGATTCTCTCAGAATCATATTCGATTATATGGCGAGTCCGACCAAAATTGGTTACTGACTCATGAATTGTAAAGTTATTCTTCGACAACAAGACCTGTTGCTTAAATTCATTCAATGGTTTCCCGGTTTCGGGTATAAGATTATCCTCGCTACTCTCAGCAGAATGTTGTGTTTCTGTATCTGATGGATCGTCAGAAATATTATTTAAAACTTGTCTAGACAGAGCGTCTGCCACTACATTACTTACTCCTGGCTTGTATATTATTTTTGGTGAAAAGTCTTCGATAAAAGATCGCCATCTCTTTATCTTATGGTTTGGATTGCGCGTTGAAATAGCGAAGGACAATGGCTGGTGGTCAGTATAAATTTCAAGATTTTTGACACCGTAGATATAGTTTCTTAGTGTTTTTAATGACCAAACGATAGCGTAAAGCTCTTTTTCATTAGTCGCGTAATTTGATTCGGTTGGAGTTAGTGTTTTAGAAATAAACGTAATTGGTTTGCCGTCTTGTGTTAACACCGCTCCTATTGCAACGTTAGAGGCATCCGTAGTAAGCACAAACTTCTTCGAAAAATCAGGCTGTGTGAGTTCGACTTGATTTATTAGGAGAGTTTTCAGTTTCTCAAAGGCATCAATGGCTTCGTTATCTAATTTTATTTCAATTTTCTTTGACATTTGCTGAGAGATCCTTCCGTTCTCTGCAGTTAAATATTTCGTTAAAGGTTTTGCAATTCTTGCATAGCCTGATATAAATTTTCGGTAGTACCCCGTCATTCCCAAAAAACTTCTTAATTGCCTAAGTGTTGTTGGTTTGGGGTATTATAAAATTGTTTGTATTTTTTTTGGGTTAGTCTTAATGACATTATGGGCTACTATATAACCAAAAAACTCAACTTCTTGTTGAAAGAACTTCGATTTCTCCAAGGATATTTTCATGTGGGAATTTTTTAATGTTTCAATTATAGTTTGCAGGTGCTCAATATGGGATTCAAGACTATGCGAGAAGACGATAATATCGTCCATGTAGACGTGACATATTTTACCAACGAATTCTCGTAGGATATCGTCCATGGCTCTCTGGAAAATTCCAGGACCGTTCTTTAGACCAAATGGCATCCTTACGAACTCATACTTTCCGTTGTTGACGGAAAACGCAGTTTTTTCAATGTCATCTGGTTTCATCAATATTTGGTGAAAACCAGATTCAAGGTCTATTGTAGAGAAGAATTTGGCTCTTCCCAGATTTGAAAGAATTACATTGCAGTCTGGAATTGGATACTTGTCCGCAAATGTTTGTTCATTAATTTTCTTATAATCAACAACCATCCGCATTTTCGGAGTACCGTCTTCATTTGTACCTTTCTTTGGTACTACCCAGATCGGTGAATTATACGGGCTTTTACTTGGACGAATGATTCCATCCTTCAGTAAATTTCCCATTTCTTTGTTTACAAAAGCGTTGGCGGATAAAGGATAAGGATATTGTTTACTCCAGATTGGAGTTTCAACAATTGTTCTAATTTCCGCTTTAACGTCCGTGCGAAATGGTAGCACGGTGTTTATACTAGAATGAGTTCTTTTTATATCATTTATTATATTATTCCGAAGTGTATCCACATCCAGAATATTGTTAAGGGACGTTTCTTTCGACTTTTCTTAGTTTGATTCTACATAAATATTTTCCTTATTTTTTCCATAAGTTATTGTTTCATTTTCTAAATTTATTGCAACATTTGCCCTTTTTAGCAGTTTTAATTAACATGTCATATTCCATGTTGTCCATCTCGTAAAAACGCTCTTTAACACCAAGTAATATTGTTTCATAGTAATGCGTCAGAAGTGAAAAGCCGTGAACTGTTTTCACTCGCTTTCTTACAACTAATTTTTGTCTATTGGGTAATATATTCTTTTTACAGTAGCAGTTAGTTGCTCCTGTGTCAATTAAAATTTTTATTTTGCTCCCATCTAATTTAGTGCGGTAGAAGAAGGGGAGTCCAATCCTTCTTCTAAAAAAGCATCCTCCACTATATTATTAATTCTTTGAAATTTTTGCTGAGGCTGTGTGCTTTGTTGCACACTGAAAGGAAGTTCGCGCTTTACAGCTTGGTTGTAACCTGAGGGTCCCCTTCTATTGTCGTAAAAAGGACGAGTAAAATGACGATTTGTATTTTGTTGGAAATTGTTGGTTGGCCTTTGCCATTTATTTAAGGAGGAATCGACTTCCATTGGTACTGGAGCCGAATGGGGATTATGTTCAGATCGATGGCGGTGATTATTTTGGAATCTGTGAGGTATGTTTGGAGCTAGCCTCAAAATGTTTTGGTTCCTATTGCTATTATTTTGAGTTTGGGTGCGATCGAATTGCAAAGCAAATGTAGCCCGGAGATTGTTTGATTCCAATTCCTGTGCTAATGCATTAGGCAAGTCACTGGGCGAAAGGGAAAAAAGAATATTTGAGAGTGGGGCATTTAGTCCTGTTATAAAAACTCGAAGGGCATATTGCCTGTTCTTATTATTTAATACGTGTGTTAAGTCTGAGTCAGTTCCATGTGTCATGATAGTTTTATTAATCAGCGAAGTTAATCCCTGATTTACCTTATTGTAATATTCTAAAATAGTAGATTGTCCCTGTCTCATAACACTTAATTCTTGTTCTATAAGGTGAATAGGACGTTTGTCGGCGTATGCAAAGTCCAGTCTACTCATAATAGCGTCAAGGTTCAACACTGTCCCATGATTGGTCAATAAATCGTTTGCCTCTTCAATGATTTTATTTCGTAATATTGTTAAGGCAGCGTAATATTTTCGGCTGTTCTTAACATATAATCTCATCGAGTTATTAGCAGCTTCACGCCAGCTAACGTATGAAATTTTTCCATCGAATGTTGGCAAGGATTTTATTACATCTAACGTTTCCTCGCACCTGACGGAATTATCAATAATTTGTGTCTTATATTCTGTAACTGTATTTGACTGTGTTAAGCGTCCCAGGTCTAATGTCAACTGATTTATTTTTGCCTGCAATGGACCTATATGAGCCTCTATCAACTCCTTCATCTGGTCCGTAGTAGTCATGCTTCTGCTAGTTTTTAACGACCTAAATGACTCAATAAGTTTATCTAATTCTTTGACTTGATCCAGCTTGCCACCAGATTTACAATGTTCTTTGTGAAAATATTATTATTATATTTTTTTTATACTTATTCACTTAATCAATTAACAAAATTTCTAAGATTTCAATAAATTTAATTTCTCAACTCAACAAATTACAATTAAAAACCACAATCAAAATTACAGCTAAAAACTTACTACTAATAATCTTCTGGATTCTATTGTATTCCTCACGCTTGGTATAATGATGATGAATTCTGTTGTATTCCTCACGGTTATATTCCGCTATGTTGTTACTGATGATTTGTTTTCATTTGATTAAACTTCCTCTGCTGATTTGCAAATATTCAGTGTTTTCTTATTTTATTTTTTTGAGCTTGTCCTTTTATTTTTTAAAGGTTTGGTTTCTTCAATGCACATTCATAGAAATAACTTCACTTGGCCACGTAATTATATTTTTATATCTTCGATTACATTTACATTTATTTTCTAATGTTTTGTTACATATTAGAAATCATTGGTTTTAGGATTAGAATCCTTGTTAACTTTTCAATATTTATTTTTACAAAAATTTATTTATTTCGTTCTTGTTTCTCCTTTTATCAGGATACTTTATTGTTATATTTCCTGGTTTTCTTTTAAAGGATAATTTGTTTTTTCTCCCTTATCAGGAAATTTATTTGTCTTTTTTTTTTTTTAGATCACTTGACCGAATCGTTACTTTTTGTTTTCAGGATATTACTTCGATGGAGGATCCCGGTTGAGCCCCCAATTAAATTGTTTGTTCAAAAAAATATTAAAAAAAATTTAATTTTTTTTATTTTCTATTCCTTATTGTTCCTTTGTTAATGGTACACTTAAGACTAACTTAAAACTACCACAGTACTCACAATTAGTACCTGTTTACAGTTTTAGAATTTTGCCCAAAAAGCATTTTTCATGAGAAAATAAATTGCGAAACCCAACACCTTTATTTTGCTAGACATGTCGTAAGCATAAACGGTGGGAAAGGTGTGAACATAATTATGATTAAAATAAAATAAAAATCAAATACCTTAACTTGCATGTCTGTAGGAGTTTAAGGGTGATCGTGATTTATGAGAGGCGAGGTGAGGGTATTGTTGTAATATGTATCTATAGGAATTTGTGTGTTTGTATGTCTAGGCTGACCGTGATTTGGATTGTTGAGATTGATCGATTGTATGTGACCTTGAGAATTTGTGTATGTATATCTTTTTTGACTTTAAGGCTGACTGTGATTTGTGAGGGGAAGGGTGTTGTTGAAATAGTTTGAATTTTTCGTAGATGAATTCTAGTATGTGTGTGTGTACATGAGTTTCTCACGCTAGTATTTATATGTACGTAGAAATAAATTGTTTCTCATAGGAACAATTTTTGCTATAAAATATTATCATATATCTGAACTTCCCTAATCCTAGTGTGTTTTTCATATTGGAGGATGAGATTGCTTTATATTTTGTCAAGCTTAAATTTGTCCAGCGTTAAGGTCTGTCGGCCAGAAATTTTTTTATATTTGTATAAATATTAATTACAGATTTTGTAAAATTTTTGTGTACAATTGTGGTGATTTTGTGTGTGTACATGTGTGTGTGTGCGGAATAGAGTTTGGCTGTCTGTGATAAGTTTGTTTATTTGAGTACATTTGTCTTCTTCGACTTTTGTCTTTTCAAGCGTCAATAGCTTGGGGAACGGTTTGTATATTTTCATGAATACTTGAGCATGGGTAACATATGTATGTAGATATGTATCTACAAATTGATTTTATGTATGTATGTATGTACATACAAATAAGTCTGTGGCTCCCTATTTAAATACATTGTTTTTTCATGTGCGGTCTTTTGTTGTTGTTGTAAATATTCGCCTTGTGTATAGATGTGAAATATCTTCATAGTTTTTTATTTGAAATTAAAACACGTTGTATTAATTTTTAGATGTATTTACTTAAAAGTTTGTGAGGAGTTTCTATTTTAAGTAAAATTGAATTCCTCTCTAGTTATACATAGTAACTATAATAGAAATATTTAATATATTTATTTAAAATTGATGTAGCCTATATAGTCAACGTTAGAAATATTTCGATATACAATTTTTTCCAACCATCGGCTTTTTTCTTTACCTTTTACATTTATTTTAGAACATCTTTCATTGACTTTTAAAAGTTGTCAAACATTTTGAAAAGAAACTAATCTAGCAGTCTAGCTTAAGTGATGATACCTTTTTTGTTAGCCAGTTTGCATCCTTTTACTTTTTTAATTTCTTATTTTTTATTGATAAACATTTAAAATTAAAAGGGAGTTTTATGATGAAATTGGTATACTCATTAATATTGAAAACATCCGCTACTTCGTTTTGTAATAAAAATAATTCGAATTAGTTTTGAAACATTGCACGTGTATTAAAAACCATTTTTTTCATTCATAGTACTTAATTTAAAAGACTTTCCGGACTTTCTATTATTCGGTCATCAGTAAAATGCAGTATCTGAGGTCCTTACTTGCTGTTTCAGAATCCTAGAAGCATTTTTAGAGGTATATAGAAATTTAAAAATCCATTTGCTAGAGTGACATCGTCAATTTTGTTCCATCCAGCATTTTGATACATTGCTTTCTGTTGGTGATAGGTTAGGTTAGCAGTCTGCTGGTAAGGAAGGGTGAAATTTAGAGTCCATCTCACTTGTGTCCAATACAATGATCCCTTTGTGCTACCTGTTACTTGAAGAGAAGATAGTCAGAGTGGGTGATAGGGAAGGGATAGTGATAGAAAAGACAGGTGGTGAAGGAAGAGATTGAGGAAAGCTTCATTCTTGTAAAACTCTGCTTTTTTCACGCTTTTTGGTAATGCAGTGTTGCAGCGCCTTCTGGTGTCAATTGAGACGTTTTAAATTCTGAAGCTGTGTTTAGTAGCCATCTAATTAGTTATTTTACTTCGCCAATGATTCTGCTACACAACGAAGGTCTGATGTTACATTAGGATTAGTATCTGATGAAGTCGGTGTTGTTTTTAGTGACGAGTGCCTTATTCCTGCATCACTAGAAATTTTTACACAACAACTGATACAAAGGACACTAATGCACATCAGAAAAATGCGTGGTGTTGTTATTTTAAATGACTGTCGGAGACCGGGCTCAAGAACCCAGGACCTTAGCTTTTGTAGTCAACGTACTAACTACTTCAGCCAACGCCACCCTCTGTTGGTGATAAAGAAATCAAATTTGGTATGGTGCTCGTGACTCCTAAATATCTTGTATGATCAATTTCAATACCATTGAGCTCATAGCCAATTTCATCAAATAGATATGCTACAAAGTTGTTTTTTCATTTAAAGTTCTCTGAAAAAGAAGAAGATTTAGGGGTATTATCATCGGCAACAAGCCCCTCTACATAAATGTAGCTCTCACTGGGTAGCACGTACAAATCTTGATTTGGTATAGAAATTTTAATTTCATCATTATTGTTGTAAGATTGTAACTATGGTACATAAGTATGATAGTCCTTTTTGATTATATTCTCATCAGACAAGGGTTTATCTAAGACATCTATTAATGAACTCATTTTGTCCTCAATTTAACATTCAAGGACTTTAGAAAATTGTTATTTGATGTTGTTAGTGCTTTCTGTTGAACTGGTCGCAGTAATGTTGTTGTTGTTGTTACTGCTTTATTTTTCAATGTATTTGTGTTGTATATTATTATAATTTAGTTGGCCTTAAATGTATTCGTATTGTAATTTCCTCTCCTCGGAAATTAATTAAATCACCGTGCTGATCTCTTACTGGTAAATAGATGGGATTTCCTGGGACCTCATCTATTTTATAGCCTGGAGGCACATTAATCGGAAATTTATGAAGTGTATGCGATTTGGAGTTATTCATATATGTGTTAATAGCGATACTACTCTCAATTCACAAGATATTCACTTAAAAAATATTGACTGCAAGATCTGAGTAATAATATTTGTTTGGTGTTAGGATGTTGCTATTGAATCCTAAAAGTTTTCCAATTGTATTGTCTTTATTAAAATATACAGGATCCTTGGAACTATTATTTATTTAATACAAGTGTATGGAGTATTCCTTGCAGACTAATTATTTTTCAAAGATAGTTTATATATAAATTAAGTTATTGATTTAAAAAGGATATGACTGCATTTAATAGTATTAACATTCAAAGAAAAGTCAATAATGTGATACATTTCGTTGAAACAGCTGCACAATTTTCTGATCGGATCAGCCATAGCATAGTTAGTTCGGCAAATGTAACAATTTTGTATTTAATCAGCAAAATTGTTAAATGTAATCAAATTAAGTTTTTTATCACTTGGTTATTATTTTTATTTTACCTTGATTTGATTTTACAACTTCAGTATTTTTATCTATTGGCGGAAGTGGCCATCATACAAAAAGAATAGTGATGTCAACTTAAAAACTAGTCGTACAGTGTTGTCAACTTAATTCTATACTTATAGTAAATATAACCCTGTCCATAGGTGGTATAACTATGGTAACCTAGGGGTAACAATCATCAATCAATCATGTCATGATATTAATAGAATAGGTATCATTATGGTAACACGTATTTCAAGTATGTCATTATATTAACAGGTCTTACTAATCTCATTATCATTACATGCCTTTTTTTTATTTTCATTTTGTGATTTACAAAAATAATCCTGCATAAAAATATTAATATACATACTAGCGTTTGGGCCAAGTTTCAACGCCGTAGTCGTAGTAATGTTCTCATCTATAGTCGAATGGATTGATTCTTCAGCAGCACTAACGCTACTATCACTACCTGAGTTCATTCCAACTACAGTCTCATTACCTCTTCCAACATTGTTACCCAGGTCATCCCTAGCCAAAGCCTCACTCTGAATTTCTTGTGTGTTAAAATAGGTGCCCTTACTGCCTCTTCCTTCCTTCTCGGATAACAGATCACTGGCGTCAAAATCCTCATTTTTAGTCTTCGTAATAAACCGCCGATTGCGTCTAAAGTAGTTATCAAAACTATCCCTTACTATATATAACCTATTGTTGAAGGCTGGCACTACTTTCCCGTAGCTCCATTCCTTCCCGTTCTTCCTAAACATGATGAGATCCCCCTCCTTAAAAGCCGGACTTGAGAACCTGAACTGAACATTATATTCTTCTGAAAATCGCAAAAATTCAGCCGATCCAAACGGACTATTATCGCATTTGATAATTGTTGGGTAGCCTACCATATTAAATATCTGCTGAAGTATGCTGACAATATGTCCCGATGTCTTGTTACGTATTCCCGCACATATTAGATAATTTGAATATGCGTCGATTATTGCAATATAATTTCGGCCTGCATATTCGTATAAGTCTATTGCCGCTATGTGGAATGGGTGACAAGGAATTTCTTCCTGGGACAATGGCTCTCTCTGGTTACCTCTCTTGAAGTTCTCACAAATCTTGCAAGAAAGTATCAGCTCCCTAATCTGTCCATTCATTCCTCGCGAACGGGCATGTGTTTTTTCTATGCCCAGGTGAGGTGAATGTAACTAATTCGCAATCTTTCTCTGCATTCCGGATGGAATTACTAACCTATGGTTCAAGAACATCAGTCCATTTTCAACAAGCAACTCAGATTTCAATTTATAAAATTTCTGACTCAGGTCATTTAACTTGTGGAACCCTGACCACCCATTCTCAACATATTCACGAATTAGCGAATATTCCCGATCACTGTTGAGTGAGTCACTATAATGCCTATAATTTTCCTCCGTCAAACAAACGGATTTTGTCACAGCGTGAATTAGGCTAGATAATTCTGACATTTCCGTCACGTCCGATAGTTGAGCCCTTGACAAACAGTCAGCTACCACATTTCCTTGCCTGGTTTATACACAACTGTCATTTTTGTATACTTAAGGAGAAACATAAACATGCATTGAAGTCGCATTGATACGTCATTAATATCACGTCTAACCAATGCTTCTAAAGGTTTATGATCACTCTAGACGGTGAATTCTCGTCCGTATAAGAAGTAATGAAAACGTTGATATGCAAAAACTATAGCCAAAAACTTTTTTTCAATTTGAGCCCATTTCTGTTCACTCTTGCTGAGTGTTCTTGATGTAAATTGTACTGGATGACCGTTGTGAATCAATACACATCCTAAACCATCCTTGAAAGCGTCGGTTTGTATAAACACAGGTAACTTTGGGTCATAAACTGCCAGTACAGGCTTAAGTGCCACTATGCGCAGCAAATTCTCAAATTCCCTGTCATGCCCTTCCGTCCATTCAAATACCACATCATTCCGAGTTAAATTCCTTAGTTCCGCCGACTGTTTCGATAGGTTAGGAATAAATCTAGCTAAGTACTTTAGGAGACGTAAAAACCTCAATACACCAGCCTGTTATAGCATCACCATATTTCCTATCTGCCTTAATTTTCCCTTGCGATAAAATATTTCCCATAAACTTCACCTCGTTTTGTCGATACTGAATCTTGTCCGGGTTAAACTTGATATTGTTTTCACGTGCCCTAACCATTAAGAGTTCCATAATCTGATCATATTCATCCTCACTACCCGCGCAGATAGCTATGTCGTCAAAATAAACTAGTACTCCCGGTATATCTCCAAAGATCCGCACAATTTCCTGTTGAAACATTTCCTGTGCGCAATTGAGACCAAAGGGCAAACGAGTGAATTTAAGTCTGCCAAATGGCGTTAAAAATGTTGTAAAATCTAAACTTTTCTTATCTATCACCATGTGCCAAAACCCACTTTTAAGGTCCAGAACAGACAAAATTCGTTTATCCGTCAGTCCCGAGGTTAAGTCATCAATCGTAGGAGTTAAAAAAATATTCACGTTTAATACATTCGTTGAGTGCCTTTAGATCTAAACAAATCCGCAGTTCACCATTGGGCTTCTCAACTAATAGTAAATTGTTCACCCAATCAGTCGGATAATCGACTGGTAAGATCTTATCATTGACCAACCTTTCCATCTCTGACTTCAATCTACCTAGTAATGCGTTCGGTATACGCTTCCTGTAATGACGGACAGGTCTGGAATTATCCTTCAATACAATTGAAAATGTCCTCGGAAATTCTCCCAGTCCCTGAAAAACGTCACTATATCTGTCCATGAATGATACATTCAATTCCGTGCCACTAATGCTATTCATGTACAATCGCTCAACTAATTTAAAATCCCTGCAAGTTCTCAACCCCAGTACTGGCTCACATTTGTCCCCAACAACTACAAATTCAGCCTGTTTTCCTAACCCTGAAATCAAATCCACACAATTAAGTCTACAAGTACCAAAGATTTTAATTTTATTCTCATTGTAGTCAAATATGGGAAAATTGTTTTCCCGACTATACAAAGCTATATTATTCTTCCTAACTATTTTTAAAGGTATGCAATTGACGTCTGCCCCTGTGTCCAAATTAAACGATATAACCTCATTTCCTATGTAATAATTCTTGGTCCAACTCTCGTTTACAGATGCTAGTGAGTTTAACCTAAGAATATGATTAGAGTTTAATAAACTACTTAATTTTCTAATTTTACCGCTTGTGTTACCTTCCGCTTCACTCCAATTAAGGCCGCTATTCTCTGTATGTTGTTGTTATTCCAGTTGACATTTTTGCTATCTGTTGATTTTTCTTTGGGTTTACGGAACATTCTCTGAAAATTTCCTCTTTTGGAGCATGAGCGACACGTGGCATACTTCGCCTTGCACTCATTTGGGTGACCGACTTTCCATGGTCCCCCGCAATTAAAACAAAAACGATTTATTGCTGATACGGTTGTTGCTTCAGCCTTTTCAGCTTCTTTTATGGCACTGATGGTTGGACTTTTTCCATCTAGTAAATACTTATTTGCATTGGCCGTTTCATATGTTTTACACATATCTATGAGACGACCTAGTGGTTCGTCACGACCATCCAACAATTTGAGCTGTAACTTCTTGTCGTGCACTCCCACAATTCAGTTATTGTATCTTGCAGCATACGACTCTCGTAGAGTTTACCGAAAGCGCATTTAATTAATTAATTCTGTCTCAAACTCTGCAAAAGAATAACGCTATTTAGATTCAAGCAATCTAATTCGGATGGTAGTCGATCGTTCACCGCCATTGTATGTACCACTGATTAGAAATTTACTTGCAATCCACTGGTATGAAATCTAACGTTCCCCGATATCCAATAATTGTTCTCCAGCCCACGCTAGAGTACTGGATTCCTTTAGCTTACTTTGTAGACCAAGTGTTGGGTTAGTTGTCACACGTGAGTTTTACTAACTTTAATACAGTGGCTTTTACACTCATTCCACTTCTGACACCGTGTAACAATTTTGTGTTTAATCAGCAAAATTGTTAAATGCAATCAAATTAAGTTTTTTATCACTTGGTTATTATTTTTATTTTACCTTGATTTTATTTTACAACTTCAGTATAAAAATAATAGTGATGTCAACTTAAAAACTAGTCGTACAGTGTTGTCAACTTAATTCTATAATTATAGTAAATATAACTATGTACATAGGTGGTATAACTATGGTAACCTAGGGGTAACACATATTTCAATCATGTCATGATATTAATAGAATAGGTATCACTATGGTAACACATATTTCAATCACGTCATGATATTAACAGGTCTTACTAATCTCATTATCATTACAGCAAGCGGCAATATAAAGTGGGTTATAATAGCGAAACGAGCGTTGGGGAATATTAAAAGTTATGTTATTCAGCAAAAACTCAGAATTGATGTTGCCATTTATAAGGTTAACAATAAAAGATATGTTAAGCATAGTTCTTTGGCTTTTTAAAGTTGGTAAATTAATTTCTGCTAATCTCATTGAGTAAGATGGTAGTGCCAAATGATTTATATTAGCTTTTTTTAGGCAGAAGATGAGAAACTGTTTTTGAACGGATTCTATACGATCATTGTGGATATTATAGATCGGGTCCCAGAGAATGCTGCCGTATTCTAATATTGGCCTAACAAGCGAGGTGTAAAGTCTGTTTGTGATAAAGGGATCGTCAAATTCCTTTGCCCATCTTTTAATAAAAGCCAGTACGCTGCGCAAGATTTATTTACAGTCATGGTTATATGTTGTACAAAATTCAGTTTTGCATCAAGTAATATTCCCAATTTCATTATCGCGTTAACACACTTTAAATTACAGCCATCAAGAACGTATGAGTAGGCACAGTGGTTTAATCTTGTAAATTGCATATGTTTGCATTTATTTAAGTTTAATTCCATCATATTAAAACGTTACCATTTATAAAAATTATGTAGATCATTTTGTAAATATTGATGATCAATAGAATGCTTAAAACTTAAAAATAACTTTACACCGTCTGCATACAACAAAACGCTACAATGATTTACTGCTTCAGGCAGATCATGACTATGACTACAATGCGGGTTTCCAGACGTAACATTTATTTTTTTTTTGAGACTGCTGCGTTAAATTTTACAGATTGAGTTCTACAACATAAATATGAATTTATCCAGTAAAGGAAATTGTTGTTAAATTCCATGACATCTAATTTTTGTAGTAACAGCATATAATTAACTTTGTCAAACGCCTTGCTAAAATCGGTGTAGATAACATCTGTGTGCTATCCGTTAATAAAGGCTCTATTCACTAACATTGTTAAATGGAGAATATTAGTAACAGTAGAAAATCCTTTCCGAAAACCATGTTGAAGTGGTGACAATAGGGAGGAGAATTGATGTGTGAGACTGTCTATCGAAAATTTTTCAAATAGGTTTGGAATAACACTCAATTTAGCTATACCTCTGTAATTACGTACATCTGATTTATTTTCGGATTTAAACAACGGTATGATATATGAGTCTTTCCAAATTTTTGGAAAGTAGCTATATTTTCGTATGCCGTCAAAATAGGACAGATACTTGACGGTACCTGCAGCAAATGTAGGGAGCACGGAGTATTGGAGACAGTAGAACATCTACTGAGCCACTGTCCGGCAGATTTGACTGTTTTGGTTATCACACTTTTCGAAGTCTTGAACTTGTATCGGGAATGGAAATGTGTAGACTGCTAAGGTTTGTTAAATCTGCGTGGAAGTCATTCGATAAAGGCAGCACGAACTAGGCTGCCATACTTACAGGTTTCTTGTCATCTGCTGGTATCGCTAAGGATCAATACTGGTCTATGCGAGGTCCCTGACCAACCAGACTAACCTAACCTAACCTATATTTTAAAGAAGCGTTAAACATTATCGATAAAGGAGTTGCCAAAGCAATTGCGCACTTTGTTAAAATACAACTTGATATGCCATCTGGACCACTAAAAGACGATGACTTGGTGTTATTTAAACAGTTTAAAATATGAGATGTGGTGACAGTGCACGAAGATATGTTATTTTTTGAGTTATGTTGTATTTGTAAACATTTCCAGCATCATACAGAACGTCAGAATATGTGGTCGCGAAGAAGTCGGCGAACAAATTACTGATAACATCCTCATCAGTCGATTCGGTATGGAGATATTTCATGACTTTAGGAAAACCTGTGGCTTTCCTTTTAGTGTTGACAAAATTAAAAAATGATTTAGGATCTTGAACAAAGTTGCATTTAACATTACTGAGGTAAATTCGATACAGTTCTGAGTTAAGTAAATTATATTCAGCCCGTACAGCTGAGTATTTCCCATAATAAAATGAAGACCCGGAGATTTTGAATTTTTTGAAGTATTTGTTTTTTAAAATTTTCCAAGCAGAAAGTTGCCTGGAATTGCACGGCGGGCCAGATTTATTGCGTGGAACGTGCTTCGGAATGCATTCCTCCATATAATTGAATAAGGTTTTATGAAATATGTTTATCAAATGATCCATAGAGTGCGATGGAGTTATCGGCACGGACAATAATTGTAGCCAGTTAGTGATAAACAGGCAATTATTTAGTTCAATGTAATTAGCACGTTTGAAACAGAAAATTGTATGCTTATTTTTTGCTGAGGTATTTCTTACTAAATTATTGGTGAATAAGTTGTAGGATATCTCAATAGTAGGATGGTATATGTCCTCAAGTAAAGTAACAGGGTCAATACCACTTACACTACATTCGTTTGGCTCATTCACAAATACTAAATCAAGAAGTTTTCCATAAACGTTGTAATTTCCATTTATTTGGTGAAGATACAAATAAGCTATATTATTAAAGATTTCATCTCCATTATCATCACTTTGTACGGGTAGGTAATAATTATGTTCGGATGAGAATTCTCATGTGATATGTAGTAAATTAAAATCTCCAAAAACGAAAATTACATCAACGGAATTAAGTTTAGATGTAAGATTGATTTCTTCCATTAGAAAAATGTTTGATATAGCAATTAGCACTCCACCACCAGTAGTCATTGTAATTCTATCTCGACGAAAAATATGAAAGCCATGACAAAATATTTCAGAATTTAAAAAAGTATTGTTTAACCAGGTTTCGGTGAAGATATAGATGTAATGATTTAAATTAAAGCTTTGTAAATAGAAATTTGTTAGTTTTGATTTAATACCACGAACGATCTGATAAACAATATTAAGATGAAAATCAGAGCTGTTATTTAGTTTTTTGGAATTGTTACACGTTGAGAAAGATAGGCGCTATTGCGATTGTTACCATTGTAACATATTCTCGAACTAAAACATGGGAAGGCAAGAAAGACTGATCAACAACTTGACTAAATATGTCAAAATGGACTGAAATCTTAAATGATGTTATGCTTCTTGGTTGCGAGTAAGTAAATTTATAGACTTTTATACCAAAATTTGATTTATTTTCTCAGGCGTTGTATCAGATGCAAGACGGGATATAAATATAAGTTTGTTAACTTTAGCTTGCATTCTATTGTTATTGGCTTCAATAAAAATCGTATTTTGTATTGCTCTCCTATAAAATCTACAATATTATTCAATTCATAAGATACAATTGGTATTTAAATTTTATGTTCTCTTATATGGAACATATTGTTATAGGTATCTACATTTGGAATACTGTTGTATGAATGAAAATCAGTTAGAACACACTCATATGCACCACGTAATTCAATAGGAGGAAAGTAACTAGCAGTAACTAGCAGATGAGTTAGAGCTCAGAGTAAGTGTTATTGACATTATAACTGGCTGACTACAAATAAATAAAGTTTATTACAACATATGGTTTATAAGTATGATTTACATATTTATTTCATTTTCTTATTTTAAAATAAACATCGGTTTCTTAATATTACTGCCATTGTTGTTGATGGTGTTGTTCAGCAATAATATTTCATCCTTACTTATCCAAGAATTGTGTTGATTAGAAAATCCCAGCCATTTAACGTATGTCTCCTTTCCTTTAGTTTTAAGAACCTATTCAACTAGGTCTGTATTTGGATATCTAGTTTTTGAAAGTTCTTTATCATAGAAGCCATCTTTAATGGGATTACCACGATAATCTTCTAATATGTATGTTGCAGGATTTGTATTTTAAACTCTTGTAATTGTGAAAATTTTTGTAGTCTAATTTGGAGTATAACCTTTTTCAAATGTATACTTATATTTGCTTATGCGTACATGATCTCCAACATTAAATTTCGACATTTTGTACATCTTCAAATGACTGTATACTGTATTTAGTAGCTTTTCCTCATTTGTTGAGTTGACTTTAATCGGAGACATTTTAATGGTGCGATGAACTTTTCTATTGTATGCATTAATTAAATCTTTGTATGTATCAATCCACTTGTATGAACCATTAAAGCTAAATTCTTTCCACATCATCCCTTTCAATGTTCTGTTAAATCTTTCTACTATTGATGCTTTCATACTGCTATATGTTGAGTAGTGATTAATGTTGTATTTATCCATTAGTTTTCCAAAGTGGTTGTTGAAAAATTCTTTACCATCATCTGTTTGTAAGTTTTTTGGTACTCGTCCCATTTCAAAAATATTTTCCATTGCCTTGGTTGTTTCGAGAGCAGTTTTTGTTTTTAGTGGTACTGTCCATGCAAATTTTGAAAATATGTCAATTACAGTTAACAAAAATCGATAATTTCTGTTTTCTCTAGAATAGTTCCCCATTTCAACTAAATCAGCTTGCCAATGATCATCTATGCCTTTTATTACAACTCTACGACGAATAAAAACTTTTCGAGCTTGCTTATGCAGTTCGTTTACTAAATTTCTTTTTAAAGACATTAAGTTGTCTTACATATTTTTTTGATAGTGTTGTGATCTACTTGACGCACTTTCAGCTATTGATACGAACATATAATTATCCAATCTATAAGTTTTCTCATTAAGCTGTTCAATTTGTTCTTCAAAAGAAGATTTATGACATTATCACGGTTTTCAACTTTTAAAATAGTTTGGTTGGGATTGATAAATATGCATTGCCATTCTCCAATAAATTAACAGTTGACTTTTCAGTTGTGTTTTGGTATTGTTATTTACAACTCTGCGTAAGTTTGGTTGAGAAAAACGTTGAGTATACACAACTGCTGTTTAGTAGTTGGATCTGTGGTTGGGGTTTTCTAGTTACATGATGTTGCGATATAAAAAGCAGAGAAAATGGAAAAATCGTAAATAGAAATATTTATTGTGCTTAATGACACAATTTTCTTAACAGTTCCAGTATCGGCACATACAAAGATTTCTTTAAATATTGTTTTAGGCCATCCAACAGATAACAATGCGTTTCTTTGTTCTACCGGAAATAACTAAAAAACCTTCCAAAATTATTTTTTAAAGAATTCGTTCCCTATTTGGATTATTAGTTACCTTGCATTGGATAGTTCAAGAGGTTTGGAATAATCACGAATTTTTCTTTTGATACGTAGCGACTTCGTTTTCGTCGTCATAAAATAAATCTACACTTATTTGTATCCATTTGGTATAATTCCTTTCAACTAAAATACTAAAAACAACATTTTTTTTTAAACTTTGTGTTTAAAATTTTCACACAAATTAATTGCTTTCTGTTAAACTTGATGTTTTAAGTTCGCAACGCGATGACAATTTCAACTAAAAAATAGTTTTGGTTCATAATACTAAAATACAGTTTGAATGTGTGCAAGTTTGGTCTACTCTTAGACGACCAAACTGAATTTGGTTGAGAACCGTGATAGGGGCATTAATTTTTAGAATGTATTTTTGAATTTTATAATTGTCTTCTGTCTCTAATTTTATTTCGCGTTGTAGCTCCTTGATTCGCATTTGAATTTCTTCTTCAATTATATTATTGTCTTCCTTAAAGTATGTTAATAATTTCTATTCTAGTTTTTCGATTTGAGTTTGCAGAAACAATTTATTGATAACATCGTTTTCCTCCAGAGCTTTTTCAACATTCTTGATCCTTTTGTTTTGGAAATCAATGTTGTTGTTCGTATTCACAAAGAAACCCAACAGTTTAGGTGCATTTTTCAAAGAAATTATGCTGCTAGTATCAATTAAATAATGTCCAAATTTATCAACAGACATACTTTATATACATATGTATATACTTATTAAAGTTAATGTATTATTTTGCTTCATGTAGTTCTTCAATAATTGATACAATCTCGTTATTGTGATTAGCATGATCTGCAGCTTGTGATGCAAGCAGTAGTCGAAAACGATCTACTAACTCATTTGGATCGTCCCAGTATATATAGTTTGGCTTATGGGTGTTAAATTACATTAATCCGTCACCTGTTGATTCGGATAAATTCTTCTGATTTTTCTCGTCAATAAATTTCTTGATAATATGTTTATATTTGTATCCTCTAGCACCCTTGATTTCACAATCAGGTTCATATTCTCTGCTATATGCATTAGTAGTAGTTAAATCCTTTTATAGATTTCAAGTTCAAATTTATCATAGTTTTTGGGTGTTTTATGAAACATTAGAGAAAATAATCCAGGTGTTAAAGCCCATATTTGACCACCAACTTGTATTTTATCTTAATTCAATTTGAGGTTTCTATTGCCAAATTTCCATTCATTATTGAAATCTTTATGTGGACCATAGTTTGTATCTAATTCATTTCTCGTTTCCAAGACTTATAAGTCAGTATAACTGTCATCGGTATTGGAAGTCTGTGAGTAGAAATCGTCTTTATCATCGTCAGCATCATTCCCATTATTAGCATCATTAAACAAGATGGTATTATCAAATATTGTTTATTCTGCAAGTTTCTTTTGTGTACTTGTCTCTATCTTGACTGATGGCTTCTGAGGCTATAAACTTGTATTATTTTTAACTTCTATCTTCATTTTATTTTCTTCTATTATTGAAATTCTTTTAATATTTTTAGAACTATTTATGAATTCTTTGAAAGCTTCTGTTATAGGTTTAAATGAATCTCTTAGTTGCTTACCTGTATCTATTTCTCCACGTTTTATGCTACAAAGCTTTTTCTTCAAGACATTTCTTGTGGATACCAACTGCTTTAAGACTTTTTCATCCATGTATGCTAACAGTAAATAGTAGATCCGCTATCAGCTATTAGATTAGCTTATCAGCTATTAGATCAGCTTATCAAGTATCAGATCAGCTTATCAGGTATCAGATCAGGTTATCAGGTACCTGGTCTTGTTTTCAGATCAAGTTATTAGATATTAGATTATGTTATCAGCTAGCTGGTCTGGTTTTCAGATCAGCTTATCAGTTATCAGATCAAGTTATCAGGTAGTTTTCAGATCAGGTTATTAGCTATCAGATCAGGTTATCAGGTACTTGGTCTGATTTTGAGATCCGGCTATCAGCTATCAGTTCAGCTTATTAGGTAGCTGGTCTGATTTTCAGATCAGCTTATCAGTTATCAGATCAGGTTATCAGGTAGTTTTCAGATCAGGTTATTAGCTATCAGATCAGGTTATCAGGTACTTGGTCTGATTTTGAGATCCGGCTATCAGCTATCAGTTCAGCTTATTAGGTACCTGGTCTGGTTTCCAGATCAGGTTATCAGCTATCAGATCGTGTTATCAGGTACCTCGTCTGGTTTTCAGATCACGTTATCAGGTACCTGGTCTGGTTTTCAGATCAGCTTATCAGGTATCCGATTAGATTATTAGGTAGCTGGTCTGATTTTCAGATCAGCTTATCAGGCATCAGATCAGTTATAGCAAATAGATGTATGAAGTTTAAGGTTAGATTAATAACTAAAGGTGATCTTTTATGAGTAGTTGTTTATATAGTTATGAAATAGTCAAATTGCTTTCTGTAGCAACCATCGTTTAACTCGTTATCTTTGCTTTTCATCAAAACTCCATATTTATCCTTCCAACACTCTCGACAAATATCTTGAAACTTTTCATAGCTCATATCGCTGACAACATGATCCTTATAAACATGCTTTTTTGTCTCATCTTGTTTAAACATTATTATAATATTTGCATTGTCTCTTATTAAATGCTTGGGAATTCTTGTATAAGTTTGACACAAGTAGAATGAATCAACATCCTTATGTCATCCCATACAAAAAAATGTACCTATATTATTCTGCTTCTCTCATGCAACATCATTAAATATCATAATTGAATTAGTTTTAGCTTCGTCAGTTGGAATAGCTGATTCATTATAGCTGAATGTATAATATCCCATATCTTTAATTGGTGAAATTAATTTCTTCAGGTATTCATATTTAGGTTGATGAAGTGATTTTGAGTATAAATAGATGTTTTCAAACTTGAGACCATTAGGACTTTCTAGCAAGCCAACCATAACATTAGTCTTTCAAAATTTGATGGCCCCACTATTTGAGCACGAATAGAATTTGGTAAGAGAGGGCTATGCTTTATTTTTGAACTGATGTTCGATGAAGCATCAATATTACGAACTAAAATATTTTTATGTTGTTTTACCAACTGCATTTTTGTAACAAAATGCATTTCATAAATATTACCTCTTATATAGAAAATAATAGATAATATGGTTATACGATATCAGAAAACGTTTAGTCATAAAAACACCGTCGTTGGAGGAGGTATAGTAGACAAAATAATAAACTATCTACCTGTTGAACTTCATCTTCCTGGATATCAGTACTGTGGACCTGGAACAAAACTACAAAAACGTTTAAATCGAAGTGATAAAGGAATTAATTTATTGGACTCTGCGTGTAAAAATCACGATATTGCTTACTCGAAAAATAGGGATTTAAGTACTAGACATAAAGCTTATAAAATACTTGAAAATTCAGGTAGGGATCGAGTTTTATCAAAAGATAGTAGTCTTGCTGAAAAATCATTTGCATATATGGTTACTAACGCAATGAAAGCCGAAACAAAATTTGGTATGGGTGTGGAGAAAAAGAAAAATGTTAAAAAGAACAAACTAAATGGTAAAAAACTATTTAGAACATCAATTAGAACTGCAACAAAAATACTAAAAAAAAGAAAAACCATTAGATATTAACTCAGCTATTAAAATTGCACGAAAAACTATTAACAAGTCATTAAAAGGAATAAAATCTCAAATTGGTAGCCTAAAAACTGGAGGTGCTGCTACATCTAAGGCTGTAAATGAAACAAAGAATGCAAAAAATCAACTTGATGAAGCAACTAGACATAATAGAGCGATGGAATCTATAGTGGTTGGAAAAGGACTTTACTTAAAACCATATAAAAAGGGTTATGGTTTAGTTTACAAAGAAGAATCAAAAAACTCTTAGAGATGCTACCCAACAGACCACTATCTGATGTGGACCTAAGACGTTTCTCTAGAAATATTCTATTTTTTAGAGGAGTTCTCATGTTGAATACAATACCAAAATTATCAAAGAAAATAGAATATGGAATAGTCAATTTAGATGTATCAACAGGACCTGGTACACATTGGGTAGCATATTATAAAAACAGCAATGAAAAATAATATTTCGGCAGCTTTGGACAGTTACAACCTCCTTCGGAAGTAGTCAAATGTCTTGGTACAAATATAAAATACAACTATAATCAACATCAGAATTTTAATACATTTACGTGTGGTCATTTATGTCTTAAATTTCTTTATGAAATAACTGAAAATATTAAATAAAATACAATCATTTATAGTTTAAAAAACTCGTTAATGTCTTTTTATTTATAATTTAATACAGAATTAATTTATTTCATTGCCAAATAGGATACTGTGAATTTTGAATCAAAAATTCACTCAGCTCACTCAAGGACAAAGTTTTGTTCACCTTCTCTACTCAAGTAATATGATCCGCTCGAGAGATCTTTAAATTCATCATCAGTTAAATTATTGTATCGTTTAGGCAGGAACATTATGTTGTGTTGGTCCATATTTTGTTGTTACACGTTTTACAGTTTGAATATTGTATTTAATTGATGTTTCAAGCTCCTTTATATGAATATAGTTTTGTTTTTTAAAGAATTAAATCTTGATGTTAGTTTTTTGGTGGAGTCCCTTTTTTATTTAGTTCTTATCACTTTAAATGTTTAATTGGAGAAAAGTAGTGGTGATGACTTCAAGAAGGCTAATCAAAATTATTAATGGTGAAATAGTGAATAAGTGGAGGATAGAGATAAAGAGAAAGATATAGTTATAGAGAGAAAAGGTATAGAGAGAGATAGAGTGCTAAAAAGAAGTACAGAACAAAGATGATAGTATAGATATTTTAAAGATCAGGAGATGCTACTTTCAAACTTTAGAGAGCAAATTAGTATCAAAGGGGCCTTCAAACAATCATCATCATTCATTCATCAGCAAATAAGAAAATGATTCAAATAAGAAGAAATTTAAATCAATTCATATCAGATTTTGATAGCTTCAGGCTATACGGTCATTGTGAGATGATAAAATTTTTCCAAAATATGCTGGAGGAGAATGAAGAATATGGCGTCATGGAAGATGAAGACAACACAGGGGGGCATCTTGGAAACTGTCCGTGGTACGATCCGAACTGTGAGGAAGGATCAGACACCTGTACGTGTGCTATATATTTTTTTACGAAAAACTATTTTAGAAAATGTAATAGTTTCATACTATGAAATGTTTCCATCATTGTATTACAATAAAATAAAATTAAAATGTATTATGAAAATAAATAAAATTCAAATGTATTATTAAAATATTCCTGGTTTTGCATTATTTTTTTCAAAAGAATACCTAGGAATCATCTTTTCGATTAGAGAATAATAAAAACTTGTGTGTAGTGAAAAATTCAAGGACTTATCCGAAAATCTAAACTTTTTGTCTTTATGCAAATATCAAATGAAATTTAATGGAATTTCATAATATTGTGAAATTAAATTTTTCTGTGCAGAACCTCTCAAGGAAACTTTAACAAGACTGTGCATGATTAAGTGAAATATAAACAAAACCAAAATAATGTAAACAAAAATTTGCAAATAAGCAAAAACAAAATTTTTTTGATCCAACTAAGTACAGCAAGTAGAGAAACAAAATACATGCATATAAAAATGTAGACACTTGTTGTTAAAATTTCTATTAAGTAAATTTAAGTTGCAATAAAAAAACCATTTACATATTTCATTCTTTTTTCAATATTTTATTTAAATTTTTTTTTTTAAATTCTTATGTACATCACTTTTGGTCTTATTTTTACAATAAAATATTTTTTCTAAATAACTAAGATTTTATGTACAATAATTTTACAACAAAAGACTTTTTCTTAATAACTAAAAATTTATGTACATTAATTTTTAATTAATTTTATCTGTTTTCTTGCATTCTAGCAATATGTCAAGTTCGTATTCATCCTTAATACGAAAATTATACCATGCATATTTTTTAATATTATTAGATCTTATTTTTCTTTTATCGTCTCGATAACTTAAGACTACCTTATCTGACTGACTATTATATACTTGATGTAACTTAGATTAAAATGTTAACATATTATCATATACATATAGGGATGGGATATAGGAACAAGTGATAAAGATTTTAATGTTTTTAATCTTTAGCGACACTGCCACAAATCAATATTAGTGGGGAAGTCAAGATTGATTTCTTCCATTGGAAAAATCTTTGATATAGCAATTAGCACTCCACCACCAGTAGTCATTGTAATTCTATCTCGACGAAAAATATGAAAGCCATGACAAAATATTTCAGAATTTAAAAAAAAATTGTTTAACCAGGTTTCGGTGAAGATATAGATGTAATGATTTAAATTAAAGCTTTGCAAATAGAAATTTGTTAGTTTTGATTTAATACCACGAACGATCTGATAAACAATATTAAGATGAAAATCACAGCTGTTATTTATATTATTTTGTATTGCTCTCCTATAAAATCTACAATATTATTCAATTCATAAGATACAATTGGTATTTAAATTTTATGTTCTCTTATATGGAACATATTGTTATAGGTATCTACATTTGGAATACTGTTGTATGAATGAAAATCAGTTAGAACACACTCATATGCACCACGTAATTCAATAGGAGGAAAGTAACTAGCAGTAACTAGCAGATGAGTTAGAGCTCAGAGTAAGTGTTATTGACATTATAACTGGCTGACTACAAATAAATAAAGTTTATTACAACATATGGTTTATAAGTATGATTTACATATTTATTTCATTTTCTTATTTTAAAATAAACATCAGTTTCTTAATATTACTGCCATTGTTGTTGATGGTGTTGTTCAGCAATAATATTTCATCCTTACTTATCCAAGAATTGTGTTGATTAGAAAATCCCAGCCATTTAACGTATGCCTCCTTTCCTTTAGTTTTAAGAACCTATTCAACTAGGTCTGTATTTGGATATCTAGTTTTTGAAAGTTCTTTATCATAGAAGCCATCTTTAATGGGATTACCACGATAATCTTCTAATATGTATGTTGCAGGATTTGTATTTTAAACTCTTGTAATTGTGAAAATTTTTGTGGTCTAATTTGGAGTATAACCTTTTTCAAATGTATACTTATATTTGCTTATGCGTACATGATCTCCAACATTAAATTTCGACATTTTGTACATCTTCAAATGACTGTATACTGTATTTAGTAGCTTTTCCTCATTTGTTGAGTTGACTTTAATCGGAGACATTTTAATGGTGCGATGAACTTTTCTATTGTATGCATTAATTAAATCTTTGTATGTATCAATCCACTTGTATGAACCATTAAAGCTAAATTCTTTCCACATCATCCCTTTCAATGTTCTGTTAAATCTTTCTACTATTGATGCTTTCATACTGCTATATGTTGAGTAGTGATTAATGTTGTATTTATCCATTAGTTTTCCAAAGTGGTTGTTGAAAAATTCTTTACCATCATCTGTTTGTAAGTTTTTTGGTACTCGTCCCATTTCAAAAATATTTTCCATTGCCTTGGTTGTTTCGAGAGCAGTTTTTGTTTTTAGTGGTACTGTCCATGCAAATTTTGAAAATGTGTCAATTACAGTTAACAAAAATCGATAATTTTTGTTTTCTCTAGAATAGTTCCCCATTTCAACTAAATCAGCTTGCCAATGATCATCTATGCCTTTTATTACAACTCTACGACGAATAAAAACTTTTCGAGCTTGCTTATGCAGTTCGTTTACTAAATTTCTTTTTGAAGACATTAAATTGTCTTACATATTTTTTGGAGAGTGTTGTGATCTACTTGACGCACTTTCAGCTATTGATACGAATATGTAATTTTCCAATCTATAAGTTTTCTCATTAAGCTGTTCAATTTGTTCTTCAAAAGAAGATTTATGGCATTATCACGGTTTTCAACTTTTAAAATAGTTTGGTTGGGATTGATAAATATGCATTGCAGTAGTATGTTTACGTTCCCTCTGGACCACTTTTTCCATACAAAATGTTGGCTCATGCCGACCAGTGTTGCCACCCATGAAATTTAGTGGATGTGGGTCGGGTGTTGGTCAGTGTTGCCACCGTGCAAAGGAAAAAAAAAAAAAATGTGCATACCTTAACCCTTTAACGGTCGTTGGGGTTAAATTCGACTCTATGATATTTTGTGTTATGAGGCGGCAGCGTGTTCGGTTTTGCTTAAAGTGTATGAGGCGACAGCGTGTTCGGTTTTGCTTAAAGTGAAGTCGTGGTGGATGTTATTTTTGTTGAAGTGAAGTCGTAACATTTAATGTGTTCGTTAGAGGGTTAATACAATATGAATTAGACTACATTAGGGCGGTTTACGAAAGTCTGTGATTTTTTGCTAGTATTTAATAAATAAAATTCATTTACTGCGGTATATATTAATCTCCCTAATACTACTCGTATTTGTTATCAGTATAAAATGTTAACCACATTATTTAAAAACAAAACACTAGTATTTAATAAATAAAATTTATTTACTGCGGTATATAATAACATTCCTAATACTATTCGTATTTGATATCAGTATAAAATGTTAACCACATTATTTAATTAAGTGTGTGGGTAATAAAATAAAATCAAATTAATAAAATATATTCATTGTTGTACTAAACTCTAAGGTGTGATTATACTTTTTGTTATTTATTAACAAAAAAAAAATAATAAAAAAATTAATAAAATAAATTAAATTAAAATGGGTGGCAAATTTATTTGTGATATTTGTGCAAAAGCATACAAGCTGAATTCATCATTAAGAAGACATTATCGACTACATCACGAAGAACCATCGTCTTCGATTAAATGTATTCCATGTAGCAGATATTTCTCAGATCAGTCGAGTTACAAGCTTCATCTTCTACAACATTCTAAGACTGGAGAAGGAGAAAGTAATAATATTAATTGTCTCGATTGTAATCAATATGTTGCTAAATCCAATTGGTGCTATCATGTAAGAACAAATAAACACAAAATTAATTGTGCTAAGAAATCTAATGATGATAGTGACATTGATGAAATAGTATATGACAAATCAGTATTTAACAATCGCATTATAACATATTTAATTAAGAACAATAACAAATCGGATCTAATACCAGAGAATTTTTTATCGGGTATAAAATATAAAGTGGTTGAACTGTTACGGAATATGACACAAAAATTTATTAGCATAAAATTTAATCTCGAAATATTTTGTGAATACATGTTGGTTAAGGAAGAAGAAGAATCGTGTACCATTGAAATAAAGTCACATCAAAGCAAAATGACTGTAATAAACTGCTCATCGTCAACGGTAGAAGAGTCTAGCAATATTTATAATGCACACTGTGAAGAGATTGTGAGAAAGATGAGTGAATTTCAAGAGCGTGATAGCGGATGGGCATTAACAGAAATATTGCGTTTAGAAATAAACATTAATCAATATAAATGCATGAAGGGATCATCGTATATTGCTCTAACATCGGCAATACAGAGAAAACATGCATGTATCAATGTCCAAAATAATGATGAATATTGTTTCAAGTGGGCCATAATATCAGCCTTATTTCCAGTCGATGATCATTCAAATCGATGCACATCCTATAAAGTTATAAATATTGAAGATGACATTATAACGTTGGAAAACAATATTGTTATAAATTTTAAAAGTCTAAACTTTCCGCTATCAACACATAAAATTAAGATCTTTGAAATCAACAATCCAGAAATTAGTGTGAATGTATTTGGTTTGGATGATAAGGATGATATAATCGGACCCTACTATTCTACTTCAAAAGAAAAGGATAGACACATTAACTTGTTATTATTGGAAGATGGTGTGAAATTTCACTACGTATGGATTAAAAATATTTCAAGGTATATCTCAACTTAAAATTTTTACATTTCGCACTTAATAATAATAGTTTTTTTAACTTTTTAATTTTAGATTAATAAGGAGCCAACTGACAAGACATCGAAGATGTTTGTATTTATGCAATACATGTTTAACTCATTTTCAATCGGAATCTTTACTATTAAAACACAAAGAAGAGTGTAATAAAATTATAACTAGACTACCGACCCTAGTCAACAATATTGTGAGTTTTAAAAACTATAAAAAGCAAATGGATGTGCCTTTTGTAGTTTATGCGGATTTTGAGTGTATTTTACAATCAATTGATATTCAAAATTCAGTAAATGTAAGGTCCACACAAAGGCACAATCCAGTTGCTTATAGCTATTATATAAAATGTTCCTATAATAGTGCGTTAGATATATTTAGAATTTATAGTGGGGATAACCCATCAAGTCACTTTTTTTCAAATTTAGTCAAGGATTGTCTAGATATATATCATAATTATTTAAGTATAGTAAAACCAATGACAGTCCTAACATCCCTTCAACAACTAAAACAAAAAGAGGATAGAATATGTCACATTTGTACAAAGTTTTTATCTGCTGTAGATCGGGTAGCTGATCATTGTCACTTAACCGGCGAATATAGAGGACCGGCACATGTCAGTTGCAATCTAGAATATCAAATTGCAAAATTCATTCCCATATTTTTTCACAATCTTTCGTCATATGACTGTCATTTGTTTGTTAGAGAACTTTCATCGATTGAAGGTGATATAAATATAATTCCTATAAACAAAGAGTTATATATATCGATATCGAAAAGAATTGCCGTCGATGAAAGAAGTACTATTGAACTGCGTTTTCTAGATTCTTGTCGGTTTATGCAATCAAGTTTAGAAAAACTGACAGGATACTTATCTGATGATGATCTGACGACCGTAAGATCTATTTTCCCTACACCAAATGAATTCGGTTTAATGAAACGCAAAGGTGTTTTTCCCTATGACTATCTAGATTCAGAGATTCGTCTTGAAGAGACAGAGCTACCACCCCGCTCATGCTTTTATAATAAACTTACGAATGAGTTGTGCAGTGAGGATGATTATGAACATGCTGAAAAAGTTTGGAATACGTTTAAATGCAACACACTCTTAGATTATCTTCTATTATATTTGAAAGTAGATGTTATGCTGCTGTGTGATGTTTTCGAAAATTTCCGTAAAGTTTGTAAAACCATTTATAATTTAGATCCTTGTCAATATTATACTACCCCAGGATTGTCCTGGGATGCTATGTTAAAAACAACTGAAATAGAATTGGAATTGTTGACCGATATTAACATGTACAATTTCGTTGCACGAGGTATTAGGGGGGGTATTGTACAATGTAGTAAACGGCATGCGATAGCCAACAATAAATATATTACTGATTATAATTATACAAAAGAGAATCAAAATTATATAATGTATTTTGATGTGAATAACTTATATGGATACGCAATGTCACAATATCTTCCCTTTAAAAATTTCGAATGGGTTGAAAACTGCGAAGACTTTAATGTAAACATTATAGCAGAAGATTCCGAATTTGGTTACATCTTAGAGGTAGATTTGGACTATCCAACCGCATTGCATGATTACCATAACGATTTTCCATTTTGTGCAGAAAACAAGAAAACTGAAAGCATGAAGCAAAGAAAATTAGTAACAGATTTAAACAATAAAAGCAATTATATAATACACTATCGCAATCTGCAACAATGCATTCGAAATGGTTTAATTCTGAGAAAAATTCATAGGATTCTTAAATTTAAGCAATCTAATTGGTTGAAAAAATATATTGATGAAAATAACTATCACAGAACATTGGCTAAAAACACATTTGAACAAAACTTTTTTAAATTGCTCAATAATGCTGTATATGGGAAGACTATGGAAAATGTTGACAAGAGAAAAGATGTTAAAATAGTATGTGAATGGGAAAATAGAGGTAAGCGATTAGGAGCTAGATCTCTTATTGCTAAACCCAACTTCCACAGTTGTCTCAAAATTCACGATGAAATGGTTGTCATTGAAATGAAAAGAGTACGAACGGAATACAACAAACCTATTTATATAGGTTTTTCTGTTTTAGAACTATCGAAATGGAAAATGTATAATTTCCATTACGAGTATATGAAACCAAAATACTTTGAAAATATTAATCTCTGCTATATGGATACGGATTCATTTATTTATGATGTCACAACAAATGACATATACGATGATATTCGAAATGATCTCCCAATACATTTCGATACATCTGCATATCCAAAAGAAAATGTCTATCATTTTCCACTGATAAATAAAAAGGTTTTGGGTATGATGAAGGATGAATGTAATGGAAAAATAATTAGAGAGTTCATTGGTTTACGTGCTAAAATGTATTCTTTAAAAATAGATAAGGTAGATCAAGAAATTAAGAAAATTAAAGGTGTTAAGAGTAGTGTAACAGCTAGATTAAACATTAATGACTTTAGAAAATGTTTATTTGAAAAAAAAATGTACTATGATTCTATGTATGTATTTAGATCAAAGATTCATGAAATATATACTCAACACATTAGTAAATTAGCATTAAGTTATTTAGATGATAAGCGATTTATTAGAGATAATAGTATTAATACATATGCATGGGGACATTATGCAATAAATAGTCAACAACCATCATCATCATCATCATCATCATCATCATATCCCAATGAAAATGTATTAACATCATCTTCAAGTGATAATATTGTACAATAGTATTAAGTGATTTTAGATTATAAGTGAATATATATATAACGTGAAAAACAATAAATAAATAAATAAATAAAGAATATCATTAAAATATTTTAGTTTGTTTTTATTTTAAACTATAGTCATCTATTGAATAGAAATTTTAAACACAAGTAACCACAATTTGTTTTTGTGTTAATAAAATTTAATCGTGCTTGTTCTTAACCTTACTCAACTAAGTTGATATAAAATTTAATCGTTCAGAAAAAAAAAAATCAAAACAAAACTTTTTTAGATATTATTTTATTTTTTTGAGAATTTTATAATATAATAAAAATAAATCTCATATTGAAGTATATATATATAATATTATTGAAGTTCATCTTTATTGATCCAAGAATTATGTTGATTGGAAAATCCCAACCATTTTACGTACGCCTGGTGTCCCTTAGTTTTGATAACCTTTTCAATCAAGTATGTATTTGGAAAATGTGTCTTTAATAGTTCATGTTCATAGAATCCACCAACAATCGGATTCCTTTGATAGTCTTCCAATAAATAGGTAATGGGGTTTGTGTTCTGTAAAGTACGAATTTTAAAAATTTCAGTTGTCCAGTTTGGAGTATATCCTTTTGAAAAAATATGTTTATATTTGCTAATTCGAACGTGATCTCCAACTTTTAGTTTACCAGATTTATATATTTTGGGATGATTATAGACTTGTTTTAGTATAGCACTTTCATTTTCTGCGTTAACAGACTTTGGTGTCATTCCAATTGTTCTATGCTTTTTATTATTATATTGATTAATTAAATCCTTGCATATATGTATCCATTGATAATTTCCTTGTAGACTAAAATTTTTCCACATCATTCCTTTTAGAGTTCTATTAAATCGTTCTACAATGGACGCTTTCATGATACTATATGTAGAATAGTGGTTGATATTATGTTTTATCATCAAGTTTTGAAATATTTTATTATAGAACTCTTTACCATTATCGGTTTGCAAGTTTTTTGGAATTCTCTTTAGCGAAAAAATAGATTGCATAGCATTGGTTATATCTTCACTACTTTTAGATTTTACAGGTACAGCCCAAGCAAACTTTGAAAATGTATCTATAACTGTTAAAATAAATCTATAGCCTTTGTTATATTTTGAGTAAGCACCCATTTCAACAAGATCTGCTTGCCAAAGATCATCAATTCCCTTGACCACCACTCGACGTCGAATGAAATTTCTACGTGCTTGCTTATGAAGCTCCTGAACCACTTCTTGTCGCTCCATTTCTAACGTCTATCTTACAGATTACATCAATTTAAATGCTGTTGATATTGAATTTAAATCAAAAACGATTTATATATCTATCTTTAAATGCTTTGTAATGAGCTTCGTTTTTTCATTTAGACGTTCTTCAACTGAATCAATTTTGTGATTAAATAATGATTTCATTTCATTTAGTGATTGATTGAGATTATTTAGTATTATACTTTGATCATGTATTAATTTACTTAAACGTGTTTCTACATTATCAAATTTTTCTGTAGTCAACACGTTTTGTTGTTGTATTATTTCGTTAAAACGATCCTCCATTCCCTTAATTCTCTCCATATACATTGTATCCAGTTGTTTCTTTATTTCACTTAAATAAGTTTTCATGTAAATTTTGTTTACGGCATCGTTTTCCAATACAGGACTAGCAATATTTTTTATTCTCCGCAAGTTAAAGTTGAAATTACGATCACTATCCAAATGAATCTTGAAATGTTGATTTTGATATCTTACAGATCTTTCAATATAATGTCCAAACTTATCGATAGGCATTTTATGAATATGAATTGTTTGTACATTTTTAAGTCTATTTATATAATAATTTTTGCTTCTCTCAATTCCTCAATAATTGATACAATTTCATTATTATGATTTGAGTGACCAGCTGTTGTTGATGAAATCAAAAGACGCAATCTATCAACCAATTCATTAGGATCATCCCAATAAACATAATTATGCTTTTTTCTATTCAATTTCATTAAACCTTTTCCCTCATGAATTTTCTGTTGTTTAAATAGGTTTTTAATAATCGTTGTATATTTAATTGAACGATTTCCTTTAATCTGGCCATTAATACTGTTATTTCGTTTATGGACATTAGTCATCTCCAATATTTGTTTATAATTATTTAAATCTGTTTTATTATAACTGATTGGTTTCTTATAAACTAACAATTCATATAAGCCTGATGTGAAGGGCCATTTTAAATTACCTACATTAATATTGGTTGAATTGAAAGCGATGGGTTCATTACCCAGTCTCCATATTTGATTTTTATCCTTATGAGGACCATAGGTTTTATCATATATATTTAAGTTAACTTTTGATAAATTATATTGAATACTTTGATTGGGATGTATTGCAATGGTGTTATCATCATCATTGTTATCATCCTCATTATCAACATTATCATTATTATCATCATCATCATCATCATCATGGTCATCATCATGATAATTTTCATCATCAAATGATTGAAACGTGTTTGAACTTTTCTCGATTTTCTTGTTATTAGAGCTTGAAGAAAACGTGTTATAATCAAGCTTACTCTTTTTATATGGTGTACTGAAGGCAACTTTATTATTCTCAAGATCATGTTTAAAAGAGCCATCCGGATATTTTTCATGTTTTATAATGGTGTTATTATTATTATTATTATTATTATTATTATTATTATTAGTTGATTGAACTAATTCTTTTAATGGTTTTGATATTGGTTTCAATGTCTTTTCCAACAATTCATCATTTGCAATTTCTCCAAGCAAAATATTCTTATATTTCTTTTTTAAAATATTTCGAGTTTTAATAAGATTATTAACTAGATTTGTGTTCATATTTATAGGTTGAATTAGAAACAGATTCAAAACAGATCAGTTTAGCAGTTTAGCAGTTTAGCAGTATAGCAGTATAGCAATTTAGCAGTTAGCAGTTTAATAGTTGAGAAGTTATCAGTTTAATAATTAATCTTGTACTGATTTTAAAATATCTGTAATATTTCTTTTATAGATTTATAAATATATCGAAACCTTTTCTATATCGACCATTATTCATAGAATCATCTTTGTTAATAACTAGAAAACCATATTTTTCTTTCCAACACTCGGCACATAACTTATGAAATGTTTTGAAAGACATATCAGAACCAACATGATCATTGTAAATATGCTTAATATTCATTACATCCTGTTTAAAAATTATAATCATATTTGCATTATCGCGAATCAAGTGTTTTGGTATACGTGTATAAGTTTGACATAAATAAAAACTATCAATGTCTTTATGACGACCCATACAGAAGTAGGCACGTACATGATTTTGTTTCTCACAAGCTATATCATCGAATATAAATATTGAATTCGGTTTAACTTCGTCTGGGGATAGAACATCATTATTATTGGAAAATGATGAAAAATTTAACTCCTTAATGGGTTTAATTAGACTTTCTAAGTACTTATATTTCGGTTGTTGTGTTGACTTTGAATATAAGTAAATATTTTTAAATTTCAATCCATGAGGACTTTCAATAAGACTGATCATCACATTTGTTTTTCCACAATTTGATGGACCCACAATAAGAGCTCGAATAGAATTCGGTAGTAATGAACTATGACGAATTTTATTTGATGATGAATCAAACTTTGATTCGATATTCTTTACATCAATCCTTTTATGTTGTTTAAAAAAACGCATTCTGAAATCTAATGATAACATAATATATAAACCAGTCTCTTTTATTTGTTTTCAATCAATTTAATTTCAATCTTTAATCGATAAAGTATTAATAGATATGCCTATCATTTATAAAAAGTTATTCAGTCGCCATCCATCTTTCATTGGTAAAGGTTTTCTAAATAAAATAATTAATAAACTTCCCATTGAACTTCATCTACCCGGTTATCAATTTTGCGGACCTGGTACAAAATTAAAGAAACGATTAGCTAGAGGTGATCAAGGAATCAATCCATTGGATACTGCTTGCAGAGAGCACGATATAGCATACTCAAACAATAAAGATTTAGAGAAAAGGCATATTGCTGATAGAATCTTAACTGAAAAGGCTTGGCAAAGGGTCAAAGCAAGCGATAGTAGTTTGAGTGAAAAATCAAACGCTTGGTTTGTTGCTACTGCAATGAAAGCAAAAACAAAATTCGGTATGGGTAACGTTATTAGTAAAACTAAAAAGTCGTCTCCAGTAAATACCCACAAACTATTTACACATGCATTGAAAAGTGCAAGAAAGAATATAAAGAAAAGTGAAAACTTGAAAGATGCTATAAAGATTTCACGAAAAGTTGTAAACAATATTTTCAAGGGGAAGAAAAAATCGTTAATAAAAACACCTCGAATAATACCGCTACCAAAATCTGGAGGTTTTCTTCCACTTGCCCCTATATTTGCTGCACTGGGTGCACTTGGTGGTTTAGCTGGTGGTGTATCTGGTATTACAAAAGCAATCAATGCAGTTAAAAATGGAAAGGAACAGCTGACTGAAGCAAAACGACACAATAATACAATGGAAGCCATTGCGATGGGAAAAGGCATGTTCTTAAAACCATATAAAAAAGGTTTTGGATTATATTTGAAGCCTTATCAACAAAATTTTTAATGAAGCTACCTAAAAGAGCCCTTTCTGATGTAGACTTGAGAAAATATGCAAAACATATTCCAAATTTTAGAGGTGTGTTTATGTGTAACACTCTTCCAAGCAAACCATTTAAAAAAGAATGTGGAATAATTAATCTGGATACTTCAAAGGGACCTGGCACACATTGGGTAGCGTACTGGAAAAACAACAATCAAATTGAATATTTTGATAGCTTTGGTAATTTGCAACCGCCGAAACAATTAATAAAATATTTAGGAAAAAACATAAGTTATAATTATGATAGATATCAAAATTTTAATACAATAAATTGTGGTCATTTATGTTTAAAATTTTTGTTTTCGAAGCTAAACTAAAAAGAAACTATAAATGTTTTTTAATAAAATACATTGATTAAGAATTAAAAATATCTTGTTTTATTTATATATATATATATATATATATATATAAACATTTTTTTTGTTTTTTCATTTATTAAAAATTTTAAAAGAAATATTAGAATTAAATAATTTTTCTAATTTCACTTGTTAGAGGTGAGTATTCGATTAAGCGATCATGAATAACTAAACAGTATGCTGATGTTTTTTCTGGAATTGGTTTGTTTGCTTCAGTATCAAATTCAATTCGTACATCAATAGGTCCAATTTTAACAGTTTCATTTTGATGTGAAACATCAACAACAATAAGCGGTGCGTAAGACTTGTAATCATTAACATCCAGCAATGGTTCAGGTTCTCGCATGTAAAAGCCTTGTTGAAATTTTGCATACATATTATATAGAACAGAATACTGACCCATTTCGAAACGATTATGTAAATCATCATATGGATATGACTCTGAGTTTAGATATACTTTTAAATTAGAGATATTACAATGGTCAAATATATTTCCTTGTTCTTTACTTTTCACTTTTTGTAAACCAATTATAAGAAATCGTGGTCTTTCGTTTTGTGGAGAAAGCTTTACATTCCATAAAACCTTTGTAGTCGTTGGTAGTGCAGGATTTACATGACAATCCCAACTACGAAATGCAATTGGTATAGAATTTTTGTTGTTGATTATCTTAAACATTTCCAATTTTGCAAAGTCTGATAGTTGAATATGCGGCATTTTCCATGTTATATCCAGAATTGTTAACTTCAACTGATCAGTTGTATTTGTAGAATAATATGATCTCTCATCGGATGTCGAACGTTGAAGAATGAGCTCATGTTTCGAATTTAATAGTATTTTGTTATAATCTTCAGCAAAACCCATCCACATTTTCAGAGGTATACAACAGCTAAAATGACTTTTTTCTAAAACAAAAGTTTCTTTAAGACACCAACCAGCGTTTTTTAGTGTAGCACTTTCAGCCTTATTCAATGATAAAAAATTTTTCATGGTAGATGAAATTCCAAGTTTGCGTGTACGATCAACTTCAAAACCATTAATTTCATAACGAATTTCATCGAACAAATATGAAACAAAGTTGTTTTTAAATTTCACATCTGTAGCTGGAACCTCTTTGTTTGCTTCCTTCTTCACTATAAAACCATGAATGTAAATCATACTCTCACTTGGTAAGACAAAGAGATCCTGATTTTGAATTGGTATACGAATTTCATCATTGTTGTTGAATGATTTTAGATATGGAGAGTAACTATGATATTCCCTTTTTACAATACTCTCATCATATATAGGTTTTTGAAGGACATTTAGTATTTCATTCATTGTTGAAGATTAAATCCTAATGATTTCAAGTATTCTATATTATATGATGTTAACGGGTTTTTTTTATTTTTTATACTTTCTCGAATGCGAGTTGATGAGGGATTGAATGGCAATCCTCTTTGCATTACGTTTTTATTGTAAATTATCATTATTCTGGTTTGAAGTGGAGTCTAAGAGTGATTTTTTCTCCTCTAAAATTTATAAGTTCACCGTCTTGATTTAAGATTCTAATCGTTATGTTGTTTATTTGCTGACAGTTGACGGGAAAATAAATAACATTTCGAGGTTTTTCGCTTATTTTATATCCTGGAGGAACATCAAGAGGAAATTCATGAATAACATGATTCGAAGTATTATTAATAAATGATCCGGTTGTTAAGTTGCTTTCAATGCGTATTGTATTAACATTCGTAATATGTGCAGGTAAGTCAGATTCAAATAACCTTGTAGTATTCAATTGATTAATATCTACAATCATCACTTCCACAGATTTATCATTTTGAAGATTTTGATCAGTGTTATAATATTCAGTTGAATTTACTTCTAATTTACTTTTGCTAAATCCGAGCAACTTTCCTATACTGTTTGGTTGTGAAAAATCTATATCCATTGATGAGGTTATTTCAGTTTTAAGTGTGTTATTGTTAGCTTCAATTACTAGATGAATTGATTCATCAATATCTTTTAAGCTTGAGTTTAAGAAAAAATCAATATCCTCAAGTTCATATGAACCAACCGGAATAGTAATAATATGATTTCCTATATGAAACAAATTGTTGTGAACATCTACATTAGGTATGGAGTTGAATGTTACAAAATCAATAAGTCCACAAACATATTTTGTAGGGAGTTCAATTGGAGGAAAATATTCTCCAACCAGAGTTGATTTGTTTCCGTTTAAAGATATTGTTATTGACATTTCAAGTATTCAGAATGAACTGATGATGTTTGATGATTATTCTATCTGATTTAAGTGTTAAATAATAAATCCAAAAAAGAAAAAATGTCTTTTATAATTTTATGTTTTCTTTATTAATATTTGATTTAATAAACTTTCTTAAGAGTATTACATTTTTTTGAGCACATATACAATATTTTCTATGATAAGAACAAACATTTACAGATTCATCATTTTGATATAATGTTTTTAAATTTGGACAATTTAAATCATCCAGGTTATAAAAATTAATTTTATCCTTAAAAATATTTTGAATCCACTTAATTTTTTCTAATCCTTTAGCATAATTAATATAATTTTTATCTTTAACATACGCAATATAATATTCCACAATATTTGTTAAGGATGAATCGCCATCTTTCCATTTTAATCCATGATGATGATTATAAAGCCAATTAATTGAATATTTTTCTTTTGTTGTCAACGATGAATATGGAAAAGGTGGTTTAATAATAAATGTTTGAACTTGTGAGTCGTCAATTGAAATACTCAGTTCTTTTACAATGAATTTATTGTTGAGATAAAAACCTTGTACGTCTACAACTAATATTCTCTCCTCCGACATTGTTTAGTACTAATCAAGTCACAACGACGACTGTAGAACTGTTTATAAAGTCTATGTTTTTAAATTATTATAAAAATTCATTATATATAATGCTTGATCCCAACTTTTATCGATAAGGGAACATTTACAGGTATCAGGTCCACAAGTTGTTTCATCGTTGGACCACACACAATTGTTATAATGATATCCAAATTTTGATTTACTTTTCTTATAAAATGCATATTCATCGAATTGAGCTTTTAATTTCTTCAAAATAATCTCATGTTCATACCACAAAAACCTTTCTTCATTCAAGAAGTCATGTACAATTTTCGAATAAAACTGATTGTTCATTATTTTTCTTATTTTAATTTTTTATTTATGTTAAATAAATGTTCTTAACACATCAATAACAAACTTTATGTTAAGTAGTAGTAAATGTATTTCATTATATTACTTAATTTATAATATTTCCATATCCAAATCATGGGTATAATCTTGAATGTTGATTAATGTCATATCGGATCGGTATGTAGTATCATCCTCAGAAACCGTCTCAATTTCACCATTACTTAAAATTCTCTCGTATTCAACTTGACGGTATTCGAAACATGAAATATTTAATCGACGTTTCAAGTAATTGCTGTCATATGTACAACGGATTCTCAATTTTATATTATCTTTGTATTGAAGTTGAAAATGTCTATAAAATGGAGCCGAACTTTCAATTATTCCTGCAATATTTTTTTCTTTTTTTACTAAATCTTGCCTAAATGCTTCAATAGCTTGTTCGACAGTAAATGGTTGATTTATAGATGGTGGTGGTAAGGAGTCTTCTTGTTCTTCGTTTGATTTATATTCTATTTTTGTTGTTGTTGTTGACTCGATGTTTTTATTTAAATCATTAGTAAACTTTAAAAGTTTGAAATTTAGTTGTATGCTCACAGTATCATTATTTGGTAATTTAATTGCAAATTCTGTATTTTTAAGTTCATTTTCACTCAAATCAATAGGTAATGAAGCTGAAAACACTTGTATGATATAGATATATGAAAACAATATGATAAAAATATTTTTCATTTTAGTTTTTCTTTTTAATATATATGTTCTTAGGTTAGCAATATATTTTTGAATGAGATGATAAGAATTGTTTCTTATATTTATATAGTAATTTAATAATCTTCATATTGAAATGAGTCATCACCACCGCTGGCACCACCAGCTGCTTTCTTAACTATACTATTATTAACCATTTTCTGGGGGAGGGGAGGTTTTTGTTGATTTTTATTCAATGAATGGATACCAGTCTTACCATTATAAGATTTAGTTGCATATTCATCTATTTCACTATAAACACATGATGGTTTGTATGAGTATACATTTATATCTTTAAAACCACCCTCATAGACTGTTCCGACTAGTGATATCATACCACCAATAACCTCAATTTTTATATGTTGATTGTGACTAAATTGAAATATTGGAATATTTGTTGGCATTTCTTGTCCTCTATTAAGAGAAAAAATTTGCGTTCTAGTTCCTCCTTCTGCGGTTAGAAACACCTGCATTATAATATCCAAAACTATTGCATTTATTATTTGAAAAGTTTTCCACTGTGCATGACAAGTACAATATTTATCACCAGTTTTTAAAAATTGACCCCAATACATATTTATCAAAGTTTTTAATTTAACTGAATCTCTTTTTATATATGCATATATATATATATATATATATATATATATATATATATATATATATATATATATATATATATATATATAAATGTATATGTATGCATACACGTATACTTAACCGCAACTGATAAGAAGTTATTGAAATATCTAAAAACGTCTTATACTATCAATTATTGAATATAAAGAATCAGTTTGAAAGTTCGTCTTACGGTAAAAAGTTGAAAGCAAAAAAAAATGAGGGCAAGCTTAAGAAAATTGTTTCAAAGTTCTAATATTACATACTTACCTTTAAAGAATATGGAAGAAAATACTATATATGAAATCAACAAGATAGATCGAGTAGATACAAAATATGGTGAAAGTATAAGATGTGATCTAAATAACGAATATTACATTTATTTACCTAAACGATTTCTGATTATTACTAAAAATCAGATGGATTATCTAAACACAACTCCACACATTTTAAAGAAAGTTAAAGAAGTGAAGGGATCATATACTCTAGTCCTTAAAAAGAAGAAGCAATTTGTATTCTACAACAACTTGTATGACAGTACTGAAGAAGAAGAAGATGACGATGATGATGAAATAGAAAACACATTTTAAACAATCCACGAAACAGAAACCTTTTAAAATTAAAATCATATATATCAACAAAACTCTGCATACATTAAAATTTCTTTCACATTTGATTAAATAGAAACTTTATAAAAAACGGAAAAACCGCAACAGAAACTTTTTTACAATTAAAACGCACAACATTAAAATTGCAACCACATTTTTTTCCTGTTTAGAAACAAAATTACATTTCAGAATTTTGTATAAAAAAAAAAAAAACCCCTCTAGTTTTACTCTAAGTGTTATTCAAGATAAGTAAGAAAAAACACATTTTTAAATAAACCTCGAAATAGAAACTTTTTTTAAATTATGAAAACATATGTATCAATAAAAAAACCCTACAACATCTAAAATTTCTCACGTATTTGATAAATTTGGGACCTTATAAAATGAAAAACCGCAACGGAAGCTTTTTAAAATTAAAACACACAACATTAAAATTGAAACCACATTTTTTCCTGTTTAGAAACAAAATTACATTTCTGAATTTTGTATAAAAACCTCCACCAATTTTACTTTAAGTGTCATTCAAGTTAAGTAAATCATCAAAAATGGAATCACATTTAAAAAAAATTTTTAAACAATCACAAAATAAAACCATTCTCCCTATAAAGGAGATGGTTTTTGATCATAATTATAAAATAATAAAGATGGAGCGTGTTCAGACACGCTTTGGAATGAAAATTCGGTGTCTGGTAGAGGGAACTCATTATATATACCTCCCGAGTATATTTATTGAGACGATAGACGATGATGCTATTTCAGAAGTTAATGTTAATACATACTACATTTCCAAAATAAAGAAAGGAAGCAGTGGGTTATACTATGAATTAACCATTATTGCGGAAACATCAGGTAATTTCTGGTAAAATAATTTTTATTTTTATTTTTTGATTATTAAATATAATAATAATTGATTATTTTCGTTTAAGCTCAAGATACACCAGAGAAATAAATTGAGTATTGAAGACAAAAACAACAACAGCAACCACCGAAACAATGTGTGCCAGATCCCTTTGAAGTATCCAGATTTTATAATTTTTTTATTTTCTTTTTTTAGTATAACATATTTACTTAAATAAAAATGTTAATGCAATTTTAATTTAACTATTTGTTTGTTTGTTCATTTTTTATTATTTATACACTTAACCACAACTTTTTATCAAAGTTTTATTTTTTAGCAAAAATAAAAAGTATATAAGAACATTTGTTAATGAGTTTTAATGAAACAATTGATTTTCATCATTCAAAGAAAACGTTTTACACACAAAAAGTGAAAAAAAGAAAAAAATATTTGTTATTATTTTATTTTTTTTGTTAGATAGTAAAAACATTATAATTACTCCTACACTTGATTGTAATGTATTAGTTTAATTATGTTCATTTTGAAAATTGTTTTAAATTGAAACAAATTACTATGAGTTGTATTAGAGATATTAATATATACCGCAGTAAATGAATTTTATTTATTAAATACTAGCAAAAAATCACAGACTTTCGTAAACCGCCCTAATGTAGTCTAATTCATATTGTATTAACCCTCTAACGAACACATTAAATGTTACGACTTCACTTCAACAAAAATAACATCCACCACGACTTCACTTTAAGCAAAACCGAACACGCTGTCGCCTCATACACTTTAAGCAAAACCGAACACGCTGCCGCCTCATAACACAAAATATCATAGAGTCGAATTTAACCCCAACGACCGTTAAAGGGTTAAGGTATGCACATTTTTTTTTTTTTTTCCTTTGCACGGTGGCAACACTGACCAACACCCGACCCACATCCACTAAATTTCATGGGTGGCAACACTGGTCGGAAAAAGTGGTCCAGAGGGAACGTAAACATACTACTCATTGCCATTCTCCAATAAATTAACAGTTGACTTTTCAGTTGTGTTTTGGTATTGTTATTTACAACTCTGCGTAAGTTTGGTTGAGAAAAACGTTGAGTATACACAACTGCTGTTTAGTAGTTGGATCTGTGGTTGGGGTTTTCTAGTTACATGATGTTGCGATATAAAAAGCAGAGAAAATGGAAAAATCGTAAATAGAAATATTTATTGTGCTTAATGACACAATTTTCTTAACAGTTCCAGTATCGGCACATACAAAGATTTCTTTAAATATTGTTTTAGGCCATCCAACAGATAACAATGCGTTTCTTTGTTCTACCGGAAATAACTAAAAAACCTTCCAAAATTATTTTTTAAAGAATTCGTTCCCTATTTGGATTATTAGTTACCTTGCATTGGATAGTTCAAGAGGTTTGGAATAATCACGAATTTTTCTTTTGATACGTAGCGACTTCGTTTTCGTCGTCATAAAATAAATCTACACTTATTTGTATCCATTTGGTATAATTCCTTTCAACTAAAATACTAAAAAACAACATTTTTTTTAAACTTTGTGTTTAAAATTTTCACACAAATTAATTGCTTTCTGTTAAACTTGATGTTTTAAGTTCGCAACGCGATGACAATTTCAACTAAAAAATAGTTTTGGTTCATAATACTAAAATACAGTTTGAATGTGTGCAAGTTTGGTCTACTCTTAGACGACCAAACTGAATTTGGTTGAGAACCGTGATAGGGGCATTAATTTTTAGAATGTATTTTTGAATTTTATAATTGTCTTCTGTCTCTAATTTTATTTCGCGTTGTAGCTCCTTGATTCGCATTTGAATTTCTTCTTCAATTATATTATTGTCTTCCTTAAAGTATTTTAATAATTTCTATTCTAGTTTTTCGATTTGAGTTTGCAGAAACAATTTATTGATAACATCGTTTTCCTCCAGAGCTTTTTCAACATTCTTGATCCTTTTGTTTTGGAAATCAATGTTGTTGTTCGTATTCACAAAGAAACCCAACAGTTTAGGTGCATTTTTCAAAGAAATTATGCTGCTAGTATCAATTAAATAATGTCCAAATTTATCAACAGACATACTTTATATACATATGTATATACTTATTAAAGTTAATGTATTATATTTGCTTCATGTAGTTCTTCAATAATTGATACAATCTCGTTATTGTGATTAGCATGATCTGCAGCTTTTGGATCGTCCCAGTATATATAGTTTGGCTTATGGGTGTTAAATTACATTAATCCGTCACCTGTTGATTCGGATAAATTCTTCTGATTTTTCTCGTCAATAAATTTCTTGATAATATGTTTATATTTGTATCCTCTAGCACCCTTGATTTCACAATCAGGTTCATATTCTCTGCTATATGCATTAGTAGTAGTTAAATCCTTTTATAGATTTCAAGTTCAAATTTATCATAGTTTTTGGGTGTTTTATGAAACATTAGAGAAAATAATCCAGGTGTTAAAGCCCATATTTGACCACCAACTTGTATTTTATCTTAATTCAATTTGAGGTTTCTATTGCCAAATTTTCATTCATTATTGAAATCTTTATGTGGACCATAGTTTGTATCTAATTCATTTCTCGTTTCCAAGACTTATAAGTCAGTATAACTGTCATCGGTATTGGAAGTCTGTGAGTAGAAATCGTCTTTATCATCGTCAGCATCATTCCCATTATTAGCATCATTAAACAAGATGGTATTATCAAATATTGTTTATTCTGCAAGTTTCTTTTGTGTACTTGTCTCTATCTTGACTGATGGCTTCTGAGGCTATAAACTTGTATTATTTTTAACTTCTATCTTCATTTTATTTTCTTCTATTATTGAAATTCTTTTAATATTTTTAGAACTATTTATGAATTCTTTGAAAGCTTCTGTTATAGGTTTAAATGAATCTCTTAGTTGCTTACCTGTATCTATTTCTCCACGTTTTATGCTACAAAGCTTTTTCTTCAAGACATTTCTTGTGGATACCAACTGCTTTAAGACTTTTTCATCCATGTATGCTAACAGCAAATAGTAGATCCGCTATCAGCTATTAGATTAGCTTATCAGCTATTAGATCAGCTTATCAAGTATGAGATCAGCTTATCAGGTATCAGATCAGGTTATCAGGTACCTGGTCTGGTTTTCAGATCAAGTTATTAGATATTAGATTATGTTATCAGCTAGCTGGTCTGGTTTTCAGATCAGCTTATCAGTTATCAGATCAAGTTATCAGGTAGTTTTCAGATCAGGTTATTAGCTATCAGATCAGGTTATCAGGTACTTGGTCTGATTTTGAGATCCGGCTATCAGCTATCAGTTCAGCTTATTAGGTAGCTGGTCTGATTTTCAGATCAGCTTATCAGTTATCAGATCAGGTTATCAGGTAGTTTTCAGATCAGGTTATTAGCTATCAGATCAGGTTATCAGGTACTTGGTCTGATTTTGAGATCCGGCTATCAGCTATCAGTTCAGCTTATTAGGTACCTGGTCTGGTTTCCAGATCAGGTTATTAGCTATCAGATCGTATTATCAGGTACCTCGTCTGGTTTTCAGATCACGTTATCAGGTACCTGGTCTGGTTTCCAGATCAGGTTATCAGCTATCAGATCGTGTTATCAGGTACCTCGTCTGGTTTTCAGATCACGTTATCAGGTACCTGGTCAGGTTTTCAGATCAGCTTATCAGGTATCCGATTATATTATTAGGTAGCTGGTCTGGTTTTCAGATCAGCTTATCAGGCATCAGATCAGTTATAGCAAATAGATGTATGAAGTTTAAGGTTAGATTAATAAGTAAAGGTGATATTTTATGAGTAGTTGTTTATATAGTTATGAAATAGTCAAGTTGCTTTCTGTAGCAACCATCGTTTAACTCGTTATCTTTGCTTTTCATCAAAAATCCATATTTATCCTTCCAACACTCTCGACAAATATCTTGAAACTTTTCATAGCTCATATCGCTGACAACATGATCCTTATAAACATGCTTTTTTGTCTCATCTTGTTTAAACATTATTATAATATTTGCATTGTCTCTTATTAAATGCTTGGGAATTCTTGTATAAGTTTGACACAAGTAGAATGAATCAACATCCTTATGTCATCCCATACAAAAAAATGTACGTATATTATTCTGCTTCTCTCATGCAACATCATTAAATATCATAATTGAATTAGTTTTAGCTTCGTGAGTTGGAATAACTGATTCATTATAGCTGAATGTATAATATCCCATATCTTTAATTGGTGAAATTAATTTCTTCAGGTATTCATATTTAGGTTGATGAAGTGATTTTGAGTATAAATAGATGTTTTCAAACTTGAGACCATTAGGACTTTCTAGCAAGCCAACCATAACATTAGTCTTTCAAAATTTGATGGCCCCACTATTTGAGCACGAATAGAATTTGGTAAGAGAGGGCTATGCTTTATTTTTGAACTGATGTTCGATGAAGCATCAATATTACGAACTAAAATATTTTTATGTTGTTTTACCAACTGCATTTTTGTAACAAAATGCATTTCATAAATATTACCTCTTATATAGAAAATAATAGATAATATGGTTATACAATATCAGAAAACGTTTAGTCATAAAAACACCGTCGTTGGAGGAGGTATAGTAGACAAAATAATAAACTCTCTACCTGTTGAACTTCATCTTCCTGGATATCAGTACTGTGGACCTGGAACAAAACTACAAAAACGTTTAAATCGAGGTGATAAAGGAATTAATTTATTGGACTCTGCGTGTAAAAATCACGATATTGCTTACTCCAAAAATAGGGATTTAAGTACTAGACATAAAGCTTATAAAATACTTGAAAATTCAGGTAGGGATCGAGTTTTATCAAAAGATAGTAGTCTTGCTGAAAAATCATTTGCATATATGGTTACTAACGCAATGAAAGCCGAAACAAAATTTGGTATGGGTGTGGAGAAAAAGAAAAATGTTAAAAAGAACAAACTAAATGGTAAAAAACTATTTAGAACATCAATTAGAACTGCAACAAAAATACTAAAAAAAAAGAAAAACCATTAGATATTAACTCAGCTATTAAAATTGCACGAAAAACTATTAACAAGTCATTAAAAGGAATAAAATCTCAAATTGGTAGCCTAAAAACTGGAGGTGCTGCTACATCTAAGGCTGTAAATGAAATAAAGAATGCAAAAAATCAACTTGATGAAGCAACTAGACATAATAGAGCGATGGAATCTATAGTGGTTGGAAAAGGACTTTACTTAAAACCATATAAAAAGGGTTATGGTTTAGTTTACAAAGAAGAATCAAAAAACTCTTAGAGATGCTATCCAACAGACCACTATCTGATGTGGACCTAAGACGTTTCTCTATAAAAATATTCTATTTTTTAGAGGAGTTCTCATGTTGAATACAATACCAAAACGATCAAAGAAAATAGAATATGGAATAGTCAATTTAGATGTATCAACAGGACCTGGTACACATTGGGTAGCATATTATAAAAACAGCAATGAAAAATAATATTTCGGCAGCTTTGGAAAGTTACAACCTCCTTCGGAAGTAGTCAAATGTCTTGGTACAAATATAAAATACAACTATAATCAACATCAGAATTTTAATACATTTACGTGTGGTCATTTATGTCTTAAATTTCTTTATGAAATAACTGAAAATATTAAATAAAATACAATCATTTATAGTTTAAAAAACTCGTTAATGTCTTTTTATTTATAATTTAATACAGAATTAATTTATTTCATTGCCAAATAGGATGCTGTGAATTTTGAATCAAAAATTCACTCAGCTCACTCAAGGACAAAGTTTTGTTCACCTTCTCTACTCAAGTAATATGATCCGCTCGAGAGATCCTTAAATTCATCATCAGTTAAATTATTGTATCGTTTAGGCAGGAACATTATGTTGTGTTGGTCCATATTTTGTTGTTACACGTTTTACAGTTTGAATATTGTATTTAATTGATGTTTCAAGCTCCTTTATATAAATATAGTTTTTTTTTTTAAAGAATTAAATCATGATGTTAGTTTTTTTTTATTTAGTTCTTATCACTTTAAATGTTTAATTGGAGAAAAGTAGTGGTGATGACTTCCAGAAGGATAATCAAAAATATTTATGGTGAAATAGTGAATAAGTGGAGGATAGAGATAAAGAGAAAGATATAGTTATAGAGAGAAAAGGGATAGAGAGAGATAGAGTGCTAAAAAGAAGTACAGAACAAAGATGATACTATAGATATTTTAAAGATCAGGAGATGCTACTTTCAAACTTTAGAGAGCAAATTAGTATCAAAGGGGCCTTCAAACAATCATCATCATTCATTCAACAGCAAATAAGAAAATGATTCAAATAAGAAGAAGTTTAAATCAATTCATATCAGATTTTGATAGCTTCAGGCTATACGGTCATTGTGAGATGATAAAATTTTTCCAAAATATGCTGGAGGAGAATGAAGAAAACTGTCCGTGGTACGATCCGAACTGTGAGGAAGGATCAGACACCTGTACGTGTGCTATATATTTTTTTACGAAAAACTATTTTAGAAAATGTAATAGTTTCATACTATGAAATGTTTCCATCATTGTATTACAATAAAATAAAATTCAAATGTATTATGAAAATAAATAAAATTCAAATGTATTATTAAAATATTCCTGGTTTTGCATTATTTTTTTCAAAAGAATACCTAGGAATCATCTTTTCGATTAGAGAATAATAAAAACTTGTGTGTAGTGAAAAATTCAAGGACTTATACGAAAATCTAAACTTTTTGTCTTTATGCAAATATCAAATGAAATTTAATGGAATTTCATAATATTGTGAAATTAAATTTTTCTTGTGCAGAACCTCTCAAGGAAACTTTAACAAGACTGTGCATGATTAAGTGAAATATAAACAAAACCAAAATAATGTAAACAAAAATTTGCAAATAAGCAAAAACAAAATTTTTTTGATCCAACTAAGTACAGCAAGTAGAGAAACAAAATACATGCATATAAAAATGTAGACACTTGTTGTTAAAATTTCTATTAAGTAAATTTAAGTTGCAATAAAAAAACCATTTACATATTTCATTCTTTTTTCAATATTTTATTTATTTTTTATTTTTTTAAATTCTTATGTACATCACTTTTGGTCTTATTTTTACAATAAAATATTTTTTCTAAATAACTAAGATTTTATGTACAATAATTTTACAACAAAAGACTTTTTTTTTAATAACTAAAAATTTATGTACATTAATTTTTAATTAATTTTATCTGTTTTCTTGCATTCTAGCAATATGTCAAGTTCGTATTCATCCTTAATACGAAAATTATACCATGCATATTTTTTAATATTATTAGATCTTATTTTTCTTTTATCGTCTCGATAACTTAAGACTACCTTATTTGACTGACTAGTATATACTTGATGTAACTTAGATTAAAATGTTAACATATTATCATATACGTACATTGGATTTATTAAATAGAAAATTTTTATAAGATTCTAAACTATACTTATCTAATATTCATCGCTTTACACGCTTCGATTTTTTAATGTCATTTTGGTTTTTTACACTAAATGAGTACATCTTTGAACGTATCCCAACAAATTCGGTCATTATTTTACCGCAATTTTCATCCTTCATCATACCTAAAACTTTTTTATTAACTATTGGAAAATTATAATATTGTCTGCAAGATAGTCCGATGTATCAAATAAGTTGATCTATGTCATTATTTATGTCAGCATAAAAGTCGTCCCTTTTTATTGTAGAAATAAAAGAGTGTGTGTCCATATAGTTTAATGAGAGTTTTGTCTTGAACTTAGGTTGCATGTGTCCGTAATGGAAATTATACATTTTCCATTTGGAAAGCTCCAGTACGCAAAATCCAAGTAAATTGGTTTATTGTAGTGTGTCTTGACTCTATTAATTTCGATAGCTACCAGATATTCGGAAAATATAGATAAACTATGAAAGTTGGGTTTGGATATCTAATCTTGTGCCCCCAAATGGTTCCGATTTGTTCTGTTCCAATTTTTGACAATTTTAACATCTCTCCTCTTGTCCACATTTTCCATGGTTTTACCATACACTGCATTATTGAGAAGTTTGAAAATTTTTTTTCAAAAGCATCTGAACCCACCATAAGGAAGATATTCCGACATCGCCCAACCGTAGAGGTTGTTTGCGTCTAAGTATATAAGAAATTCTGAAGGCTTTTCTTTATAAAAATCTTGTAAATACTTATTGTTTACCTTTGAATATCTTTGACTACACTGTACGGTTCCCACACGTATACCTTTTTTCATAAAATTGTACATGTCTATGTCCTTCAATAATTCTAATTCAATTTTTGTATATTTTAACATTGCATCCCAGGAAAGTCCAGAAGCTGTATAATATTGACATGGATCCAGCTCATAAATACCCTTGCAAACTTTTCTAAAGTTCTCGAAAATATCTGTTAGTAAGAGAACGTCTGTTTTTAAGTAAAGTTCCATGTAATCTTTCATTGTTTTGCTACTAAAAGTATTCCATACCTCTTCAGCATGTGCGTATTCCTCTAAAGAACAGTCTTTATTGTTCAGCTTATTAAAGAAATCACTGCGTGAAGGAAGCTGACATTCATCTAATTTTTGAAATGAGTTTAGGTACTCATACGGAAAAATACCTTTTTTCTTAATGACCTGAAACTCTTTTTCTGACTGAAATAAGTATCTTATAGTGCCGAAATCATTATCTGACAAATTGCAAGCGAATGATTCCAAACTCTCAGCCATAAAGCGTATTGTATCAAGAAATCTTATTTCAAGATTATGACTATCGCTCATTTTTGTAAATTGGGAGAGTGATATATAAAGCTCCTTATTGAGAGGGAGCACCTGTTGGCATAGTGGTTACTATCTTGCCACATTCTGCTTTATGATTAGACATGACGTTCTCGCTATGTGTATACTGCAGACAGCTATTGCAGAAATGCAGCTTATTATGGTGCTTTGTAGTTTGGTTGACTAAAAGTCTGTGAATGATGAAAAATAGAAAAAAGTTTATAAATAAAACGTACATATTTTATAAAAATATATAACAAGTATATGTATCCTTAAAATAAAAAGTTCAATAATTTTTTAACTTACCTTGATATATTCTTTATCAAAAAGTAGTGATGAGCTGCAGCATTCTCTAAAAGGAGCAAGTTGACGTGGTTAATTTTCTCCTCCTTGATCATATAATAAGGACCAATGATTTCATCAGCTGCATCATCGTACCCAAAAACATTTACAATTATTGCTGGATTATTCACCTCGAACTCTTTGATTTTATTTAGTGCTAATGGGAACCTTAAATTTTTAAAATTTAAGGCTACACCATTTCGCGTATAAATCATGTCAGCGGTAATATCTTGGATGTTATATGAACTATAACGTTCTGTATGTTTGTATTTCGTGGTATCCATTGCAGCAATCAAACACCACTTGAAGCAATATACATCGCTGTTTTCTATGTTGATGCAAGCTTTTCTTTTATAAAGTTTTTCAGGAGTATATACCCAATTCGATGCTCTGACGAGAAACGATTTATTGATGCTTATTTCCGCTCGAACTATACGTATCAAAGTCCAACCAGGGTCCCTCTCTTGGAATTCAGACATTTTATTTTTAATTTCGGATATTTGGTTAGAAATTATCTTCCTTCGTCAGCAAACTCATTTTAGCTCTATGATATATGATTATATTGAGCTCCAATTCCTCACCCACAATTTTTAGATATTCTCCCACAATACTTATATTAAATTTAATTATTGTGTGGCTTAGTAAATGACTTTCAAGCATCTCTATGAAAATATTTTTATTTCCTCCAACAAACTCTTCCAAGAGCAGTTGGTCTTTTTTATTGTTTAATCCATATGTGACGATATTATTTTTAAATGCTCTTGATATTTTATAATATCTCACATTATCTTCTTCTGTCTTAGCATGCGAAGTACTCATTGGAGTTGGCAGGGTTTCTTCTCCTATTTCTTCTACTTCTATTTCTTCATTGCTATCCGGTATCCATATCATCGTTCAATAAAGTCCCTCCGAGGATATCTACTTCTTGTTGTTGAGGTTGTTGTTGATGATAAGTAAGAGGTTGCCATTGCATCAAATTAGAATACTGCTCCAATGGACTATCTCCTGTAACAGGATTATAAGTGTAGCTTGGATACTCATATTGCTGATATTGTATTGGTACTCCTGATCCCAAAAACTGATTATTCAATGACATTGGTGTAGGATAACAGTTAGGCATAACGTATTGCTGATAACTCATTGGTAGTTGATATTGGAGGTACTGTAGAGAAGGTTGTTGCTGATGATGATGAAAAGTGTCTAGCTGCTGATTTTGAAGAGACGTCTGCGGTTGCTTTTGATTTCTGCCGCCGCTTACTACCACTTGATTCTGCGCACTATGATTTTTAATAGAGTCCAAAAAGGATTTTTGGTATTTGTATACCTTGTTACATAAATTGCAGTTATACCCCGAAGAACTCATTTTTGATTGATTGATCATTAAACTAAAGTAATAAGGATAGCTAATGATGATGCTAAATACAATAAAGTACTGATGTGTTGATTAGAAAAGTTGGCGTATTTATACGCAAATTAGTAGCGGTAGCTCTGCTTACTTGCAAATTTCTACTTTTTGTTTCTCTGCTGATGACTGTACTTAGTTGAAAATCCTCTGCTTTAAAATAATAATCGTAGTCAAAGAAATGTCTGCGTTGCAGAATATAAATGTATACAAATATTACGTCTGTATTCTACAGAGCCACAAAATATTCCATGCACAAATTCTCACGGTTACACATGCATTTGCATGTAAATACATATGTACATACATACACATGCAAGAATTTCATAATGTTATCAAATAAATATTTCTTAAACAAATAAAGAAAATATAAACTTATCAGCGACAGACAAACTCGACCCCCACAGACAAGCATTAGGGGCTTTCACATATATGAGAACATTTTATACCATAAAATGTTGGCATGATAAATAATTTATTAGCGAAAGGAAATCATATAGGGTGTTTTTTTAGAGGTATAGAACTTCGAATTGAAATAAAACACAAGAAAATCGTTTTAATGTCCATCAATTTGGCTTTATTGGAAGGATAATTTTATGCCATTAACGTTTAAGTATGATTTCGGGCATGTGGCCGCCGCGGCTGGCTCGAATAAAGCCAATTCTACAGGTCCAATTTTCAACCACTTTTTCGAGCATATGGGGCCGTATGTTGGCAATAACGCCACGAATGTTGGCTTCCAAGTCCCCTAACGTTTCTGGTTTGTTGGCGTAGACGAGCGACTTCACATATCCCCAAAGAAAATAATCCAATGGTGTCAAATCACACGATCTTGGTGGCCAATTGACCGGTTAACCGAATTAATTGCTCTGATGGACGATTATGTCGACCATAAAATGGACGGAGGTTGCGGTAAACTTCGCGAACTGAACCATTATTTTCGAAATAAATTTGCACGATTTGCAAGCGTTGTTCTTTTGTCAACCTGTCCATGATGAAATGGCAAACCAAACTAAATATTAATCACTTGACAGCTGACAAAATGGCCGCCAGTTAAAAAAGTGATGCTAACTTAAAGTTCTATACCTCAATAAAAACACCCTATACATACATACATACATACATGCATTAATACATACATACATACCTATATACATATATATATACATACCTACATATATACATACATACATATATACATATATATACTCCACCCTGAGTACTTTTTGAAGGTAATAAGCGCATGCTTGAGCCAGGGAATTTTTCCAACAATGTGGAAAACACAAAAGCTGGTACTGTTACCTAAGGATAATAAGCCGCTAGACGATCCCTCCTCTTATCGTCCACTGTGTATGATAGATACGAGTGGGAAACTGCTAGAAAGTATAATCTGTAGAAGATTGGAAGGCTGTGTTGAAGCTAAGAATGGTTTATCAAATAACCAATATGGCTTCAGGAAAGCAAGATCAACATTGGATGCTATCAAGGTTGTAGTAGAAACTGCTGCTAGGGCTATCCAAGGAGAGAGGTGGAGAAATGGAACTAAGGAGTATTGTGTAGTAGTAACCCTAGACGTAAAGAACGCCTTCAACACGGCAAACTGGGGACGTATTGTTGAAGCCGAAGCCTTAGCAAGATTAGACATCCCAGAATATTTACTGGCAATTATACAGGATTATTTCCGAAATAGAGAGCTAGTTTATTATACCGATAAAGGTACTAGGAGACGCCAGATAATTGGCAGGGTGCCTCAAGGATCAGTACTTGGCCCACTACTGTGGAACGTCATGTACGATGGAGTATTGAGGTTAAATCTACCTGAGAAGGCAAAGATAGTTGGATTCACAGACGACATAGCGTTAGTATGTGAAGCAAAAGAGTTACTAGAGGCGGAAACCATTGCAAATGCCAGTATTCAGATCGTTAGGTCTTGGCTCAGGTCAATGGGTCTAGCTCTAGCTGACCATAAAACAGAGGCGGTTCTGATTAGTAGTCGGAAAAGTAGGGAAACCATTAGGCTTAATATTGGTACGTGTAGCATATAATCCAGGGAATGTCTAAAATACCTTGGAGTCATGATTGACACACGTCTATCTTTTCATGAGCACTTTAAGTATATAGGTGCCAGAGCATCGAAGACCTGCTCAGCTCTATCCCGGATCATGACGAATACAAGAGGTCCAAAATATCTGCAGAGGAAATTGATCTCTAGTGTAGTTAAAAACATTATCCTATATGCATCCCCTATATGGTCAGGTTCACTGAGATATTCTACGTATGTGAATCTGATATCCCCTGTGTATAGGCTGGCCGCCCTGCGAGTATGTAGCGCATTCCGAACTGTGTCCGACGAGGCAGCTTTTGTCATTGCCGGTTGATGCCCATCGAATTAGAGGCGATATCGGACAGTACGGATGGTGTGACAGATTTGTGCCTACGTAAGTGGCAGGCACGATGGACAGCGACTGATAAGGGAAGATGGACTTACTCACTGATACCTGACATCAGTACATGGTTATCAAGAAAGCACGGTGACTTGAACTACTATATTACACAGTTTTTGACTGGACATGGTTGCTTCAGGTCGTACTTGTACCGTTTCGGACATGACAGTATTCCGTTTTTTCCGAGCTGTGATGGTAATGTCGTGGAAGATGCCGAACATGTGTTCTTCATCTGTCCACGATTTGATAGTAGAAGAGAGTGCTTAGAAGTAGATTTAGGGCGTAGAATTAGGCCGGACAACATAGTTCCAACATAGTTCCATGTTGGAATCTTTGTATAACTGGACGTGTGTATGTAATTTTGCAAAATTCGTTCTATTAGAACTTCGTAGGTTAGAAGAGATTCGCAGAAGAATCTCTTTAGGTTAGATTAGGTCTAGGACCTATTCCCACCCCGTGATGTAAAGCCTTGCGGCAGTACCACGGGGAAGGTTTGGGTCAGTGTAAAGGGGTGTTTTAGCGTGTTAAAGTCTCGCACTCCTGGCAAACACCATCACTGCCAGGGTCTTTCGATGATTTCATCCCATTCATCCCATGAATAAAAATAAAAAAACATATATATAAGGTATTTCCCTAACGAAAAATCAACTAGGTACTACACTAGCCACAAGTAATGCAAGACTCTCTCACTCATGAATATGTTAATGCATTTAACATCAAATAAATTTTTTTTGCGAGTGGAAAAAAATGTGCTGTCATTCCAAAAAAAATCAACAAGAAAAAACTTTGTTTAATTACACAATAATTTTTTGTAATGGCATCAGTTACAATTAGAAGTTCGTGATCAGTGAACGTGTAATTTTTAGTGAAAAAGTGCTTTTCTGTTAGAAAGTTAAATGAGCAGCAGAAGTAAATTAAAAAATTGCATAAAAAGAAAAAGAACAATTAGTTCAAAAATATATTAAGGATAAGGGTTTATCGGGGATAAAAGTTCACGTGAAATGTGTTCCGATTCCCTAAAATTGTGATCGCCAATGTTTGCGTTATTATTCTTTAATTTTTTCACAATTTTTTGTTCACGGAAAATATTTCACGTGAACTGGTGAATAATTATTTGTTTTATCAATAGAAAAATTAGTTGTATTCATTAGCGAAATCACTGACGAAGGGTTATGCATATGGTGGCAATTGACTACCGTCAATCTCATCCCCATGTTGAAATCGTCAGTCTTTTGCATTGCTAGTGGTTAGCTAGCTACGCCGACTGCAGGGATTTTTATGATTTACCAAAATAAACAATATGATGAATTGGCTCATAATAATAATACAGATATAAAAATAAAAACTAATAATGTTTTATTCTATTTGTATATTAAAATATATTTCCCAAGCATTGAAGTATGTACGTATGTATACATTCTATAATCTATGGTGAAATAAATTATAATTATAATAAATTTATAATTATAAAGTTTTATAATTCATTGTTTAAAAAACTAGTTTTAAAAGATATCAAAATCTCTTAAATTCACTATATCGCTCATTTACTCAAACAACTTCGTAACTCAAAGTAGACTTGTTTTGCAGAAAACGACTATTAAATTTTTGATTTGCATACAACTTAATTAAGAAATAAGTTCCTATTCTTCTCTCATGAGTTGTGTATACAATATATTTTTACAAAATTTTTACATAATATAAAGAAATATATCACGAATAACAAACTTTTTGAGTTATGATGTTTGTTTATATACTATACATACATTTATTTATATATATACATATATATATATACATACATATATATATATATACAAGTTAACAACAGCGGTGACACGGCACTTGAACAAAGTTTAGCAGTGTCAGCGTAATCGATAAATTTACCAATTCCCATGCACTCAACATGCGCATCCGGCCTATTTACGAAAATAATATAAGAAGGATCGAGTTACATTAAAATAATTCTTGCTAGCTAAGTGTATGCATACTGCGAGTTAAAACAACTTGATCTACAAAGTCATCAAGGTGAAGACAAACATGGGAATCATCAGTCTTGGCTACGCCCTCGCCCGTTGCGGTTAACTTAAAGTAAATAATTAAATTTTGTAAATGTAAAACTAATTTCTTGATTTTCAATAAATAATTGTTAATTGTGAAAAGTAAATTGTGTGTCAAATTATTTCAGGCGCTGAGATTGCGCCTTAATAAATTTTTTATTTGATGAAACTTGCGTCAGATTCCTAAGTGGGGCCCGAGCAGGGACCCGCTCAATATTGCGGTGTCTTTATATAAAAAAATAAAAGTCAGTTCTGCGATCTCCAAGGAGCACTCCAGGACCAATAACTCAATAAAAAAAATTATAAAAAAGTCTCTCCTTCGCCAACCAGATATTCCTGGTGGTTTTCAAATAAACTAACCACAGAAGGTTATCCCAGCGAAAGTTAAGTAAACCGTGCTTAAGGAGGTATCCACGAGTATAAAAGTGGATTTCCAACAAGAAAACACGCGGAGCTTACGGAGGGAAAAAAAGGAGTTTTAAGTGGATCGCGTCGTGTCGTGGCATAGCCAAGGCTCAAAATTTTTTTTTTGAGAAAAAAAAGTAAAATCAAAAATATTACAATGTAGCAGAACAACATTTATCTTATTTTTTTTATTTTCTATTTCATTTTGTATACATTCACATGTTACATTTCGTTTAAATTAGTTATTTTTATAACAATGATTTACCTACTCAATTTTTTTATTTTCTTTAACATAGTGCATATAGCTATTTTTGATCGACTGTTAGTTAATCTACATATATATTTAAAATAACTTCGACTCATGTTCATAATATTGTTCTCAATGTATATTGAAATCTCATTACAACAAATATTTATGTATTTTGATCTTATTGCGTTAAAATAAATTATTCTCATTATTCTCTTTTACTTGCATTTTGTCTTTGTCATTTCAATGCAATGTAATGCAAAATGCACTCAAATGTGAATTACTCGATTCTCAATCAAAAGGATTAACTGTATTATATATTTTTTATGTTATGTTAAAACTTAAAAGTGATACAAGAAAATATTTTAAATAAAAATTCACTCATCAAAGGCATTTTGTTCTTTTTCATACCACTTCCAAACTAATTTTTTTTTGTTAGATCTGATAACGGTTTTGATATATTTGAAAATGAAGGTATAAAACGACTATACCACGAACAGGTTTGCAAAAAGGATAGTACATCTTTTGCATTTCGAGGACTTTGTCTCATCAAAATGGCTTTTGTCTTTTCAGGGTCAACTTTTAATCCATCTGCTGTAAGTATGTTTCCCAGATATTTTACTTCAGGCTTGCAAAAGAAAAATTTTTCCCGATTAAGATGTAAATTAAACTCTTTTAATCATTTAAATGTTAGTCTTAGATCAGATATATGAGTTTTAACATCTTTTGAGCATATAATAATATCATCCAAATAAGCGAAAATTAATACATTGAAATTGATTATTAGGGGCTTAGCTGGATCCCATTCGCATTTCACTGTTGCTACTGCAGATCATCAGGAAACCTTTACCCAAAAATTTCTTAGAACAATTAGAGTTAATATGTTAAACTTTCATTTAAGCAAAGGAGAAGCTCAACAAATAACAAAGTTGAAACAATAACTAAATAATCAACATGTTTTTTTATTTTCTTACTTTATCATTACTACATTGGCTGACTTTTTTTCAGCTTCAAATTGTAGTTGTAAGAGTATGTAAAGAAAATAAATGTAAATAACAACAACAGCTATTCAAGAATAGAGTGTTGCCACACAAGTATTTTTTTGACCGGGTGCTGTCAAGTTAATAATAAGTGTTTTTTGTGGGAATTTTTACAATTTAAGTTTGAAATTTTTTAACGCACTAGTAATTTTAAACTTAAATTGTAACAATTCCCACAAAAAACACTAATTATTAACTTGACAGCACTCGGTCAAAAAAATAATTGTGTGGCAACACTCTTGAATAGCTGTTGTTGTTTTTTACATTTATTTTCTTTACATACTCTTACAATTACAATTCTCAACATAAAGGTCGTACATTTTTCTTATGTTTAAGTTGGAATTTAAATACTTACGCTGCGGATTATGCGATCTGCTGAAATGGCTAGTATAAGCCGGAAATGAGTTTATATGATTAATGATGGGTGTGTCATCAATTTTAGTAGTTCGAATGTGTTTTCCCCGCGGGTATATTAATTCCGAAACCTGATTTTTTTTTACTGCAATTAAAATGTCGTTTTTTGCTTATGTGGTATGTGTCCAAAAAATACTTTTTGCAGACAGGAATGTCGCCTTGATCTGTTATTCCAATAGAATACGAAAAAGTACGAAATCTCGGATTTGGATTATCATTTCTTGGACGCTGTTTTTCAACCATTTTCGACGCAACGCAACCTCTAACAAAAATATTTTGTTGTGTATGGGAGTTCAAGTTAAGAAAGGATGTTTTTTTTTTTTTTTTTTTGTTTAATACATATAACTTATTTATTGCATCTTCAAAAAAAAAAATTAACTAACAATAAGTAATCAAATCTTAAGTCTAGATATAATTAATGTGTCCGACCAATGCCGAAAACAATTTTAGTGATAGTAGTTATTAATACAATAATTATGTACTAGCAAAAAAAAAAAATTATTCTCAAAAAGTTTCATCTGAGGTATTGCGTATTAGAGCCTTGGTGTCCCTCTTTTTTAAGCGGATGTGTCCAGTAAAGTTCAAGATGTTACGAGCAAGGGGATTAGGATGGTACTCGAGTTTAGTTAAATATTTGCCTGCGTATTTTGAAATTTCTTCAGTCACTAGTGGCATATTTAAATCACGATGTAAATTTGAATTTTTAATGAACCATGGGGCCGATGTTATTAAACGTAAAATTTTGTTTTGTCTTCGTTGGATTTTCTCAACATTTGAAGCTGAAGCAGTGCCCCATAACTGAATTCCGTAGCACCATATTGGTTTCAAAAGCGACTTGTATATTAACAGTTTGCAGTCTAGGCTGAGTGTTGAATTTCTGCCAATCAACCAATGTATTTGAGATAACTTAAGTTTCATTTGAGTTAGCTTAGAGTCAATATGATGTTTCCACGTAAGCCTTCGATCAAGGTGAATACCAAGGTATTTCACGTGAGAATGTTGAGGAATATTCTCATTGTTTATTCGAATGGGGGAACAAGTATCTCTTCTTAGGGAAAACGTTATATGTACACACTTTTGTTCATTTACTTTAATTCTCCATAAGTTCAACCATATTTCCAACTGGGTAATATGTTCCTGGAGATTGCGGGATGCCTCAGAAGGGTTTTCGTGCATACTCATACAGGCTGTATCATCGGCAAACGTAGAGGTATGGATATTATTGCTCACAGGCATATCACAAGTATATATTAAATACAAGACTGGCCCCAGAATACTACCCTGTGGGACACCGGAAGATATAGATTCGGGCACACTCATGAAGTCTCCTTCCACAACAGTGAACTTCCTATCAACAATATAACTTTCCAAAAGTTTTTGAATGTTTATTGGCAGGTATGTCTTCAATTTTAAAACTAGGCCTTCGTGCCATACTTTGTCAAACGCTTGAGAAACATCAATGAAGAGGGCAGAACAATATTTCTTTTCTTCAAATGTCTTCCTTATAACTTGCACCAACCTATGCGTTTGCTCAATTGTGCTATGCTGACTTCTAAAACCAAATTGATGATCCGGGATACACCCATTATCAGCTAAAATTTTGGAAAATTTAGTCATGAGCAGCTTTTCGAAAAGCTTTGAGATTGTTGATAGTAAGCTTATAGGCCTATATGACTCAGCCTTGGTAAGATCTTTACCCGGCTTTGGAATCATTTTGATCTTCGCCAGTTTCCAGTTATATGGAAAATACAGCAATCGCAAAATGGCATTAAAAATAAATAGCAGGATGGAGTGAATACAGCTTTTAAATGCTCAGCAAATAAGTTACCTTTCTCGCTATCGCTTCTTGCCCATCCTCCGGTCGAAGTGCGCAGTGGTGATTTAAGCTCAACGGGTCTTTTAAGATTTCTGGCAGCGCGCCATAAAGAGTAATTAGATGCTGACGTGACATCGAGACCTTCTAGAAATTTTTCTAGTAATGCTGTTTTTTCCGACGATAGCAACTCTTTGAGTCGTTTAGTACATGCTTTAAGTCTGAGTTTATTTAGGGGTGATCTGTGTTATTGCCATTCTCTTCTAGCTCTCCTTTTTTGACATACAAGACGTTCAATATCCGCAGAATAAATTCTATTAAAGCCAGTCTGCAGATGGGAAGTAGTGGCATGTTCAGCAGCCTCTTTAATATTTTCGTTAAGATTGGCAATTTAAATTCAATATCATCGGATGTACTTAGCTTAATGTTTTCCGTACAATGACTACTGAGATATTTTTTGAACCCCAGCCAATTAACACGACTTATCATCTTCACATATGAGTTCGGCAAATCACTCCTTAGTGGATTAAAAATTGTAACTATTGTGAGAGAGTGATCGGAGGAGAGATCTAGAGAGGCCTCCACGTGAGTTAGGTCCCTAGGGATATTTTTCATGACACCAAAATCTATTACATCTGGAATTTTTTGTACGTCAGTAGGCCAATAAGTGGGCTCCCCACACGAAATGACATCCAAGTCCATTTTTGAAATTGTATTAAACAACGCTCGACCTCTAGGTGTAACAAGACGCGAGCCCCAGTACGTATGTTTTGCATTGTAGTCGCCAGCCTCCAGGAAACAAGATCCAAGCGATTTGTAGAACTTCTCATACTGCTCTTCTGTAACTGCAAATCTGGGAGGTGAGTAAATTGATGATATCACGAAATTCGCACAAAAATTTTCTACGAAAATATTCGTTGCTTGCATATATTCTTCACAAACGTTGTCAAGGACATAGTGCTTGAGTCTTGTCTTAATTACAATTGCTGATCCACCGCATGCTCTCCCTCTCGGGTCCTTTGAATCATATAGAGTGTAACCATTTATTTTGAATAAGCTTCTTGATGTCAAATGAGTCTCAGAGACCAACATTATATCAATATTTTTTCCATAAGGAAGTGCTCGAGCTCATTTTTGTGTTGGCGAATGCCGTTTGCGTTCCAGAAACATATTTTCAACGTGTTCATAGCTTGTTAATTAATGCTTGAAGCAGAGTATTCTGCATTCGTAGCATTTCTTGCATCATGTTAGTCATATTTGTAGTAAAGTTGTTTATAGTTTGCACTAGATTATCAATAGTGGCTTCAAGGCGGCTGAAATTAAAGCTTGTGTTAGCATTTGTCGAATTACTTGTTGTTGGTGGGGACACTTTCTGCGTGGGAATTGAATTTGTCTTAACAGCATCCGCATACGATACTCGTAAAGTACTTGGTTGGCTCATTGGAGGAAAATTGGCGGAGAAAGCATTTGGTGATTGAACTGGAGCTAACTTAGGTTTTTGTCCCATGGTCTTTTTAACGAAAGAATATACAGGACATCCTCTGTAGTTAGCAGTGTGATTACCTCCACAATTACTAAATTTTTTTTCAGCTTGATCTTTTGAATTCGTACAGCTAGCAGAACCGTGCAATTCACCGCAGTTAACACAAACTGTAGGTAATTTGCAGTAAGTTTTAGTTTGGCCATATTCTTGGCAATTGTGGCACTGTACTGGACCTGAACGCTTACTTGGCTCTTCAACTGTGATTTTTCGGTGCAAGAGAAACTTTACGCTATAAATTGGATGGGTTTAATTTTTTTTCAATTGTGTGTCATTCGGCTCCAGTTCGACCCGAAATAGGGGTTGGGGGACCTTTTCTCTGTTAATTATATTAGTAACATTTTTAACCTTAAATCCTTTGTCGATAAGAGCACATTTTACGTCTTCGGGGTCAACATATGAATCTATGCCCTTTAGTACTATCTGTAGGCTTTTAGCACTCTTGAGTTGGTAAGTGTAAAAATTTGTTTTATTTTTCTCAAAATCACTATCAACTGTTCGGAAATTTTTTTCATCATAAATTTGGATTTTTGTTTCGTCAATATTACCTCGTTTAATTGGAATGGTGTTGAAGGTATTTTCACCAACGGCCGACAGTAGTTTTTTTAGAAGCGCGTTGGAATTTTTTTCTCTCAGATAGATAGGTGGTGGCTTAAAAGACTTTTGCGATGATGCAGCGGGCTTGTCGTTATTGTCTTGCAATATTGAAAAACGATTTTGACGATTAGTAGAGGACGCGCTGTTATCCCTAGACATCTTTGGAGCAGATGAAATTTGAGAAGAATTTGGGCTTCGCCCACGCTTTACCACAGTTATGTATCTGTCCATACCGATTTGGACCTTGGGTTTTGAACTGCTGCTATCTGTAGTGATAACTTGGTTAAGTGATGAACACGAGCCCGAAGGGGATGAAATCGCTGACTTATATGAAGAAGTACTAGGCAACTGTAATGTTAATGAATCACTAGTTGGCATTGGACAAAGCGAAGTTGATCGCTGACGAAAAATTGGCTTTGCCGTTAAAAAATTACTTTCATAAGATTTTTTATTTTTATTGTTTTCATTAAGAGTTTCAGAACTCACAGTAAAATATGCATTTCTGCCGTTAGAACTCACTTCACATTTTTTTGTATTTGAGGTACTCATGTAGAGTATTCCTCAAGGGTACTTTGTTTGCGGTTATTTGTTTGTTTTTGTTGTTTTGACTATGTAAAAAAAAAATTTGCAATATTTGCTTTGCTTATTTATCAAAGTTAATTTTGTATTACGAATATTTTTTGAATGTTTTATTGTTTTTTGTTTTTGTTTTTTTTTTGTTTTGTTTGTATGTAAAAATAATCCGCTATGAAGTGTGTTCACTATGAAGGTTCAACGAGAACGTTTGCATCGACAAACTACATCCGCAAATGTTTTTGCTGATACAATAGTGCCTGAGCTATTTGTGTATTGCAAGCCGTTGATTCGACGAAACTTTGTTAAATTTTTTCGCCATTCAATACTATTTCGTCGTCGCTTTTGCCCAACTGAGATCGTTGCCAGTTCATCATCATTATTTGACGATGAATCCGAGGATATAATTCTTGTCACTCGCCGTTTTGAGACACGTAGAAAGCCAACTGATGAACAATCGGAATCACCACTTTCGACATTGACCTCATTGTTTTTGTTGTCGTCCATTCTTGGCACTATTTAACTATAAATAGTAAACTTTAATATTTATAATATTTTCATATTTGAAATACCGAAGTATATATATTTGACATAAAGTCTTTATTTATTTAATTTGAAAAATTGCTTGTTTTTATGGTTTAGCAATTGTCTATATGCATTTCGTTCCTGCTTTTGGAACTCGTCAGTAGACTTTAACCCAAAAAATGTTTGAATTTAGTTAACGAACTTCGTATGTTTATAGTAAGACTCTTAATACTATATTGAGAATCACAGTATACAAACATAATAAGTTTGAAAGCTTCAAACAAAAATTTTTACAAAACAAGCATTTTTATTCGATTAGTAGTAGGGAAATACCAATCCTGGGACAATTAAAATTGTGAAATTGGTCTGAAATTTCTAAAAATTCTGGACTGAAATTTTTGAAATTTTGCTGAAATTTGTATGAAATTTAAGAAATTGTGTTTTCGGTGCGCTTTGATGTTTTTTTGTTTACATTAGGAATTTTTTTTTTACATTAACTGTTTTTTGTTTATATTAAGTGTATGTATGTTTGTATGTATGTATGTATGTATGACCGTGGGAACTTGTGCGCGGAATATTTTGTGGGAATACATTAAGGGGTTTATAGGTTTGAAGCTTTTATATGTAGATGATTTTCTAATGCCGACTGGATAACTAACATCTTAATTTTTTCCAAATGTCGACGGGAAAATCATGGAAATGATTTTTCCTAATTCCGATGGAAAATTTGAGGGGTGTGTCTAGCTGTAGGATTTGAAGTCTGGCTGTGCTTGTGTCTAAATTGTGAGACCTTAAGGCTGACCGTGATTTGGGTAGGTGAGGGTGTTTTGTAATATGTAACCGTGGGAATTGGGTGGCGTTTATGCTTGTTGGAATTTAAGGCAAGCTGTGCTTGGTGGGTCGCGGGATGTATTTGAGGTAGATCGACTGGTGGAAGGCGGGGAGTTGTTGAAATATGTATCCGTGGGAATCTGTGTACATGTATGTATATATGCATGTATGTCTATAAGAGTTTAAGGCTGTCTGTGATTTATAAAAGGTGAAGTGAGAGTGTTCATGTAATACGTATCCGTGGGAATCTGTGTATATGTATGTTCGTAGGAGTTTAAGGCTGATTGCGATTTAAGGTAGGGTAGGGTGTTGTTGTGATAGATAGATAGAATGTGCCTATGTGTGTGTGTGTGTGTGTATGTATGTATGTATATGTAGCAGTTTAAGTCTGTCCTTGATTTGAGGTAGGCGGGGGGTGTTATTGTAATATGTATCTATAGGAATTTGGGAGTTTATATGTTTGTAGAAATTTTTGTGCATGTATGTCTGTAGAAGTTTAAGGCTGATCGTGATTTGGACTCTTGAGATTGATCGATTGTATGTGACCTTGAGAATTTGTGTATGTATATCTGTAGGAAATTTAAGGCTTATCGTGATTTATGAGGGGCGCAGTGTTCATGTAATATATAACCGCGCAATTTGTGTGTATATATGTAGGAGTTTAAGGCTGATCATGATTAATGAGAGGTGAGGTGAAGTTGTTCATGTATATGTATCCGTATTTGTGTGTATCTATGTCTATATGAGTTTAAGGCTGATCGTGATTTATGTTGTTGAGATTGATAGATTGTATGTTACCTTGAGATGTTGTGTATGTATATCTGTAAGAACTTTAGGCTGACTGTGATTTGGTAGGGGAGGGGCGTTGTTGAAATAGGTTTAATTTTTCGTAGATGAATTTTAGTATGTGTTTGTGTATTTGATTTTCTCACCCTAGTATTTATATGTACGTAGAAATAAATTATTTCTCATATGAACATTTTTTGCTAGAAAATATTATCATATATCTGAACTTCCCTAATCCTAGTATGTTTTTCATATTGGAGGATGAGATTGCTTTATATTTTATCAAGCTTAAATTTGTCCAGTGTTGAAGTCTGTCGGTCAGAAATTTGTTTATGTTGTATAAATATTAATTTCAGATTTTGCAAAATTCTTGTGTACGATCGTGGCGATTTTGTGTGTGTATGCGCGATAGAGTTTGACTGGTCTATGATAAGTTTGTTTATTTAAGTAGATTTGTCTTCTTCGACTTTCGTCTTCAAGCGTCAATAGCTTGGAGAAATTTTTTTATGTTTTCATGATGTAGATATGTAAGTGCGATTGTTAAAATCCAATAAATACTTGAGCATGGGTAAGAAATTTGATAATATGTACATATGTATAGGGTGTTTTTTTAAGCCCGATATAACTTGAAATTGTAAAAAATAACACAAAAAATTAAATTGTAATCAAAATTTTTTTTTTATTCGAAAGATCAATACGTGACATTAACATTTGAAAATGATTTCGGGCATATGGGCACCGCGGCTGTTCTTGACGAAGCGCATTCTGGACATCCAATTTTGGGCCACTTTTTCGAGCACTGCTGGCCGTATGTCACGAATAACACGAACAATTGGATCTTCTTCCACACTTTCGTTTACAGCGGCGATATTCTCTTCACTACGCACATTCCTTCGACGTGTTGGTGTTATTGCATCCTCTAGAGAGTGTGTGGTACGAAATCTATCCACAGTTCGACGAATGGCTTGTTCAGATGGACGATTATTTACGCCATAAAAATGACGAAGTCGTCTATAAGTTGCGCGAATCGACGACTGATTTTCAAAGTAAATTTGGATAATTTCAAATGTGAGTCTATTCATGATGATTTGTCAGAGTATACTGAAACAAATAAAAAAAAATGTTTTATCAAAATTTAATTTTTTGTGTTACTTTTTACAATTTAAAGTTCTATCTAGGTTAAAAAAACACCCATTACATATGGATCTACAAATTGATTTTATGTATGTATGTATGTACATACAAATAAGTCTGGGGCTCCCTGTTTAAATACATTTTTTTTGTCATGTGCGGTCTTTTATTGCTGTTGTAAATATTCGCCTGGTCTTTTGTATATAGATGTGAAATATCTCCATAGTTTTTTTTATTTGAAATTAAAAAACGTTCTTTTAATTTTTACATGTATTTACTTAAAAGTTTGTGAGGAGTTTCTGTTTTAAGTAAATTGAATTCCTCTCTACTTATAGTAACTATAGTAGAAATATTTAATATATTTTATTTCCATTTGTTTAAAGTTGATGTAGCCTATATAGTCAACGTTAGAAATTTTTCGGTGTAAAATTTTTTCCAACTATCATCTCTTTTCTTTTCTTCTTCTTTTTCATATATTTTAGAACATCTTGCATTGGCTTTAAAAAATGACAAACGCTTTGAAATGAAACTGATCCAGCAGTCCAGCTTAGGTGATGATAGTTTTATGTTAACCACTTTGCTTCTCTTTCCTTTTTTATTGATAAACATTTAAAATCAAATGGTGGTTTTATAATGAAATTGTTATACTCATTATTGTTGAAAACATCCGCTACTTCATTTTGTAATGAAAATCATTCGAAACCTTACTCGTCTATTAAACCCATTTTTTCATTCATATTACTTAATTTATAAGACTTTCCGGACTTTCTATTATTCGATCATCGGTAAAAATGCAGTAGCTGAGGTCCTTGCTGGCTGTTTCATATTAAATTTCTATATCAATTGGGCCGCTGTTGAATAAAAGGAACTTTTATCTTAAACTTTAGTGCATTTGGAAGTGCTTGAGATTCTGTCATATAATAGATGACTTTCTATGTCAACATATCTGTCTACTCTTTGTCAGCGTTAAGGGACAATTAAATTTTAAAATTTTAATTCCTCAAATTGTGTTACTTCATACTCATAATATGTTTTCATTAATTAATGTTTATCTTATGAAGGTTACTCGCCTATGGCTTTTATTTGATGTTCTAGATGACTTTTTTTTTAGTTGAGCGTATTGTGCATATATTTCTGATATTTTTAAGTGCGCTTTATTTACCTGTCAGACAAAGTGTACGTATCAGTTGATCACTCAGTCTCTCTTTTTATTAATTTTTTTCTTTTAATGTCACTACTATTTTTCAGATTTTACTACCTGAAAAAGAAAATATTTACGTAGTTTTTAAATGTATTCATTTATACATATAGGTAAATATATGTATGTATATATAGAGAAATTACTTTATCTACAAAGAAATACATGTTTAATAATCAACTATTCTAGAAAATGGATCTCAAATAACTCAGTTACCTCCACCATCAATTCACCGTAGGTGTTTTTATAGTGTCAGAAACATTAGAATATCTATGTTTGAGAGAATTTTTACATCGAGTTTTTCTACATGAGGTTTGCTGGTTGACCCCCTTCAAATTATTGTTGACGTAGGCTGGGTTGTATCACATTCAGATGTAATCATTTCTTACTTAAAAAAAGGCCCGCATCACCATCAACCATATCTGTATATATTTCATTCATGAGTTGGTTTGATCTAGATACAATTGCTGTCTACAGATTAATGATTAGAAACAAGTTTCTCATCACCATCTAACAGATTTATATATTTTGCTAGCATGCATGCCTTAGCATGCTTCTATCGATAGTGACGCGAGAGTCCGACATGTAGTGGTGTTTCAATTAAAAATCTATACTATTAGAATTTGAGAATTCACTTTTCTGAATTTTTACAGAGTAGATACATATGTATTTCATTTAGCATAGAATCATAATATTTCTTTACTTACAAAATTATATGACGTGAGGAATTCTTTTAAATTTGCATGCTTCGGCATGCTTTCAATATTTTTTCTTTAAATTTATTTAATACTCATACAGATACAGATAAAAAGTAAGATCTGCTTATATTGCATTTTACAATTTATGTATGCTTCAGCATGATTCCAGTTGAAGTCCATATTTATTCAGTAAGTTTGTTTGATACTAATTCATACACATATACATTCTTAAAGATTGGAAATCTAAGTCCAATTTATGTAGTTTGTCTATATTTTCTTAAGATTTGATGGTTATAGAAATCAAAAGAGTGAAGATTTATTATAATAGCCAATGGGCATATTTTAAAATTTCGCTTGATAGAGCTTTCGAAACGGAAAATGTAAAATTTTCACTATAAAAGGTAATAATATTATGTGTTACTGAATATTACACTGTATTGTAATTTATTTTAAACGCTTAAGTTTTCACAATATTTCATACAGGCCAACAAGTTTAGAGAATTTCCAGTATATTAAGTTAATTATCTTTCTTAAGACCTATCAGTCCAAATCAATCCTTCAAAAAAACAAATCAAACTAGATTTTTCCTGTGTAATTTTATTTTTTACTTTCATTAAATTTCAACATTTTGTTCATCTTCAAATTATTATATTTAGCAGCTTTTTCTCATTTGTGAAGTTAACTTTAAGTGCAATCATTTAAATAGTGAGATGAACTTTTATATTGTATACGAGTACATTAAGTAATTCTTTGTATATTTCAATACACTTATATGAACCATCATCACATAATTCCTTTGGATGATCTATTGAACCATTCTACTATTGATACTTTCATATTAAGTAATGTTTAATATTCTACTTATGCATGAATTCTCCAGTCTATTAAAAAATTCTTTACAATCATCCATTTCTAAGTTTTTTGGTACTCGTAACATTTCAAAAATATTTTCCAAAGCCTAGGTTTTTTCAAGTGCAACTTTTATTTTCAACGGTATTGACCATAGAAACTTTGAGAATGAATCATTTACAGTCTACAATAATCAATAATTTCTATTTTCTGTAGAATAGTTTCCCATTTCACCTAAATCAGCTCCATAAAAGATCAACTATTCCTTTCATTACATATCTACAATACACAAACAATTTTCGAGATTTATTATAGAGTTCGTTTGCTAAATTTCTTTTTTAAGACATTGAGTTGTTTTAAAGATTTTTTGGAGAGTGTTGTGATCTACTTGATGCACTTTCAGCTATTTATACTATCATAATTATCAGTTAATTTTCCAATCTATAAATTTTATCGTTCAGCTGTTCAATTTGTTTTTTTTTAAAGATGATTTAATTTTTAGTATGTGTTTTTCAATTTTATAACTACCTTCTATCTCTAATTGTATTTCACGTTGTACTCCATCAATTTCCATTTTAATATATTCTTGAATTATATTAATTCCTTAAGCTGTATTATTAATTTGTCCTATAGTTTATCGATTTGAGTTTCCAGAAAAAATTTACTGATAACATCATTCTTCGTCAGTGAATGATGATGATTCTCTTTCCATGTATTAGTAGAAATTATATACTTTATATAGTTTTCAATATCAAATTTCTCATAGTATTTCCATGTTTTATTATCAATTATTAAAGAAAATAAAGCTACTATTAGATCCTATATTTGACCATCATCTTGTATTTTATCTTCAATTAGTTTTAGGTTACTATCACCAAACTTCCATTCATTATTCAAATCTTGATGTGGGCCATAGTTTGTATCTAATTCAATTCTTCCTTCCAAGACTGATAAATGAGTATAAGTGTCTTCAGAATTGGAAGTCTATGAATAAAAATCCTCTTCATCATTCTCAGTATTAGCATCATTAAATAAGATGATATCATCAAATATTGTTGTTTCTGAAAGTTTCTTTGGTGTACTTGTCTCTATATTGACTGATGGCTTTAAACTTGTATTATTTTCAGCTTCTATCTTGATTTTACTTTCTTCTTTCTTGTGAATTCTTTTAATTTTTTTTAGAACTATTTGTGAATTCTTTGAGTGATTCTGTTATAGGTTTAAATGTATCTCTTAGTTGTTCACGTGTATATATTTCACCAGTTTTTATACTACGAAGCTTTTTCCTCAAGACATTTCTTGTCAACACCAACTGTCTTAAAATTTTCTCATCCATGTTTAGCAAATAAGAGGTATCAGCTATTAGATCAGGTATCAGCTATCAGATCAGGTTATCAGGACCTGATCTGGTTTTCAGATCAGCTTATCAGGATCTGATCTGGTTTTCAGATAACCTTATCAGGACCTGGTCTGGTTTTCAGATCAGCTTATCAGGACCTGGTCTGGTTTTCAGATCAGCTTATCAGGACCTGGTCTGGTTTTCAGATCAGCTTATTAGGACCTGGTCTGGTTTTCAGATCAGCTTATCAGGACCTGGTCTGGTTTTCAGATCAGCTTATCAGGACCTGATCTAGTTTTCAGATCACCTTATCAGGACCTGGTCTGGTTTTCAGATCAGCTTATCAGGAACTGGTCTGGTTTTCAGATCACCTTATCTGATTCAGATTGGGTTATCAGTTTACAAGTAGCTGGCCATTTATAGCATTTAGATGAATGGAGTTTAAGGTCAGATGAAAAACGAAAAAGTAAACTTTAATGTAGTCAAATTCTCTCTTTTTCTATAATGATCATCGTTTAATTCAATATCGTTGCTTATAACCAAAATTCATATTTATCCTTCCAACATGCTTTATATTTGTCTCATCTTACTTAAACATTATAATTACATAATGATTATCTAGTATCAAAGGTTTGGTGATTCTGGTATAAGTTTGACATCAGCAGAATGCATCATCATTCTTATCTCACTCCATACAAATATATGTTTCTCACATGTAACATCGTTAAATATCATATCGGAATTACTTTTAGCTTTGTTAGGAGAAATAACAGATTCAGTATATGTAAATGTCTAATATCCCATTCCTTTAATTAATGAAATTATGTAATATCTTTAAGTATCCATATTTGGGTTGATAGAGAGATTTTGAATATTAATATGTAGATGTTTTAAAATTTTAGTCCATTAAGACTTTTTAGCAAGCCAATCATATCATATTATTTTTTATTTTATTTTTTTTACAATTTGACAGACCAACTATTTTTGCGCAAATAGAATTTGGTAGAAGGGAACTATGACTTGTTTTTGAACTAACGTTTGATGAATCAGCAAAATTTCGTATATCCTATTTTTAGGTTGTTTTGACTATGAGTATGCACCAATATTTATGAAATGTGTTTCATAAATATTGTCTCTTATTTAGAAAAAAATAAAATAATACAGCTATACGACACCAGAAAATATTTTCTGGTATCGTATAGCTGTATTATTTTACTTTTCCTATATAAGAGATAATGGTCCCTACTCATAGTCAAAACAAAGTATATTTGAAGAGTTTAAAACCAGTATTATCATAAAAAATACTGATTTTAAACTCTTACAGTCTCATTTATAAAACTAAATAAGGTTTTTAAAGTTTTTTTAGACAAATTTTCATTAAAAAATTTTTTTAAAAAGCCTTTATAAAGTCTTAATAATTTTTATAAATAAGTGTGTTAAAATATACTTTGTTTCACTAACCACATTTGTATAACTAATTGCATTTCATAAATATTGACGTATACACATACTCAAAACAAATGATAGTTTTATGTTGTTTTGATTGTGAGTATACATCATTATCTCTTATTAAAAAAATTAAATAATGCAGCTACACGATTTCAAAAAATATTTTCTAGTTGGTCTGTCAAATTGTAAAAAAAAAAATTAAAAATAATGTGTTATGATTGGCTTGCTAAAAAGTCTTAATGGACTAAAATTTTAAAACATCTACATATTAATACTTAAAATCTCTCTATCAACCCAAATATGGATACTTAAAGATATTACATAATTTCATTAATTAAAGGAATGGGATATTAGACATTTACATATACTGAATCTGTTATTTCTCCTAACAAAGCTAAAAGTAATTCCGATATGATATTTAACGATGTTGCGTGTGAGAAACATATTTTTGTATGAAGTGATATAAGAATGTTGATGCATTCTGCTGATGTCAAACTTATACAAGAATCACCAAACATTTGATAGTCATAATGTAATTATAATGAGTAAGTAAGATGAGACAAATATAAAGCATGTTGGAAGAATAAATATGGATTTTGATTATAAGCAACGATATTGAATTAAACGATGATCGTTATAAAAAAAAGAGAATTTGACTACATAAAAGTTTACTTTTTCGTTTTTCATCTGACCTTAAACTGCATTCATCTAAATGTTATAAATGACCAGCTACTTGTAAACTGATAACCCAATCTGAATCAGATAAGCTGATCTGAAAACCAGACCAGGTCCTGATAAGCTGATCTGAAAACCAGACCAGGTCCTAATAAGCTGATCTGAAAACCAGACCAGGTCCTGATAAGCTGATCTGAAAACCAGACCAGGTCCTGATAAGCTGATCTGAAAACCAGACCAGGTCCTGATAAGGTTATCTGAAAACCAGATCAGATCCTGATAAGCTGATCTGAAAACCAGATCAGGTCCTGATAACCTGATCTGATAGCTGATACCTGATCTAATAGCTGATACCTCTTATTTGCTAAACATGGATGAGAAAATTTTAAGACAGTTGGTGTTGACAAGAAATGTCTTGAGGAAAAAGCTTCGTAGTATAAAAACTGGTGAAATATATACACGTGAACAACTAAGAGATACATTTAAACCTATAACAGAATCACTCAAAGAATTCACAAATAGTTCTAAAAAAAATTAAAAGAATTCACAAGAAAGAAGAAAGTAAAATCAAGATAGAAGCTGAAAATAATACAAGTTTAAAGCCATCAGTCAATATAGAGACAAGTACACCAAAGAAACTTTCAGAAACAACAATATTTGATGATATCATCTTATTTAATGATGCTAATACTGAGAATGATGAAGAGGATTTTTATTCATAGACTTCCAATTCTGAAGACACTTATACTCATTTATCAGTCTTGGAAGGAAGAATTGAATTAGATACAAACTATGGCCCACATCAAGATTTGAATAATGAATGGAAGTTTGGTGATAGTAACCTAAAACTAATTGAAGATAAAATACAAGATGATGGTCAAATATAGGATCTAATAGTAGCTTTATTTTCTTTAATAATTGATAATAAAACATGGAAATACTATGAGAAATTTGATATTGAAAACTATATAAAGTATATAATTTCTACTAATACATGGAAAGAGAATCATCATCATTCACTGACGAAGAATGATGTTATCAGTAAATTTTTTCTGGAAACTCAAATCGATAAACTATAGGACAAATTAATAATACAGCTTAAGGAATTAATATAATTCAAGAATATATTAAAATGGAAATTGATGGAGTACAACGTGAAATACAATTAGAGATAGAAGGTAGTTATAAAATTGAAAAACACATACTAAAAATTAAATCATCTTTAAAAAAAAACAAATTGAACAGCTGAACGATAAAATTTATAGATTGGAAAATTAACTGATAATTATGATAGTATAAATAGCTGAAAGTGCATCAAGTAGATCACAACACTCTCCAAAAAATCTTTAAAACAACTCAATGTCTTAAAAAAGAAATTTAGCAAACGAACTCTATAATAAATCTCGAAAATTGTTTGTGTATTGTAGATATGTAATGAAAGGAATAGTTGATCTTTTATGGAGCTGATTTAGGTGAAATGGGAAACTATTCTACAGAAAATAGAAATTATTGATTATTGTAGACTCTAAATGATTCATTCTCAAAGTTTCTATGGTCAATACCGTTGAAAATAAAAGTTGCACTCGAAAAAACGTAGGCTGTGGAAAATATTTTTGAAATTTTACGAGTACCAAAAAACTTAGAAATGGATGATTGTAAAGAATTTTTTAATAGACACTGGAGAATTCATGCATAAGTAGAATATTAAACATTACTTAATATGAAAGTATCAATAGTAGAATGGTTTAATAGATCATCCAAAGGAATTATGTGGTTCATATAAGTGTATTGAAATATACAACGAATTACTTAATGTACTCGTATACAATATAAAAGTTCATCTCACTATTTAAATGATTGCAATTAAAGTTAACTCCACAAATGAGAAAAAGCTGCTAAATATAATAATTTAAAGATGAACAAAATGTTGAAATTTAATGAAAGTAAAAAATAAAATTAAACAGGAAAAATCTTGTTTGGTTTGTATTTTGAAGGAATGATTAGGAATGATAGGTCTTAAGAAAGATAATTAACTTAATATACTGGAAATTCTCTAAACTTGTTGGCCTGTATGAAATATTGTGAAAACTTAAGCGTTCAAAATAAATTACAACACAGTGTAATATTCAGTAACACATAATATTATTACCTTTTATAGTGAAAATTTTACATTTTCCATTTCGAAAGCTCTAGCAAGCGAAATTTTAAAATATGCCCATGGGCTATTATAATAGATCTTCACTCTATTCATTTCTATACCTATGAAATCTTTAGAAAATATAGATAAACTATATAAATTGGGCTTAGATTTCCAATCTTTAAGAATGTATATGTGTATGAATTAGTATCAAACAAACATACTGAATAAATATGGACTTCAACTGGAATGATGCTGAAGCATACATAAATTGTAAAATGCAATATAAGCAGATCTTACTTTATATCTGTATCTGTATGAGTATTAAATAAATTTAAAGAAAAAATATTGAAAGCATGCCGAAGCATGCAAATTTAAAAGAATTCCTCACGTCACATAATTTTGTAAGTAAAGAAATATTATGATTCTATGCTAAATGAAATATATAAATATGTATCTACTTTGTAAAAGAATAAAAAGAGCAAAATCGTAAATTCTAATAGTATAGATTTTAACTGAAACACCACTACATCTCGGACGCTTGCGTCACATCTTTTAAAAATTAAGGCCACTACGGCTGAATGGGGAAATTGTTTCTTCTCCGAAACTGTCCAAACAAAAATCTGCATGTAGAAATATTTGAAGCAAAAATTCCTTCAAACGTAGATATTCCAATGTTTCTGACACTATATGAAAACACCTAGGCTGAATTCATGGTAGAGGTGACTGAGTTTTTGAAGGTCGATTTGGTGCAATACTTGTTTATAAAACATGTATTTCTTTGTATGTAAACTAATTTCTACATACATACATATACTCGTATATATGTATGTAGATATGAATACATTTGCATATGTACACATTCACATATGTATATATTTCCATTAAAAATAATGGATTTAAAAATTATAGTAATGTTCTCTATTTCAAGTAGTAAAATCAAAAAAAGTGATAATACATCAGAAGAAAAAAATAAATAAAACAAGAGACTGACTGACCACCTGATATATAAAGCTTGTCTCACATGAAAACAAAGCATACTTAAACATAGCAGAAATATGTATACAATACGCTAAACTTTAATACAATGAGAGAAAAAAATAAACATATATCCTATTAATGTAAAGATAGTAAAGATCAGTAACATTATCAAGTAGTACAATTTGGGCAATTAAAATTTTAACATTTAATTACCCATAACGCCGACAAAGGACAGTCAGAAATTCCGACAAGCAAAGTCATCTTGTATACTAGAGGAACCGTCGAGAGGATAGACCAAAATTCACAGAAAACGACTTCGTTTTCTGTTGATCGCTTTTCAAGAAGAAAATAAGTTTGTTCATTGTGATTTGACTAATTTAAAAGTACATTTAAATTTAGTCTCATATTCGTATGATGATCTTAATATAAAATTAAAACATGAAAGTTATGCAGTTCTAAATGATATGTATCTATATGATATGTATCTACTACTCGTATATGAAAGAATTTCAAGCGCTTGTAACTGCATCACAGTTTAAGATAAAAGCTCCATTTACTCAAAAGCGGTTCAATTGATATAGAAATTTAATTTGAAACAGCAAGCAAGGACCTCAGCTACTGCATTTTTACTGATGATCGAATAATAGAAAGTCCGGAAAATCTTATAAATTAAATAATATTAATGAAAAAAATAGTTTTAATAGACGTGTAAGGTTTCAAAACTAATTCGAATGATTTTCATTACAAAAAGAAGTAGCGGATAGTAATGAGTATAACAATTTCATTATAAAACCACCATTTGATTTTAAATGTTTATCAATAAAAAAGGAAAGAGAAGCAAAGTGTTCTAAAATATACATATGTAAAAGGTGAAGAAAAAAGACGATGGTTGGAAAAAATTTTACACCGAAAAATTTCTAACGGTGACTATATAGGCTACATCAACTTTAAACAAATGGAAATAAAATATATTAAATATTTCTACTATAGTTACTACAACTAGAGAGGAATTCAGTTTTACTTAAAACAGAAACTCCTAACAAACTTTTAAGTAAGTAAATACATCTAAAAATTAAAAGAACGTTTTTTAATTTCAAATAAAATAAATATTATTAGATATTTCACATCTATATACAAAAGACCAGGCGAATATTTACAACAGCAATAAAAGACCGCACATGACAAAGAAAATTTATTTAAACAGGTAGCCCCAGACTTATTTGTATGTATATATACATACATTCATAAAATCAATTTGTAGATCCATGTGTACATATTATCAAATTTCTTACCCATGCTCAAGTATTTATTGGATTTTAACAATCACACTTACATATCTACATCATGAAACCATACAAACCGTTCTCCAAGCTATTGACGCTTGAAGACGAAAGTCGAAAAAGACAAATGTACTTAAATAAACAAACTTATCACAGACCAGTCAAACTCTATCGCGCATACACACACACAAAATCGCCACGATCGTACACAAGAATTTTGCAAAATCTGAAATTAATATTTATACAAATATAAACAAATTTCTGACCGACAGACTTCAACACTGGACAAATTTAAGCTTGATAAAATATAAAGCAATCTCATCCTCCAATATGAAAAACATACTAGGATTAGGGAAGCTCAGATATATGATAATATTTTCTAGCAAAAAATGTTCATATGAGAAATAATTTATTTCTACGTACATATAAATACTATGGTGAGAAAATCAAATACACAAACACATACTAAAATTCATCTACGACAAATTAAACCTATTTCAACAACGCCCCTCCCCTACCAAATCACAGTCAGCCTAAAGTTCTTACAGATATACATACACAACATCTCAAGGTAACATACAATCTATCAATCTCAACAATCCAAATCACGATCAGCCTTAAACTTCTACAGACATACATGCAGATAAATTTCTACAAACATATAAACTCCCAAATTCCTATAGATACATATTACAATAACACCCCCCCGCCTACCTCAAATCAAGGACAGACTTAAACTGCTACTACATACATACATACACACACACACACACACATAGGCACATTATATCTATCTATCACAACAACACTCTCCCCCAACTCAAATCGCAATCAGCCTTAAACTCCTACGAACATACATATACACAGATTCCCACGGATACGTATTACATGAACACTCTCACCTCACCTTTTATAAATCACAAACAGCCTTAAACTCTTACAGACATACAAGTTAAGGTATTTGATTTTTATTTTATTTTAATCATAATTATATTCAGACCTTTCCCACCGTTTATGCTGACGACATGTCTAGCAAAATAAAGGTGTTGGGTTTAGGATTCGGTCGAGTGATCTAAAAAAAGACAAATAAATTTCCTGATAAGGGAGAAAAAACAAATTATCCTTTAAAAAGAAAACCAGGAAATATAACAATAAAGTATCCTGATAAAAGGAGAAATAAGAACGAAATAAATAAATTTTTGTAAAAATAAATATTGAAAAGTTAACAAGGATTCTAATCCTAAAACTAATGATTTCTAATATGTAACAAAACATTAGAAAATAAATGTAAATGTAATCGAAGATATAAAAATATAATTACGTGGCCAAGTGAAGTTATTTCTATGAATGTGCCTTGAAGAAACCAAACCTTTAAAAAAAAAAAATAAAAATAAAAAGACAAACTCAAAAAAATAAAATAAGAAAACACTGAATATTTGCAAATCAGCAGAGGAAGTTTAATCAAATGAAAACAAATCATCAGTAACAACATAGCGGAATATAACCGTGAGGAATACAACAGAATTCATCATCATTATACCAAGCGTGAGGAATACAATAGAATCCAGAAGATTATTAGTAGTAAGTTTTTAGCTGTAATTTTGATTGTGGTTTTTAATTGTAATTTGTTGAGTTGAGAAATTAAATTTATTGAAATCTTAGAAATTTTGTTAATTGATTAAGTGAATAAGTATAAAAAAAATATAATAATAATATTTTCACAAAGAACATTGTAAATCTGGTGGCAAGCTGGATCAAGTCAAAGAATTAGATAAACTTATTGAGTCATTTAGGTCGTTAAAAACTAGCAGAAGCATGACTACTACGGACCAGATGAAGGAGTTGATAGAGGCTCATATAGGTCCATTGCAGGCAAAAATAAATCAGTTGACATTAGACCTGGGACGCTTAACACAGTCAAATACAGTTACAGAATATAAGACACAAATTATTGATAATTCCGTCAGGTGCGACGAAACGTTAGATGTAATAAAATCCTTGCCAACATTCGATGGAAAAATTTCATACGTTAGCTGGCGTGAAGCTGCTAATAACTCGATGAGATTATATGTTAAGAACAGCCGAAAATATTACGCTGCCTTAACAATATTACGAAATAAAATCATTGAAGAGGCAAACGATTTATTGACCAATCATGGGACAGTGTTGAACCTTGACGCTATTATGAGTAGACTGGACTTTGCATACGCCGACAAACGTCCTATTCACCTTATAGAACAAGAATTAAGTGTTATGAGACAGGGACAATCTACTATTTTAGAATATTACAATAAGGTAAATCAGGGATTAACTTCGCTGATTAATAAAACTATCATGACACATGGAACTGACTCAGACTTAACACACGTATTAAATAATAAGAACAGGCAATATGTCCTTCGAGTTTTTATAACAGGACTAAATGCCCCACTCTCAAATATTCTTTTTTCCCTTTCGCCCAGTGACTTGCCTAATGCATTAGCTAAAGCACAGGAATTGGAATCAAACAATCTCCGGGCTACATTTGCTTTGCAATTCGATCGCACCCAAACTCAAAATAATAGCAATAGGAACCAAACCATTTTAAGGCTAGCTCCAAACATACCTCACAGATTCCAAAATAATCACCGCCATCGATCTGAACATAATCCCCATTCGGCTCCAGTACCAATGGAAGTCGATTCCTCCTTAAATAAATGGCAAAGGCCAACCAACAATTTCCAACAAAATACAAATCGTCATTTTACTCGTCCTTTTTACGATAATAGAAGGGGACCCTCAGGTTACAACCAAGCTGTAAAGCGCGAACTTCCTTTCAGTGTGCAACAAAGCACACAGCCTCAGCAAAAATTTCAAAGAATTAATAATATAGTGAAGGATGCTTTTTTAGAAGAAGGATTGGACTCCCCTTCTTCTACCGCACTAAATTAGATGGGAGCAAAATAAAAATTTTAATTGACACAGGAGCAACTAACTGCTACTGTAAACAGAATATATTACCCAATAGACAAAAATTAGTTGTAAGAAAGCGAGTGAAAACAGTTCACGGCTTTTCACTTCTGACGCATTACTATGAAACAATATTACTTGGTGTTAAAGAGCGTTTTTACGAGATGGACAACATGGAATATGACATGTTAATAGGTATAAGCCAGCTAAAAAGGGCAAATGTTGCAATAAATTTAGAAAATGAAACAATAACTTATGGAAAAAATAAGGAAAATATTTATGTAGAATCAAACCAAGAACAGTCGAAAGAAACGTCCCTTAACAATATTCTGGATGTGGATACACTTCGGAATAATATAATAAATGATATAAAAAGAACTCATTCTAGTATAAACACCGTGCTACCATTTCGCACAGACGTTAAAGCGGAAATTAGAACAATTGTTGAACTCCAATCTGGAGTAAACAATATCCTTATCCTTTATCCGCCAACGCTTTTGTAAACAAAGAAATAGGAAATTTACTGAAGGATGGAATCATTCGTCCAAGTAAAAGCCCGTATAATTCACCGATCTGGGTAGTACCAAAGAAAGGTACAAATGAAGACGGTACTCCGAAAATGCGGATGGTTGTTGATTATAAGAAAATTAATGAACAAACAATTGCGGACAAGTATCCAATTCCAGACTGCAATGTAATTCTTTCAAATCTGGGAAGAGCCAAATTCTTCTCTACAATAGACCTTGAATCTGGTTTTCACCAAATATTGATGAAACCAGATGACATTGAAAAAACTGCGTTTTCCGTCAACAACGGAAAGTATGAGTTCGTAAGGATGCCATTTGGTCTAAAGAACGGTCCTGGAATTTTCCAGAGAGCCATGGACGATATCCTACGAGAATTCGTTGGCAAAATATGTCACGTCTACATGGACGATATTATCGTCTTCTCGCATAGTCTTGAATCCCATATTGAGCACCTGCAAACTATAATTGAAACATTAAAAAATTCCCACATGAAAATATCCTTGGAGAAATCGAAGTTCTTTCAACAAGAAGTTGAGTTTTTGGGTTATATAGTAGCCCATAATGTCATTAAGACTAATCCAAACAAAATACAAACAATTTTAGAATACCCGAAACCAACAACACTTAGGCAATTAAGAAGTTTTTTGGGAATGACGGGGTACTACCGAAAATTTATATCAGGCTATGCAAGAATTGCAAAACCTTTAACGAAATATTTAACTGCAGAGAACGGAAGGATCTCTCAGCAAATGTCAAAGAAAACTGAAATAAAATTAGATAACGAAGCCATTGATGCCTTTGAGAAACTGAAAAATCTCCTAATAAATCAAGTCGAACTCACACAGCCTGATTTTTCGAAGAAGTTTGTGCTTACTACGGATGCCTCTAACGTTGCAATAGGAGCGGTGTTAACACAAGACGGCAAACCAATTACGTTTATTTCTAAAACACTAACTCCAACCGAATCAAATTACGCGACTAATGAAAAAGAGCTTTACGCTATCGTTTGGTCATTAAAAACACTAAGAAACTGTATCTACGGTGTCAAAAATCTTGAAATTTATACTGACCACCAGCCATTGTCCTTCGCTATTTCAACGCACAATCCAAACCATAAGATAAAGAGATGGCGATCTTTTATCGAAGACTTTTCACCAAAAATAATATACAAGCCAGGAGTAAGTAATGTAGTGGCAGACGCTCTGTCTAGACAAGTTTTAAATAATATTTCTGACGATCCATCAGATACAGAAACACAACATTCTGCTGAGAGTAGCGAGGATAATCTTATACCCGAAACCGGGAAACCATTGAATGAATTTAAGCAACAGGTCTTGTTGTCGAAGAATAGCTTTACAATTCATGAGTCAGTAACCAATTTTGGTCGGACTCGCCATATAATCGAATATGATTCTAGAGATAATCTTTTAACAATATTGAAGGAATTTTTGCAACCAAGTCTGGTGACGGCGATATATTGCACACCGGAGGACTTGTACGACTTTAAAGAAACAGTAAAAAATGTTTTTACCAACAAATTTGTTTACACACAAATATTTGCTGTCGACGTCACAAATACAGACGACCAAGAGAGTATTATTGAACAGATTCATAGCAGGGCCCATAGAAATTGCAAGGAAAATTGCAGGCAAATATACAAGCAATATTATTGGCCAAAAATGGTAGACCATTTTAAGCAGTATATAAAACACTGCGAAATTTGTAATAAATCAAAATATAACAGACATCCACAAAAAATAAAAATAGGCGAGGCTTCTATTCCTGAAAGGGAGGGTGAGTACCTGAACTTGGACATTTTCTATGCCCAAAACCTGAAATTTATTACGTGTATTGATTCTTATTCAAAATTTCTGGTAATTAAGCAAATTGATGATAAGTTGAATTTGGGTGAAAAAGTATTGGAAGTCCTTCAAAGTTTTCCAAATGTAAAAAAAATCACATTGGACAATGACCCAGGTTTTACGACAGCCCAGTTTAAGTCACTGATGCAAAGGTTAAGAATATAACTGTACTACTGTACACCAAGACACAGCTCCACAAATGGACAAGTGGAAAGGGTTCATTCCACTTTAGTAGAATTGGCAAGATGCATTAAAAACGAATATCACGTGCTGGATGACTCTGAGTGCTTTTATAGAGCAAGCCAGCAATACAATTAGTCATATCATTCAGTAACTGAAGAAAAACCGACTGATGTTTTCTTTAATAAAATTGCGCATGCAAATTTAGTTAGCAAATTAAGAACTGCGCAAGCAAAGATGTTACAGAGAAGTAAAGACAGTACCGTAAAGACTTATCAACCGAATGATGTAATTTATGAGAAAATTATTGGACAGAGAAACAAACTCGAACCGCGTTTTAAAAGACAAACAGTTAAGGAAGACTTAGGGGACAAAGTAAAGATACACTCACGAAACAGAATAATCCATAAAACTAACATTAAGAATTGACTTTTTAAATTTACATTTTTAGGATATGGCCAAATTGCTGATACTGCTTTTAGCAGTGTTCCAGGTTTGTAAACTGGAGATTCAAATATTGGATTATACTAACTCTCAGTTAATACCAATTCATCTTGGTCAGGCTCGACTGCAAAACGGAAATTTTAAACTGATACATATCTTGGACTTAGAAAAATATGAAGACTCCGTCGAATACCTCTCCTCAGAAATTAAGAATAAAGTACATGTGAATAGTTCAGCACTTCCATTTTTGCTTCATGACATTCAACGAATAAGAGACCAGTTGAAAAGGTTAAAACCTAAAAGAAAACGGTCGATCAATTTAATAGGAACAGCGTGGAAATGGATAGCTGGTACTCCAGACCATGAAGACCATCAAATAGTCTTAGATAAAGTAAACGGACTACTGACCAAAAATGAACTACAGAGAATCATTAACAAGGATAAGATAGAAAAAATTAACATTTTGACTAACACTACAAATACAATATTAAAGACAGTTCAATCTTTAGAAGAAGTAAAAAAGTCTACAGATGAAATTATAACAGGAAAAACAAAAATGATTAAAGAAGAAATCACCAATATAGAATATGCCTTGCAATGGGCAAAGGTGGGCATTGTAAACTCGTTTGTACTGTCAGAAAAAGAAATGGACGAGCCAGAAAATTTTTAGACTCAGAAAAGTTTCCCTACAACAATTTAGAAGAAGCCTTAGGTTTTGCTGACATCAGAGTAGCCACAAATGATGCTACAATAATATATATTGTAAGTTTGCCGGCTATAAACCAGATTATTTGTGAAAAGTTATTGATTAAAGCTGTGAAGAAAAATAACAAAGTTATAAAGCTAAGTACTGAAAACTATATCAAATGTAAAAATGAAATTTATGAAATAAGAGGAGAATTTAAACAAATTAATGATTTAAGCATCTGTAGTAAAAATAATCTATTAGATATAAGTAATACAAAATGTGTAACACAAATCTTGTCAAGTAAGAATCATAATTGTACGTTTGTAAACAATCAGCATGTTCCTTCTGTGGAAGAAATCTATCCAGGGACAATTCTATTAAATCAATTTAAAGGTTCCTTAAAAGTTGCGAAACAACCCCTTATTAATTATCAGGCACTTACATAATTCAATTCCATAATGATACAATAGAAATAGATAATGAAACTTATATCTCAAAAGAAGTTACATCCTTTAAACCACTACCAGCCGTTATCAGCTCTAACAAAAAAAAAACGTAGTTTGGAAGTAGTCTTAAAAAGAACAAAATGCCTTTGACACATTAAAAAAACTTTTGACATCACCTCCAATTTTACAACAAGTAAATGAAGATATGGCTTTTGTAATAAAAGCAGATGCAAGTTATTATGCGATTGGAGCTCCCTTACTCCAGGGGGAGAAGCAATCTGAACACGTAATTGAATATGCAAATCGTTTTCTTCTTCCAGCAGAGAGACACTATTCTACTAAAGAACATGAAGCCTTAGCAATTGTTTGGGCAGTGCAAAAGTTCAGAGGCTATATAGAAGGGTCAGAAGTTTTAATTCTTACTGACCATCAACCTCTTAAATGGTTATTTAACATAAAAACTCATTACTTATTATACATTGTTTAGCCTAAAACGCATTACAGTTACAAACGTTAGTAGTAGGGAAATGGGCATTCTGGGACAATTAAAATTGTGAAATTTGTGTGAAATTTCTAAAAATTATGGACTGAAATTTTTTAAATTTTAAAATTTTGCTGAAATGTGTGAAATTTGTCTGAAATTTGAGAAATTATGTTTTCGGTGCGCTTTGATGTGTTTTTGTTTACATTAAGTGTTTTTTGTTTACATTAGTTGTGTGAACGGGTGATTTTTTTTGGGTGACATTAATTGCATGTGAACGGGTAATTTTTTTTGTGGTAATGAATTAAAAATCATGAAATTGATTTTTCCAAATGCCGACGGCAAAACATCATTATATTTTTTCCTACTATGGGAAAATAATGAAAATTAATTTTTCCTAATGCCGACGGGAAAACATGTTTATTTTTTTCAAATACCGACGGGAAAACATGTTTATTTTTTTTAAATGCCGACGGGAAAACATGTTTATTTTTTTCAAATGCCGACGGGTAAACATGTTTATTTTTTTTAAATGCCGACGGGAAAATCATGGAAATGATTTTTCCTAATGCCGACGGAACATTTGTGGGTGTGTCTAGCTGTAGGAATTGAAGTCTGGCTGTGATTGGTGGAGCGAGGGGTGTGTCTAGATTGTGAAACCTTAAGGCTGACCGTGATTTGTGTAGGTGAGGGTGTTTTGTAATATGTAACCGTGGGAATTCGGTGGGGTTTATGCTTGTTGGAATTTAAACCAAGCTGTGCTTTGTGGGGGGGGGGGCGGGATGTATTTGAGGTTGATCGACTGGTGGAGGGCGGGGAGTTGTTGTAATATGTATCCGTGGGAGTCTTTGTACATGTATGTATGTCTGTAAGAGTTTAAGGCTGTCTATGATTTATGAAAGGTGAGGTGAAGGTGTTCATGTGTATGTATGTATATGTAGCAGTTTAAGGCTGTCCTTGATTTGTGGTAGGCGGTGGGGGGGGGGGGGGTGTTATTGTAATATGTATCTATAGGAATTTGGGAGTTTATATGTTTGTAGGAATTTTTCTGCATGTATGTCTGTAGAAGTTTAAGGCTGATCGAGATTTGGATTGTTGAGATTGATCGATTGTATGGGACCTTAAGAATTTGTGTATGTATATCTGTAGGAAATTTAAGGCTTATCGTGATTTGTGAGGGGCGAAGTGTTCATGTATGAGTTAAGTTGTAGGAGTTTAAGGCTGATCATGATTAATGAGAGGTGAGGTAAAGGTGTTCATGTATATGTATCCGTATTTGTGTGTATGTATCTCTATATGAGTTTAAGGCTGATCGTGATTTCGGTTGTTGAGATTGATAGATTGTATGCTACCTTGACATGTTGTGTATGTGTATCTGTAAGAACTTTAGGCTGACTGTGATTTGTGAGGGGAGGGGCGTTATTGAAATAGGTTTAATTTTTCGTAGATGAATTTTAGTATGTGCTTGTGTATGTGATTTTCTCACCCTAGTATTTATATGTACGTAGAAATAAATTATTTCTCATATGAACATTTTTTGCTAGAAAATATTATCATATATCTGAACTTCCCTAATCCTAGTATGTTTTTCATATTGGAGGATGAGATTGCTTTATATTTTATCAAGCTTAAATTTGTCCAGTGTTGAAGTCTGTCGGTCAGAAATTTGTTTATATTTGTATAAATATTAATTTCAGATTTTGCAAAATTCTTGTGTACGATCGTGGCGATTTTGTGTGTGTATGCGCGATAGAGTTTGACTGGTCTATGATAAGTTTGTTTATTTAAGTAGATTTGTCTTCTTCGACTTTCGTCTTCAAGCGTCAATAGCTTGGAGAAATTTTTGTATGTTTTCATGATGTAGATATGTAAGTGCGATTGTTAAAATCCAATAAATACTTGAGCATGGGTAAGAAATTTGATAATATGCACATATGTACATATGGATCTACAAATTGATTTTATGTATGTATGTATGTAATTACATAAAAATAAGTCTGGGGCTCCCTGTTTAAATACATTTTTTTTGTCATGTGCGGTCTTTTATTGCTGTTGTAAATATTCGCCTGGTCTTTTGTGTATAGATGTGAAATATCTCGATAGTTTTTTTTATTTGAAATTAAAAAAACGTTCTTTTAATTTTAAGATGTATTTACTTAAAAGTTTGTGAGGAGTTTCTGTTTGTAGTAACTATACTATAAATATTTAATATATTTTATTTCCATTTGTTTAAAGTTGATGTAGCCTATATAGTCACCGTTAGAAATTTTTCGGTGAAAAATTTTTTCCAACTATCATCTTTTTTTTCACCTTTTACATATATTTTAGAACATCTTACATCGGCTTTTAAAAAATTACAAACGCTTTGAAATGAAACTGATCCAGCAGTCCAGCTTAGGTGAGGATAGTTTTTTGTTAACCACTTTGCTTCTCTTTCCTTTTTTATTGATAAACATTTAAAATGGTGGTTTTATAATTAAATTGTTATACTCATTATTGTTGAAAACATCCGCTACTTCGTTTTGTAATGAAAATCATTCGAAACCTTACTCGTCTATTAAAACCATTTTTTCATTCATATTACTTAATTTATAAGACTTTCCGGACTTTCTATTATTCGATCATCGGTAAAAATGTAGTAGCTGAGGTCCTTGCTTATATTTGATATTTCATTTAAATTTCTATATCAATTTGGCGGCTATTGAATAAAAGGAACTTTTTTCTTCAACTTTAGTGCATTTGGAAGTGCTTGAGATTCTTTCATGTAATAGATGACTTTCTATGTCAAAATATCTGTCTACTCTGTGTCAGCGTTAAGGGACAATTAAATTTTAAAATTTTAATTCCTCAAATTGTGTTACTTCATACTGATAATATGTTTTCATTAATAAGATATATGTTTATCTTATGAAGGTTACTCGCCTATGGCTTTTATTTGATGTTCTAGATGATTTTTTTTTTAGTTGAGCGTATTGTGCATATATTTCTGATATTTTTAAGTGCGCTTTATTTACCTGTCAGACAAAGTGTACGTATCAGTTGATCACTCAGTCTCTCTTTTTATTAATTTTTTCCTTTTAATGTGTCACTACTATTTTTTCAGATTTTACTACCTGAAAAAGAAAATATTTACGTAGTTTTTAAATGTATTCATTTATACATATAGGTAAATATATGTATGTATATATAGAGAAATTACTTTATCACAAAGAAATACATGTTTAATAATCAACTATTCTAGAAAATCGATCTCAAAAAACTCAGTTACCTCCACCATCAATTCACCGTAGGTGTTTTTATAGTGTCAGAAATATTAGAATATCTATGTTTGAGAGAATTTTTACATCGAGTTTTTCTACATGAGGTTTGCTGGTTGACCCCCTTGAAGTTATTGTTGACGTAGGCTGGGTTGTATCACATTCAGATGTAATAATTTCTTACTTAAAAAAGGTCCTCATCACCATCAACCATATCGGTATACATTTCATTCATGAGTTGGGTTGATTCAGATACAATTGCTGTCTACAGATTAATGATTAGAAACAAGTTTCTCATCACCTTCTAACAGATTTATATATTTTGCTAGCATGCATGCCTTAGCATGCTTCTATCGATAGTGACGCGAGAGTCCGACATGTAGTGGTGTTTCAATTAAAGATCTATACTATTAGAATTTACAATTTCGCTCTTTCGAATCTTTTACAAAGTTGATACATTTAGCGCAGAGTCCTAAAATTTTTTTGCTTACAAAATTGTGTGACGTAAGGAATTCTTTTAAATTTGCATGCTTCGGCATGCTTTCAATATTTTTTCTGTAAATTTATTTAATACTCATACAGATACAGATATAAAGTAAGATCTGCTTATATTGCATTTTACAATTTATGTATGCTTCAGCATGATTCCAGTTGAAGTCCATATTTATTCAGTAAGTTTGTTTGATACTAATTCATACATATATACATTCTTAAAGATTGGAAATCTAAGTCCAATTTATGTAGTTTGTCTATATTTTCTTAAGATTTGATAGCTATAGAAATAAATAGAGTGAAGATCTATTATAATAGCCCATGGGCATATTTTAAAATTTCGCTTTCTAGAGCTTTCGAAATGGAAAATGTAAAATTTTCACTATAAAAGGTAATAATATTATGTGTTACTGAATATTACACTGTGTTGTAATTTATTTTGAACGCTTAAGTTTTCACAATATTTCATACAGGCCAACAAGTTTACAGAATTTCCAGTATATTAAGTTAATTATCTTTCTTAAAACATATCATTCCTAATCATTCCTTCAAAAAAAAAAAGCCAAACAAGATTTTTCCTGTTTAATTTTATTTTTTACTTTTATTAAATTTCAACATTTTGTTCATCTTCAAATTATTATATTTAGCAGCTTTTTCTCATTTGTGGAGTTAACTTTAATTGCAATCATTTAAATAGTGAGATGAACTTTTATATTGTATACGAGTACATTAAGTAATTCTTTGTATATTTCAATACACTTATATGAACCATCATCACATAATTCCTTTGGATGATCTATTAAACCATTCTACTATTGATACTTTCATATTAAGTAATGTTTAATATTCTACTTATGCATGAATTCTCCAGTCTATTAAAAAATTCTTTACAATCATCCATTTGTAAGTTTTTTGGCACTCGTAACATTTCAAAAATATTTTCCAAAGCCTAAGTTTTTTCGAGTGCAACTTTTATTTTCAACGGTATTGACCATAGAAACTTTGAGAATGAATCATTTACAGTCTACAATAATCAATAATTTTTATTTTATGTAGAATAGTTTCCCATTTCACCTAAATCAGCTCCATAAAAGATCAACTATTCCTTTCAGTACATATCTACAATACACAAACAATTTTCGCGATTTATTATAGAGTTTGTTTGCTAAATTTCTTTTTAAAGACATTAAGTTCTTTTAAAGATTTTTTGGAGAGTGTTGTGATCTACTTGATGCACTTTCAGCTATTTATACTATCATAATTATCAGTTAATTTTCCAATCTATAAATTTTATCATTCAGCTGTTCAATTTGTTTTTTTTTTTAAAGATAATTTAATTTTTAGTATGTGTTTTTCAATTTTATAACTATCTTCTATTTCTAATTGTATTTCACGTTGTACTCCATCAATTTCCATTTTAATATATTCTTGAATTATATTAATTCCTTAAGCTGTATTATTAATTTGTCCTATAGTTTATTCATTTGAGTTTCCAGAAACAATTTGCTGATAACATCATTCTTCGTCAGTGAATGATGATGATTCTCTTTCCATGTATTAGTAGGAATTATATATTTTATATAGTTTTCAATATCAAATTTCTCATAGTATTTCCATGTTTTATTATCAATTATTAAAGAAAATAAAGCTACTATTAGATCCTATATTTGACCATTAACTTGTATTTTATCTTCATTTAGTTTTAGGTTACTATCACCAAACTTCCATTCATTATTCAAATCTTGATGTGGGCCATAGTTTGTATCTAATTCAATTCTTCCTTCCAAGACTGATAAATGAGTATAAGTGTCTTCAGAATTGGAAGTCGATGAATAAAAATCATCTTCATCATCCTCATCATCATTCTCAGTATTAGCATCATTAAATAAGATGATATCATCAAATATTGTTCCTTCTGAAAGTTTCTTTGGTGTACTTGTCTCTATATTGACTGATGGCTTTAAACTTGTATTATTTTCAGCTTCTATCTTGATTTTACTTTCTTCTTTCTTGTGAATTCTTTTAATTTTTTTTTAGAACTATTTGTGAATTCTTTGAGTGGTTCAGTTATAGGTTTAAATGTATCTCTTAGTTGTTCACGTGTATATATTTCACCAGTTTTTATACTACGAAGCTTTTTCCTCAAGACATTTCTTGTCAACACCAACTGTCTTAAAATTTTCTCATCTATGTTTAGCAAATAAGAGGTATCAGCTATTAGATCAGGTATCAGCTATCAGATCAGGTTATCAGGACCTGATCTGGTTTTCAGATCAGCTTATCAGGATCTGATCTAGTTTTCAGATCACCTTATCAGGACCTGGTCTGGTTTTCAGATCAGCTTATCAGGACCTGGTCTGGTTTTCAGATCAGCTTATCAGGACCTGGTCTGGTTTTCAGATCAGCTTATTAGGACCTGGTCTGGTTTCCAGATCAGCTTATCAGGACCTGGTCTGGTTTTCAGATCAGCTTATCTGATTCAGATTGGGTTATCAGTTTACAAGTAGCTGGTCATTTATAACATTTAGATGAATGCAGTTTAAGGTCAGATGAAAAACGAAAAAGTAAACTTTTATGTAGTCAAATTCTCTTTTTTTTATAACGATCATCGTTTAATTCAATATCGTTGCTTATAATCAAAATCCATATTTATTCTTCCAACATGCTTTATATTTGTCTCATCTTACTTACTCATTATAATTACATTATGACTATCAAATGTTTGGTGATTCTTGTATAAGTTTGACATCAGCAGAATGCATCAACATTCTTATATCACTTCATACAAAAATATGTTTCTCACACGCAACATCGTTAAATATCATATCGGAATTACTTTTAGCTTTGTTAGGAGAAATAACAGATTCAGTATATGTAAATGTCTAATATCCCATTCCTTTAATTAATGAAATTATGTAATATCTTTAAGTATCCATATTTGGGTTGATAGAGAGATTTTAAGTATTAATATGTAGATGTTTTAAAATTTTAGTCCATTAAGACTTTTTAGCAAGCCAATCATAACATATTATTTTTAATTTTTTTTTTTACAATTTGACAGACCAACTAGAAAATATTTTTTGAAATCGTGTAGCTGCATTATTTAATTTTTTTTAATAAGAGATAATGATGTATACTCACAATCAAAACAACATAAAACTATCATTTGTTTTGAGTATGTGTATACGTCAATATTTATGAAATGCAATTAGTTATACAAATGTGGGTAGTGAAACAAAGTATATTTTAACACACTTATTTATAAAAATTATTAAGACTTTATAAAGGCTTTTTAAAAAAAATTTTTTATGAAAATTTGTCTAAAAAACCTTTAAAAAACCTTATTTAGTTTTATAAATAAGACTGTAAGAGTTTAAAATCAGTATTTTTTATGATAATACTGGTTTTAAACTCTTCAAATATACTTTGTTTTGACTATGAGTAGGGACCATTATCTCTTATATAGGAAAAGTAAAATAATACAGCTATACGATACCAGAAAATATTTTCTGGTGTCGTATAGCTGTATTATTTTATTTTTTTCTAAATAAGAGACAATATTTATGAAACACATTTCATAAATATTGGTGCATACTCATAGTCAAAACAACCTAAAAATAGGATATACGAAATTTTGCTGATTCATCAAACGTTAGTTCAAAAACAAGTCATAGTTCCCTTCTACCAAATTCTATTTGCGCAAAAATAGTTGGTCTGTCAAATTGTAAAAAAAATAAAATAAAAAATAATATGATATGATTGGCTTGCTAAAAAGTCTTAATGGACTAAAATTTTAAAACATCTACATATTAATATTCAAAATCTCTCTATCAACCCAAATATGGATACTTAAAGATATTACATAATTTCATTAATTAAAGGAATGGGATATTAGACATTTACATATACTGAATCTGTTATTTCTCCTAACAAAGCTAAAAGTAATTCCGATATGATATTTAACGATGTTACATGTGAGAAACATATATTTGTATGGAGTGAGATAAGAATGATGATGCATTCTGCTGATGTCAAACTTATACCAGAATCACCAAACCTTTGATACTAGATAATCATTATGTAATTATAATGTTTAAGTAAGATGAGACAAATATAAAGCATGTTGGAAGGATAAATATGAATTTTGGTTATAAGCAACGATATTGAATTAAACGATGACCATTATAGAAAAAGAGAGAATTTGAATACATTAAAGTTTACTTTTTCGTTTTTCATCTGACCTTAAACTCAAATCATCTAAATGCTATAAATGGCCAGCTACTTGTAAACTGATAACCCAATCTGAATCAGATAAGGTGATCTGAAAACCAGACCAGTTCCTGATAAGCTGATCTGAAAACCAGACCAGGTCCTGATAAGGTGATCTGAAAACCAGATCAGGTCCTGATAAGCTGATCTGAAAACCAGATTAGGTCCTGATAACCTGTTCTGATAGCTGATACCTGATCTAATAGCTGATACCTCTTATTTGCTAAACATGGATGAGAAAATTTTAAGACAGTTGGTGTTGACAAGAAATGTCTTGAGGAAAAAGCTTCGTAGTATAAAAACTGGTGAAATATATACACGTGAACAACTAACAGATACATTTAAACCTATAACAGAACCACTCAAAGAATTCACAAATAGTTCTAAAAAAATTAAAAGAATTCACAAGAAAGAAGAAAGTAAAATCAAGATAGAAGCTGAAAATAATACAAGTTTAAAGCCATCAGTCAATATAGAGACAAGTACACCAAAGAAACTTTCAGAAACAACAATATTTGATGATATCATCTTATTTAATGATGCTAATACTGAGAATGATGAAGAGGATTTTTATTCATCGACTTCCAATTCTGAAGACACTTATACTCATTTATCAGTCTTGGAAGGAAGAATTGAATTAGATACAAACTATGGCCCACATCAAGATTTGAATAATGAATGGAAGTTTGGTGATAGTAACCTAAAACTAAATGAAGATAAAATACAAGTTAATGGTCAAATATAGGATCTAATAGTAGCTTTATTTTCTTTAATAATTGATAATAAAACATGGAAATACTATGAGAAATTTGATATTGAAAACTATATAAAATATATAATTTCTACTAATACATGGAAAGAGAATCATCATCATTCACTGACGAAGAATGATGTTATCAGCAAATTGTTTCTGGAAACTCAAATGGATAAACTATAGGACAAATTAATAATACAGCTTAAGGAATTAATATAATTCAAGAATATATTAAAATGGAAATTGATGGAGTACAACGTGAAATACAATTAGAAATAGAAGATAGTTATAAAATTGAAAAACACATACTAAAAATTAAATTATCTTTAAAAAAAAAAACAAATTGAACAGCTGAATGATAAAATTTATAGATTGGAAAATTAACTGATAATTATGATAGTATAAATAGCTGAAAGTGCATCAAGTAGATCACAACACTCTCCAAAAAATCTTTAAAAGAACTTAATGTCTTTAAAAAGAAATTTAGCAAACAAACTCTATAATAAATCGCGAAAATTGTTTGTGTATTGTAGATATGTACTGAAAGGAATAGTTGATCTTTTATGGAGCTGATTTAGGTGAAATGGGAAACTATTCTACATAAAATAAAAATTATTGATTATTGTAGACTGTAAATGATTCATTCTCAAAGTTTCTATGGTCAATATCGTTGAAAATAAAAGTTGCACTCGAAAAAACTTAGGCTTTGGAAAATATTTTTGAAATGTTACGAGTGCCAAAAAACTTACAAATGGATGATTGTAAAGAATTTTTTAATAGACTGGAGAATTCATGCATAAGTAGAATATTAAACATTACTTAATATGAAAGTATCAATAGTAGAATGGTTTAATAGATCATCCAAAGGAATTATGTGATGATGGTTCATATAAGTGTATTGAAATATATAAAGAATTACTTAATGTACTCGTATACAATATAAAAGTTCATCTCACTATTTAAATGATTGCAATTAAAGTTAACTCCACAAATGAGAAAAAGCTGCTAAATATAATAATTTGAAGATGAACAAAATGTTGAAATTTAATAAAAGTAAAAAATAAAATTAAACAGGAAAAATCTTGTTTGGCTTTTTTTTTTGAAGGAATGATTAGGAATGATATGTTTTAAGAAAGATAATTAACTTAATATACTGGAAATTCTGTAAACTTGTTGGCCTGTATGAAATATTGTGAAAACTTAAGCGTTCAAAATAAATTACAACACAGTGTAATATTCAGTAACACATAATATTATTACCTTTTATAGTGAAAATTTTACATTTTCCATTTCGAAAGCTCTAGAAAGCGAAATTTTAAAATATGCCCATGGGCTATTATAATAGATCTTCACTCTATTTATTTCTATAGCTATCAAATCTTAAGAAAATATAGACAAACTACATAAATTGGACTTAGATTTCCAATCTTTAAGAATGTATATATGTATGAATTAGTATCAAACAAACTTACTGAATAAATATGGACTTCAACTGGAATCATGCTGAAGCATACATAAATTGTAAAATGCAATATAAGCAGATCTTACTTTATATCTGTATCTGTATGAGTATTAAATAAATTTACAGAAAAAATATTGAAAGCATGCCGAAGCATGCAAATTTAAAAGAATTCCTTACGTCACACAATTTTGTAAGCAAAAAAATTTTAGGACTCTGCGCTAAATGTATCAACTTTGTAAAAGAGCGAAATTGTAAATTCTAATAGTATAGATCTTTAATTGAAACACCACTACATGTCGGACTCTCGCGTCACTATCGATAGAAGCATGCTAAGGCATGCATGCTAGCAAAATATATAAATCTGTTAGAAGGTGATGAGAAACTTGTTTCTAATCATTAATCTGTAGACAGCAATTGTATCTGAATCAACCCAACTCATGAATGAAATGTATACCGATATGGTTGATGGTGATGAGGACCTTTTTTAAGTAAGAAATTATTACATCTGAATGTGATACAACCCAGCCTACGTCAACAATAACTTCAAGGGGGTCAACCAGCAAACCTCATGTAGAAAAACTCGATGTAAAAATTCTCTCAAACATAGATATTCTAATGTTTCTGACACTATAAAAACACCTACGGTGAATTGATGGTGGAGGTAACTGAGTTATTTGAGATCGATTTTCTAGAATAGTTGATTATTAAACATGTATTTCTTTGTGATAAAGTAATTTCTCTATATATGCATTCATATATTTACCTATATGTATAAATGAATACATTTAAAAACTACGTAAATATTTTCTTTTTCAGGTAGTAAAATCTGAAAAAATAGTAGTGACACATTAAAAGAAAAAAATTAATAAAAAGAGAGACTGAGTGATCAACTGATACGTACACTTTGTCTGACAGGTAAATAAAGCGCACTTAAAAATATCAGAAATATATGCACAATACGCTCAACTAAAACAAAAATCATCTAGAACATCAAATAAAAGCCATAGGCGAGTAACCTTCATAAGATAAACATATACCTTATTAATGAAAACATATTATGAGTATGAAGTAACACAATTTGAGGAATTAAAATTTTAAAATTTAATTGTCCCTTAACGCTGACAAAGAGTAGACAGATATGTTGACATAGAAAGTCATCTATTATATGACAGAATCTTAAGCACTTCCAAATGCACTAAAGTTTAAGATAAAAATTCCTTTTATTCAATAGCGGCCCAATTGATATAGAAATTTAATATGAAACAGCAAGCAAGAACCTCAGCTACTGCATTTTTACCGATGATCGAATAATAGAAAGTCCGGAAAGTCTTATAAATTAAGTAATATGAATGAAAAAATAGACGAGTAATAGACGAGTAAGGTTTCGAATGATTTTCATTACAAAACGAAGTAGCGGATGTTTTCAACAATAATGAGTATAACAATTTCATTATAAAACCACCATTTGATTTTAAATGTTTATTGATAAAAAAGGAAAGAGAAGCAAAGTGGTTAACATAAAACTATCATCACCTAAGCTGGACTGCTGGATCAGTTTCATTTCAAAGCGTTTGTCATTTTTTAAAGCCAATGCAAGATGTTCTAAAATATATGAAAAAGTGAAGAAAAAAGGTGATAGTTGGAAAAAATTTTACACCGAAAAATTTCTAACGTTGACTATATAGGCTACATCAACTTTAAACAAATGGAAATAAAATATATTAAATATTTCTGCTATAGTTACTACAACTAGAGAGGAATTCAATTTTACTTAAAACATAAACTCCTAACAAACTTTTAAGTAAGTAAATACATCTAAAAATTAAAAGAACGCTTTTTAATTTCAAATAAAAAAAACTATCGAGATATTTCACATCTATACACAAAAGACCAGGCGAATATTTACAACAGCAACAACAGCACATGACAAAAAAATTTATTTAAACAGGGAGCCCCAGACTTATTTGTATATACATACATAAAACCAATTTGTAGATCCATATGTACATATATGTACACATATTATCAAATTTCTTACCCATGCTCAAATATTTATTGGATTTTAACAATCACACTTACATATCTACATCATGAAAACATACAAAACATTCTCCAAGCTATTGACGCTTGAAGACGAAAGTCGAAGAAGACAAATGTACTTAAATAAACAAACTTATCACAGACCAGTCAAACTCTATCGCGCATACACACACAAAATCGCCACGATCGTACACAAGAATTTTGCAAAATCTGAAATTAATATTTATCCAAATATAATCAAATTTCTAACGGATAGCCTTTAACACTGGACAAATTTAAGCTTGATAAAATATAAAGCAATCTCATCCTCCAATATGAAAAACATACTAGGATTAGGGAAGTTCAGATATATGATAATATTTTCTAGAAAAAAAAAAAAATTTCATATGAGAAATAATTTATTTCTACGTACATATAAATACTACGGTGAGATAATCACATACACAAACACATACTAAAATTCATTTACGAAAAATTAAACCTATTTCAACAACGCCCCTCCCCTCACAAATCACAGTCAGCCTAAAGTTCTTACAGATATACATACACAACATCTCAAGGTAACATACAATCTATCAATCTCAACAACCGAAATCACGATCAGCCTTAATCTCATATAGAGATACATACACACAAATACGGATACATATACATGAACACCTTCACCTCACCTTTCATAAATCATAGACAGCCTTAAACTCTTACAGACATACATACATACATGTACACAGATTCCCACGGATACATATTACAACAACTCCCCGCCCTCCACCAGTCGATCTACCTCAAATACATCCCGCCCCCCCCCCACCCAACCAAACACAGCTTGGTTTAAATTCCAACAAGCATAAACCCCACCGAATTCCCACGGTTACATATTACAAAACACCCTCACCTACACAAATCACGGTCAGCCTTAAGGTTTCACAATCTAGACACACCCCTCGCTCCACCAATCACAGCCAGACTTCAATTCCTACAGCTAGACACACCCACAAATGTTCCGTCGGCATTAGGAAAAATCATTTCCATGATTTTCCCGTCGGCATTTAAAAAAAATAAACATGTTTACCCGTCGGCATTTGAAAAAAATAAACATGTTTTCCCGTCGGCATTCGAAAAAAAAATAAACATGTTTTCCCGTCGGCATTTGAAAAAAATAAAGATGTTATCCCGTCGGCATTAGGAAAAATTAATTTTCATTATTTTTCCATAGTAGGAAAAAATATAATGATGTTTTGCCGTCGGCATTTGGAAAAATCGATTTCATGATTTTTAATTCATTACCACAAAAGAAATCACCCGTTCACATGCAATTAATGTCACCCAAAAAAAAAATCACCCGTTCACACAACTAATGTAAACAAAAAACACTTAATGTAAACAAAAACACAACAAAGCGCACCGAAAACACAATTTCTCAAATTTCAGACAAATTTCACACATTTCAGCAAAATTTTAAAATTTAAAAAATTTCAGTCCATAATTTTTAGAAATTTCACACAAATTTCACAATTTTAATTGTCCCAGAATGCCCATTTCCCTACTACTAACGTATAATATAAAGTTTGAATACACGCCGGTCACACGGTCGTCAAAATGCTGTAGCGGACACATTATCAGGGCCACCATGCTTCCTAAAATCACACAATGATGTTAAATATGAGTGCATGACAATATACGTTGACTTTCCAAGAAATGGAATCAATAATAAATTCATTTGAAAATGATGACGAAAATGTTTTAAGATATACCAATAGAAGATATATAAAGCTAGATGGTGTTTTGTATAGGTTTTGTTCGTCAGAAGTTTCGGAAAATGGACAACTGGTAATACCAAAATCTATGTGCAATATTGTTCTTTTTAACTACCATGATAGTCCTACAGTTGGTAACTATGGAATCGACAGAACAATCAATCGAATAACGCCACACTTTTATTGGCCGAAAATGAGAGCTGAAATAACAGATTATTGTAAATCATGCATCGAATGTAAACGCTATAAGCCTATAAACATGAAACCTGTTGGACTACTTCAAACTGTGTGCAGTAATCGTAGATTTGAAATCATCGCAGTCGATTTATTTGGTCCATTAACAAGGACACCGCAGGGTAACCAGTGGATACTAATTGTTGAGGACTTATGTAGCCGTTGGATAGAACTATTTTCACTAAAAGTCGCCTCAGCCGAAAATTGCGGAGAAATATTATTAAATGACATTTTTTTAAGATTTGGAATTCCTAGAAGATTACATGCAGATAATGGGTCGCTATTTATTTCATCAGTAATGCAGAAACTGACATACTGTCTTGGTATTCACCAATCGTTTACTCCTGTCTATCACCCGGAAGCTAATCAAGTAGAACGAAAAAACAGAGATTTAAAATTACAACTATCTATTTGCGTTGGCAAAAGTCACACTACCTGGGATCTGCATTTGCCATCCATAAGATATGCCATGAATACAGCTAAATATGCAACAACTGGATACACTGCCGCCTATTTACCTTTTGGACGTGAACTTAGATCTGCCTTTGAAGTCCAAAATGATCTGAAAGCAATTGTTAACGCTGAAAACTTTGTACCTCAAATTACACCACATTTATTTCGACTTGCAGACACTCTTGAATTGGCAAGAGAAACAGAAGAGTAAATGCAGGATAAAAACAAGCTATACGCTGATTTGAAACGAAAACATCAACAAAATTAAAAAATTAAAAATTAAAGTCGGAGATAAAGTATTGATTTCAACACACATTTTAAGCAAAAAAGACAAAAATTTAGCTGCAAAATTTACACCACGAAGAGATGGCCCGTACGTAATCATTAAAAAAAGGGATCATCATGTTATACCATTCCAGAAGTCCATAATCCCAGGTACTTCTATCAACATATCACTCCTCAGATTTAACATTGTATGAAGGGAATATTGATGAATCTATTTATGCAGTAAAATTTATAGGACGCCCAAAAAACACTAGCAACAACAATACATCAGATAGTATGATAAACAACAATGCAACAACCAGCAATACAACAAATCATAAGACAAATAGCAATACAGCAACCAGCAACACAACAAATCACTTAAGACAAACCACAATGCAACAACCCACAAAACGTATTCAGCAAATCGAAGATGCGAACGTGAGAGCAAGCCACACAAAAGATTTGGAAATTAGCTGACTCATCATTGGGACAATTTCTGAGCCAGAGGGGGAGAGTATAGCGGAACAACATTTATCTTATTTTTTTTTCTATTTCATTTTGTATACATTCACATGTTACATTTCGTTTAAATTAATTATTTTTATAACAATGATTTACCTACTCAATTTTTTTATTTTCTTTAACATAGATATTTTTGATCGACTATTAGTTAATCTATATATGTATTTAAAATAACTTCGACTCATTTATATGTTCATAATATTGTTCTCAATGTATATTGAAATCTCATTACAACAAATATTTATGTATTTTGATCTTATTGCGTTACTATAAATTATTCTCATTATTCTCTTTTACTTGTATTTTGTCTTTGTCATTTCAATGCAATGTAATGCAAAATGCACTCAATGTGAATCACTCGATTCTCAATTAAAAGGATTAACTGTATTATATATTTTTTTATATTATGTTAAAACTTAAAAGTGATACAAGAAAATATTTTAAATAAAAATTCATTCGCATATCATCGACGAGTAAAGTCAAAAATAAAATCAAGCGGACTTTTATTTCATTTCTACATAATAAATGATATAAGTGAGAGGACACTTTAAGACTTTCATAGTCCGAATTGTCCCTTACAAAATAAAACAGTAAAAAAGTAATATCAAACTAGGACATTCATCGTCTGGTTTTGGTTTTACTAATAAATAATTAAAAAATTACTTCAAAAATCAAAAAGGAAAGGAAGTTTCATTCCTCTTTCCTATAACAATAAAAAAGAAATATATATAAAAAATATATAAACAAAATTGTGCAAAGAAAAAAGGTGAAATCTTTTTGAGAAAAAATAAAAAAAAGAAAACAAATTAATAAAGGAAAATTAAAAAATGTTATTTTGTGAAATAGAAAACACATGAAGAGAAAATATAAAGAATAAAAATTATATTGAAAATTATAAGGATAAAAAAAATAATTATAAGGATAAAATTTTTTTCTGTAAGATAAAAAATTATACAAAGAAACAAAAAATCGGAAGAAAGGAAGTGAAAAGTTCAACAATAAAATACACATATTGTTGGAGTTAAATTCCAGCTGAGTCCTTTTATCAGAAAAAAATAGTATACTATTAGTGACAATGGAGGACATGAAAATGAGTATTCCTACCTTAACGGGGCAGTAAATTAGTAAAAGGTAGGCTTTGAAGGATAGAACAAGCTAATGATATTTCTGAATTGGGTAAGAGGATACAGCAAATAGAAATACATGATCGCGAATATAATGTAGACAACACGGAAGAAGTTACGACATTGCAAGTACAAAGGACGAAAGAGGATTTGAATGGTATTAGTAGACTTCCCGATAGCGTCAATGAATTACGTTCGTTTGACGGAAATCCCTTACACTACGTCTCTTGGGTGTATTCAGTCGAAATGGTCCTAAAGCATTTCAAAATAGTGAAGGACAAACTAATATAGCGGTCAATAATGGAAAGCATTAGACAAAAGGTCTTGGGGGAAGCGAATGCAGCCCTGGTGTCCTACAATGTTTTCGGAGCCAACTGGAAGGAGGTAAAGAAAATATTGTCTCTCCATTACGCCGATAAGAGAGATATCCAGACGCTGGAATATCAACTGAACCAGCTCTCTCAAGGTTCATCGAAGGTGGACGAATTTTACTCAACCGTAAACCATCAATTATCTTTAATAATTAACAAGTTGAAAAACGAAACCTACAGTGAAAAAACCATAAACGCTCTAATAACAACGCACAGGAATAGAGCTTTGGATATATTTATACGGGGACTTACTCCCAAAATTTCCAGAATGGTAATAATTCAACGACCAAGAACATTGCCAGAACCGTACGCTGCTTGTCTCGAGCTTCAGAATCTTACCATCTTCATACAAGAGTACCAATAAGAAGCAATACGCAACAAGACATCCTAAGCGTTTTAATAACAACCCTCCTACAAATCACTACAGGTATAATAACTGGCAGCAAAAAAAAAAAAAAATTATCAGCAGCACAATCTGAACTCCAGTTATAGACAAGCACCTTATACCAAGTCGCTCAATACAGACGCGAAACGTAAATTACATGAACCGTCATAGACCAGCAGAAAATATAAGTGCTTCGAAAATGTTTAATAGAGATAAACAGGCACGTCTTTATCATTTAGATACGAACCATGATGATAGTGAGGAACTTCAACAAGATGAGGTTATAAATAGTTTTGATGGCGCAGCGAGTGACCAAAATTTATGGGGGAAGCCTACCTTACATAGAATATATAACGGCTGAAAATAGAGTATTTGGATTTTTGATCGATACCGGCTCGAACAAAAATTTTTGCAGCCCAAACTTGTCCACCGGAAGCATACTTTTATCAAAACTAATTGTAGTTTCTACTGCTGAGGAACAAATTTAAATTAACCAGAAAATAGTAGGTAAATTTTTTCTTAGTCATGGAATATCAGAACCACTCACATTTTATGTCCTACCCGGTTTAGCTACCTTTGATGGTATCATAGGGGATGACACTCTCAAAGATCTAGGAGCTGTAGTCGATAGGAAGAAAAAATTAGGATACCTTTCAAAGCGAAAATTTCTTGTAATTCAAATTACATATTAACTGAATTATTATCAATGGAAACAAGAGCCAAAATTAACGAAACTATAGGTAAATACAAAAATTTATTTGGGCCACTTGATGACAGCCAATCTGCTGCGACCAGTGTGCAGGCAGAAATAAAGACGACTACTTTAGATCCTATCTACTCTAAAAGGTATCCGTATCCAGTCGCAATGAGGGACGAGGTCGACAGACAAATAAACGAATTATTATCCGAAGGAGTAATACGCCCCTATATGGTTTGTGCGCAAAAAGCCAAAACTAACTGGTGAGAAACAATACCGGTTAGTAGTTGACTATAAACGGCTAAACGCTGTGACCGTGCTGATACATACCCAATACCGGATACCAATACCGAAATGCCACTTTGGCAAGTCTAGGAATCGCAAAATTTTCCATAACAATTGGTTTAACCTCCGGTTTTCACCAAATCCCGATGAAACCTTCAGACATTCCTAAGACCGCATTTTCCACGATGAATGGAAAATTTGAGTTTCTTCGCTTACCCTTTGGGCTGAAAAATGCGATCTTCCAGCGAATGATCGATGACGTTCTTAAGGAATTTATAGGGAAGATTTGTTACGTCTACATAGATGATATAATTGTATTTGGACATAGCGAAAAAGAAACGTGTTATGTAACGTTGACACAATTTTCAAAAGGTTGGAGGAAGCAAATTTAAAAATTAACATTGAGAAAACACATTTCATGCAAACTGAAGTAGAGTTTTTAGGGTACGTAGTGAGTTCTAGCGGTATAAAGCCAGATCCTAAAAAAGTCGAGGCCATTGAAAATCTTCTGCCTCCTACTAATCGTAAAGAATTAAAGAGATTTTTAGGGATGACGTCCTATTATAGGCGCTTTATTAAAGATTACGTGAAGATGGCAAAACCTCTTACAAACACAAACGCTTCAAATTACGCCATCAGCGCTGTCCTTTCACAAGGAAAAATTGGTAAGGATAAACCAAGATGCTAGCTATTGTGTGGGCATTGGATAATTTAACAAATTATCTTTATGGTGCCAGGAAGGTAAAAATCTACACAGATCACTTACTTATACTTACGCGTTAGGTAACAGGAACTACTATGCCAAAACGATGGAAGGCTCGCGTAGAGGAGTATAACCACGAATTAATCTACAAACCCGGTAGATCAAATTATGTGGCAGACGCTCTCTCCAGATTAAAAACCAGTATCAATCATATTAGTGATAGTTCCACCATAACAGCTAGTGAGGGTGACTCGCAGATTACAATGACAGCGTCAGAAGCAAGAGACGACGACATATTATCAACAGGTTCAACTGCCTACAGTGCGATTCAAGATGCCTCTGATTTTATTCCCCACATGGAAGCTCCAATTAATGTCCTCAGGAACCAAATATAAAAATTGGAAGAGACCTTCATAATCACAATCATATGAGGAACTACATAGAGACTTCCATCGACATTATTTCTCATCACCGGAATGGAATGCTGAGAAGCTTCTCGATATCCTCAAGAAAACACTTCATCCTAGCATGGTTAATGAGATCAAAGCTCCAGACTCGTGCCAATTGTACAGGAAATCTATTTGCAGCATTTTTCTAGGTACAAAATTAGAATTGCTCAAAAATTAGTCACGGACGTCAATGCACAGAACGGACAGTTGAGATAATTCAAAATGAACATCGCAGGGCTCATAGGAATGCGAAAGAAAACAGGAAGCAGATTCTAGATGAATATTATTTTCCTGGTATGTACGCTCTCATCAGAAAATTTGTTTCGAATTGTGTTGTTTGTAATGCTAACAAATATGATAGAAATCCACCAAAAGCAGAATTCCAAGAAACACCCGCACCTACCGTACCATGTGAACTTTTGCACATAGACATAATGGAAATACAGGACCAAAAATGTATATCCGTCATCGACAAATTTTCAAAGTTCGCCTAACTTTTTCACATAAACGACAGATCCGTTTTAAATATTAGGGAAAAACTAATGAAAATTGTGCATTATTTTACGGTACCAAAAATTTTAGTATCTGACAACGAAAGTAGTTTCATTAGTCCTTTGATCAAGGATTTTCTTGAAAGGCTAGGGATAAATATATACTTAACGCCATCCCAACGTAGTGAAGTGAACGGACAGATAGAACGTCTACACTCAACTCTAATTGAAATTTACTGATGCGTGAGAGCAGAAAATGCAGAACTCAGTATACAGGAACTAATATACCTAGCAGTCGATAGGTACAATAACACCATACATTTTGTGACTGGAAAAAGACCGAGTGACATATTTCTTAATAGAAACAAAACATCGGACTTTAGTAAATTGCTTGAAGCTCGATCTAAAATTAATAGGGATCTTAGTAGACTTACTATAAAAATTTAAAAGAGACAAACAAACGCATGAATAAGAGACGAGCGTCACCAAGAAAGTATAAAAAGGGTGATGTGGTTTATGTTAGAATAAATAACATAAAAGCTAAGAACAAAGCAATGTATAGGAAGAAAATTGTAGAAAAGGATAACAAAATGACAATTCGTACAGCAAATGGTAAAAAGATCCATAAGGCCGATATTAAAAATTTAAAATAAATTCAGTACAGAACTTCCACCTCTTTTCGAAATAATATTAAAAATAATATATTAAAGAAAAATTTTCTTTTGTGCACAAATTTTCTTCTTCTCTTTATGATTTCCTACTTCTTTCCGCAAATAAAAACAATAATCTATACATGAAATATATACCAAATAAGAAAATTACTAGAAAATCTATAAAATAGATGTAAATGCTTGACTTGCACAATTAACAAGATCCGGCCTGTAAGTGAGACAGATCGTACCTTAGTAGGCCGTGGGGGGCATGCCTGCTCACGGCTAGAAATTCAATATGAAACTTGAATTATCTATATATCTGAATATATATATATATATCTATATATCACACTCTAACCCACTAATTTACTAACAGATTAACGAAAATATAATAGGAACTGGGAATAATAGAATAATAAACTATTTGAGCTACTACTCGTAAATGAAATAATTTCAAGCGCTTGTAACTGCATCAGAGTTTAAGATAAAAGCTCCTTTTATTCAATAAAACCAATTGATATAGAAATTTAATCTGAAACAGCAAGTAAGGACCTCAGCTACTGCATTTTTACTGATGATCGAATAATAGAAAGTCCGGAAAGTCTTTTAAACTAAGTACTATGAATGAAAAAAAATGGTTTTTAATACACGTGCAATGTTTCAAAACTAATTCGAATGATTTTTATTAATCAGTATAACAATTTCATCATAAAAATCCCTTTTAATTTTAAATGTTTATCAATAAAAAATAAGAAGTAAAAAAAAGTAAAAAGAAGCAAACTGGCTAACAAAAAAGGTATCATCACCTAAGCTAGACTGCTAGATTAGTTTCTTTTCAAAATGTTTGATAACTTTTAAAACTCACTGCAAGATGTTCTAAAATAAATGTAAATGTAAAAAAAAGCCGATGGTTGGAAAAAATTTTATATCGAAATATTTCTAACGTTGACTATATAGGCTACATCAACTTTAAATAAATATATTAAATATTTCTATTATAGTTACTATGTATAACTAGAGAGGAATTCAATTTTACTTAAAATAGAAACTCCTCACAAACTTTTAAGTAAATACATCTAAAAATTAATACAACGTGTTTTAATTTCAAATAAAAAACTATGAAGATATTTCACATCTATACACAAGGCGAATATTTACAACAACAACAAAAGACCGCAAATGAAAAAACAATATATTTAAATAAGGAGCCACAGACTTATTTGTATGTACATACATAAAATCAATTTGTAGATACTTATGTACATATGTTACCTATGCTCAAACATTCATTGGGTTTTAACAATCATACTTACATATCTACATCATGAAAATATACAAACCGTTCCCTAAGCTATTGACGCTTGAAAAGACAAAAGTCGAAGAAGACAAATGTACTCAAATAAACAAACTTATCACAGACAGCCAAACTCTATTACACACACACACACATATACACACACAAAATCAACACGATCGTACACAAGAATTTTACAAAATCTGTAATTAATATTTATACAAATAGAAACAAATTTCTGACCGACAGACCTTAACGCTGGACAAATTTAAGCTTAACAAAATATAAAGCAATCTCATCCTCCAATATGAAAAACATACTAGGATTAGGAAAGTTCAGATATATGATAATATTTTATAGCAAAAATTGTTCCTATGAGAAACAATTTATTTCTACGTACATATAAATACTAGCGTGAGATACTCACGTACACACTCACATACTAGAATTCATCTACGAAAAATTCAAACTATTTCAACAACACCCTTCCCCTCACAAATCACAGTCAGCATTAAATTCATACAGATACACATACACAAATTCTCAAGGTCACATACAATCGATCAAACTCAACAATCCAAATCACGGTCAGTCTAGACATACAAACACACAAATTCCTATAGATACATATTACAACAACACCCTCACCTCGCCTCTCATAAATCACGATCACGCTTAAACTCCTATAGACATGCATACACACAGTTTTCCACGGATACATATAAATGAACACACTCACCTCTCATAAAGCACGATCACCCTTAAACTCCTACAGACATACATACACACAAATCACCCCTCATAAATCAAGATAAGCCTAAATTCCTAAATAAAGCACAAAAGAATACATACATATACACAGATTCCCACGGATACATATTACAACAACGGCCAGCCCCCCGCCAATCACCGCTTGGCTTAAGTTCCTACAGCTAGACACACCCTTCCAACACATAGCACAGCCAGACTTCAACAGCTAGAGACACGCACAAATTCCCCGTTGACATTAGGAAAAATCATTTCTATGATTTTCCCGTCTGCATTTGAAAAAAAATTAACATGTTTTCCCGGCGGCATTAGAAAAAATCATTTGCATGATTTTCCCGTTCGCATATACACATGAAAAAACTTCAACCTATAAACCCCCTTAATGTATTCCCACAAAATATTCCGCACACAAAGTCCCACGGTCATACATACATACACTTAATATAAACAAAAAACAGTTAATGTAAACAAAAAACACCTAATGTAAACAAAAAACACAATTTCACAAATTTCCAATTTGAATTACCCAAATTTTATAATTTCACAAAATTTTGCACTGAAATTTACAAATTTCAAATTTTAATTACCCAAATTTCACAATTTTAATCGGCGCCAGAACTCCCAATCTACAACTACTAAAAATTTTATTGATAATATATAATTTTTTAGTAGATTTCAAATTAGAATTTGTAATAGTTTTTCTTCTTCCTTTTTTTTTTTGATGTTTTATCACACATTAAAGATAATAAGTCTAGTGTTAGAGGCCGTCTTGGGACTGCCAACTTGAATTTTATCCTCATTTAGCTTATTGTTACTGATACCAAATTCCAATTTGTCATTACGATTCCTGTGTAAACCATAGTTAATATCTACTTAATTTCTCGCTTCCACGAGTGATAAATTAGTATTAAGGTATTCCCTATTAGAAGTCTGTGAGTAAAAATCATCTTCAGCATCATCATCATCATCATTATTAGCATCATTAAATAAGATGGTGTAATCAACTATCGTTCCTTCTACAAAATGTCATTATTGTACTTAATGTGTCTTGGCTGATGGTTTCTGAGACTTTAAACTTTGATTATTTTCCACTTCTGTCATCATTTTACTTTCTTCTTTCTTGAGAATTTTTCAATACATTTATAACCATTTATCAATTCTTTGAGAGGTTTAAATGTATAGGTTTAAATGTATATCTCACTTGTTCACATATATATATATCACCAATTTTAATACTTATCGGAATAGCTCCTGATAACCTGATCTGATACCTGATCTGAAAACCAGACCAGCTGACTAATAAGTAGTAGGGAAATGGGGGTTCGGCAGCAGCACCAGCTAAAATTTGAAAATTCATGTGAAATTTAAAATAATTAAAATTTGAAATTTGAAAAAGTGTGTTTTTTCTATGCGCTTTGATATTTTTTGTTTACATTAACTGTTTTTTGTTTATATTAAGTGTATGTATGTATGTATGTATGACCGTGGGAATTTTTGCGTGGAATATATTGTGGTAATACATTAAGGGTGTTTATAGCTTTAGGGCTTTTATATGTGTATTATTTCCTAATGCCGACTGGAAATTTGTGGGTGCGTCTAGCTGTAGGAATTGAAGTCTAGCTGTGATTGGTGGAGGGCGGGGTGTGTCTAGACTGTGGAACCTTAAGGCTGGCCGTGGTTTGGGTAGGTGAAGGTGTTGTTGTAATATATAACCGTGGGAATTCGAAGACGTTTATACCTGTTGGAATTTAAGCCACGCTGTGCTTGGTGGGGGGCGGGATGTATTTGAGGTAGATCGACTGTGTGTGTGTGTGTGTGTATGTTTGCGGGAATTTGTGGTCGTATCTGTCTGTTGGAATTTAACCCGAGCTGTGATTGGCGGAGGCGGATCGTTGTTGTAATATGTATCCGAGGGAATCTGTGTGTATATATGTATTTATATGCGCTGTATTTGGAAGTGTAATATCTAACCGTGGTAATTTGTATGTATGTCTGTAGGATTTTAAGGCTGATCATGATTAATGAGAGGTGAGGTGAGGGTGTTCATGTATATGTATCCGTGGGAATCTGTGTGTATGTATGTATACATTTGAGAAAGGTTATACTCCATATTGGACTACAAAAATTTTCACAATTACAAGAGTTCAAAATAGAAAGCCTGCAACATACATATTAGAAGATTATCTTGGTAATCCTATGAAAGGTGGATTCTATAGTCAAGAACTTTCGTAAATTAGATATCCAAATACATATCTAGTTAAAAAGGTTCTTAAAACTAAAGGAAAGGAGGCATACGTTAAATGGCTGGGATTTTCTAATCAACACAATTCTTGGATAAGTAAGGATGAAATATTATTGCTGAACACCACCAACAACAACAATATTAAGAAACTAATGTTATTTTTAAAATAAGAAAATGAAATAAATGTGCAAATCATACCTCTTCATTTATTTGTAATCAGACAGTTATAATGTCAATAACACTTAATCTGAGCTATAACTCATCAGAGTTATCTGCTAGTTACTTTCCTCCTATTGAATTACATGGTGCATATGATGTGCTCTAACTGACTTTCATTCATACAACAGTATTCCAAATGTAGACACCTATAACAATATGTTCCATATAGGGGAACATAAAATTAAAATACCAATTGGATCTTATGAATTGAATGATATTGTAGATTTTATAGAAGAGCAATAAAACCGACTCTGTCCAGAAAATAAGATTTTTATTGAAGCCAATAACAATACAATGCAAGTTAAAGTTAAATAGTTCCAAGGATCCTGTATATTTTAATAAAGACAATACAATTGGAAAACTTTTAGGATTCAATAGCAAAATCCTAATACCAAACAAATATTATTACTTAGATCTTGCAGTCAATATTTTTAAAGTGAATCTCTTGCGAATTGAAAGTAGTATTGCTATTAATACATATATGAATAAATCTAAATCGCACACACTTCATGAATTTCCGATTAATGTGCCTCCAGACTATAAAATTGATGAGGTCCCAAGAAATCGCATCTATTTACCTGTAAACACCCGAGAGATAAGTTCACTAGCGCTGCGCGTAGTTGATCAGCACGGTGATTTAATTAATTTCCGAGGAGAGGAATTTACAATACGACTACATTTAAGGCCAACTGAATAATAATAATATACAACACAAATACATTGAAAAATAAAGCAGTAACAACAACAACAACATTATAGCGACTATTTCAACAAAAAGCTCTAACAACATCAAATAAAAATTTTCTAAAGTCCTTGAATTTTAAATTGAAGACAAAATGAGTTCAATGATAGATGTCTTAGATAAACGCTTGTCTGATGAGAATATAATCAAAATGGACTATCATACATATGTACCATGCTAACAATCTTACAACAATAATGATGAAATTAGAATTTCAATACAAAATCAAGATTTGTACGTGCTATCCAGTGAGAGCTACATTTATGTAGAGGGTTTTGTTGCCGATGATAATACCCCTAAATCTTCTTCTTCTTCAGAGAACTTTAAATTAAAAACAACTTTGTAGCATATTTATTTGATGAAATTCGCTATGAGCTCAGTGGAATTGAAATTGATCATACAAGATATTCAGGAGTCACGAGCATAATAAAAAACTTGGTTTCTCTATCACCAACAGAAAGCAATGTGATGCAAAATGCTGGATGGAACAAAATAGACGATGTCACTCTTGCAAATAGATTTTTCAATTTCTATGTACCTCTAAAATGCTTCTAAGATTCGCTGAAGACTACAACAAAGTTATATTAAATGGAAAACATGAACTAATACTCTTACGCAATAAGAACGATGAAGATCTTGTACGCTGGAGTGTTTCTACTGAAAAAGCTAAACTTACAATTTCACTCATCTCATGGAGAATCCCACATGTTCAATTATCCGACCTTAGCAAATTGAATGTGATTAAAATTATTAACAATGGTGCTTCTATACCTATGGCATTTCGCAGTTGGGATTGTCAATTAAACACAGGAAATAGCCATTTTTGGAATGTTAAATTGGCTGCAAATAGAGAACGCCCCCGTTATGTGTTGATCGCTTTTCAATAAGAAAATAAGTTTGTTCATTGTGATTTTGACTAATTTAAAAGTACATTTAAATTCAGTCTCATACCCATTTGATGATCTAAAAATAAAATTTTAAAATGAACTTTATGCAATTTTATATGATATGTATCTAGGATTCTAACAAAGCTACTATATGAAAGAATCTCAATCGTTTCTAACTGCATCAGAAATTAAGACAAAAGCTCCTATTATTGTAGTAGATGTCAGTCCTCAGAATGAATCACTCAATAATGGCCCGATTGATATAAAAATTTAATTTGAGACAGCAACTAACATTGCAGCAAAGACATCAGCGTACTGCATTCTTATTCATAATCGTATAATAGAATATATACCCATCAAAGGACCAGTTCGAAAAGTCTTGTAAATTAATTAATGCTATTTGACTTTTTAAAAAAATATCGTGCTTTAAATGAACTTTTTAACTTTTTAAAATATTTATACTTAAAAATATATGAATGTATGTATTATTATAAAATTTTAACAAATTTTAAACAATAAATGTATACAAAATAAAAAAATTTACAAATGTTTTCTTATTTCAAATACAAACTACATAAAGCAAATAGAAGGACGTGAGAAGGAGGAGAAGTTAACTTTTTTGCTTACTTGCAAATTTCTACTTTTTGTTTCTCTGCTAATGACTGTACTTAGTTGAAAATCCTCTGCTTTAAAAGAATCGTAGTCAAAGAAATGACTGCGTTGCAAAATATAAATGTATACAAATATTACGTCTGTATTCTACAGAGCCACAAAATATTCCATGCACAAATTCCCACAGTCACACATGCATATGTATGTACATACATATGTACATATGTATACATACATACAAATTCAAGAATTTCATAATGTTATGAAATAAATATTTCTTAAGCAAATAAACAAAATGTAAACTTATCAGGGACAGACAAACTCAACCTCCCACACACAAGCATTAGGAGGTTCACATATATGAGAACATTTTATACCATAAAATGTTGGCATCATAAATAATTTATTAGTGTGAGAAAATCGTACAAACATACATATATATATGTATATATATGTATATACATACATGTATGTATATATACATCCATACATACATAAGTTTTACCCAACGACGTCATTATGCATAAGTATCCCGTAATAATATAAATTATTTTATGATTGTTTATGAATATTTCTTGTTTGTAGGTTTAAGCTATTTGAGGTATCGAATTTGCGAATAATTGCTTTGTTTACTTGTAATTTGAGCCTTTGATAGATGTAAATATTTTTGTTTATGAGTTTAAACCATTTTTGCAACGTAATCATAATTGACTTCTTCGAAACAAAGAACTCAGTTCTGATTGGCAAATAAACTTTTTGAAGAAGTGGCGTGATCGCCGATCGCAGTAGCTGCGACTAACGGTTGCTCAAATTGATATAAATACATATTGTTCAATTAGATTTTTAAGCTTTTAGAAAATAAAACTTCAACTTAAAACACCAAAGGAAAGAGTTCTTTTCATTGGAATAAAATTGGCGCAGTCGGTGGGATAGATAAATAAATTATCTATCCGAATAAAAAGATCCTACGAAAATAATAGCTCTGAGAAACTTACGAGTCCCTCCAGAGTCCTACACATAAAAGAATAAAAAAATATATATCCTACGAAAAAGGGTAAAAAATTATTCTATGAAAAGTGATATTTTGTATTCTACGAAAAAGAGTGAAAAAGTATCCTACAAAACTATCCTACGAAAAAGGGTAAAAAAAAAAAAGTATTCTACGAAAAAGAAAAATAAGTGTCCTACGAAAAAGGATAAAGACTATTCCCAAAATTATTTTTAAAACAAAACAGCAAAGTGGATAAGAAATATTTCCGATCTCTAAAAAGGAGAGAAATATTTTCCAGCAATAGGGAAAAGTTATCGGCAATGGAACAACAACAGTTACAACAGCAAGAAGCACAGCTACAGCAATTACAACAAGAAGCACAATTTCAGCAGCAACAACAGCAACAACAACAGCCGCATCAAATGGCGGGAAGAGATATTGATCCCCTGAAGTTCCTGAGCCTGGTTCAAGATTTCGATGGAAGGAAGGAGGAACTCTACCCGTTCTTGGAAAGCATTGATAATGTCGTGGCTTCAATGGATGAGTATAGTCCTAATTCACAACGGATGTTCTTAGCTATTATAAAAGGAAAAATAAAAGGTAAAGCCAAAGTAGTCTTAGAAATTCATCCACACCTCTCCAGATGGGTGGAGATAAAAAATTTATTAGAACTGAATTTTGGAGGTTTATCCTCAGCTGAAAATTTGTATGAGGAACTAAGAAGCGCCCAATATCGAGGTGATGTATTACAATTTTATAATTTTATACAAGCAAAGTTGTCCCTGCTTAATCAGAGACATAAACTAGACGGAAGCTCGTCAGAAATCGAGCATAATAATAAAGTAGCATTAAAAGTATTTATAAATAAGCTACCTTTAAACTTAACAGTGCTCTGTGCCCTGAAACCAGCTTCACTTGAAGTGGCGCTTCATGAGCTGGGACAGGCAAATTTAATTGAAAAAATAAATGTTAAAGGAAAATTTAATAATGTGCCAACATATAATAATAGGAAAGGTTTCCAAATGCCTTCCAATCCCCAAATTCCAAAAATTAATCCAGGTTGTCAAAAAAATAATTTCATTCGACCGAATGGTTTTTGCCCCAGAGGAAATAATTTTTTCGGACAAAATGAACATACAAGACCGGAACCGATGGATATAAGCGGACAGACACGTAGGCAAAATAATTATATAAATAACAGGCAGGAACCTGAAAATTTTCAACAAGCAGCCTCCACGAAGGGAGATCCACCGAATTTGGATTGCTTTATGTTTTATTCAAACGAGGAAAAAATAAAACAAGAATTTTAATAGATACAGGCTCAACTGAGAATATTATTAGGAAAAATCATTGTCCAAAAGATATAATATATAGATTAGCACAACCAGTGAAAATAAAAACAGCAGCAGGATTTCTGGTGATAAAAGAGGAAGCTAAGGTTTCCAAGAATAGTTTACAGATAGTTCTTAAAAAAGATGAGTTGTTTAAAATATGTAATTTCCATCCAGTGTTTGATGGAATATTTGGATCTGCATTATTAAAAGAAAATAATGCCATAATAGATTATGAAGAGCATAGTATTATAATAAATCAACAAAAACTTCCTTTGTATCTTGAGGGACAAAGGGAGGATGATCAAGAGTATGACTTAGAATTAATACAAAATCTACCCGAATTACATCATATGGATGAATTGGGAATGGATGAACAATTGCGATTGGAGCATTTGAACAAAGAAGAAAGAATTGAAGTTAAAAATCTGCTAAAAGAGTTTTCAGATATATTTTATAAAAAAGGTGACGATTTGACCTTTACGAATGAAGTTAAGCACAGAATTCCTACTAACAATGACAGACCAGTTTACACAAAGTCATATAGATATCCACAGATTCATAAAGAAGAAGTTAAAAAACAAATAACTGAAATGTTAGAGCAGGGTATAATCACTCCAAGTGACTCACCCTATAATTCGCCAATATGGGTGGTTCCCAAGAAAATGGACAAATTAGGAAATAAAGAATGGAGAATAGTTATAGATTTTAGAAAATTGAATGCTGTAACCAGGGAAGATAAATACCCTATACCTGTTATTGACGACGTACTAGATAAGCTAGGACGGGCGAACTATTTTTCTACATTAGATTTGACAAAAGGATTTTACCAAATAGAAGTTGAGGAAAATGATCAGGAAAAAACTGCGTTTTCTACTAATGATGGGCACTATGAATTCAAACGTATGCCATTTGGGTTAAAAAATGCCCCAGCAACGTTTCAGAGAATGATGAATAATGTACTTAAAAATTATATTAATAAAATATGTGTTATCTATTTGGATGACATATTGATCTTTGGTACTTCCCTTCAGGAACATATGTATAATTTAAAAAAAAATATTACAAACATTGAGGGAAGCCAATTTAAAAGTATCACTAAACAAAAGTGAGTTTTTGAGGTCGGAGACTAATTTTCTTGGACACATTGTAACAGCGGACGGAATAAGGGCAGACCCTAGTAAAATAGAGTGTATAAGAAATTTTCCTATTCCAAGGACTTTGAAACAACTTCAAGCATTTTTGGGATTAAGTGGATATTACCGAAAATTCATCCCAGATTATGCTAAAATAGGTAAACCTCTCACTTTGAGACTCAAGAAAAACGGGCAGATCAACGAAAATGACACCGACTATAGAGAGTCTTTTGAAAGGTTAAGGAAAATACTGGCTTCGGATATGGTATTGAGGTATCCCGATTTCCAGAAAATATTTACACTTATCACAGACGCCAGCAACTTCGCATTGGGTGCTGTGCTGTCTCAGGATAATGGCCCTATAGCTTTTGCTTCGAGAACACTTAATAGACATGAAGTCAATTATAGCGTAATAGAAAAAGAACTCCTTGCTATTGTTTGGGCTTGTGGCCAATTCAGACATTATTTGTATGGAAGAAAATTTAAGCTACATACAGATCATAAACCTCTAATTTGGTTATCCAGTTTAAAGGAACCAAATTCAAAGATGATACGATGGAAAATTAGGCTCAACGAATATGAGTTTGATATAAACCATGTACAGGGTAAAGAAAATAAAGTCGCAGATGCATTGTCAAGAATAGACAAAAGTGCAGAATTGAATTTGTTTGAATGCAATAAATGCCAAAAATCTTATAAAAGAAGAGAAGTTTTGAATCAACATGTAAGAAACAAGCATGGTGATACGGTTTTTCAATGCCAGCTTTGTAATGGCGTGTTTGAAAGCAAGGTATGTCTAAAGAGACATTCTTTGCGGAAGCATAGGAATGAAGAATTAAATTTTAGAATTGTAGAAAGGAAAAATGTTCAACTTAGAACTGCGAAAAAGAAAGTAAGAAAGAAACAAGATTATATAGTGTCAACTGTACACAGTGCTCATGATGATGAGCTGGATCACATTCAGATAACAGAAAGTCCATTACAGTTTGCAAGAAGGCAAATATTAATCGAAAAACAAGAAAAAGATTCGTTTGATGAGAGAACACAATTCAATAAAAAATTGTTCAAATTTGGAGTCGGATCAAACGATTATAAAACAATATTGGAGAAAATATTTAAGATAATTGAAGAAGAAGAAAATTTAGTAATATATTGCGATATTGAAGAATTATATGCCATGATTCAGAATCATGTGATTAAATTGAAAAATATAAAAAAATTTAAAATATATAGAACTTATACACTACTGGAAAATCTAGAAAGGGAGAAATTGTTGGAAGTCATAATGAGACACCATAAATATGAAAATAACCATCCTGGTATAGACAAGACATATTTGGAATTGAAAAGGAAATATTATTATCCAAACTTAAGAAAAGAAATTGCAAGAGTTATAAATAATTGTGAGATTTGTAATTATAAAATAGAAAGAAATCCCATTAAACTTCCTTTTGAGAAAACAGAAACTCCTACTGGTCCATATAAAATTTACCATGCTGATATATGGTTTTTAGATACAAAAAATGCATGCATAACCATGATTGATAAATTCTCTAAGTATGCCCTTGTAACAAAAATTGAAGAAAGAACCCCATTAAATTTTATAAAACACTTTACTATACTGTTCAATTTGATGAGAACGCCAGAAAAGTTGATTACGGACAATGAACCTGGTTTTAATTCAAGTCTTTTTAGGGATTTTCTAGAAAAGAATAACGTGGAATATCATTTTACTACTCCTTATCGTCACACAGGAAACTCAGATGTTGAAAGATTTCATAGTAGCCTTAACGAAAATATAAGGATACTGCGAAAGAGAGAAGAAACGTCTGATATAATTTATACCATAGATTTACCCATTCAGGCAAATTTTGTTTATAACAATACTCTTCACCTAACAACTCGTAAAAAACCAATAGAAATTCATTTTCCGGATAATTCTACGGAAAATGAGCGAATTCATGAAGTAATTGATTCAAGGAAAATAAAAAATCTAGCATATCTTAATGGAAATCGAAAGGATCAGGGGGTAAATAAAGATTTCAAAAGGGACTTTAGAGCGCATAAAACGGATGCAAGACATGAAAAAGTTATATTGAAAAAAATTAGCAACAAAAGATATTTGAATGAGAATCAGAATGTTTATAAAGATCAGCTAATTCGATCAAAAAATACTTTCAGCTCATTGGACGTATTGGTTGATCCTACCGACGAATATGTTGATGTCATGTCTATGGAAAATGTTCTGGTTGACACTGGTGATGACAATGATATTTCAAACGACTTATGCTCAGAAAATTGAGTATACAGACCTAAGTGTAGGAAATGGTTTTACTATTGTTAATATGGGTAAAAAACAACTTATAAAGGAATATAAAAATGTTGTTCATATATTCAATGTTACCAAGTATGAAGAGTATATAAAGAAACTAGAAAATAATACAATAAATGATGATTATATAAACCAAGAACTACATCATTTAAGAACGTCACTAAGAACGCTTATTCCACACAGACAAAAAAGAGGACTTATAAATATTATGGGAACAGGACTAAAATACTTGTACGGAACAATGGATGATGAAGATCGACAAGAAATAGAAAACAGATTGAAAATCATAGAAACTAACACACATAACGTAATTGAACAGTCTAATAGTCAAATCCATATAAACCAGCACTTTGATGAGCAATTGGCCAAATTGTCTAAGGTATATGAAATGGAGGAAAAGAAGATGTATTTAGAATATGTGACAATTAATAATCAGACTGAAAGAGACGAACTAGAAATACAAAAGACAAAGATTTCTTTCCAAATATCAAAATTGGAGAAAATAATCGATAAGGTCGAGGGAATACTTTTGACATCAGGCTTAGGACTTTTGAGTCAGAATATACTAACGGATGAAGAGATAGAAAAACATGACATAACTTTTGAAAAACTAAAAAATATTAGAATAGCTGTGGCAACAGGTGAAAGGAATATCCTTTTTATTGTCCAAATTCCTCAATTAACATCTGAATTTTATAATATCTTATTTATCCAACCTATTCCCAATAACAACAAATTAGAATTAAGTGAAAAAGTGTGCAAGTACATCTCAAAAGATAATGTTATATATTTTGAAACAGACTACAAGAAAAATTTAACGATGTTAAGGGATAATTGTATTGAGAACCTATTAAATTATAAAAAAATGCAATGTACATATCGGAAAAATCCGTCTACAAATGTAAAGGAAGTAAGCTCTAATTTAATTTTTGCTTTAAATATGAATAATGTAACTATAAATCAAACATGTAATGAGATACCTGTGACCTTAACTGGCCACTTTCTTATAAAAATAGAACAATGTAAAGTACAAATTTTTGGAAAATGGTATGACAGAGAGATTTATGGAAAAGATGTAATAATACCTAGTTTGTTTAAGGAGATACAAATAAAAGTTGATGAAGAACTAACATTAGAAAATTTAACGTATCAACATATTAAAAATGTAAGACATATAAATGAGTTAAGATACAATCAAAAAACCACTAATATATTGATTTACATAGTAATCATGGTCGGAATAATTATAATTGTCGGGTACTTAATTGTTAAATTCAAATCCAAAAAAATAATAAATAAAACAATTGTATCGTTTTCCAAAATTCCTTCAGAAATTGGGAACCAATCTTCGTCCGGGGGAGTTTTACCCAACGACGTCATTATGCATAAGTATCCCGTAATAATATAAATTATTTTATGATTGTTTATGAATATTTCTTGTTTGTAGGTTTAAGCTATTTGAGGTATCGAATTTGCGAATAATTGCTTTGTTTACTTGTAATTTGAGCCTTTGATAGATGTAAATATTTTTGTTTATGAGTTTAAACCATTTTTGCAACGTAATCATAATTGACTTCTTCGAAACAAAGAACTCAGTTCTGATTGGCAAATAAACTTTTTGAAGAAGTGGCGTGATCGCCGATCGCAGTAGCTGCGACTAACGGTTGCTCAAATTGATATAAATACATATTGTTCAATTAGATTTTTAAGCTTTTAGAAAATAAAACTTCAACTTAAAACACCAAAGGAAAGAGTTCTTTTCATTGGAATAAAATTCATACATACATACATACATATCTACATACATACATAAGTAGTTGTATAGTCTATGTGGTACCCCCATTAATTTTTAATTGGGTAATAAAAATAATGTTAATTAGCCAATTAATGATGTGATAAAAAGTTAATGGGCGTGTCGGCTTTGTTTGATGTGTGTATGTTTATATTTGGTGTTTGTTTACATATGTTTTTTGTGTTTGTGTTTCGTCCGTCTGTGATGCGTATTAATTTCAGTTTGATTGTTTATATTTGGAGGCTGTCGGTGGCGCGTTAGTTTTTGTGTGTGTCTGTCCATGGGAATTCTTGTAGTTTGATACTTGTTGATAGATTTTGTTTATATTACTTGTGTGCCTGGCATCCATCTGTGCTATACGCTTGCTCGTCTGTCCTTCCTGAGGTCGCCTTTTGTAGTCGCTGCCGTATTAATGATTAAAAAATAACAAAAATGAAATGAAGAAAAAATTGTTGTCAAGTAATGATTTTACAAGAGAATAATTTGTAATTACTTCTGATAAAGAAATAGTTTTTTGTGATCGCAATTATATACATATCTACATATGTATGTATGTATACACAGTTGATATTCATAAATACATTCAGACATACGAAGAAATATTTGTTTCCTCGTACATTTTTTGAGAATTGTGCATGCTCGAGATTGCTTCTATGTTGTCCCTCAAACTTTTTCGCTATTTGTTTACATGAAATTTTTGTCAAGTGGTTGATGTGAAATTATGTATGTATAAATTTTTTGTGAATGCTTCTGCTGGACATCTCAATTTTGTCTTTAAGTTTTGTTTGATAAACTTACATACGTATGTACATGCATATGTACATATGAATCTACAAACAAATGTAATAACATGATAATGTTTTTTAAATTCTCCTTAGAAACAAATATTCGTCTGATCGATTAAATTTCTGGTTGTGTTGCTACTTAAGGCCATGATTCACTATCCTACACAATCGCGCGATCTACGAAAAAATACAACCCTGATCTGATGAATTGTTTTTGTCTTTTGAAAATGTTCATAGACTCCATCATACCAGGGCTGTATTTTCTCAAAAATCGCACGATCGTGTACGCTAGTGTATCACGGCCTTTAGCAACAGTATCAGATTTAGTTGCTGGATATTTGTTTGACTGTGAGAATTTTTCAAATGTACGTGTGTGTGTGTTTGCTTGACTGTATCAACTCATTTTTTAATAATAATAAAACATTGGTTAATAACTCTGAAATCATTTAATTTTTATTGAATAAATTTAAATAAAAATAATTATAATTGTTAGTTGTACAAAGTTAAAACATTAATTGAAAACGCTGCTTCTTTTGATAGTAAAAGAGCATTTCTTAATGCTCAAGCACCATTATAATGATAACTGCAATAGAGATGGTCTGGATACTTAGTAGCCATTTGCTTAAAGTTGATGCAGCCAATATCCTCTATATTTAAAATTTTGTTCTGCAATATTTTTTCTAACCATCGTCTTTTTTCTTAACCTTTAACGTATATTTTGGTTAGCTTTTAAAAATTTACAAACACTTTGATATGAAACAGTTCCATCGTTCCAGCTTAAGTGATGATAATGTTTTGTTAACCAGTTTGCTTCTCTTTGCTTTTTTATTGTTAAAAATTTAAAATCAAAAGGAGGTTTTATGATAAAATTGATGTGTTGATTATTGTTGAAAACGATTGCTACTTCTTTTGCGATAAAATCATTTGCATTACTTTTGAAACCTTGAAAGTCTATGAAAACTATATTATTTTGCATCTTTTTTAATTTATAAGATTTTGCGAACTTGACCTCTTATAGGTATGTATTCAATTAGACGATCATGAATAAGAATGCAGTACGCTGATGTTTTGGCTGGAATATTTTTTGCTGTTTCAAATTCAATTTTTATGTCAATTGGTCCGTTGTTAAGTGTTTCGTTTTGATAACTAACATCTACTACAATAATGGTCGCGTTATTCTTAAACTCTTGAGTAGATAGAAGAGGTTGTGACTGCTTCATATAATAGTTTTGCTGAAATCTTACATACATATCATATAGAATTGCGCAGCGTTCATTTTTAAATTTTATGTTAAGATCATCATATGGATATGAAACTGAATTCATATGTACTTTTAGATTAGTGAGATTACAATGAACAAACTTCTTTTCTTGTTGAAATGCAATCAATACAAAACGGGGTCGCTCTCTACTTGCAGCCATCTCAACATTCCAGATGTGGCTAGTTCCAGTGTTTAATTGTGAATTTACATGACAATCCCAACTGCGGAATGCTATTGGTATAGAAGCAGCATTGTTTATATTTTTAATCATATTCAATTTACTATGATCAGATAAATACACATGGGGAATTCTCCATGAGATTAACGAAATTGTAAGCTTTGGTTTGTCAGTAGAAGTGCTCGATTGTACATGATCTTCATCATTCTTGTTACGCAAGAGTATTAATTCATGTTTACAATTTAGTATTATTTTATTATAGTCTTCGGCAAATCCTAAGAGCATTTTAAGTGGAACATAGAAATTAAAATATCCATTTTCAATATTCAAATTATCAATTTTGTTCCATCCAGCATTTTGCATGACAGTGCTTTCCGTTGGTGATAAGGAAATCAGATTTTTTATAGTAGTTGTCTGTCCTAAATATCGTGTATGATCAATTTCAATATCATTAAAAAAGTTATTTTTTAATTTAAAGCTTAAATTAGAGGATTTTGAGCTTTTATCATTTTCAACAAATCCTTCCACATATATATAACTTTCACTGGGCAATACGTACAAATCTTGATTTTGTATTGAAATACGAATTTCATCATTATTGTTGTATGATTGTAGATATGGTACATATGTGTGATAGTCTTTTTTTATTATACTCTCATCAGATAATGGCTTATCTAGTACAATTATTGAATTCATTTTTTCGTTCTCGCTGAACCTTCATAGTGAACAGACGTCTTAGCGGATTTTCATATACATATTAAACAAACAAAAAATCATAAAAAAATATTCGTAATACATAATAACCGTAATACATATTAACTTTGATAAATAAGCAAAGCAAATATTGCTGATATTTTTTTTACATAGCAAGAAACAAAAACCGCAAACAAAGTTCCCTTGAGTATATAGGAATTGCTTGTTCTCCCAGAAAGCAATTAAAATAGATAACGATAGATAACGGAATTTCACTACCAGGGGCGCTGTAGGCAGTAAAGGTTTGTGTCTTCGCTAAATACTGGTATGAGAGTTGCCATATGGTGGTGAAAAAAGGGGTAAAAGAAAAGGAGTGTGTGAGCGTTGCCATTGTGAGATGAAAAAAGGGTAAAAGGATAGTGAATTGGCTAAATGAAGCATGTTGATGCCAGATGGCAACGCCGTAAATAGGTGAAATGTGTGTGACTTGGCTAAGTCTTGATCAATGTATCTGAGTTTACCCCAAAAGTAATTAAATTTATCTAAATAGGTTTTGGGTAAGCAGCTGTGTGCTAGATAAGTGTAGATGACAGTGGTGGAGAAAGGAGAGATAATAGCGGGTTGTGAGTTTGCTAAGTCTGGATGATTTTAGCTTACCCAAAAGTAATTAAATTTATTTAAATTGGTTTTGGATGAGTTAAAAAAGTTTTGGTGTGCTAAAGAAGTCTAGATGGCAGTAGTGGAGAAAGAAGATAAAATAACGGATTGTGAATTGTTAAGTGCCAATCGATGAGGCTTGGCTTATGGTGCTAAGTAGTAAATGGAGTTGGGATTTGTATTTAACGCCTAATAGTATGCACCCATGAATTGTAGTTGGAATTGATAAAGGTATTTTGTATTGTTATACACGCGAACCGCAGCAAAAAAAAAGTTAAGATTTTTTTCATACTTTTTTTTCGAATGCTTTGAGAATGGTAACGGCTAACAATAGGTTCTTTTGTATACAGGTATGATGATGATGATGATGATGATGATGATGATGATGATGATGATGAGTCAGCCAAGGCATTAGTGAGAGTATTGGTGTATGAGTTTGTTTTATCGAATTGAAAAGAAAGTATTTGATGATTTAGGGAAAATATGTACATATGTATGTTATTTAGTAAAGGCACATGCCATGTGTTTGTATACAATTTCTAATTGATATTTTTGTTTGATTATTTCCATATGTAAATTATATTATTTTTTTTATATTGTTAATTTTGTTAGAAAAAAAATGTGTGAGCGGAGATTCATAGTAAAAAGGAGACGAATTCCTAGATTTGTGAGTGCATGTGCGAATAGAAAATATGTTAATTAGGGTTAGGATTTTATATGTAAGTAAACGGGATGTAATAATTTGTGTGGGTTTGATCGGCCGGTGTTCGTATAAAAATTGTAGTTGATATTTTTGTTTAATAATTTGCATATGTTAATTCTATTATTTATTATATTTTTTTAATTTTGTTAGACGTTTTAGTGCGGATATACATAAAAAGGAGACGAATTCCTAGATTTCACAAATCTTGCATGTGCAAATAGAAAATATGTTAATTAGAGTTAGGATTTTATAAGTAAACGATCGTGAGTGGAATAGGAAAGGGTTTAAAATGTAGTGAATTTGGTCAGCGTTACACGTGTATGTATGTAAGTATGTATGTATGTATGTATGGATAGGAGTGGATGTGTGTATGGATATGAGTGTGGAGTGAGGGAACAAATGCAATGTTTATGTGCATTAGCTTATCTATTGATATTTTGTTTGTATTATGTTGTTGTTGTTATTGTTGTTGTTGATTTTGAGTATAAAGGTCCAATCGTGGAACATTTTAAACTTAGTCAGTCAAGTTTCATTCGTCTTGATCGTGCTTATTAAAGTGAAAAGAAGGAGTGTTACCAAATCAATATATAAATAAGTGGGAAATAATATTATAAACGGATTTAATATACTTAACAAAGTAAAAAAATAAAAAATGAACAAAAATTTAACTTGAATATACTAAATAAGGAACAAAGGTTTGAATATACTAAATAAAAAACAAAGGTTTGAATATACTAAATAAAGAACAAAGGTTTGAATATACTAAATAAAGAACAAAGGTTTGAATATACTAAATAAAGGACAAAATAAGTGGAAATATAATTAAAAAAAAAAATGAGTTTCAAGTGTAGTGTTTGCTCAAATGCATACTCACGTATGCAAAAATTAAATAACCATTTACTGGTACATAGGCCGTGTACATATTGCGGCCATGTATCTCTAACCACATTTGAGAACAAGGAACATACTAAGCTCCATGAGTGCCAACATGAAGAGCAGGAACCACCATCCACATCAACAGAAGCAGCGAAACGAAAGATTGCTGCAGATTATAAAACATCAAAAATACAGCGGCTTGAAGAGGGATCCCTACTAAAATGCGAGGCTTGTAATGTGGAAATAAGTTCTAGGAAATAAGAATAATCTAAACAAATTTTTTGGAAACAAGATTATGCTGATTAAAAGTGCGTTTAAATGTCGCATTCAATCCTACCGCTTCCCAAAAGGCGACAATGAGTTAAATATCGAAAACTACTTAAGAGATGGAAGCGTAATGTTTGAGAAATTGCTAAACTGTAGCTTAGCTGAACACTTTTTAGTGAAATTCAATTTGGAATTGACAGCTCGCTACAAATTACCTGCGAATCCTACAATGCCAGAGAACGATACGTTCCATATATCGGAAATGGTTCGTTTTACAAGAGCGGATGACATAGGTGATACGCTAGGGGCTCAGATAGAATCTATAAAAACGAAGATGTCTGAGTTCCAAGAGAGAGATTCTGGATATACTTTAATCCAAATAAAATGGTTGGATTTAAACATTAGTAAAGCATCACCGATTCCAGGATCTCTGCACGTAAAAACACCTGTGGAGCTAGATCAGAAGAAAGCTTGCATCAACATAAAAAATAATGACATATATTGTTTTAAATGGTGTGTGATAGCAGCTTTCTATACTGCAGACAACATGCACCTGCCATCAACGTATAGAATTAGAAACATATCTGCACAAACATTACGCTGGAATGCGGTAGGATTTTGAATTTCGAGGGAATGACATTTCCAAACGATGTCAAGGATATAAAAGTTTTTGAGAGAAAAAATCCTGACATTAGCATAAATGTTTTCAGTTATGACAACAAGCTGAAAAAAGTGGTTGGACCATATTACATTACAAAATCAGAAAAAGAGTTCCACATAAATTTCCACATAAATTTGATGTTATAATTTTTATTACTATTATTATTACTATTATTATTATTATTATTATTACATATGCATGAATTATTAATTTATTATAATTACAACTGTTAATTACTTAATATGTTTCTCTTTTAGATTACTATCAGCACAAATTTCATGTCATAATAGCATAAGCACCCTTATTTGCAATGCGTGCCTATTCCAAATAAATTCAGCGGAGGTAATGGCAGTGTATCGAAGCAAGGAGTGTGGCAAATGTGTTGTGAGGATGCCAGAAACAAACAAGGCGACGTTAAAATTCACCAACTTCCGAAACCACATGGATGTTCCGTTCATAATCTATGCAGACTTTGAATTTATATTGGAAAATGTAAGTGATAATGAGAGTAGTATGAATAAGGGGTTTCTAGATAGAAATGTGCAAAGGAAAAATGTGCATACCTTAACCCTTTAACGGTCGATGGGGTTAAATTCGACCCCATGATATTTTGTGTTATGAGGCGGCAGCGTGTTCGGTTTTGCTTAAAGTGAAGTCGTGGTGGGGGGTTCGGTTTTGCTTAAAGTGAAGTCGTGGTGGGGGGTTCGGTTTTGCTTAAATTGAAGTCGTGGTGGGGGTTCGGTTTTGCTTAAAGTGAAGTCGTGGTGGGGGGTTCGGTTTTGCTTAAAGTGAAGTCGTGGTGGGGGGTTCGGTTTTGCTTAAAGTGAAGTCGTGGTGGGGGGTTCGGTTTTGCTTAAAGTGAAGTCGTGGTGGGGGGTTCGGTTTTGCTTAAAGTGAAGTCGTGGTGGGGGGTTCGGTTTTGCTTAACGTGAAGTCGTGGTGGGGGGTTCGGTTTTGCTTAAAGTGAAGTCGTGATGGATGTTATTTTTGTTGAAGTGAAGTCGTAACATTTAATGTGTTCGTTAGAGGGTTAATACAATATGAATTAAACTACATTAGGGCGGTTTACGAAAGTCTGTGATTTTTTTGCTAGTATTTAATAAATAAAATTCATTTACTGCGGTATATATTAATATCCCTAATACTACTCGTATTTGTTATCAGTATAAAATGTTACCCACATTATTTAAAAACAAAACATTTATTTATTTTTAGTGTTAATCATATACCTACATACTTATAAAACATATGTATATTAGCAACAATTCTATATTTTTGAAGACTAAATAATTTACAATTACACATAACACTCGAATCAGCCGTAATTTGTTTCAATTTAAAACAATTTTCAAAATGAACACCATGAACTGATGAATCTACTAACTCCAAATCTTCATATAAAGGTATGATTTCTAGGAAATTTTCCATATATCTGATGAGATCTCCCGGAATATATCCTCTATAATAGTTTAGAAAATTTTCCACTTCAACTCTCAATTCAAATTCAACAAATAATTTCGGCTTCCGTTTTATCAGTGTCGTCGACGACATTTAAGATTCATATTGTTTCTTTAGTGTATCTTGAGCTAGAACGATAACAAAAAAAATAATATTTAGATTTAATAATAATAAAATAAATAAAAAAACTATTTACCAAAAATTACCTGTTGAAGCTGCATGTATATTCAGCTCGTAATATTCATTGCTGCTGCTACCTTTGCTACCTTTTCTATCTTTAGTAAGATAGTAGGTATTGCGCTGGAATTCTTCTATACTATCATCGTCTAGAGTTTCGTTGAATATACCAGGTAGGTATATGTATTTGGTGTTTTCACCAAACAACGTACTTTTTTCCCATAAGGCGTCTGGACACGCTCCATTTTTGTAATTTTATATTTATATTCAAAAAGCATCTCCTTTATGGGGAGAATGCTTTTTGTTTGGTTTTTTTTGAAAATTGATTTTAGGTGTGCTTCCATTTCTGTACTTAACTTGAATAGTAATTAAAGAAAAACTAGATGGGGGGTGGGTTTTTATATAAAATTATGAGAAGTAATTTTATAGCTTATCATTCTTTTCAATAAAATTTTAAAACAATGTTTCTGATGCGGTTTTTATATAAAATTATGAGAAGTAATTTTATAGCTTATCATTCTTTTCAATAAAATTTTAAAACAATGTTTCTGATCCGGTTTGTCCGTTGTTTATAAAGTTTCTATTTAATTAAAAGGTGTGAGAAAATTTTAAAAAGTTTCTGTTGCGGTTTTTCCGTTTTTTTATAAAGTTTCTATTTAATCAAATGTGAAAGAAATTTTAATGTATGCAGAGTTTTGTAGATATATATATATATATATATATATATATATATATATATATATATATATATATATATATATATATATATAAATATATATGATTTTAATTTTAAAAGTTTCTGTTTAAAATGTTTCTTCTATTTCATCATCATCATCGTCATATTCTTCTTCTTCAGTACTATCATACAAGTTGTTGTAGAATACATATTGCTTCTTCTTTTTAATGATTAGAGTATATAATCCATTCACTTCTTTAACTTTCTTTAAAATGTGTGGATTTGCGTTTAGATAATCCATCTGATTTTTAGTAATAATCAGAAATCGTTTAGGTAAATAAATATGATATTCTTTATTTACAAGACATCTTATACTTTCACCATATTTTGTATGTACTCGTTCTATCTTGTTGATTTCATATGCAGTATTTTCTTCCATATCCTTTAAAGGTAAGTATATAATATTAGGATTTTGAAACAATTTTCTTAAACTTGCTCTCATTATTTTGCTTTTAACTTTTCACCGTAAAACGAATTTTCAAACTGATTCTTTATATTCAATAATTGATACTATAAGGTGTTTTTAGATATTTTAATAACTTCTTATCAATTGCGGTTAAGCATAAATATTAAAAAAGTATACGTATGTATGTATGTAATAATATATAAACAGCTGGTGTTTTAATCTTATTGTATCCAAGTTTGTGTTATATATATATACGTTATTTATAATGAGAGATTTAGTTGAATTAAAAAACTTTATTAAATATGTATTGGGGTCAATTTTTAAAAACTGGTGATAAATATTGTACTTGTCATGCACAGTGGAAAACTTTTCAAATAATAAATGCAATAGTTTTGGATATTATAATGCAGGTGTTCCTAACCGCAGAAGGAGGGACAAGAAGTCAAATTTTTTCTCTTAATAGAGGACAAGAAATGTCAACAAATATTCTAATATTTCATTTTAGTCACAATCAACATATAAAAATTGAGGTTATCGGTGGTATGATATCACTAGTTGGAACAGTCTATGAGGGTGGTTTTAAAGATATAAATGTACACTCATACAAACCATCGTGCGTTTATAGTGAAATAGAGGCTATTGTTTTCAGAGATACAAATAAACTATATAATAGTAAGACTGATATCCACTCATTGAATAAAAATCAACAAAAACCTCTTCTCCTTCAAAAAATAGTTAATGATAGTAAAGTTAAGAAAGGTGGTAGTAACGTTGGTGGCGACTCAGTTGATAAATCATTTGAATACGATGATTATTAAATTAGTATATAAATATGAGAAACAATTCTTATCATCTCATTTAAAAATATATCGCTAACTTAAGAACACATCTATTAAAAAGAAAAACTAAAATGAAAAATATTTTTATCATATTTTTTTCATATATCTATATCATACAAGTGTTTTCAGCTTCATTACCTATTGATTTGAGTGAAAATGAACTTAAAAATACAGAATTTGCTATAAAATTACCGAATAATGATACTGTGAGCATACAACTAAATTTCAAACTTTTAAAGTATAGTAATGATTTAAATAAAAACATCGAGTTAACAACAAAAGCAGCAAATAAATCAAACGAAGAACAAGAAGACTCCCCACCGCCTATAAGTCAACCTTTTACTGTTGAACAAGCTATTGAAACATTTAGGCAAGATTTAGTAAAAAAAGAAAAAAATATTGCAGGAATAATTGAAAGTTCGGCTCCATTTTATAGACATTTTCAACTTCAATACAAAGATAATATAAAATTGAGGATCCGTTGTACATATGACAGCAATTACTTGAAACGTCGATTAAATATTTCATGCTTCGAATACCGTCAAGTTGAATACGAGAGAATTTTAAGTAATGGAGAAATTGAGGTTGCTTCTGAGGATGATACAACGTACCGATCCGATGTTACATTAATCAACATTCAAGATTACACACATGATTTGGATATGGAAATAATATAAATTAGCTGATATGATGAAATACATTTACTATTAGTTAGTTAGTATAAACTTTGATGTTAATGTGATAGGAGGTTTTATTTAATATAAGTAAAAAAAAAGTTAAAATAAGAAAATAATGAATAACGAGTTTTATTCGAAAATTTTACATAAATTCATGAAGGAAGAAAAGCTTTTGTGTTATGATCATGAGATTATTTTGAAAAAATTAAAAGCTCAATTCGATGAATATGCATTTTATAAGAAAAGTAAATCAAAATTTGGATATCATTATAACAATTGTGTGTGGTCCAACGATGAAACAACTTGTGGACCTGATACCTGTAAATGTTCCCTTATCGATAACAGTTGGGATCAAGCATTATATATAATGAATTTTTATTATAATTTAAAAGCATAGACTTTATCAACAGTTCTACAGTCATCGTTGTCACTTAATTAGTACTAAACAATTTCGGAGGAGAGAATTTTAGTTGTAGACGTACAAAGTTTTTATCTCAACAATAAATTCATTGTAAAAGAACTGAGTATTTCAATTGACGACTCACAAGTTCAAACATTTATTATTAAACCACCTTTTCCATATTCATCGTTGACAACAAAAGAAAAAGCTTTAATTGACTGGCTTTATAATCATCATCATGGATTAAAATGGAAAGATGGTGATTCAACCTTATCAAATATTATGAACTATTATATTACACATGTTAAAGATAAAAATTTTATTTATTATGCTAAAGGATTAGAAAAAATTAAGTGGATTCAAAATATTTTTGAGGATAAAATTTATTTTTATAACCTAGACGATCTAAATTGCCCAAATTTAAAAACATTATATCAAAATGATAAATCTGTGAATGTTTGTTGTTATCATAGAAAATATTGTATATGTGCTCAAAAAAATGTAATACTCTTAAGAAAGTTTATTAAATCAAATATTAATAAAGAAAACATAAAATTATAAAAGAAATTTTTTTTTTTTTTTTATTTATTATTTAACACTTAAATCAGGTAAAATAATCATCAAACATCAGTTCATTCTGAATACTTGAAATGTCAATAACAATATTTTTAAACGGAAACACTTCAACTCTGGTTGGAGAATATTTTCCTCCAATTGAACTCCCTACAAAATATGTTTGTGGACTTATTGATTTTGTAACATTCAATTCCATACCCAATGTAGATGTTCACAACAATTTGTTTCATATAGGAAATCATATTAGTACTATTCCAGTTGGTTCATACGAACTTGAAGATATTGATTTTTTCCTAAACTCAAGCTTAAGAGATATCGATGAATCAATTTATCTAATAATTGAAGCTAACAATAACACACTTAAAACTGAAATAACCTCATCAATGGATATAGATTTTTCACAACCAAACAGTATAGGAAAGTTACTTGGATTTAGTAAAAGAAAACTAGAAGTAAATTCAACTTACTATTATAATACTAATCAAAATCTTAAAAATGATAAATCTTTGGAAGTGATGATTGTAGATGTTAATTCATTGAATACTACAAAGTTATTTGAATCTGATTTACCTGCACATATTACGGATGTTAATACAATACGCATTGAAAGCAACTTAACAACCGGTTCATTTATTAATAATACTTCGCATCATGCTATTTATGAATTTCCTCTTGATGTTCCTCCAGGATATAAAATAAACGAAAAACCTCGAAATGTTATTTATTTACCCGTCAACTGTCAACAAATAAACAACATAACGATTAGAATCTTAAATCAAGACGGTGAACTTATAAATTTTAGAGGAGAAAAAATCACTCTTAGACTCCACTTCAAACAAGAATAATGATCATTTACAATAAAAACATAGTGCAAAGAGGATTTCCATTCAATACCGCCGCACCAACTCACATTCGAGAAAGTATAAAAAATAAAAAACTGTTGTCCTCATCTAATACAGAATACTTAAAATCGTTGGGATTTAATCTTCAACAATGAATGAAATACTAAATGCTCTTCAAAAACCTATGTATGATGAGAGTATTGTAAAAAGGGAATATCATAGTTACTCTCCATATCTAAAATCATTTAACAACAACGATGAGATTCGTATACCAATTCAAAATCAGGATCTCTTCGTCTTACCAAGTGAGAGTATGATTTACATTCATGGTTTTATAGTAAAGAAGGAAGCAACCAAAGAGGTTCCAGCTATAGATGTGAAATTAAAAAACAACTTTGCTTCATATTTGTTTGATGAAATTCGTTACGAAATTAATGGTTTTGAAGTTGATCGTACACGTAAACTTGGAATTTCATCCACCATGAAAAATTTTGTATCGTTGAATAAGGCTGAAAGTGCTACACTAAAAAACGCTGGTTGGTGTCTTAACGAAACTTTTGTTTTAGAAAAAAGTCATTTTAGCTGTTGTATACCTCTGAAAATGTTGATGGGGTTTGCTGAAGATTATAACAAAATACTATTAAATTCAAAACATGAGCTTATCCTTCAACGTTCTACATCCGATGAGAGATCATATTATTCTACAAATGCAACTGATCAGTTGAAATTAACAATTCTGGATATAACATGGAAAATGACACACATTCAACTATCGGACTTTGCAAAATTGGAAATGTTTAAGATAATCAACAGCAAACATTCTATACCAATTGCGTTTAGAAGTTGGGACTGTCATGTAAATCCTGTTTTACCAAAGAGTACAAAGGTTTTATGGAATGTAAAGCTTTCTCCACAAAACGAAAGACCACGATTTCTTATAATTGGTTTACAAAAAGAGAAAATTAAAGAAGAAGGAAATATATTTGATCATTGCAATATCTCTAATTTAAAAGTTTATCTAAACTCAGAGTCATATCCATATGATGATTTAAATAATCGTTTCGAAATGGGTCAGTATTCTGTTCTATATATTATGTATGCAAAATTTCAACAAAGCTTTTACATGCGAGAAACTGAACCATTATTAAATGTTGATGAATATAAGACTTATGCACCGCTTATTGTTGTTGATGTTTCACATCAAAATGAGGCTGTTAAAATAGGACCTATTGATGTACGAATTGAATTTGATACTGAAGCAAACAAACTAATTCCAGATAATACATCAGCATACTGTTTAGTTATTCATGATCGTTTAATCGAATACTCACCTCTAACAAGCGAAATTAGAAAAATTATTTAATTATATTTATTTTGACATTTTTTTAATAAATGAAATAATATGTTTATTTATAAATAAAACTAATTCTTAATCAATGTATTTTATTAAAACAATTATAGTTTCTTTTTAGTTTAGTTTCGAAAACAAAAACTTTAAACATAAATGGCCACAATTTATTGTATTAAAATTTTGATATCTATCATAATTATAACTTATGTTTTTTCCTAAATATTTTATTAATTGTTTCGGTGGTTGCAAGTTACCAAAGCTATCAAAATATTCAATTTGATTGTTTTTTTTCCAGTACGCTACCCAATGTGTGCCAGATCCCTTTGAAGTATCCAGATTAATTATTCCACATTCTTTTTTAAATGATGTACTTAGAAGAGTGTTGCACATAAACACACCTCTAAAATTTGGAATATGTTTTGCATATTTTCTCAAGTATACATCAGAAAGGGCTCTTTTAGGTAGCTTCATTAAAAATTTTGTTGATAAGGCTTTAAATATAATCCAAAACCTTTTTTATATGGTTTTAAGAACATGCCTTTTCCCATCGCAATGGCTTCCATTGTATTATTGTGTCGTTTTGCTTCAATCAGCTGTTCCTTTCCATTTTTAACTGCATTGATTGCTTTTGTAATACCAGATACACCACCAGCTAAACCACCAAGTGCACCCAGTGCAGCAAATATAGGGGCAAGTGGAAGAAAACCTCCAGATTTTGGTAGCGGTATTATTCGAGGTGTTTTTATTAACGATTTTTTCTTCCCCTTGAAAATATTGTTTACAACTTTTCGTGAAATCTTTATAGCATCTTTCAAGTTTTCACTTTTCTTTATATTCTTTCTTGCACTTTTCAATGCATGTGTAAATAGTTTGTGGGTATTTACTGGAGACGACTTTTTAGTTTTACTAATAACGTTACCCATACCGAATTTTGTTTTTGCTTTCATTGCAGTAGCAACAAACCAAGCGTTTGATTTTTCACCCAAACTACTATCGCTTGCTTTGACCCTTTGCCAAGCCTTTTCAGTTAAAATTCTATCAGCAATATGTCTTTTCTCTAAATCTTTATTGTTTGAGTATGCTATATCGTGCTCTCTGCAATCAGTATCCAATGGATTGATTCCTTGATCACCTCTAGCTAAACGTTTCTTTAATTTTGTACCAGGTCCGCACAATTGATAACCGGGTAGATGAAGTTCAATGGGAAGTTTATTAATTATTTTATTTAGAAAACCTTTATCAATGAAGGATGGATGACGATTGAATATCTTTTTATAAATGATTGTCATATCTATTGATACTTTGTCGATTAAAGATTAAAATCAAATTGATTGAAAACAAATAAAAGAGACTGGTTTATATATTATGTTATCATTAGATTTCAGAATGCGCTTTTTTAAACAACATAAAAGGATTAACGTAAAGAATATCGAATCAAAGTTCGATTCATCAAATAAAATTCGTCATAGCTCATTACTACCGAATTCTATTCGAGCTCTTATTGTAGGTCCATCAAATTGTGGAAAAACAAATGTGATGATCAGTCTTATTGAAAGTCCTCATGGATTGAAATTTAAAAATATTTACTTATATTCAAAGTCAACACAACAACCGAAATATAAGTACTTAGAAAGTCTAATTAAACCTATCAAGGAGATAAATTTTTCATCATTTTCCAATAATGATGATGTTCTATCGCCAGACGAAGTTAAACCAAATTCAGTATTTATATTTGACGATATAGCTTGTGAGAAACAAAATCATGTACGTTCTTACTTCTGTATGGGCCGTCATAAAGATATTGATAGTTTTTATTTATGCCAAACCTATACACATATACCAAAACACTTGATTCGCGATAATGCAAATATGATTATAATTTTTAAACAGGATGTAATGAATATTAAGCATATTTACAATGATCATGTTGGTTCTGATATGACTTTAAAAACATTTCATAAGTTATGTGCCGAGTGTTGGAAAGAAAAATATGGTTTTCTAGTTATTAACAAAGATGATCCTATGAATAATGGTCGATATAGAAAAGGTTTCGATATATTTATAAATCTATAAAAGAAACATTACAGATATTTTAAAATCAGTACAAGATTAATTATTAAACTAATAGCTTCTCAACTATTAAACCGCTAACTGCTAAATTGATCTGTTTTGAATCTGTTTCTAATTCAATCTATAAATATGAACACAAATCTAGTTAATAATCTTATTAAAACTCGAAATATTTTAAAAAAGAAATATAGGAATATTTTGCTTGGAGAAATTGCAAATGATGAATTGTTGGAAAAGACATTGAAACCAATATCAAAACCATTAAAAGAATTAGTTCAATCAACTAATAATAATAATAATAACACCATTATAAAACATGAAAAATATCCGGATAACTCTTTTAAACATTATCTTGAGAATAATAAAGTTGCCTTCAGTACACCATATAAAAAGAGTAAGCTTGATTATAACACGTTTTCTCCAAACTTTAATAACAAGAAAATCGAGAAAAGTTCAAACACGTTTCAATCATTTGATGATGAAAATGATCATGATGATGACCATGATGATGATGATGATGATAATAATGATAATGTTGATAATGAGGATGATAACAATGATGATGATAACACCATTGCAATACATCCCAATCAAAGTATTCAATATAATTTATCAAAAGTTAACTTAAATATATATGATAAAACCTATGGTCCTCATAAGGATAAAAATCAAATATGGAGACTGGGTAATGAACCCATCACTTTCAATTCAACCAATATTACTGTAGGTAATTTAAAATGGCCCTTCACATCAGGCTTATATGAATTGTTAGTTTATAAGAAACCAATCAGTTATAATAAAACAGATTTAAATAATTATAAACAAATATTGGAGATGACTAATGTCCATAAACGAACAGTATTAATGGTCAAATTAAAGGAAATCGTTCAATTAAATATACAACGATTATTAAAAACCTATTTAAACAACAACAGAAAATTCATAAGGGAAAAGGTTTAATGAAATTGAATAGAAAAAAGCATAATTATGTTTATTGGGATGATCCTAATGAATTGGTTGATAGATTGCGTCTTTTGATTTCATCAACAACAGCTGGTCACTCAAATCATAATAATGAAATTGTATCAATTATTGAGGAATTGAGAGAAGCAAAAATTATTATATAAATAGACTTAAAAATGTTTAACAATTCATATTCATAAAATGCCTATCGATAACTTTGGACATTATATTGAAAAATCTGCAAGATACCAAAATCAACATTTCAAGATTCATTTGGATAGTGATCGTAATTTCAACTTTAACTTGCGGAGAATAAAAAATATTGCTAGTCCTGTATTGGAAAACGATGCTGTAAACAAAATTTACATGAAAAGTTATTTAAGTGAAATAAAGAAACAACTGGATACAATGTATATGGAGAGAATTAAGGAAATGGAGGATCGTTTTAACGAAATAATACATCAACAAATCGTGTTGACTACAGAAAAATTTGATAATGTAGAAACACGTTTAAGTAAATTAATACATGATCAAAGTATAATACCAAATAATCTCAATCAATCACTAAAAGAAATGAGATCATTATTTAATTACAAAATTGATTCAGTTGAAGAACGTCTAAATGAAAAACGAAGCTCATTACAAACCATTTAAACATAGATATACAAATCGTTTTGATTTAAATTCAATATCAGCAGCATTTAAATTGATGTAATCTAAGATAGACGTTAGAAATGGAGCGACAAGAAGTGGTTCAGGAGCTTCATAAGCAAGCAAATAGAAATTTCATTCGACGTCGAGTGGTGATCAAGGGAATTGATGATCTTTGGCAAGCAGATCTTGTTGAAATGGGCGTTTACTCAAAATATAACAAAGGCTATAGATTTATTTTAACAGTTATAGATACATTTTCAAAGTTTGCTTGGGCTGTACCCGTAAAATCTAAAAGTAGTGAAGATATAACCAATGCTATGCAATCTATTTTTTCGCTAAAGAGAATTCCAAAAAACTTGCAAACGGATAATGGTAAAGAGTTCTATAATAAAATATTTCAAAACTTGATGATAAAACATAATATCAACCACTATTCTACATATAGTATCATGAAAGCGTCCATTGTAGAACGATTTAATAGAACTCTAAAAGGAATGATGTGGAAAAATTTTAGTCTACAAGGAAATTATCAATGGATACATATATGCAAGGATTTAATTAATCAATATAATAATAAAAAGCATAGAACAATTGGAATGACGCCAAAGTCTGTTAACACAGAAAATGAAAGTTCTATACTAAAACAAGTCTATAATCATCCCAAAATATATAAATTTGGTAAACTAAAAGTTGGAGATCACGTTCGAATTAGCAAATATAAACATATTTTTTCAAAAGGATATACTCCAAATTGGACAACTGAAATTTTTAAAATTCGTACTTTACAGAACACAAACCCCATTACTTATTTATTGGAAGACTATCAAAGGAATCCGATTGTTGGTGGATTCTATGAACATGAACTATTAAAGACACATTTTCCAAATACATACTTGATTGAAAATGTTATTAAAACTAAGGGGCACCAGGCGTACGTAAAATGGTTGGGATTTTCCAATCAACATAATTCTTGGATCAATAAAGATGAACTTCAATAATATTATATATACTTCAATATGAGATTTATTTTTATTATATTATAAAATTCTCAAAAAAATAAAATAATATATAAAAAAGTTTTGTTTTGATTTTTTTTTTTTTATTTCTAAACGATTAAATTGTATATCAACTTAGTTGAGTAAGGTTAAGAACAAGCACGATTAAATTTTATTCACACAAAAACAAATTCTGGTTACTTGTGTTTAAAATTCCTATTCAATAGATAACTATAGTTTAAAATAAAAACAAACTAAAATATTTTAATGATATTCATTATTTATTTATTTATTTATTGTTTTTTCACTTATAATCTAAAATCACTTAATACTATTGTACAATATTATCACTTGAAGAAGATGTTAATACATTTTCATTGGGATATGATGATGATGATGATGGTTGTTGACTATTTATTGCATAATGTCCCCATGCATATGTATTAATACTAGTATCTCTAATAAATCGCTTATCATCTAAATAACTTAATGCTAATTTACTAATGTGTTGAGTATATATTTCATGAATCTTTGATCTAAGTACATACATAGAATCATAGTACATTTTTTTTCAAATAAACATTTTCTAAAGTCATTAATCGTTAGTCTATTGGTTACGCATTTTTTAACTCCTTTAATTTTTTTAATTTCTTTTTCCTCTTCATCAATTTTAATTGAATACATTTTAGCGCGTAAACCAATGAACTCTTTAATTATTTTACCATTACATTCATCCTTCATCATTCCTAAAACCTTTTTGTTTAACAAGGGTATATTAAAAACATTATCTTTCGGATAAGCAGACGTATCAAACTGTAAGATGATATCATCTAGAATATCCTTATATAGATCATATGTCTTAATATCGTAAACAAAGGAATCAGTATCCATATAATTCAGATAAATATTTTCCTGATATTTAGGTTTCATGTATTCATAATGGAAATTATACATTTTCAACTTAGATAATTCTAGAACAGAAAACCCAATATAAATTGGTTTATTATATTCCGTTCGCACTCGACTCATTTCAATGACAATCATTTCTTCTTGAATCTTAAGTAAACTATGGAAATTTGGCTTAGCTATAAGAGCTCTAGCTCCCAACCTCTTACCTCTACTCTCCCATGAACAAACTATTTTAACATCTTTTCTCTTAGCTACATTTTCCATTGTTTTACCGTATACCGCATTATTTAAAAGTTTAAAAAAATTTTTTTCAAATTCATTTTCGGCATTGGTTCTATGATCATTATTTAAATCAATATACCTTTTCAACCAATCCGACTGATTGAATTTAAGAATTCTATGAATTTTCTTTGTTTAAGATTTCTATAGTGTATTACATATTTTGTTTTATCATTTAAATCCGTTATTAATTTAGACTGTTTCATATGTTCATTTTTTTTATTTTCTGCACAAAATGGGAAATCATTGTGATGATCGTGTATGGTGGATGGATATTCTAAATCCACTTCCAATATATACCCTAATGGTGAATCATCTTCCACAGCATTAAAATTGAAATTTTCAATGTTTTCAACCCATTCAAAATTTTTATAAGGAAGGTACTGCGACATGACATAACCGTATAAATTGTTTACATCTAAATAAATAAGATAATTCGATTCTTTAGTAGAATCATAATCACTTACATATTTATTGTTAGCTACAGAATGTCGTTTACAACATTGAACAATTCCTCCCCTAATACCACGTGTAACAAAATTATACATGTTAATGTCAGTTAATAGTTCTAACTCTATTCTTGTTTTTTTCAACATTGCATCCCAAGATAATCCAGGAACAGTATAATATTGGCATGGATCTAAATTATAAATGTTTTTGCAAACTTTACGGAAATTTTCAAAAACATCACATAGTAATAAAACATCTACTTTCAAGTATAATAGTAAATAGTCCAAGAGAGTCGTACATCTAAATGTATTCCATACCTTTTCAGCATGTTTATAATTATCTTCACTACACGCTTCATCAGTTAGTTTATTAAAGAAGAGAGAACGAGGTGGTAATTGTGTTTCCATGAGACGATTCTTTGAATCCAAATAATCATAGGGAAAGACACCTTTACGTTTCATTAAATCAAATTCATTATCATTTAAACAAACCGATTTTATAGTTTTCAAATCATCATCAGACAAGAAACCTGCAAGTTGATCTAAACTTGATGCTATAAAACGATATGAATCGAGAAAACGTAGCTCAATAGTATCTTTTTCACTCACCCTAATTCTCTTCGATACGGATACATATAATTCCTTATTTAAAGGAATGATTTTTATATCACCTGCTACTGATAAAAGTTCTCTTATAAATAAATGACAATCATATGCCGAAAGGTTGTGAAAAAATATAGGGATAAAATTTCCAATTTGATACTCTAAGTTACATATATTATGTGCAGGACCTCTATAATCACCTGTTAGATGACAATGGTCAGTTACTTTATCTCCAATAGATATGATTTCACCGCATATATGAAAATTCATATCTTCATCTTGTCTTTTTTGTTGTATAAACGTTAAAGGTTTCATTGGTATTATTACACTCAAATAGTTACTATAAATCGACTAAACTTTTAAAAAAATTTGTTGATGCATTTTCACCACTATAAATTCTATGTATATCTAAACTAGAATTATAGGAACATTTAATATAATAACTAAATGCAAATGGAATATGCTTTTGTACTGAATTAATATTAGCTGAGTTTTGAATATCAACTGATTCCAGAATACATTCGAAATCTGCATAAACTACAAACGGAACATCTAGTTGGTTTTTATGATTCTTAAATCTAAGTATAGAATTTTTATCGGTTGGCATTATAGTTACAATTTTGTTGCATTCCTCCTTATGTTTCTTTAAAGATGATTCTTTGTGAAAGTGTATGAGGCATGTATTACAAATATACACCTTATTTTTATGTTTTGTAAATTGACTTCTTAATAATCTATAATTAAAGAAATATAAAAGGAAACATTTTTTTAATTAGTTTAATTTCACTTTGAGTATAAATTTAAATAACGATAAACATACCTTGATATATTTTTTATCCAGACATAATGGAATCGTTCTTCATCTTCCATCAATAATAAATTTATATGTTTACTTTTTTCTTCTTGAGAGAAATAATATGGTCCCACAACATCATAAACTTCTAAATACGTATCTTTTTCAAAAGATCTTTCCAAACCAAAGACATTTATGCTTATTCCCGGGTTGTTGTCTTCAAACTGCTGTATTTTGTTGACAGATAGCGGGAAATTTAAATTTTTAAAATTTAATAATATATTATTTTCCAGGACTATAATATCATCTTGAATGTTGGTTATGTTATACGAAGAACAAATTACAGTATTATTTTCTATTGGATATAGCGCTGATATTATAGCCCACTTAAAACAGTATACGTCATTGTTTTGTATATTAACACAAGCTTTTTTTTTGATATGTATGTTGGTAAAGAAATATACTGTGAACCTTTTATACATGCATATTTATTAATATTAACATCAAGGTGATTAATTTTTGTTAACGCAAAACCACTATCACGTTCTTGGAACTCATCCATTTTTTGCATAATTATTTCACATTTATTTGCATAAAATCTTTCAATATCATTCATATGGTTAGTTAAAGACAAAATATACATTTTTGTTTGATGTAGTATTATAGTAATTATGGGTTCTTCATCGTCTTTCATCTTCATATATTCACAGAGTAATTCGAAATTAAATTTTAAACTTGTATGTTTTTGTAGATGATCTTTCAAAACACATGCTACATTATCCTTTATGTTATTGAAAAACAATTCGGGATTTAGATTATCCATATTGTTGTTTTTAAACCGAAATGTAGTAATACGGTTTTTGAAACAAGCATCTAAACACTTTATATTATTGATTTCATCAACAATTTTTAAACAATTATCTTTATGTTTGTTTGTGCGTTGATGATATATCCACAGTTTCCTTACTACATCTTCTTTACACTCCTTACAGTGTATAATTTCTTTCTTTTGATTATTTTGATGCTCTATTAAGTGGATATGTTTAAGATAATCTTGTTACTTGAAAAATTAATGTTGCAAGTCGTACACCTTAATGAATAACCTTGATGATGATGCATCCTGATATGTCTATTTAATGAAAAGTTGCGGCTGTACACTTTTCCACAGATATCACAAATAAAGTTGCCACCCATTTTAATTTGATTTATTTTATTAATTTTTTTTTGTGAATAAATAACTAAAAGTATAATCACACCTTAGAGTTTAGTACAACAATGAATATATTTTATTAATTTGATTTTATTTTATTACCACTACACTTAATTAAATAATGTGGTTAACATTTTATACTGATAACAAATAGTATTATTAATATATACCGCAGTAAATGAATTTTATTTATTAAATACTAGTGTTTTGTTTTTAAATAATGTGGTTAACATTTTATACTGATAACAAATACGAGTAGTATTAGGGATATTAATATATACCGCAGTAAATGAATTTTATTTATTAAATACTAACAAAAAAATCACAGACTTTCGTAAACCGCCCTAATGTAGTTTAATTCATATTGTATTAACCCTCTAACGAACACATTAAATGTTACGACTTCACTTCAACAAAAATAACATCCACCACGACTTCACTTTAAGCAAAACCGAACCCCCCACCACGACTTCACTTTAAGCAAAACCGAACCCCCCACCACGACTTCACTTTAAGCAAAACCGAACCCCCACCACGACTTCACTTAAAGCAAAACCGAACCCCCCACCACGACTTCACTTTAAGCAAAACCGAACCCCCCACCACGACTTCACTTTAAGCAAAACCGAACACGCTGCCGCCTCATAACACAAAATATCATGGGGTCGAATTTAACCCCATCAAACGTTAAAGGGTTAAAGTATGCACATTTTTCCTTTGCACATTTCTATCTAGAAACCCCTTATTCATACTACTAATGAGCATTCGTTTATTAAGAAGCACATACCATGTGCTTATGCATTTTATATTAAGTGTAGTTTTAATGATAGTTTAGATAGGTTTAAAATTTTTGTGAATAGGGATAGTAACGTAAATGTGGTGCACATTTTGTGAATAGTGTAATTATCGAATGTAGAGATATTTACAAAAAACATTTTGAAAATATTTTACCAATATCCCCCTTAACTCCTTTAGAAGAAGAACTTTTTGAAAGTGCTAGAGATTGCCATATTTGCGGTAAGACATTAGGCAATGAATTGACAGTAAAAGATCACTGTAATTTTTCAGGGAAATATAGAGAGGCAGCACACAACTCGTGCAATTTAAATTATAAAGTGTCAAAGTTTATACCAATTTTATTTCACAACTTCTCCTCGTACGATTGTCACTTATTCGTAAAAGAATTGCTAAATGTTAAAGGAAATACAAACGTAATACCTTTGACTAAGGAACGTTATATTTCTTTATCTCATACGATTGAGGTATATAGCTCCGAAGAAATTGACAATGGAAAGAAGCAGAAACATGTTGAGTTAAGGTTTCTAGATTCTTTCAGATTTATGGCATCTAGTTTAGATACCTTAGCTGGAAATTTATCTGATGAAGATTTAAAATCAGTTAAAAGGTTTTTCTCACAACTATATGAGTTTAATCTCATGAAGCGAAAAGGTACTTTTCCATATGAGTATGTTAATACATATTCCAAATTGGCTGATGACAAACTCCCTGGAATTAATGAATTTTTTTCTAAGCTGAATAATTAAAAATGTTCAGAAGAAGACTATTCACATGCACAAAAAGTATGGGAAACATTTAGTTGTAGAACCATACGTGACTATATGAGTTTACATCTTAAAACTGATGTTCTTTTGCTGACAGATATTTTTGAAAACTTTCGAAAAGTTTGCAAAAGAATACATTGCCTTGATCCACCTCATTATTATACACTCCCAGGTCTGTCTTGGGATGCAATGTTGAAGCATACCAAAATTGAGTTAGAGCTTCTGTCAGATCTGGAAATTCATCAAACGTGGCATTCGAGGTGGTCTTACACAGTGCTGTAAAAGACATAGTAAGGCAAATCATAAGTATCTGAGTACTTATGATAAAACGAAACCCTCTGAGTATATTTTATACTTAGATGCAAATAACCTTTACGGTTGGGCTATGTCTGAATATCTTCCGTCGGGTGGTTTTTCATGGACAAATGAGTTTATTCACCCAAATGACATTCCATCTAATTCGGAAACAGGTTATATATATGAAGTTGACCTAGTTTATCCTTCTGATTGTTATGATCGGCACAATAACTTGCCATTTTGTGCTGAAAACAAAATATTTGGCGGAAGTAAGCATGAAAAATTAGTAGCCGATCTTCCAAATAAAAAGAGGTATATAATACATTATAAAACGTTGGAACAATGTTTGGGTAATGGTTTAGTTTTGGAGAAAGTTTACCGCATTCTTCAATTCAAACAAAGACCATGGATGAAATCATATATTGATTTAAATACACAGTATAGAGCTAGAGCTAATAATTCATTCGAAAAAGACTTTTTCAAATTATTAAATAATGCTGTGTATGGCAAAACCATGGAAAATGTTGACAAGCGGAAAGATGTACACTTACGTTGTGAATGGAGTCGTACTAACAGCAACCACTTAGGTATAGGAGAATTGATATCCAAACCGAATTTTCATAGCATATCACAATTTACGGACTCAATGTGGGCTATACAAATGAATAAAACTTTAACATATTATAGTAAGCCCATTTATTTAGGTTTCTGTATATTAGAACTATCAAAGTGGAAAATGTATGATTTCCACTATAGTTAGATGAAACCAAAATATGAAGAGAAAGTAAATTTGAACTATAGAAAATAACCCTTTTTATTTCCCGCTCTTAAATAAGAAGGTATTGGGTATGATGAAGGATGAAACAGAGGGGAAGTTTATAACCGAATTTGTTGGACTAGCACCAAAAGTTTATTCATACACCATTGAAGGTGGTGAAAATGTTAATAAAGCAAAGGGGGTTAGGAGGTGCATTGTAAATAATTATACTCTAGATGTATATAAAAATGTTTTATTCACTAAACAAAAAATTACAACATGTATGCAAACATTTACATCAAAATTGCATACTGTTTTAACTAAAGAAATAAATAAAGTAGCCTTAAGTTGTACAGATACAAAACGTAGAATAAGTAATAATAATATTAATACATATGCGTTGCACCATTACCAATTAGAAAGCGGTAATGGTGAAGTAGATTTAGATTTTTTAATAAAAGAAATAGAAAGTAGTAACGCAAATTCAAATGCTTTGAATTTATTAATTAATCAAATAGAAAATTTAGAATAATAAGTGATTACATATAAATACAGTAATGTTTTATAGCAAATATTTCAAAATTTTTAAAAGTATTTGTAAATATAAAATAAGAAAAAATTTTGAAATAAATATTTGTAAATATTAAATAAGAAAATTTTATATTTATCTGCAAACGCTGTACAATTTTGAAATATTTTTAAAGTTAAATAAGAAAACTGTTTGTAAATAAAAAAAAAATAAATGTTATATTATTTTTGAAAATTTCTTTTTCTTAATAAACGTATTTTCATTATCACTTACATTTTCCAATATGCATTCATTAAAATAATTTTTAAATATAAAATAAAAAAATTTTTTGAAATAAATATTTGTAAATATTAAATGAGAAAATTTTATTGTAAATATTATATTTATCTGCAAACGTTATACAATTTTTAAATATTTTTAAATTTAAATAAGAAAAGCTGTTTGTAAATAAAAAAAAGTTGTTATATTGTTTTTTGAAAATTTCTTTATTATTTATTTATTTCATTTAGTACATGGGAATGTGTAAGTATTAATATAAAGTGTTTAAATAATTTTTTGAACAATTCCAGTTAGTGGTGTATACTCCATCAATCGATCATAAAGAATCAAACAGTAGGCATTTGTATTTTGTGGTACCGGTTTACTAGTTTCGAACTCTATTTTAACATCAATAGGCCCGCTCTTTATCATTTCATTTTGATAGCTCACATCAATTACAATGATTGGTTTTTTTTTGAATTCTTCGCAGGTGAGAAGTGGTTGAGCTTCCCTCATATAGTAATTTTGTTGAAATTTTGCATACATATCATATAAAATTGCATAACGATTCTCATAAAATTTAAGGTTTCAGTCATCATATGGATAAGAGTCTGAATTTAAGTGTACTTTAATATTTTTTAAGTCTGAATGAATATATTTATTGTCATTTTCCAAAACTAATATTATAAATCTGGGCCGCTCTCTATCCAGTGATAATTTTACATTCCAATTGTGATTCCTTCCACCAGCAAAAGTGGGATTGAAATAACAATCCCAGCTGCGAAATGCAATAGGTAAAGAAGAGCCACCTTTAATAACCTTCATTATTTGTAGTTTCTTAGAATCTGAAAGTTGAACGTGTGGAATTCTCCATGTTATGTTTGTAATAGATAAACTGAGAACTGCATTTGCATCTGTTGAATAATATGCATTTGTGTCACTTGAACTTCGTAGTAGAATAAGTTCATGTTTACTATTCAATATATTTTTATTGAAATCTTCAGCAAATCCCACTAGTAATTTTAAAGGTACGCAAAAATTGAATTTAGATATAGCTAGTTCCTCAGAAACACACCATCCAGCATTTCTCATCATATTGCTTTCAAATTGGTTTAATGAAACATAATTCTTGATTGTACTACATGTTCCCAAGTATCGGGTTCGATCAATTTCAACTCCATTAATTTCATAACGTATTTCATCAAACAAATATGCAACACAATTATTCTTCAGCCTTATATTTGACGGTTCTTCACCTTTACTATTCTTTATACTTCCCTCTATTAATAAAAAGCTTTCCGAAGGTAGAACATATAAGTCTTGATTTTGTAGGGTAATTCGAATTTCATCATTGTTTTTAAATGACTGAATATATGGTACATAACTATGAAAGTCTTTTTTTGTTATACTCTCGTCCGAAAGCGGTTGCTCCAATACGTTAAGTATATCAGAAATTTTTGTTTACTTTAAATTTAAGTAGCTTTAAGAATCTTTTATTTGCTTCTGTTAACTTCGGTCTTATAGCTTTAACGGTATCTGCAGGAATGTTCAGATTGATATTTCTTCTTGTGGTTTTATTATAAATTATCATTTTTGCCTTGGCCTCAAATGCAACCTTAGCGTTATCTCTTCACCTCTAAAGTTTATTAAACGTCCTTCTTGATCAACAATCCAAATTTTAAGATATGTTATTTCCTTAACGTTTACTGGTAGATAAACTAGATTATTAGGGTTCACGTCTAATTTATAACCTGGAGGAACGTCTAAAGCAAACTCGTGAAGTATATGTGCTGGAGAGTCATTCATGTATGCTCCTTGTATTATATTACATTGAATTTGTATAGCATTAACTTTCAGAATATTTACAACTTGATTTGATAAATGTACTACTCCTGCCTTTAAAGATTTTTCCGCAAAACAAAGCAATTTACCAATTGATCGCGTTCGATTAAAATAAATTATGTCGTGTGAAGAACTAATTTCTATTTGTAAAGTATTATTATGGTTTTATTAAAATTAGTTTTTTTATATTGTGTAGTTATGTAATCCACAATGTCTTGCAACTCATAAGACCCTATGGGAATTTCAATAACTGCATCTCCAATATGGAAAAGATTATTATCGTAGTCTACATTCGGAATGGAAGTCGATTAGGGAGCATTCATACTCATCCGTTAAAATTATAGGTGGAAAATAATTTGCTTTTAAAATTGAAGAGTTTCCGCTTAATGCTAATGTTATTGACATGGTGAATGCTCAATTGTAAGTGAAATAATAATGCTTTAAAGTAGTTGTTTAATTTATTTCTAGTTTATTTGCTTATTTTATAATATTTCAGTTTTATTTATCCATGAATTATGTTGACTTGCAAAACCTAACCATTTAACATATGCCTTATTTCCTCTAGTTCTCAATACTTTTTCAACCAGAAACGTGTTCGGAAAACGTGTGCTATGTATTTCCTCCTTATAGAAACCTCCTTTAATTTCATGTCCTTGATAGTCTTCGAACAAAAATGTTATAGGACAAGTGTTCTGTATCGATCTTATTTTAAATATTTCCGTTGTCCAGTTTGGAGTGTATCCCTTCTCAAAAACGTTTTTGTATTTACTAATGCGTACGTAATCTCCAACTTTATATCGTGAAGGCTTGAAAATTTTCAAATTACTATATGCAGTATTCAAGAAATGCTTTTCATTGTTATGAGTTACGTCATTTGGTGCCATTTTTATTTTTCCATGTTTTTTCTTATTATACTTTTTAATCAAACCTTTATAAAAATCAATCCATTTATAAGTTCCGTTGTTACTAAACTCTTTCCACATCATCTCTTTCAAGGTTCTATTGAAGCGTTCAACAATTGAAGCTTTCATTACACTATATGTAGAGTAGTGATTAATTGAATATTTTTGCATCAACCCTCCAAACTCTTTATTGAAAAACTCTCTACCATCACCTGTCTGTAAACTTTTAGGAACACGCCTCATACCAAGTATTTTCTTGAATGCATTACAAACTTCTGAGGCAGTTTTAGATTTAATTGCTTCAGCCCACGCATATTTTGAAAATGTATCTATTACAGTTAACATATATTTATAACCATTATTATATGCTGAATAATTTCCCATTTGTACCAAGTCGGCTTGCCAGAGATCATCAATTCCTTTCATAATAACTCTGCGTCGTAAGAAGTTCTTCCGCGCTCGTAAATGAAGCTCATTAACTACTGCTCTTTTTTCCATTGATATTGTTGTCATTACGTTATATATATCTATTATTTTCTTATTTAAATCTTTTATTTCATTTCTTAGCAGTACAATTTCTTCACTTATTCCCCTTTTTAAATTTTCTTTCATGTGTCTTATTTGTAAAATCAAATAAGCTTTGTTAACAGCATCAAGTCCATCCAAAGGTGAAGCTACGTTTATAATTCTTTTATTATCAATGTTTATTTTATTTACATCCAGTGTAAAACCAAAATGCTTCAAAAGATATTTTCTTCTTCCTTCGTTACTAGACCTTTGATTAAAATAATGACCGAATTTGTCGACAGTCATACTCTTTGTTTTATCACCTCTACTCAATTATATTTGCTTCTCTCAATTCTTCAATTATTGATACTATTTCTTTAGAATGATTATTATTTCCAGCTTGTTGTGATGCTATTAACAATCTCAATCGATCTACAATTTCATTAGGATTGTCCCAGTATATATAGTTTGGTTTATTAAGATTTACTCTCATTAAACCTTCACCAATGTGAGTAGTAGCAAATAATTTATTAATTATTTCTTTGTATTTGAAACCTCTATTTCCTTTAAGTCGGTTACTGGGATCGTAGTTTACTCTATGTGCATTTGTATCAATCAAAATTCGTTTATATATATCTAGTTCAGTTGAGTCATACTGTTCCGGCCTTTTGTGAAATAGTAATGAATAAAGGCCTGGAGTTAATGCCCAAGATTTATTTCCTATGGTTATTTTGTCATCACTTAGCTTAAGATATGAATTTCCAAATTTCCAATCACCATCTTCATCCTTATAAGGCCCAAATATGGTATCGAGATTTTTGTTTTCAAACAAATCTGTTAAATTAAATTTCCAATCATCAGGTTGGGAATAAAATGATTCATTCAAGTGTGAATCTTCTTTATTTTCACTTTTCCCTGGTAAAGGACTAAAACACTCTTTTTTAGTGGGAGTACTGGCAATAATCTTTTTCTGATGTCCTTTAAATTTACTATAATTTTCAGATTTAATTCTTTCATCAGAAAATTTCATTGGATCTAATGAATTTTCATCAGATAATTTTACAAGTTTTTTAAGTGGTTCTGTTAT